>CM060919.1:295454700-296704700 GCA_030737875.1 Allium sativum
TTTACTTTAAATGAGGGTAATGTTGTAACATTTATGGTGTATATTAAGGTAAAAGAAGTGTACCTAATCATGCCAAAAAGTTGACGTGTAAAGTAGTTTATGGTATATGAACAGAATTTGACGAGTTTTTATTTGAAATTAATGTTTTATCATTATATAAAAGTAGAGTGGTATTAAATATTGGGAGTATGAATAAATCTTACTCTGTGAACTGCAAATGTCTTGCAATGTTAAAATTCAAATTTTAATAAATTATAGGAACTTTGTTGTAGTTGATCAATCAGGGTTTTGGTTATTTGTAGCAGATATAGTAGATTTTATTCTATTTTCATATTGTTCATGTACTGTTGTCACTAATAGACACTTAGTAGCAGATATAATAGATTTTATTCTATATAACATACCAACAGACACTTTCCATCAAGAATCTGAACATTCGAAATAAAGTCACTAATAGATAAGCGTTAAAATCCATTTATTTGCAGAAATTAAGTCTGCATTTGGTAAATTATAGAAACTTTATTATAATTGACCAATCAGGGTTTCAATCACTAGCAGAGATGACAGATTCTATGTTATTTTCATATATGTTCATGTGCTGTTGTCTAATAAACATACCGGCAAACACTTCCATCAAGAATCTGAACATTCAAAACTATGTCACTAACAAAACAAATGTTAAAATGCGTTTATTTGCAGAGTTTAAGACTGTATTTAGAATACCCAAATTCCAGAAATGACAGAAAACTGAAGAAGTCTGGATCTGCTTTTGATTATAAGCACAGGGACGCATTGTCTTCAGCTTACAGTTCAGTCGCCGCTGGTGCTGCGCTTTTTGCTGGTCTTGGCCTGATGGCTTACTTAAAGCGATCAAACAGTTAGCGTAGCTCATTATAATATCATATGATTTGATACTCACAGAACAAAAGGAGATAAATGAATGAATAGAAAATGGTAAAAATATACATGAAAAATAGGAATTGGTGCTTGGACATTGCTTTTATTTATAGATATATATATGCTTGATTCTTTTGGACTACTCTATTGTTTAAGCCAGAAAATGGTTTTATGAAATATTGTGGGAGTTGAATATGCAAAGTTGATGTAATATGGACAATGCTATAAAACTTGTATAATGACTCGCAGTGGCATCTCCATTCGTTTAAATTTGAACTTAGAATATTTTATGCTGGTATGTCTTGGTTTATTTTGAAATTTGGTCCCTTGGTGATCGAATCAAATTTCTTTTAATCACATCGCAAAATTGTGGTTCATTTGTAGCTAACGAAAACGAGAAATTTAAATGGAGCATTTGAGATGGGAAAGGTAAATGAATGAAAAATGATGTTTGGAGCTATGAACATGTTTTTTTCAGTGAGATATCTAAGTCGTGAATTTAATTTAATAATAATCATTTTGATTGTTTGGGTCAGATTCTAATTCACATTTACTTGTCTAAGTTCTAATTTGTAACGCTGGAAGTGAGAACATTGTGGTAAAGTGCATATTTTGAAACATTCTAAGTACGTATTATAGAATTGATTTTCCTACCTAAACATTTTTACTCTTGTAATTTAAATAGGAAGCAAGTTTTAGTCATGACGGTTAATAAAGGAACGTGTTTATCAAAGCCTCCGTGTGTCAAAGAACCAACATCTAAATTAGGGCTGTATATTGGACATGACAGTCGTTTGTCCGGCTCGGTCCGAAACTGTAAGGTGTTCGGTCCGTGTCTGTCCGATTCTCTTATAGGGCAGAGCTTGTACACACTAGTGTTTGGTCCGATCTAAAATGTTCGATATTTTTCTATTATCCAAGGCTATATCAGACATGACAGTCCGTTGTCCGGCTCGATCCGAGGCTATATGATGTCCGGTCCGTGTCCGTCCGAATTCTTATAGAACAAAGCTTGAACACACCTCCGTCCGATCCGGTCCGACCCGTTTACACCCCTAATCTAAATTGATGTTTCAATGGTCTCGGATTCCACCTTAAAAAATGTCTGATTGCATCGTTGAATGAATTAACACTCCTGTTTTAACTAAAAAAGAATTGCGTGAATGTTTTAGTTTTCGATATAAATAGCATATAAACATCCATAGTAACATCTAGGACAAATTTTCTTTCGAGACTTGTTTTAAAAACAATTTCGCGTTTAGGGCTGATTTTCAAACTTATTACCAAACAGGGCTGGTTTGTGCACAGTCAGCAATTTCGTAACTGCCTTGTCTGGGCGCAACTCATAGTTGCGCCCAGATTTTAAAAAAAATAAAAAAAAATATGTGAGTGGGCGCAACTCATAGTTGCGCCCATATTAAACAAAAAAAAAACCAAGTGGGCACAATGTCTTTTGCCCAAATGCATGTCTCATGTGGCGCAACTCATAGTTGCGCCACTTCAGACTTTGTTTTTTTTTTTTTAATCCATAAAAAAATGTGGCTTAGCCACAACACCGATTGAAAAAAAAAAATCTGGGCGTAACTATGAGTTGCGCCCAGACGAAGCAGTTACGAAATTGCTGACTGTGTTGCTGACTGTGCACAAACCAGCCCTTTTTGGTAATAAGTTTGAAAATCAGTTCTAAACGCGAAATTGTTTTGGAAAGTAGCCCCATTGGAAAATTTGTCCTAACATCTATAATATAAATAATGCCTATTTACAACGATTGATGCAAGTTTGATGCTAAAATATTTCAAATCCGATAATACCAAATTAGCACGTAATAGCACACAAATTGTAAAAACATGATATTCATATTTTAAATCAATCAAATTACTGTCTAATTCTTTTATTTATTATTAATTAGGTTAAACTATCGTAAAAATAATATTTTGAGATAATAACTCATTTTAAAATGTCAATGAACTACCATACAAATAATTACATTTCATTGAGAGACATTGTCATTCGCTTTAGTCAAATCAACCAAAATCAGTAGGAGAGCACAGAGCTTTCCAATACAAGTCCAACAAAAAAACCATATCCAAAATGAGCTTGCATGCAAAAGTTATGCTAGTTAGAACATTTGAAATTGAACAGACATTAAAAATAAACAAACACATCAACGACCAATATAATTTCATCATTTCAACATAAGGTCCGACGTTCTAATCATGCGCACGTTTTCCCTCTTGTGGGGCATTTCGAAACGTGGTTTCTCTCCTCCCTTCGAATCTTGAAACCACTCATTAACCCGCCTCATTTCTCATCGATTTTCTCCACCTACGTCGACATCTAGATCACCAGCCGCCACTAACCTGATCGTCGTCCATCCCTCTACCTTCTTCGTCATACATTCTGGTTCCAGACAATCAATGTTCCAGCTAGAAAACACAAAAATCCAAAATCACTAAAGAAGGGATTTCTCTTTCCTTCGATCTCCGTTTGACTTCAAACCACTACTATTCTCTTCATTACATGTTTCCTTCAACTGACACCACCTAATTCTCAGTGACATAGACTGTACAACAAAAATAAAAAAATTGGGTGGTTTTTTTTTTCGAGTTTCGTACATACCGATGATCCAATTGACTAAGGCGACAATACATGACTTCGTACCGATGATACGAACAACTTTAATATCTAAAGTTTTGGCTGAGAGGGGACAATTGAGAGGAGCAATATTGACTGTTGAATATTAGAGTTTCACATTGATTGGAGTTAGAGTGGAAATAAAATAATATTATTCTCGAACTACATTCTTATATTTATAGTGGAAGGTCCAAAATTGGCTAAACAGTCCTGGACTCCAATTGACACGTGTCGATAGGCAATTTGTACATAAATATACCTTTTGAATGCAATGGAATATATCCCGAGACTGAATTCCAATCTCTGTGGCGTTCAAGCTTTTTTTAAACACTCAATTTTTGCATTTGAAATCGATATGCGTTTAGAGTTTGCACGACCGTATAGTACATCCGATCATTACGAAACTTGCTTGCATGCATTCACCTATCATTATGGTTTCGGAAATATAATTTTCATTGTGATTCGACATCGCATCCTAGAATGATAATTTTCACTCGTATCAAGACTGTTTTTCCTTGAAACATCCGATCCCGAAATATGGCAGTCCTTATTTTTTCTTCTTTACATAATGAACCATTTAAACTCAACGAAAGTGGTTTCAAGCCTTGGTTCGACTGTATGTGGAAAGTCACATTTCGAAACCATTAACTAATTAATGATTAATATTTCAATTAAATGTTTAAATACCTAATCGTTAAAATATTGGCCGTTACATTTTTCCTTCTTAAAAGATTACATCCTTGAAATCCTCAGGGATGAAACAATACAGCCCAACACTCTTGAATAAGTGACGGTCCAAGATAAACCATCACTCGACGTTCTCAAGAACAACCATTGAAAGCGATCACAACAAGGGATATAGTCTCAAAATTTGGCATGGAGACAAAATTCCCGTTCCTAAGTACAATCACCATTAAATTCGAAATCGAAGTAGCTAGGCAAAATGCATATCTCGCACACCTATTTCCAAATGAACGAGTAAGGGAAAATAAAAATGACAATCCTCTAGTTGGAAGACAACTCAACTAAGCAAACTCTCTTCCAACTTTGGGTTAGTTCACGAAAATTTCCAGCAACATCTCATTTTGCCTGGCTCGATCCGCGCTAACTACAACTAGCCAAATATGGATTAACTCAACCAAAGATTTTTTTTCCTCAAAGTGGTCCCCCATCTAGGGCATCAGATCATCGAAAATGCATCAAGAGCAGAAACCACAACTCAATATCAAACATTTATTGTCAAGTCACATATGAAACAATTGGACTATACTATAATAAAACTTTGTCGCATGCCTAACAACCATATAAGCATAAGCAATTATGAGAACGTCAACAATCAAACATACATAGGTAACACCTTATCCTATATGGCTGAAAGTTAAACGCTACAGATGCTGCAGTCATCTCCAGCTTCAACTTTCAGTGATAGAAAATCGAATGTTAATCAAACGTAACATCTTATAACATGAAAGTATGATTTTTTTTTTACAAAATATTCATTCATACAACCGTTTGCATAATCGTTCAAAGAAAATATAAGTTATTACAAAATATACTGCGAGATGATGCCCCCTTGGTTGATCAGAGTATAAATAGTGGCAATTATATACTTGACGATACATACATCCAATAGACAAAGCAAAACAGAACAAAACATAGCGGAACTCCTAATAGCTATAGCCTCATTCTTGCCTCTGGAAGCCTATTTGAATGATACATGAAAGACCTTAACTCTCATCCTACTCAATTGAATAACCCAGAGTCTAAAGGGGGAAATAAAAATTACGGGCCAGCCAAAAAGACTAGTGTGAATAATAGTCTTGCTACCCAATACCATTGATATATAACAAGACCACTTCGCATATCGGAACGGGTTTCCCTCTCGTTAGAATCATGCTTCGAACGTGGCTAACTCTGTGGTCCTACAGTATAATGGTTAGTACAATTTATAACAATAACATTGTAATAATAGCAACATATAATCATATAGCACTCGATGGATTCTTAATCCACCATTACACCGAACAACTATCTTAATGGTTTTTACATTTTTATATCATTTCCTTTTTCCTCAACTCCCGCACCATGCTTCGTAAAGAACTGTTTTGCTAGGCAATGGAGCTGAAATTTAATTCTATATGTGACTCCTGTACTGTGTCGCATCCCACTGACAAGGAACCAACTTTCCTTTCGATTTCTGTTCTTTGCTCGCAGAGTACCTCCTCGCTAACATGAAACCAAATTCTTCTTCCTAAGTCCACTATACTGCATGAAGCAATGGGCTTAGACAAAATTATTTACAATTTAATTTAACTAACGTTTCCTAATTTTCACCAAGTGGACCTTCTGGATGTTTAACACAAATGCAATTTAAGCAATGACCAACTACAACTACAAACAACATAAGGATTTCAAAAGTTTCAATCCAAAGTCCAACTTACACTTCAATGGGAACAATACATGTGTGATTCTCAATCTTCTTCGACTCCCCCATAGGCATCGAAGTCCCTTTTCAATTCACTCCCAAAGAGGTAACCCTTTCGGCTTCACAAAACAAACAACAATCAATGTATGTCATCACATAATGGTGGAAGGCAATGGAGGCAAAGCCTCTATTCCTTTTTTAGAAAACATTTTAACAAAAGTTCTCCTTGTAGTCATTACCAACGCCGACAACCAAAGAGGCGAAGCCTCAAAACATTTAGTTTTTGAAAAGTTCTTACCGACATCATCTGCGTCGAAGGAAGTATTTTATAGAAAACAGATTTATGAAGGCATGTCGTCGTAGGAAACGACTTCAAGGGTCTTGGAAGCATAGGCTTTGGTTTAGAAAATGATCCTATCGTCCAGATAAGGATAGGGGATAAATCTCTAACACCAGTACAAAACTTGCCTGTCGTTCACCTCATTTGCTTCAGTTGTGCTCACAACCGAAGCAAATAATATGATTTGCTACGGTTTTATTAACAACAAAGCAAATGCACTGAAGAAAATGGTGTACTTACTTCAGTTTTTCTCACAACCGACGCAAATTGTATTATTTATTTGATTGTATTAATAGCTGAAGCAAATGGACAGAAGTAAATAGTGTAATTTACATTGGTTATTAATCGAAGAAAATAACTTTATCTGCAATGGTTCATTACAAGCCGAAGCAGATGCACTGATGCAAATAAGGCAATTTGCATTGGTTCCGTAGGGACTGAAGCAACTGAAAATATTTTAATTAGAGCAAATGCATAGATCAATAATCATAAACACCTGCCTATATAAATATATAATTATTTATAATGTATTATAATAAATGATTATCAATGAATATTTTAAAATTATTAGATATTTTAAATAATCAATACTTATTTTTTATATTTAGTAATTTAGTATGATTAATTATTAGTAATTAGTAAATTACAAGTAAAATTTATTGATTACAGTAAATAATTAATAACCAATATTCAATACCTAATGTTTGACATTTAATATTTAATTGATAAGTAATATTCGGTAATGAAAAAGTAATATTAATTATAAAGAAGTAATGCTTAATATTTATTTTTTAGTAATTACTAATTAATCATTTCTATTAAGTAAGTAATTATTAATATTATATAATAATTACAAATAATATTTAATTACGCTTATAAAGTGATATTTCATATTTAATAGTTAATTTTAAATAATAATGACAATTAGAAAATTAATGTTAAATAAAAATCAATAATTACAAAAATATTTAATAATTCTTAATTAATAAGATACATTAATATTTAAGAAGTAATATTTATCATTAAATATTTCAGAATTATAATTAAAAATTATATCTAATGTTTATAAAATCAAGTTTTTTAATTTAACAAATAAAATGTCTATTTAATAATTAATATTTAATGAATATTATAGATTATGCTATAACAAATATTAATCATTTAATAATTAATAATTAGTATCGAATAATTAATAGTCAATATTCAATAATTAATGTTTAACTATTATTGTTTAATTAATAATGAATACTTAATAATTAATATGTAATATTTAGTATTCAACAATAATTAATTAATAATTGCACTTAAATAATTAATTTTAATAATTATGTAAAAATTTAAACTAATATTTAATAACTAATAATAAATTTTAATACTTATGAGGTGATATCTATATTTAATAATTTATTTTAAATAATAATTAATTGATAATGATTCTTTAAAAAATTAATAATTTTTATATGAATAGTTAGGCAATTATTTATGACAAATGATTATTAACAAATAACTTATAATTAATAATTTTTATCTATAATCAATAGTAGCTTTTTATATTTAATAATTTAACATAATTTTTTTAGGAAGGAAAGTCGTCTTTATAATGGGTGTACCACTTTATTATAGAAAGAAAGGAAACAGGTGCTCTGCACATGCACAGAGTAGCTAAACTGGTTTGAAGTGTCCAGTCACTATCAATACAATAAAATAGCAAAAGTCACATAATAACTGTAAGCATGAAGATAACAGGAGAAAAGCTACTCCACGTCACAATCAAAGACCTCAAAAAAGGTCCTCGTGAAAGGTGTCATGTTCCTCTTAAACGTCCAAAGGCGAAAAGCCAAGTCTTCCACATAGTAGGAAGCCATCGGGCTATAAATGAGATTCCTATCCCAAGAGGTGTCCTGTATGATCACCGTGTTATCATCATCAATTTCACCCTCATCCCACAATTTCAAATCATTACCAACATGCCAATGGTAAAGACATCGACGGACTCTCGCTTCCTTAATAAATTTATAAAAATAATGCTCAGTATCAAATCGCATTCCAGCGGGGCCATGCACTCAAGCTCTCTCCCCATCAACCCAAGAGACATCTGGATCAATAGGAACGTCAGGTATAATAGGAGGTTCCACCACAATGTGAAATTCCTTCCTACCATCTGGGACCTAAACTCTAACATGAGGCCTAGAGAGAGGAGTTTTATCGGGGGAGGCATATTAGCTTCAAGCTTATGATCAGCAGAGCAATGTCCAAAAGATTTACACATTGCGCATATATCAGGTTTCCATCTGTACTTCACATCCACGAAATGTTCATGATTATCAACGTTAACCTTAATTTTAGAAGGCAGTGGCTTATCCGGTGTAATCTCAATCAGTGCCCTAGCTTATATTAAGTTTCTCCTTGCAATTGTATTGGCATCAAAGCGCTTGAGCTTTCCAATATGACACGAAAGCCAATTTAAACCAAAAAGAGGCTAAAGTACAGAGGGAATATGGGTGAACTGCATCCAAATTGGAATCGAAAGAACCTGTTCTCTAACCCTATCAATCGAAGAACTCTATGTTGTCACAATAAAGGGTCTGCCACCAATAATGGATGAAGGAGCTTCCAGAACATGTGACCTCTCTTCAGGTGAGGAAAACTTAAAGTAATATAGTCCATCGACGATAGTCATCCTTTAAGGGAGCACGAATTTGCCAGGAGTTTCGACATGCAGAGTGCATATTAACTGTAGGTGGTTTTGAATCTAGGAAGAAACCCACAAGTTGATCATTCCAAAATTTTGCCGCTTTATTATGAATATCTATGGGTGGAATCGATCCATGGTCGGCATTCAAAATCCCAAAATCCACCGGCGTGTATTCCCCAATAACATGAGGAAGGGAAGCAAACAGGGAAGTCCAAATTTTAGGAGCAACAGGGTCTGGGTTTGGTGCTGCAAAGGTACAAGCAAGCTCAGCTTGGTTATAGCGACAGGGAGTAGTCAGCATGGTGGTCAAGTTGGTAGGGGAAAATGTTGAGCAGATGGTGGGCACTGGATAATAACACTTAGCGCAATAGTAAGGGATGCAGATCCAGACAGACCAACACCCATAAGTGATTTAGTGCCATCCGCAAACCTACGATTACCCAAATTATAATCAAATGATTCCAAACGCTGACCAAAATCACAAGCAGCCGTGTCACCCAAAATACACGCAGCTAAATCTGAGCTCAAGACTCCTAAAACATTTGGCGCTACAACATTTACACTAACACTAGACATACCAGATCTAGGCAAAGTGTGACGACCGCCCTGTACCAGTCGACACCCAACGAGTTGCGTTGTGATTGTGCCTGACTAATACAGGACGATCGCCAAGGATTAAAGTAAGGAAACTCATATAACCTATCATATATCTCACAATACATGGAATAAAATATAATAATAACATAAATCATGATATAAAACAGGTGAGACAGTGTATGAGCTGGAAACTGAATCATAAACATTAGAGTAGTAGATTTATATTAACAAAAAAATATCTAATAAGTCATAAGTACATCTCCAAAATACCGTCTCTAAACAAGATACACTACTAATGCCTAAAGCAGTGATCTACGAAAGCAATAGAGGTAAGAGTATATATATAGTACGTAAAAGCCTCATGCTCGTCTCCGACCAACTACTCGAGCACACCAACCTGTCTCTAGTCTTCTCATTTAAAAGCACCCAGAGTAATAAGAAGCAACGCATAAAACTCCAGGCCAGATAAAGTCTGGTGTGAGCGATAGTAATCTTAATCACTAAATAGGATAATATAATAGGCATGAGGAGTCATACCTGACCTGGACCTGGATCTAAAGAGTTAACACAGATAATCATGTACTATACTCTATGGAAATCAAGATACTAAGTATAAGTGGAAGTGTGTGTCATTATGATAGCAACAATCTAATCATAGCAAACATCCTTGCATTTACTCACTCAGTGTATGGAGCATACAATATTCGATACTTTGGATGCCAAATTAATCAAGACACTGGCAAGCCATGCCGCATGAGCTCCACTATTTATCGCTATACCCTACCGCATGAGCTATAGCTAAAAAACCTACCCAGCCCATACCACATTGGCTCTGGGTCCAATCAGTCCACACCGCATTGGCTCTGATTCGTTCTTGTGTCACTCTCTCAATGACGTACTGAGGTTACTAATATTGATATCCCCGTTACACATGTTCCCGCAGCGAAGTCCAACTTAGAAGTCACCCCGATGGTTCCTATCCGGATCCTTGGTGGTAATTTCCTATTTAGACTTTCTTCACATCTCGGGTTTAAATAATCATATTGGAATTGGTCTTCAAAAGAGTCTAATCATTATCAAGAAGTAATGAAATGCCATGCGAACCCATTCTGTAACACCCCGTAATTCTGCAACACTAAGATTCACAAATCAAGGAAGAATTAAATTTTAAAGTCAAAATCATGGGAAACGGGCTGCGCCATTGCGTTTGTCTCGAAATTCTACATGAAAACGAGTCCGAGTTTGCGAGAATCGGAGTCCGTATGAAGGAGATATGACCCTTCGAAGTTTCAGAATTCGATTTAAAATTCGAACAGGTCAGGAACAAGTTCAAAATTCGAAAAAACGGACCCAGATTGGGCTGGGCGGGAAAATTCCCGCCCAGGACCCAGGTCGACTGGGTAGTCGACCTGGGGGTCGACCCCCCTGCTTTTTCCAGATCTGCAGTCTGGTTCGTTCTTCTGTATCTGGACGCCATTCTGACCAGATTCGTCCGCCTAATCCTATATAAACAGCCCTAGTCCCCTTCTCTATTCACAATTCTTTTCTATCCTTATGCTGCCTCTGAGAAAATGTATAAATAAATAAAAATAAGAAAATAATACGAAAATCCAAGACAAGGTTAGGCTGCTCAAGTTGTCCAGAAGAGATTCGAATCAAGATTAAAGCTTCAAGATAAAAATCAAAGGCTAGCTCAAACGGTTTCAAGCAACGTCGCACGAATCATAGCAACGCCATCTTTCTATTCTAATCTAATCTCTGTAAGTCGGTTACTTTTTAGATTTGAACGTTTCCTCTATTCGTGACATGAAATTAAAGGAATAAAAGAATATGCCAAACCTTTCTATTCGAATCAGTGCTTATATCTTTGGACCTAATTAAGAACTGTTATGATTCGATGACCAATTAGGCCTTGCCTATGACTATGAACATTGCCTATGACTATGAACACTGCCTATGACTATGAACATTGCCTATGACTATGAACATTGCCTATGACTGTGACTGTGACTATGAGAATTATTTCCTTGACTATGAACACAAGCCCATGCCTTTGATTAGGAAACATAAACTATTGCCTATGACATAAACACCTATGATTCATGACTAGGAAAGTGTTGCTTAAGTTTTGTGACTGTGAAATTGGGTCTAAACCTGATTATCTATTCTGTCTATTCTTGGTTTTCTTTGGTTTTAGACCTTGGGAATTTACCTATTAAGTTAGGTCTACCCATGTTCTTGAACCTACGTCATTATTCAACCCTTTTTATGTCATAAGATTTTCAGACCTATAGGCCTTCGATGTTTTAGATCAATTTCAGTGAAATTCGTTTGGTCCGTAATTAGTAAATTATCATTTTATGCCAGTTATTATGTCTATCTTTTTCATAGCATCTTTGGTTCATTCCCTATTTTCTACGAATCTAGATTTATCTATAATCTAGATAGAATCACGATTATACGAACGGTGGGAATACGATTTGGGCAAAATATGAAATTTACTAAAAACGTAGTTTTAAACTTGGAAATTGGCATAAATTGGGAACATGTATTATGGCATGTTCATAGAAATGCAAATTGGATAAATTTGACAAGAATTATAGGATGTGTAATTTGAACCTAGTATTGACTTGTAAATCTAGCATTTACATGAATTGTGAACTAGAATAATAAGTCTAGTTTGACATGAACTGTAATTAGAATGTTAAATCAGAATTGGATTAGCTAATTTGGTATGATAAGTATATTGGCATAAATTTGAAATTGGCCGTAATTGGGAGTACTTGTCAGATTTAGAAAAATCATGGTTAGTGACACTTAATTTGGTATAGTTTACATACCAAAAAGCATAAACATGATATAGAGGGGAAAATGGGCCATAATAATAAATGTTGAAAATTTACATTAAAAGAGTAATTAGGAAATAAGTAAATTAGGAATAATTTACTTATAGAATTTGTTCTAAATGAGAAAATGAAAATTTAGACAAATTAAAGGTTTATTAATGACATCTCTTTTAATAATACACCAGAAAGTTCTAGGGTGACAGAGAGGATAGTGTCTAGGCTTGGGTTTGGAAAATACAAGTTTCCTGCTCTCCCTGGCTATCCCTAACTGATCCGACGGACGGGATGGTTACTTTCAAAACCTGATTTGGAAATTAATCAAAACCCTTTGAACTTAGAAAACACGAATATGCCTAACCCGAGGTTAGACTGAGTTGCGATGTAAACCAGCCCGGAACCAACTGGCACATCCAGTATTCGCAACAATATCTGTCTAATGTGAGTGATAGCGGCTTTAATTTATTTAGTTAAAGCTAGAACAAGAATGGTAGGGTTAAGTTAACAAAGACACTTAACCAATTCAACATGATAACCAGACCGGTGGGTGGGGTTAGGTTCATACAGACACTTAACACAGTTAAGCTAGAATGGGAGGGCTAAGTCCATAGGGACACTTAACCAACTTAACATGGTAACAAGACAAGATTTGTAGGGGTTAAGTAACTAAGAAAACACTTAGCCAAATTAACATGTTAACTAGACTAGAAGGTGGGGTTAAGTAAAGTTAATACACTTAGCCAAATTAACATGTTAACTAGACTAGAGGTTGGGGTTAAGTAAAATTTTATACACTTAGCCAATTTGATATGTTAGCTGGACTAGACCGTAGGGTTAAGTAAACTTGAACACTTAACCATCAGATTGTGATAAAGGAATAGGGTTAAGTCTAAAACATGAAGAGATAATACTTAACCATTAATAATAACATGTTAGTGAAAACAGACGGGCAAGGTTAAGTTAAAAAGGAACACTTAACCAATACAGGATGAATGGGTAGGGTTATGTAATAAGAAATACTTAACCAATATAACTTGGTTTGTGGTAGGGTTAAGTCAACATGAATTACTGATAACACTTAACCTGTTTAATAGGATAAATGAAGAGGGTTAAGTTAGCTTGAATTGACTAATGACACTTAACCAATCCAAATTGACGGGAAAGAGAACTAAGTAGTAAACCTTAGTTAAAAGGAACTAAGTAGTAAACCTTAGTTAAGAAAACAACGATTCTGGAAACTAAGTGGTAAACCTTAGTTAGTAAAACTAAGTAGTAATTCTTAGTATAACACGGGAAGGAGCGAATGTCCGTCTGAGTAAAAAGAAGGCTCCAACGAATTGGGTTACGAAGCCCGAGGCTTCGAGGGGACGTGAGGGTACTCTTGGTATCCCTCTGTGAGGCTGCATATGATCCTCCTGGGCTCACAGAGGTTAAGGTCTGCGTAGAAGAACCAGGGGTATGCCTTGGTTGCAATATATGGCAACCTAAAGACTAGGATGGACCAGCGTGATTCGGCGAGAAACCGGTAGCCCTGTGATAGCAACTCGTCGTCTACCATCCATCTTGAGTCAGTCGAGATACATGAAGCGGAAAGGCGGAGAACTCCAAAAGACCATATACTTCCTATCTAGTTATGGGTGAGGATGGCCATAGGTTAGTAGGGCATAGGGGGCCTGCGTATAGTTCTCATTTTTCAAGGTGTGTCTTTCATTAGTTGAGGGAGGGGTCGAGTGGGACCATAGCCACTGGAATAAAAACAGACCTTAGCATCTGCATCGGCAGATATCTGAAAGCTCCCGACCGAGTTCTGTGTTTCTTGATTTGCCCTGCCACAGGACTCAGGCCGCATATTACAGGACATGTGCATCTAGACAAGCGATAACGATTCGCGATACATGCGTGGAGAAGTATAGGAACATATACCACTCTAGGTAGTGTGTCCTAGACTTGGGGGCATCGTTCGACAGGTAGCATAATCCCTAGTTGGACTAGGTGGCATAAACCCTGAATCCGAGAAGCGTTCAGCAGATAGCGTAAACTCTAGTTGAATCTAGAAAGCACTTGATAGAAAACCCTAGATTAGATCTAGGTAATAAATAATAAATGTATGCCTGAAGGCAATGGAAACTACAGGGATTGGGATCACGTTATCGTTACTAGTTGGGACACTAGTTAGGTGGTGCAGAGATATAGAAACCAGTATAACAAGGAAATAGCGAAGCGGCGAAAGTATTAGAGCATATCCAGTTTATCTTATCTTAGCATGTCTTGTGATTATCTTGTTTAATCTTGCTGACCCTATCGTCATGGTGTTATCTTGTATTCAGTTAATTCATGTCGTTTTGTTTTTCCATGTTCACATGCTAGAAGTTACTGAACTTACTCAGGCTTTATGTCTGACTCTGTTTTTCTTTCGTCTTCTTTTCTTCCGTTCCCCCAGGTAGTAAAGGAGGGAATAGTATAGCTCAGGTTAAGTTGGACTGTCACTCTTTCCCAGCTTGAAGATTTGTCGAAGTTTTGCTTGGATTCTCTTTTCGGATGCTATGGCTGGCTCTTGCTACATTGGGGAATATAAATGTTGTTTTATGCTTCTTTATTTTGTAAGACAGATGACACTCTGATATTATAAAGAAATCGTTGTACAAACTATTTTATCAATAAAGCAAAGTTTTATTTTCCGCTGTTGAAATTTTTGTCTGTCTTGTAATTTATCTGCATCTTTTACCCTAAAATGCTCCACAGAACTTAGTGCATTCCCTTTGTGAGTGACACTAACGGATGTGGGGTGTTACACGTGGTATCAGAGCTGAAGGTTACCAGATCAGATAAAGGATTTGAAAAATTATTTTCAAAACGATTTTAAAAGAAGCATTTTCAAAAGAAAAGATTTGTTTTAAAGGCATATTCCCCAAAGCCATACGCACTATCTTCTCTTCCTCTGTTTGAATTCTTGTCTCCTTCTTTCTTGAGTCTCCGGGGCTCCTGGATTTCTGGGAGGTAACCTCATCGATGGGCGAAGTAGTGCCCCGGCTTCCGTCCATAGCCGTAGTTGTATCACCTACGGCCAGTTTTCTTTCAAGCTTATAGGGTTTCCCGTACGATGGAGGCAGCTTTCGAGAGATTTGTCAACATGACTACACACGGAAGAGGATGAGTAATTCATGGATGTAGATTTAGCTCACGAAGGAGGAAGGAATTATAAAACCTAAGACAAGAGGAAGTATCTTTACTAGGGTATGATAAGGCATATAATTTAGGACAAGGGCAAGAACGAGGAACAAGATTTTCAGAAGGGCAAGTACCTACTTTCGCCACCAAGCATACCTAGGAGAAAGGTAGTAAAGTTCTGTTGGAAGAATCTAGTTTTGCTGTTCGTACTCTTTCCTTTGGTTTTAGCGCTTCACATTTGTTCATATCCACTTCCATAGTTGAGTCTCTGCACCATAGTACTTGTATAGTAGAAAGATCCCACTAGAGTCTCAAATCCAATTGGTGTTCCGACCAGTTTATTTTTGGTTAGTAGGGATTTGAGAATAGCTATCGAGTTTGCTTATATCATCTCACGTAGATCGTCTAAATTCAGAGGAGATATTCCTTGGGTGCTTTTCTGATATTGGTTTAGGCCTTTAGGGCTTGTACTTGAGGAATGTCGAGTTCGACTAAGATGGTCTGCGTGAGAGATGAATAGTTGTGACAGGCACTCTAAAAAGCACGTAGTAACCTTTCGACCCTTATAGTTATGGCATGGTGGATAAGAGGGAGACCTCTAATCATCTTAGTACATACACTTGGTACCGTGATTGACATCTGTTTATTTTGGAAATGGAGGTCAGAAACTTCACCATCGTGAAGTTAAAATAGTTAAGATACGGTGGAGTAAAGTTCAAGAAGGCTAGATACTAGCATCATACCCTTTTCCTTAAGGGTGCATCCTTGATTTTTTTAGGAGCTTTATGCATAATTATTTCTCTCTTTCCAAAGTATATCCTCTAGGTCGTATCTTCGATCCGTAGGTAGAAGCCAATGGATGTAAACATGTATTTGAAACATGTTATGGTTGATGGTTGCAAGTGGTTGCTAATGGTTGCTCGTGAATGCATATGCATACGTATTAGGCACTAGATCAGTTCAGACGCTTTCATATTGCATTTACAGATATGTATTTTTTTGTAAGTTGAAATTGATATGTTATCATATGGATGTTGCATATGGATGAATGGCTATGCACACATGTAGTATTTACATAACTAAGGATGCTTTCATACATGATTGGACGCATGGCACTGACATGATTTGCATTAAGGAGGTCAACTGAATCAGTAGACCGCCTGATTTTGCATTAGGTAAAGACATATACACACACTATGCATATGAACATGAAAGCATTAGAAATCTTTTAAGGACAATGAATGCCTGTGATTGAATGGTTGAGTATATGGGTGATTGGATGGTAGGACACATTCTTCCTAACTTGAAGATTTCGGGGACGAAATCCTTTTAAGTGGGGGAGAATGTAACACCCCGTAATTCTGCAACACTAAGATTCACAAATCAAGGCAGAATTAAATTTTAAAATCAAAATCAAGGGAAACGGGCTGCGCCATTGCGTTCGCCTCGAAATTCTGCATGAAAACGAGTCTGAGTTTGCGAGAATCGGAGTCCGTATGAAGGAGATATGACCCTCCGAAGTTTCAGAATTCGATTTAAAATTCGAACAGGTCAGGAACAAGTTCAAAATTCGAAAAAACGGACCCAGATTGGGCTGGGCGGGAAAATTCCCGCCCAGGACCCAGGTCGACTGGGTAGTCGACCTGGGGTACCCAGGTTGACTGGGTAGTCGACCTGGGGGTCGACCCCCCTGCTTTTTCCAGATCTGCAGTCTGGTTCGTTCTTCTGTATCCGGACGCCATTCTGACCAGATTCGTCCGCCTAATCCTATATAAACAGCCCTGGTCTCTTTCTGTATTCACAATTCTTTTCTATCCTTATGCTGCCTCTGAGAAAATGTATAAATAAATAAAAATAAGAAAATAATACGAAAATCCAAGACAAGGTTAGGCTGCTCAAGTTGTCCAGAAGAGATTCGAATCAAGATTAAAGCTTCAAGATAAAAATCAAAGGCTAGCTCAAATGGTTTCAAGCAACGTCGCACGAATCATAGCAACGCCATCTTTCTATTCTAATCTAATCTCTGTAAGTCGGTTACTTTTTAGATTTGAACGTTTCCTCTATTCGTGACATGAAATTAAAGGAATAAAAGAATATGCCAAACCTTTCTATTCGAATCAGTGCTTATATCTTTGGACCTAATTAAGAACTGTTATGATTCGATGACCAATTAGGCCTTGCCTATGACTATGAACATTGCCTATGACTATGAACACTGCCTATGACTATGAACATTGCCTATGACTGTGACTGTGACTATGAGAATTATTTCCTTGACTATGAACACAAGCCCATGCCTTTTATTAGGAAACATAAACTATTGCCTATGACATAAACACC
The DNA here is from genome assembly GCA_030737875.1 of Allium sativum. Taxonomy (NCBI): domain Eukaryota; kingdom Viridiplantae; phylum Streptophyta; class Magnoliopsida; order Asparagales; family Amaryllidaceae; genus Allium; species Allium sativum. The sequence continues at coordinate 295,472,640 of CM060919.1, forward strand.
TATGATTCATGACTAGGAAAGTGTTGCTTAAATTTTGTGACTGTGAAATTGGGTCTAAACCTGATTGTCTATTCTGTCTATTCTTGGTTTTCTTTGGTTTTAGACCTTGGGAATTTACCTATTAAGTTAGGTCTACCCATGTTCTTGAACCTACGTCGTTATTCAACCCTTTTTATGTCATAAGATTTTCAGACCTATAGGCCTTCGATGTTTTAGATCAATTTCAGTGAAATTCGTTAGGTCTGTAATTAGTAAATTATCATTTTATGCCAGTTATTATGTCTATCTTTTTCATAGCATCTTTGGTTCATTCCCTATTTTCTACGAATCTAGATTTATCTATAATCTAGATTGAATCATGATTATACGAACGGTGGGAATACGATTTGGGCAAAATATGAAATTTACTAAAAACGTAGTTTTAAACTTGGAAATTGACATAAATTGGGAACATGTATTATGGCATGTTCATAGAAATGCAATTTGGATAAATTTGACAAGAATTATAGGATGTGTAATTTGAACCTAGTATTGACTTGTAAATCTAGCATTTACATGAATTGTGAACTAGAATAATAAGTCTAGTTTGACATGAACTGTAATTAGAATGTTAAATCAGAATTGGATTAGCTAATTTAGTATGATAAGTATATTGGCATAAATTTGAAATTGGCCGTAATTGGGAGTACTTGTCAGGTTTAGCAAAATCATGGTTAGTGACACTTAATTTGGTATAGTTTATGTAACACCCTACGTCCATTAATGTCACTCACAAAGGGAATGCATTAACTTCCATGGAGGTTATAAGTGAATATAGAACAGAAAAATTACAGCAAGACAGATAATAAGTAGTACTTGGAAATCTTAAAACTTCATTTTATTGCAGCGGAAATTAAACATGTTTATTACATCACAAAACCATTAATCAGAGTCAAGTACATTATCCATCTTCATAAAAACAAAATACATAATTCCATTACACAAATAGCCATTAAAAAGATAACAAGCTGGACTTTACTTCAACGGTCCAAGCTTTCCAAAGAGAGACGAGCAATCCAATCAAACTCCACTAGAACTGGGCCCAACCTGAGGACCTGGAGGGGGAAAAAGGATAGAAATGGAGGGCGTCAGACATAAAGTCTGGCAAGTATGACAATTCTAACAATACTATTATCAAAATAACTAGACTAAGGCATAAGATGGAAGACAAGTAAATGTCTGTGAACTATTAGGTAGATAAAGATAGCGTTTAAGATAACGTTAAAGATAATGGTAAAGGCACACCTAATTTCTAACAAATAATTACTACACTGCACCGCACACCACTACACTGCACCGCACCAGTCACCCTAAAGGTTGATCCCACTTGCTTCACACAGAAACATATAAATAGCCTTACGTACCCCTAGCTGACTACATAGGTGCCGTCTGCCCCTACCTCCACTAGGTGTATCCCACTACCTACTTTCGATCGGCTCCCTACTCGTAGATACCCGTGCTGGCCCCACAGTGGGGTGTATCACTCCCCTAAAGTGGAAACCCGATACAGCTTGAGAATGCACGACTTATACCTACACGATGCAACAACGTCTTACCTACCAGCCCGGGTCCACACACGCATATGAAGCCCGTTGGACTTGCGTTGCCACCGCTCCCCGTTTTGGCCTCTTATAGTCAAGCCCAGTATGCGTGTCCCGTCCTCGACTTGGGTCGAGCCCACAAAGATACGTTTGGGATACTGGTTGAAATGGGCCCCCACAAGCTACCCACCTAAGCTTGTCAACAATAGTATATCCCACTTAACCCTCTTAGTCATGTTCATTTACATGTGTGTTTGGTTAAGTCTTACTAATCGTATTTCACATGCCACTAAGGGCACCCACTAGATTCCTCATGCCACCCAAGGCACCTACTTAACCCCCATGTCCCACTTTACATGTTTATCTGGTTAAGTATTTCTTAATTCATCCAGGCCATAACCTCATAAAGACCTCTCACATTAGACTGAGATTTATGGCAGCTGGATTTGCCGGGTGGGTCCGGGCAGTCTTACACCATAAAAGAGTCTAACCTCGTGTCTTTACAACGGTTATGCTTCAGTTTAGGCCTAGGACCTCTCACATTGGGCTGACATTTGTGACCACTGGATTTGCCGGGCGGTTCCGGGTAGGTTTACGTCACAAACGAGTCCAACCTCGTATCCTAAGCATTGATTGACAACTTTCAATCTTTTACCCCAGTTTTAATAATTTCCTATCCAAATTATTAATTAAGTCCACTTTTATTGATGCCCATAATTGACTCAATTATGGTCATCCACTCATGGTATGCAAAATCATATCAATTGCACCCCAACATATTATTATTAAATCCTTAATATTACCCCTACCCCACGTTTATACGTTCGCTTATTCAACGCATAATATAGGCTAGACTTGAATAGTCTAACACATAGCACAAGGACAAATTACCACAACATATAGACAATAAAAATAAATCTAATCATAATAGGGGTGAAACTTGCATAAACTACACATGTTAAGGATCAAAAGGTGTCAACTTGTTAAATGTCACAATTTACATGATATGATCATAGCCCAAATCTATACATAAACTTACATATGGGGTTTTTAGGCAACATAATGATGGTGTGAACTAGCATAGAATATCACATATGTCATAGCATAATTCTAGGTGTCATAATAGATGTCATGGCATATGTTCATAACTTTTCCAATCAATCTAACTTGCATATGTAACGTGTCATATAGATCAACTTAGCCCAAACATGATGATTTAATTAATATGAACTAACTAGCATAGGCAATAGCATCATGATTTCAAAGCATGTATGATTCATCACAACTTTAGCCTAGAAACTTTCAACATACATAACATCATCATAGCATGATTTGCAACATATAGGATATTATCACCACATAGCATAGAATTTATAACATACATGATAACATATGACAATTCACATCATCTACTCATAATCCATTCATGACTCAACCTAATTAAAATGATAATAATCTTGTTAAGACTATCATACTCACAATTTAGAGAAGAAAAGAGAGAGTTTTTCTTTGCTTTAGGGTTGAGAGAATCAAAATTAGCTTTTCTTCCTTCTTAGTTGGCGGCGGCTCCATTGATTTCCATGGCGACGGTATGACGGTAACTATTCTATTTTTCATATGAATTAGGGTGAGAGACTACCTAGGTATTTATAGAGTAAGGATTTATTTTAGACCGTTAGATCAGTTCAGAACTAATCCCAGCCAACCAGATTATGTCAGAAACCCTAATGGGTCATTAGCCCATTAAAAACAGGTCAGCCAGAAACCCTAGCCGCCAGACCCGTGTCGACACCCAGGTCGACACTACAGTCAACTTGGGGGGGGGGGGGGGGGAGTCGACAGGGCAGTCGACTTGGGGGGGGGGAGGGAGGTCGACACTAGTGTCGATTCCCCAGTCGACATGCCTGGGCGGGAACACTTTTCTGTTTGAATTTTTTAATTTTCTGCGAGCTGTTTTGAATTTTCTGAAACTTCCGATGGCCATAACTTCTTCATACGAAGTCCAATTCATGCAAACTCGGACTCTATTTCAACCAGAATTCCGAGACGAACACAATGGCGCAACCCGTTTCCCACAATTCTCACGTCTGAGATTAGTTATTCTTTAATTTGTGAATATTAATATTAACAGAATTACGGGGTGTTACAGTTTACATACCAAAAAGCATAAACATGATATAGAGGGGAAAATGGGCCATAATAATAAATGTTGACAATTTACATTAAAAGAGTAATTAGGAAATAAGTAAATTAGGAATAATTTACTTATAGAATTTGTTCTAAATGAGAAAATGAAAATTTAGACAAATTAAAGGTTTATTAACGACATCTCTTTTAATAATACACCAGAAAGTTCTAGCGTGACAGAGAGGATAGTGTCTAGGCTTGGGTTTGGAAAATACAAGTTTCCTGCTCTCCCTGGCTATCCCTAACTGATCCAACGGACGAGATGGTTACTTTCAAAACCTGATTTGGAAATTAATCAAAACCCTTTGAACTTAGAAAACACGAATATGCCTAACCCGAGGTTAGACTGAGTTGCGATGTAAACCTGCCCGGAATCAACCGGCACATCCAGTATTCGCAACAATATCTGTCTAATGTGAGTGGTAGCGGCTTTAATTTATTTAGTTAAAGCTAGAACAAGAATGGTAGGGTTAAGTTAACTAAGACACTTAACCAATTCAACATGATAACCAGACCGGTGGGTGGGGTTAGGACAGTTAAGCTAGAATGGGAGGGCTAAGTCCATAGGGACACTTAACACACTTAACATGGTAACAAGACAAGATTTTTAGGGGTTAAGTAACTAAGAAAACACTTAGCCAAATTAACATGTTAACTAGGCTAGAAGGTGGGGTTAAGTAAAGTTAATACACTTAGCCAAATTAACATGTTAACTAGACTAGAGGTTGGGGTTAAGTAAAATTTTATACACTTAGCCAATTTGATATGTTAGCTGGACTAGACCGTAGGGTTAAGTAAACTTGAACACTTAACCATCAGATTGTGATAAAGGAATAGGGTTAAGTCTAAAACATGAACCATTAATAATAACATGTTAGTGAAAACAGACGGGCAAGGTTAAGTTAAAAAGGAACACTTAACCAATACAGGATGAATGGGTAGGGTTAAGTAATAAGAAATACTTTACCAATATAACTTGGTTTATGGTAGGGTTAAGTCAACATGAATTACTTATAACACTTAACCAGTTTAACAGGATAAATGAAGAGGGTTAAGTTAGCTTGAATTGACAAATGACACTTAACCAATCCAAATTGACGGGAAAGAGAACTAAGTAGTAAACCTTAGTTAAAAGGAACTAAGTAGTAAACCTTAGTTAAGAAAACAACGATTCTGGATACTAAGTGGTAAACCTTAGTTAGTAAAACTAAGTAGTAGTTCTTAGTATAACACGGGAAGGAGCGAATGTCCGTCTGAGTAAAAAGAAGGCTCCAACGAATTGGGTTACGAAGCCCGAGGCTTCGAGGGGACATGAGGGTACTCTTGGTATCCCTCTGTGAGGCTGCAGATGATCCTCCTGGGCTCACAGAGGTTAAGGTCTGCGTAGAAGAACCAGGGGTATGCCTTGGTTGCAATATATGGCAACCTAAAGACTAGGATGGACCAGCGTGATTCGGCGAGAAACCGGTAGCCCTGTGATAGCAACTCGTCGTCTACCATCCATCTTGAGTCAGTCGAGATACGTGAAGCGGAAAGGCGGAGAACTCCAAAAGACCATATACTTGCTATCTAGTTATGGGTGAGGATGGCCATAGGTTAGTGGGGCATAGGGGGCCTACGTATAGTTCTCATTTTTCAAGGTGTGCCTTTCATTAGTTGAGGGAGGGGTCGAGTGGGACCATAGCCACTAGAATAAAAACAGACCTTAGCATCTGCATCGGCAGATATCTGAAAGCTCCCGACCGAGTTGTGTTTCTTGATTTGCCCTGCCACAGGACTCGGACTGCACATTACAGGACATGTGCATCTAGACAAGCGATAACGATTCGCGATACATGCGTGGGGAAGTATATGAACATATACCACTCTAGGTAGTGTGTCCTAGACTTGGGGGGCATCGTTCGACAGGTAGCATAATCCCTAGTTGGACTAGGTGGCATAAACCCTGAATCCGAGAAGCGTTCAGTAGATAGCGTAAACTCTAGTTGAATCTAGAAAGCACTTGATAGAAAACCCTAGATTAGATCTAGGTAATAAATAATAAATGTATGCCTGAAGGCAATGGAAACTACAGGGATTGGGATCACGTTATCGTTACTAGTTGGGACACTAGTTAGGTGGTGCAGAGATATTGAAACTAGTATAACAAGGAAATAGCGAAGCAGCGAAAGTATTAGAGCATATCCAGTTTATCTTATCTTAGCATGTCTTGTGATTATCTTGTCTAATCTTGCTGACCCTATCGTCATGGTGTTATCTTGTATTCGGTTAATTCATGTCGTTTTGTTTTTACATTTTCACATGCTAGAAGTTACTGAACTTACTCAGGCTTTATGTCTGACTCTGTTTTCTTTTCTTCCGTTCCCCCCCCCCCCAGATAGAAAAGGAGGGAATAGTATAGCTCAGGTTAAGTTGGGCTGTCACTCTTTCCCAGCTTGAAGATTTGTCGAAGTTTTGCTTGGATTCTCTTTTCGGATGCTATGGCTGGCTCTTGCTACATTGGGGAATATAAATGTTCTTTTATGCTTCTTTATTTTGTAAGACAGATGACACTCTGATATTATATAGAAATCGTTGTACAAACTATTTTATCAATAAAGCAAAGTTTTATTTTCCGCTGTTGAAATTTTTGTCTGTCTTGTAATTTATCTGCATCTTTTACCCTAAAATGCTCCACAGAACTTAGTGCATTCCCTTTGTGAGTGACACTAACGGATGTGGGGTGTTACACATTCCCTTTGCATATTCTTAGAAAGGATAAGTTCCGGATAGAATAATTCTGGATAGGAAAGTCCGATAAGGGAAGTCCGGATAGGAAAGTCTCGGTTTGATTCTCCGAATCTAACAACATTGTGTTCGATGCTCCCAGATCTAATTAGATCCGGGCTTCAGAAATCAAATCCAAATCAACCTAAACTTATATATGTATCATAACTTGAATTATATAAACCTACACGCCAATCTACTCAAATAAGTAAATAAGAATACTATTACTCATGTTAATCTCCCCAAAAACGTTAGATCCGAAAGTGAAAAGTTCTTAGCTCTTTCTGAGATGTGAATGAGGATTCTTTTGATTATATTGGAACTTAAGAGGTTAGCTCCCTTCCTTTGCAAATGAGCTCTCTATATATAGCGAAACAAAGCTTCTTTGAGAAGATACTAAGGATATCTTCTAAGAGAAGCTACTAAGGATTGGCTTCTTTAAAAAGCCACTTTTGGCTTCCAAGAGAAACCACTAAAGATTGGCTTCCTTGGGAAGCCACCTTTGTTTTCCAAGAGAAACCACTAAAGATTGGCTTTCTCAAGAATCCACCGAGGATTAGCTTCCTTGAGAAGCCACCTTTGGCTTCCAAGAGAAGCCACCAAGAGTTGGCTTCCTTGAGAAGCCACCGAGGATGGCTTCCTTGAAAAGCCACATTTATCTTCCAAGAGAAGCTACTACGGATTGGATTCCTCAAGAAGCCACTAAGGATCGGCTTCCTTAAGGAGCCACATTTGACTTCCAAGAGAAGCTACCAAGGATTAGCTTCCTCAAGAAGCCAATAAGGATTGGTTTCCTTGAGAAGCCACCCTTGGCTTCCAAGAGAAGCCACTAAAGACTGGCTTCCTTGAGAAGCCACCTTTAGCTTCCAAGACAAGCCAATAAGTATCGGCTTCCTCAAGAAGCCACCGAGGATTGGCTTCCTTGAGAAGCCACATTTAGCTTCCAAGAGAAGCCACTGAGGGTTGGCTTCCTTGAGAAGCCACTGAGGGTTGGCTTCCAAGAGAAGCCACCGACAAAAAGTTATGAACGAAACAAGATTCACTAGGGAAAATGGTTACATTAAAATTTGACGAAAATGAAAAAAGTAGGAGATGGTCCTATTAGTGATTTCTCAGAGTTATATAGTCATACAACCTCATATGAAAATAACTTAAATTTTCTGTGGTCTTTCGGTACGTAGAATACGGGTCGTTACACAAAGGCCAAGCAGTTGTTGGAGCTAGTATTGGTGATAAAGGAGACTTACCAAAGGTAGAAGGCGTCATTGAAGATGGAAATGCAGTGTTAATCTCGGCTATTAACGCGTTTAGGGGGTGAGAGTTTGGCAAAGAGTACACGCATTTATCAGGAGAGCCAGCAACAACTTCTTGGTCGACATCGGAATCTGAGAGAGATTGGAGCAATTTTGCACGGCTACCCTATCACGTGGTTATAGAAGAAAGTAAATGTGATTTTGCCTTTTTGTTTTTGGCTATAAAGAGGGAGGAAGAAGAGCGACAGGGTAGAAATAGTTAAGAAACGGAGGCGCAAGCAAGTTGGATCTGGATCACCGATGAGAAATGGGTATCCTCCATTGAATATCGAGATGTAGCTTATTTTATGATAATAGTTAATATTAAATAAATAATAATTTAACATATTTAATTGTTAATGATAAATAAAGTATAGTTAATATTTATTAATTACTCATAATAATGAATAATTATAGTTAATAATTAATAAATCTGATTAGTAATTAATAACCAATAATTAAAAATTAGTGACTTGTTAAATGATTAATATTAAGGAAATAATAACTAAATATAATTAATAAGTAATATGTAATAATAAATAGTTAATAAATAAATATTAAATTAATAATTAACATTAAATAATTAATAGTATGAAATAATATTCAATAATGAAAAAGTAATATTTAATTAAAAGTACTACTTAATATTTAATTTTTATTAATTACTAATTAATAATTTCTATTAAATAAGTAATTATTAATAATTATATAATAATTAAGAATAATATTTAATTATGATTATAATTAATAATTATATTCGATATTTAACATTTAGAAAAATAAAATTTTGAATTTGACAAATAATAATTTCTATTTAATGAACACTACTGTAGCGACCCGTGCTTCCCGGCCGGCCTAAACCGAACAAGAAGGCAGACTGCTTCGAGAACAAGACAAATCGGAACATAAATAGAAGAACATTTCATTGCTATTTGCAACAATTTACATCAGAGTACAAGAATATTCAGAGTATGAATAAATATTACATAGAAAAATATTAGAGATTAAAATACATAGCAACGGAAATAAAATGTAAAAATACAATGCATAGCGGAAATACATTAACAAATACAACCGAAAGAAATACACGGATACAGAGTGTTCCGGATATAGCTCTAGCTGTAAATCCAGGACCCTGTATAAATAAATCTGCAAAACCAAAACTACTAGCTGCCCGTGTGGAAAATAGGGGCATCCAGAGTTTAAGTTAAAACAATAAACTCCAGGTCAGTCATGGGACTGGTGTGAGAACTAAAACAGTTATTAAAACTTTACTTCAAAATGAGGTAAATCAAGGGACCACGCCGTATAACAGGGAACGGGTTTACCCCCAAGAATACCAGTGCCCAAAACAAACAGCGCAATGCTAAATAAAGAAAAAATGAAGCTATTATAAGACCCAGGTCCCATCACACAATGCAACGAAAGCCGGAGGATAGAGTTTTACCTTATAATAGCCAAATATGCTTGGTACGTTTTAAAACAAATCTTTTGTCATTATTATAAGTGACGAAATCAACTTCAAATATAAATGTATCATTCATAGACAGCATGAGCGCCCCATCCCACTATGTCACCATACATAGTATACAATCAAAACCGCAAAATGTTGTATTGGAAGTTTGGATTTCCATACCGGTGGCTCCTGATCCGAAAGATCTATCGCGTAGTGCAATTCCCAATGGCTTACGTCGCAGGCATGCGAAAACGCCGTAATGCACATCCGCACTATCCAGGAAACAATTTATCACGGCTTACGTCCAAGCATTGGAAAATACCGCTAACTCTATCCATCTGGGAATCGGGGGTGTGCCCTATCCCTACTGGTGTGGGGCGACCACACCCAGTATCACTTCGGTCGACCGAATCCATGGCAACCCGTAGGGTGTCTATCCTCATCTCTAAAGCATATTGATCTAACCATCAGTTGCCACGATACCGGTGTGTGAGGCTCGCAAAAAAACGCTACAAAAAGCTATGTTATATTAAAGTTGTTCTTTGATCATCATCCACCAAACTTTGCTTTTCAACAAAGGTTTGGATTACTGCATCTCAACATGCCACACTATCAATCCATGCTGTACCACTGATTTCTGCCGATATATAACCTCTAAGCTCATACGTCTTAGAGAAGGGTGTTAAGCAAGAGAATAAATTTGTAACGACCCAGATTTTGCCCGACCCCAATCGATCGCAAGATCAATCAAGACCGTTCAAATTCCGCATACGTTAACTTTGGGCATACAACACATCAGAACAACAACACGGACTTTTATAACATCAATAATAAATGTTACATAAGAGTACAGAATATCAGAGTACATCGATAAATAATACAGCGGAAGATACATTACAACAAAAGAAATATAATGCAGCGGAACTAATCTCAGCGGAAGGCCATCAATATTCTGGAACCAGCTTCAGGCTTCAATCCAGGATCCTGCTTAACTATATCTAACTTATCTAATAATAAGGCTAATCACAGGACCACGCCGCTAACGCGGAACGGGTTTACTCCATTGGATTGCCAGTGCATAAATAAAGTGCATCGTCAAATAACGCAATGCTTTTTAGAAAAATGAAACCATTATAAGACCTAGGTCCCATCACAAAATGCAACGCACACCAGAGGATAGGGTTTTACCTTATAATGGTCAAAAGATGCTTGATACGTAAAAACGATATTATTATTAGTGTGTACATATATATTTAAAACATTTCAAATATAATATCAATCCTAGACGGCATAGATACCATCTACTATGTCGCCATACTAGTTATACAATCAAAACCGCAAGGGCGTATTGGAAATTGGGTTTCCATCATGAGTCAAGGCTAGGGAGGAGCTCCTGACCGAATCGAGACACTCTAGCAATGTCTCAGGATTCGGACGCTGGCGAACCCTTGGATACAACAGGGCCGGTCCACAAATACTTTAGTGGATTAGTTATGCCTGAACACACGCTCCCCGATCCTATTGGACCTACAAATCAGCCGAGGGCGACCGATAAGAATAAACCGAGGCCTCACAAAAATTCCATCAACCACATAAGCAAATGTCGGGCCGTGTTAAAGCCCAACACCACTTCTAGCTAGAAAGAAACGTGTGCACTCCCTGCGTTCCCTTCTCCCATTTTAGACTCAACCGGTGTGTGAGGCTCGCGAAGTCACGATATACACAAAGCTATGCCTAAAGAGACTGTGCTTTGATCATCAACCACAAGGCCTGCTTTTCAACAAAGCCTTGATCATTTGCATCTTAGCATGTCACATTGTCAGACCCTACCATATTATTGATCATCTACCAATATATATATAACCTCTAAGCTCATACGTCTTAGAGAAGGGTGATAAGTAAAGAATAAATTCTTCACACCAAACAGAAATATATAATCAGTAGCGTTCAAAAAAATACAGTAGAAAGGAATACAATGTCAGACATGCAATCCATTTACAAGTCCGCTCTGGGTCTGAGCGAAACAACGTGTCCGTCGATCTCCAAATGCGTTTGGACGATCATTACCAAATACCTTGCCTTGGAAGGCCAATCCCAATTCAAGTTACAAGTCATCATCATCCCAACGATGTGAAAACCTTCGATCTTCAATCACCGTCTTCATCTTCGAATCTTGATCGTCGTGATGATTATTCAGAATGGGTTAAACCCGGTCTTTCTGAATAACTCGCGTATTTTGTGATTTGAAAGGTAAATATTGGAAAATCACACATTACGCCACATTCCAACTCCGAGTATTCTTTTAATAAGATATTCATTTTAGAAGATTCTCATTAATTTTATCAAAGATAAACTTGAAAATAAAATCTATAAATCAATTTCCAAAATATGGAATTCCAGAGAAATCAAATCAATACATAATCGATATAGATTTCTGTATTGGACTAATAACATAAATGGAATAACGGAAAAGCCTCTTAAATTCCATATATAATATCGGTCTTCTTTTACAGAAGCCCATTTCGATTATTACCAATCGAGTTTCCACTAAATTCCAATTTAATATATTAAATTGAAAAACTTGATTTTTAGAAAAATGCCTTTTTAAATCTATAAAATAGACTCATAAATTCGAAATAATAATTTCAATGTAAATTGGATTAAAGGACAAATGTCATTTAAAACATCGTCCATGATAAATCCACTCCACACCTCAATTTATTTCATATCACAAATTATAATTGCAAATGCTAGTAATCTTTTAAAAACATATTTTAAGATAATCATAAAAATGTTCTTTATATAAAAGATTCTAAATGAGAAGTATTCTTTGTATTACCAATTTTTATCTTTTACAAATATTCATTTTTTTAACATATAGTTGATTAACAATATTTTTTATGAAAATATATACATGCTTTATATAAAAAGGATTTCTAATGTAAAAATATTCTTATTTAAAAGAACACCTGAATCGAAAGGCGACTCAATCATTTACCATATAATTTGGATTATATGGATATCACACACATCATATATATGACAAGAACAGTATAATCATCAAATCATCCATCTACATCCAAAGTGTAATTTCCACTGTGTAAGCGTTAAAATTAAACAATAACGCTCATCGCAGCCTGTCGATCTAACGATCAACATACAACTAAATATTGGGATTAGTGTATGTTAATTGTTCATCCCAACACCCGTGTGGGGTTTCAACCAACAAACAAATGATAAACTAATTTATGCACTTGGGCGATGTGTGAAAATTATCGTCTCAATCACATAAACAAGTCGGGTAACTTGTGAATGGAAGTGTAATACATAATACAATATATAATCATGACAAGAAAATGTCTCTATTGCAGTGAATGAATAAGCATAATAACTTTGTCTCTATTGACAATTTATATTTTGCTAATTTAAACACTAAACAAAAATGGTTATTTTGTTTTGGCAATTCTAATGTGACAAAGATGATAATTTTTGTTTCGACAAAAATAAATATTTTGATTTAACTAACTTATCTTGACAAGTACATATCTTGCCAAACATATGATATATATATATATATATCTATCTATATATATATAAATTGCTTTAACTAATTCATTTTGACGAAAATGAATATTTTTTACAAAATGTCTATTTGTTTAACTAGTATAAATTGACTAAAATGAATAATTGTTTTCAACAAATGTAAATTGATAAAAGTGAATATTTTGTTATTAACTAGTATAAATTGACAAAAGTGTTTATTTCATTTTAACTAATCAATTTGACAAAATGACTTTTCTTATTTCATATAAAATTACAATAAGGATGCAACTCTAAAGTTTATTCTTTTTATTGTCCGCTAAATGACAATAAAAGGAAATATTCATTCTTACCATTTGTGCTACCACTAAAAAGTAACTAAAATGTAGTTTTTAAATCCTATCCTTTATTTATACCCGAAAATGTGAAATAAAGGGTAACTCTTGATTTTGAAAGTAAAATGAAACTTTCAATCCATGTTTGTTTGCATTAAAGAATACAAATAAAAATACAACTTTTAAACGATGTTTTATTCATATCAAAAATGCAAATTTACAAATGTAACTTATATTTTGATGTTTGGTTTGCATGAAGGATTGCAAACATAAATGAAACTTTTATTTTAATGTTTTATTTGCAACGAGGAGAGAAAATAAATAAATAGATAAATGTAACTTTTATTTCTAGTTTGTTTGAAACAAGGAATACAATTTAAGAAACAAATTCTATTTTTAAAGTTTATTCCATTTCAAAGCATAATTTATTTCAAAATATATTTTATGTCAAGGTATATTCTATTACAAAGTATATTTGCATTTGTGAACATAGATAAAAAGAAAGACTTTAGTTTCATTGAATATTTGCATTGATAAATGCAAATAAGAATAAACCTTAATTTCAATGCATATTTGCATTGATAAATGCAAATAAAGGAATAAACTTTATTTCCAATATATGTATTTGCATTGGTGAGTGCAAATGAAAGAATAATTTGTTTCAATATATATGTGCATTGGTAAATGCAAATAAAGAACAATTTCTATTTTTCTATATATATTGCATTGCTGAATGTAAATAAAAGAATAGTTTTATTTTTAAAGTTTATTAGCATCAGTAATTCAGATAAAAGAATGAATTATATTTTAAAATATATTTGCAAACAAAAATGTAACTTCTGAAAATAATTTCTTATTTACATATAAAATGTAAAAAAAATTGTGATTTCCAAAACATGTATTTTTATTTACATAAAAATGTAAACAAAAGGTGGTTTCCAAATATAACCTTTGATTTACAAATATAATGTAAATAAAGTTTTATTTTATAAATATGTTTTAATATCAACCATAAAATTTAATATTTTATTGTTATTCCAATTCTATAACATCTTACGTTTAATGTGACAGTAAAAAAAAAAGATTTTTTTTCTGTAATTCATAAATCCTGTTCTAAATGTAAACAAATAAAAATAGAATTTTATTTGTTAGCCAAATTATGTCGAAATGGAACAAATGAAAATATGTTCTATTTGTTGTTCATATTCTATTGTAAATAAACAAATAAAAATAATATTTTATTTGTCGTTCAAATTTCATTGTTCAATTGTTCATTTTGACCAACAAGACACATTGGTAATTTTATTTAATTGACAAACTGTTTAAATTCAATAAAATAAAATAACATAAAATTCTAAACTTGAAAATTATAATTTAATGTCATTAAACATAATAATTGTTTTGGTTTAACCATCTTATTCAATCACTGCACTCAACACAATATTTTCGACAATTTAATGTTAATAAAATAAACAATAAAATAAGCACGACCAATATGATATTCCCAAAAAAAATTTCATCTAATCCAATACACAATAACAGATCTAACACAAAACATTACAATCAATCAAAAACAAAGTCTACAAATTCATCACGACGCAGATCTAATTAAACAACAATCAGATAATTATTTAACAACAATAAATTAATTAAATCTTTAAATCAGAGATTCTCACATTGATTTTTTTGCTGAAAATCCGACTGTCTCAGAATCAACTCTGGTTTGCGCCATTGCGAAGATCTCGGAAAGACGAGTCCAACGCAACTTACGGTTCGTAAATCGGCCCACGTATGAAAGAGTTATCAAATTTTAAAGATTGCATAAATTAAATATTAAATAAATAAAATAATATTAAAATATAAACACCTTCTTCTTCGTTTACACTGTCACGGCCGAACCCAAATTCCCTCCTCCAACCCCCATGCGCACGCCATCCGGAGAGTCTAGGTCCCGATCCAACTACTCCACGACGAAGGCCAGCTCCAGGGCTTCCACCGCCACCCAATAACCGCCAGCTCGTCGCCTCCATGGTGACGCGATTTGAACCCGAACGCGGCCCCTTCCTCACCAGAATTCGCGAAATCCGTGCACCAAAACCCGATCTTAACCGTATAGATTCGAAGCTCTCTGAATTCTCTTCAATTTGGTATATAGTTTGTAGATTTTCATAGAGCGGATTGGAAGAAATTAACGTTTGAATTTGGGATTTTTTGGCCATTATTTGAATAAGCGGCGGCTGAAAGAATTAGGGTTTCTTTTTATTTTATTTTTATTAAATTCATTGAAAAACGTGTTATAAGGTGGATTTCTGGACTGTCTCGGAATTGGGCTTACTTACTGTCGATCTTAAAGTTTTGAGGCTTTCTGAACGCAATGGGACAGGTCTCGGGGTCCAATTCCGAAATCTGTAGAATATTTTATTTAAAATCCCATTAAAAATTAATTAATTAAATATTGACCGTACATTTAAATATGCCGGGGCCACATATGACCTTAGAAAATTCCAAAAAAAATATTTTTAGCTTTCTAACGACGATACGGTTCTAACAAGACTAATTTCATCGAATTCTGAGACTGTTTGAAAAATGGCTATTTTCAAGTCGATTAAATTTAACTGAAATAGTCAAAACACATTTTCTTTTGCCACGCTCACGTATTAATTCGAATTTTTTTGAAAATTGAAACCTAGCTATAATTTGACATTCCGGTTCCAACAAAGGTGGTTTCGTCGAAAACGGAGGTCGTTTGAAAAATGACTATTTTTAAGGGCAATATATTTAATATTAAAAATACATTTTAAATAAATAAATTTCCAAAACTCAAAATATATAAGCATTTATACTTATTAAATGCAGAAACATCATTCTGAACTCAATGGAAGTGGTTTCGAGTCGAAATTCCTTCATATGTGAAAAGTAGCCCTTCGGGCCATATATATTATATATAAATTCTACAACGACCTTTCTAAATATTGAATTGGCCATAACTTTTGATTCCCGCTATGAAATTTCAATTTTTCAGATTCATTAGAAAGATATGATTAAACAGATTTAAATATTTCTGGTTTCACTCAATTCGGATTTATTTTGAATCTGTACATCCAGTTAAAGTTTAAAATTAAATTTTAAAACTACCGCGCCATTTCTAACTTCTTTTATTTTTAAATTAAATTTATTCGTTTTAACTTCGATTAAAATAAATTCTAGCCATTATTATTTATATAAATTACTTTATATCCTCAAAATTCATTAAAATTTTCTAAAATAAAATTTTTAAATTGGTTCAGAATTTGCGGGTTGTTACAATCTCCTCCACTTAAAATCTTTTCGTCCTCGAAAAGGAAATGAAGCTAAAGTTGTTTATTTAACTAATTTAATTTTCATTCTTTAATTGTTTAATCATTTTTATTAGTTGAACTCCTATTCACACAACACAATCATCAATCAATTAGTTGATTAAATTTTCAAAAATATATAACTTTTATATATTCAAAATCATATTTTCTAAAATCGAATTATATATAGTTACAAGTACGTTAATTATAAATTTTCCACTCTGACTCATTCTAGGGCATTGCTAGCCCCATCTCTAATGAGTATTCTCATTCTAGGATACTGCTGATCCTATCTCTAATGAGTATTCTTATTGGATATTACTAATCCAACCTCTGATGAGTCTTCTGTTCAATTCTAATGAGTTGTACCCCAAAGATTTGAGCTAACCTGGGCTCTGATACCAGCTGTAACGACCCGACCATCAGGCAGTGGGCTAACCTCCCACCGTGGCTTACAGAGGTACTCCAGTACACCTTGTTTTACAGCGACCCTTTCGAGCCTCCAGGCTAACGCCTAACCAACCCTAATAAATAAGGGACATGTAGGGGTAAGAGTCCACTGCTCGCCACCAAACACCATGGCGAGAACCTCCTATCATGCGTAACCAGCTCCGTAGCCAGCAACAAGGACTGGTGTAAGAATTCTTTACTTAACTTATCTAATAATAAGGCTAATCACAGGACCACGCCGCTAACGCGGAACGGGTTAACTCCATTGGATTGTGAGTGCATAAATAAAGTGAATCGTCAAATAACGCAATGCTTTTTAGAAAAATGAAGCCATTATAAGACCCAGGTCCCATCACACAATGCAACGCACACCAGAGGATAGAGTTTTACCTTATAATGGTCAAAAGATGCTTGATACGTAAAAACGATATTATTATTAGTGTGTACATATATATTTAAAACATTTCAAAATAATATCAATCCTAGACAGCATAGATACCATCTACTATGTCGCCATACTAGTTATACAATCAAAACTACCAGGGCGTATTGGAAATTGGGTTTCCATCATGAGTCAAGGCTAGGGAGGAGCTCCTGACCGATTCCAGACACTCTAGCAATGTCTCAGGATTCGGACGCTGGCGAACCCTTGGATACAGCAGGGCTGGTCTACAAATACTTTAGTGGTTTAGTTATGCCTGAACACACGCTCCCCGATCCTATTGGACCTACAAATCAGCCGAGGGCGATCGATAAGAATAAACCGAGGCCTCGCAAAAATTCCATCAACCACATAAGCAAATGTCGGTCTGTGTTAAAGCCCAATACCACTTCTAGCTAGAAAGAAACGTGTGCACTCCCTGCGTTCCCTTCTCCCGTTTTAGACTCAACCAGTGTGTGAGGCTCGCGAAGTCACGATATACACAAAGCTATGCCTAAAGAGACTGTGCTTTGATCATCAACCACAAGGCCTTCTTTTCAACAAAGCCTTGATCATTTACATCTTAGCATGTCAAATTGTCAGACCCTACCATATTATTGATCATCTACCAATATATATAACCTCTAAGCTCATACGTCTTAGAGAAGGGTGATAAGTAAAGAATAAATTCTTCACACCAAACAGAAATATATAATCAGTAGCATTCAAAAAATACAGTAGAAAGGAATACAATGTCAGACACGCAATCCATTTACAAGTCCGCTCTAGGTCTGAGCGAAACAACGTGTCCGTCGATCTCCAAATGCGTTTGGACGATCATTACCAAATACCTTGCCTTGGAAGGCCAATCCCAATTCAAGTTACAAGTCATCATCATCCCAACGATGTGAAAACCTTCGGTCTTCAATCACCGTCTTCATCTTCGAATCTTGATCGTCGTGATGATTATTCAGAATGGGTTAAACCCGGTCTTTCTGAATAACTCGCGTATTTTGTGATTTGAAAGGTAAATATTGGAAAATCACACATTACGCCACATTCCAACTCCGAGTATTCTTTTATTAAGATATTCATTTTAGAAGATTCTCATTAATTTTATCAAAGATAAACTTGAAAATAAAATCTATAAATCAATTTCCAAAATATGGAATTCCAGAGAAATCAAATCAATACATAATCGATATAGATTTCTGTATTGGACTAATAACATAAATGGAATAACGGCAAAGCCTCTTAAATTCCATATATAATATCGGTCTTCTTTTACAGAAGCCCATTTCGATTATTACCAATCGAGTTTCCACTAAATTCCAATTTAATATATTAAATTGAAAAACTTGATTTTTAGAAAAATGCCTTTTTAAATCTATAAAATAGACTCATAAATTCGAAATAATAATTTCAATGTAAATTGGATTAAAGGACAAATGTCATTTAAAACATCGTCCATGATAAATCCACTCCACACATCAATTTATTTCATATCACAAATTATAATTGCAAATGCTAGTAATCTTTTAAAAACATATTTTAAGATAATCATAAAAATGTTCTTTATATAAAAGATTCTAAATGAGAAGTATTCTTTGTATTACCAATTTTTATCTTTTACAAATATTCATTTTTTTAACATATAGTTGATTAACAATATTTTTTATGAAAATATATACATGCTTTATATAAAAAGGATTTCTAATGTAAAAATATTCTTATTTAAAAGAACACCTGAATCGAAAGGCGACTCAATCATTTACCATATAATTTGGATTATATGGATTTCACACACATCATATATATGACAAGAACAGTATAATCATCAAATCATCCATCTACATCCAAAGTGTAATTTCCACTGTGTAATCGTTAAAATTAAATAATAACGCTCATCGCAGCATGTCGATCTAACGATCAACATACAACTAAATATTGGGATTAGTGTATGTTAATTTTTCATCCCAACACCCGTGTGGGGTTTTAACCAACAAACAAATGATAAACTAATTTGTGCACTTAGGCGATGTGTGAAAATTATCGTCCCAATCACATAAACAAGTCGGGTAGCTTGTGAATGGAAGTGTAATACACAATACAATATATAACCATGACAAGAAAATATCTCTATTGCAATGAATGAATAAGCATAATAACTTTGTCTCTATTGACAATTTCTATTTTTCTAATTTAAATCCTAAACAAAAATGGTTATTTTGTTTTGGCAATTCTAATGCGACAAAGATGATAATTTTTGTTTTGACAAAAATAAATATTTTGATTTAACTAACCTATCTTGACAAGTATATATCTTGCCAAACATATGATATACATATATATATGTATATATATATATATAAATTTCTTTAACTAATTCATTTTGACAAAAATGAATATTTTTGACAAAATGTCTATTTGTTTAACTAGTATAAACTGACTAAAATGAATAATTGTTTTCAACAAATGTAAATTGATAAAAGTGAATATTTTGTTATTAACTAGTATAAATTGACAAAAGTGTTTATTTCATTTTAACTAATCAATTTGACAAAATGACTTTTCTTATTTCATTTAAAATTACAATAAGGATGCAAATCTAAAGTCTATTCTTTTTATTGTCCGCTAAATGACAATAAAAGGAAATATTCATTCTTACCATTTGTGCTACCACTAAAAAGTAACTAAAATGTAGTTTTTAAATCCTATCCTTTATTTATACCCGAAAATATGAAATAAAGGGTAACTCTTAATTTTGAAAGTAAAATGAAACTTTCAATCCATGTTTGTTTGCATTAAAGAATGCAAATAAAAATACAACTTTTAAACGATATTTTATTCATATCAAAAATGCAAATTTACAAATGTAACTTATATTTTGATGTTTGGTTTGCATGAAGGATTGCAAACAAAAATGAACTTTTATTTTAATGTTTTATTTGCAACGAGGAGAGCAAATAAATAAATAGATAAATGTAACTTTTATTTCTAGTTTGTTTGAAACGAGGAATACAATTTAAGAAACAAATTCTATTTTTAAAGTTTATTCCATTTCAAAGCATAATTTATTTCAAAATATATTTTATGTCAAGGTATATTCTATTACAAAGTATATTTGCATTTGTGAACATAGATAAAAAGATAGACTTTAGTTTCATTGAATATTTGCATTGATAAATGCAAGTAAAAGAATAAACCTTAATTTCAATGCATATTTGCATTGATAAATGCAAATAAAGGAATAAACTTTATTTCCAATATATGTATTTGCATTGGTGAGTGCAAATGAAAGAATAATTTGTTTCAATATATATTTGCATTGGTAAATGCAAATAAAGAACAATTTCTATTTTTCTATATATATTGCATTGCTGAATGTAAATAAAAGAATAGTTTTATTTTTAAAGTTTATTAGCATCAGTGAATTCAGATCAAAGAATGAATTATATTTTAAAATATATTTGCAAACAAAAATGTAACTTCTGAAAATAATTTCTTATTTACATATAAAATGTAAACAAAATTGTGATTTCCAAAACATGTATTTTTATTTACATAAAAATGTAAACAAAAGGTGGTTTCCAAATATAACCTTTGATTTACAAATATAATGTAAAAAAGGTTTTATTTTATAAATATGTTTTAATATCAACCATAAAATTTAATATTTTATTGTTATTCCAATTCTATAACATCTTACGTTTAATGTGACAGTAAAAAAAAAAAAAGAATTTGTTTTCTGTAATTCATAAATCGTGTTCTAAATGTAAACAAATAAAAATAGAATTTTATTTGTTAGCCAAATTATGTCGAAATGGAACAAATGAAAATATGTTCTATTTGTTGTTCATATTCTATTGCAAATAAACAAATAAAAATAATATTTTATTTGTCGTTCAAATTTCATTGTTCAATTGTTCATTTTGACCAACAAGACACATTAGTTATTTTATTTAATTGACAAACTGTTTAAATTCAATAAAATAAAATAACATAAAATTCTAAACTTGAAAATTATAATTTAATGTCATTAAAAATAATAATTGTTTTGGTTTAACCATCTTATTCAATCACCGCACTCAACATAATATTTTCGACAATTTAATGTTAATAAAATAAACAATAAAATAAGCACGACCAATATGATATTCCCAATTTTTTTTCATCTAATCCAATACACAATAACAGATCTAACACAAAACATTACAATCAATCAAAAACAAAGTCTACAAATTCATCACGACGCAGATCTAATTAAACAACAATCAGATAATTATTTAACAACAATAAAATAATTAATTAAATTAATTAAATCTTTAAATCAGAGATTCTCACATTGATTTTTTTGCTGAAAATCCGACTGTCTCAGAATCAACTTTTGTCTGCGCCATTGCGAAGATCTCGGAAAGACGAGTCCAACGCAACTTACGGTTCGTAAATCGGCCCTCGTATGAAAGCGTTATCGAATTTTAAAGATTGCATAAATTAAATATTAAATAAATAAAATAATATTAAAATATAAACACCTTCTTCTTCGTTTACACTGTCACGGCCAAACCCAAATTCCTTCCTCCAACCCCCATGCGCACGCCATCCGGAGAGTCTAGGTCCCGATCCAACTACTCCACGACGAAGGCCAGCTCCAGGGCTTCCACCGCCACCCAATAACCGCCTGCTCGTCGCCTCCATGGTGACGCGATTTGAACCTGAACGCGGCCCCTTCCTCGCCAGAATTCGCGAAATCCGTGCACCAAAACTCGATCTTAACCGTATAGATTCGAAGCTCTCTGAATTCTCTTCGATTTGGTATATAGTTTGTAGATTTTCATAGAGCGGATTGGAAGAAATTAACGTTTGAATTTGGGATGTTTCTGGCCATTATTTGAATAAGCGGCGGCTGAAAGAATTAGGGTTTTTTTTTTTAATTAAATTCATTGAAAAACGTGTTATAAAGGTGGATTTCTGGACTGTCTCAGAATTGGGCTTGCTTACTGTCGATCTTAACGTTTTGAGGCCTTCTGAACGCAATGGGACAGGTCTCGGGTCCAATTCCGAAATCTGTAGAATATTTTATTTAAAATCCCAATAAAAATTAATTAATTAAATATTGACCGTACATTTAAATATGCCGGGGCCACATATGACCTCAGAAAATTCCAAAAAACATACTTTTAGCTTTCTAATGACGATATGGTTCTAACAAGACTAATTTAGTCGAATTCTGAGACTGTCTGAAAAATGGCTATTTTCAAGTCGATTAAATTTAACTGAAATAGTCGAAACACATTTTCTTTTGCCACGCTCACATATTAATTCGAAAAATTCTGAAAATTGAAATCTAGCTATAATTTGACATTCCGGTTCCAACAAAAGTGGTTTCGTCGAAAACGGAGGTCGTTTGAAAAATGACTATTTTTAAGGGCTATATATTTAATATTAAAAATACATTTTAAACAAATAAATTTCTAAAACTCAAAATATATAAGCGTTTATACTTATTAAATGCAGAAACATCATTCCGGACTCAATGGAAGTGGTTTCGAGTTGAAATTCCTTCATATGTGAAAAGTAACCCTTCGGGCCATATATATTATATATAAATTCTACAGCGACCTTTCTAAATATTGAATTGGCCATAACTTTTGATTCCCGCTATGAAATTTCAATTTTTCAGATTCATTAGAAAGATATGATTAACAGATTTAAATATTTCTGGTTTCACTCAATTCTGATTTATTTTCAATCCTGAACATCCAGTTAAAGTTTAAAATTAAATTTTAAAACTACCTCGCCATTTCTAACTTCTTTTATATTTAAATTAAATTTATTCGTTTTAACTTCGATTAAAATAAATTCTAGCCATTATTATTTATATAAATTACTTTATATCCTCAAAATTCATTAAAATTTTCTAAAATAAAAATTTTAAATTGGTTCAGAATTTGCGGGTTGTTACAAAATTCTCCGCCACCAAACATATATATATTTAGCGGAGATCAACGAATATAGTATAAAGGAATACAATGTCAGACACACCATCCATTTACAAGTCCATTCTAGGTCTTAATGAAACCGGAGGCACCTTATTCCTCGTCCCGTATGTCCAATACAGGAGAGAGGCCCTCGCATATCCGTACAATTAACAAGTACGTCTGGACAGCTACCAATTTAGCCCCTTCAATGTAGCTACTCCCATCATGAGCATCAGTAGCAACCCATCCATTCGAACATCGTCGGTCTTGCACCGTCTTCAATCTCTTCGACTTTTCGTCGCATCAGTTATTCAGAATGGGCTAAACCCGGTCTTTCCAAATAACTCGCGTATCTTATAATCAAGTGTTATAACAACACATCATACGCCTCATTCCAATCCATAATATTCTTTTATTCAAATATTCTTTTCACAATTTAAACCAAATTAAGGTTTTCCAAACTAGTCGGGATTAGTGCACCATACCGAAGTAATCATTTCTTTTATTTTCCCAATCTCAACCTATTCATCCCATGGAACAAACTGGTAATACTCCATATCTAGCACCACAGTATTATCGGTAAAAATTAATTACCATTTCACATTCAAATCTAATTAAAGATTTAACTCTCGCTTGGAGCAAAACTGGTGATACTCCATTCTCGTTCATTTTCTTGAATTGATAATTTTAATTATCACATTCACTTTTCAATCTAATTAAAGTTTCTTAACACTCCACTTAGTTTTTATCTTCCCAAAAATCAAAATTAATGATTTTTTAACTTTGGGAAATCAAACATGCCGCATCGACAATCTATACCGTCCCATTGATTTTGGACGATATATAACCTCTAAGCTCGTACGTCTTAGAGAAGGGTGTTAAGCAAGAGAATAAATTCTCCACCACCAAACAGATATATATTTAGCAGAGATCAACGAATACGGTATCGAAATGAAATGTTAGACATGTAATCATGTCTTTACCTAGGTTAAAGAACCAATGTCATTTAAAACACAGTTCACGATAAACCCAAAATCCCATTCCATTAATCATGGAATCTTCACGGAAAACTGATCAATATATAATCGATATCAATTTCCGTATCCGACTAATAATATAAATGGAATAAAGACAAAGCCTTTTAAATTTCATATGTATTAACAGTCTTCCTCCACAGAAGCTCATCTCGATTATTACCAAATCGAATTCCATTCAATTCAAATTTAATATATTAAATTGGAAATCATTACTTTAGAAAATTCCATTAATCTTAATTAAAAGATTATAAATTCCAAATCATATTCTTCACCGTTAATTGGGTTAAAGAACAAGTGTTATTTAAAACACCGTTCACGATAAACCCAAAATCCAATTCTTTTATTCAATTCCAATTAAATATTAATTAATCTGAAAACTTCACTAAATCTTAATTAAAAGATTTATTCTTTTCTCAACTGGGTTTAAGAACAGTGTTAATGACGACACCGTTCACGACAAACCCAAAATCTAATTTGATATCAAATACAAGGCTCTAAATAGAAAATATATCGGCTTATATTCAGCATCAATTTCAAAAACCAACGGATATCGTATTGGAATACTAATATATATATATATCTTCCAAATTCCTCAACAATATCCGTATAATCACGAAATCCAATATCGAAATATTTCGAAGATTATTTCCATTCCAAATCCATTCCAATTTATTCGTTGGAAAATTCTGGTTATTTCAAAACCATTTTCAAATCCAATTTATTTATTTCTAAAAATAAATGAATTATTATTTTAGTTAATAACTAGTTCATTTCGATAAAAATATAATTTTTATCTCTTCAAAACTGGAATTTTTCATCCAAAATTTTTCCAAATCATTTTTTATGATTTTACATAATTTTTCCACATTTTTAATAATTTTATTATCGCCCGTACAGTCGGTTTCCAATAACGGCCACCGAACTGTATCCTTAGCGACCTTTTCTGAAATTGATTTGGACATATCTCCAAATCTAACCATTAGATTTCAAATCTCTTATATTCATTGGAAAGCTCTTTTCGATACGAACCCAACGATTTCGGTTTTAGGAGAATCCGATGGTCGGATCTCCCGTACGTCCATTTGAAGTTAATGGTCGAAATTCGCGAACGGTCGTTGCGTGGCGCATTCTATTCAGGCCATTATAATATGTAATATATATATAAATATTATATTTCGTAGACTTCCATTTAAAACGAATTTTACAAATCATTTTAAATTCGTTTTAAAAACGATTTCCACTTCCATTTCAATTTCAAATCAAAATTGAATATTCCATTATAAATTCGTTTTAAATTCATTTTTAAAACGATTTCAATTCCACTTTCAAATTCAAATCAAAATTGAATATTCCATTTAAATTCGTTTTAAATTCATTTTAAAATGATTTCAATCCCATTTTCGAATTCAAATCAAAATTGAATATTTCATTTAAATTTCGTTTTAAATTCATTTTTAAAACGATTTCAATTCCATTTTCAAATTCTACTCAAAATTGAATATTTCATTTAAATTTCATTTCAAATTGATTTCAATTTCATTTTCAAATTCAAATCAAAATGAATATTTCATATCATTTTAATATTAAAATGATAACATTTTCAAAATATCAGATTTTGAAATCACTTTTCGATATTCATTATAAAATGAATAAAATCGACCGGAAATCTCATTCGTGTTAAAATGGCGTTTAACTACTTAACACAGCTTCACATTTCAATATTTTCTGAATATTATTTTAAAATATTCGTTGATTCTGAACTGGAATCAGACTCAATCAATTACCATATAATTTTATTTATATGGATTTCAACATCACATATATACAACAATAATGATAAGCAATCATTAAAAATTCAAACAACACCGAGAGTGCATTCTACAATAGTATAAGCATTAAAATAAATAAATAATGCTTATATTGTCTGTCAACCCATCGATTGACATACCACTAATTATTGGGATCAGTGTACGTCAAATATTATCCCAATACCCGTGCGGGGTTTACAAACAACAAATACTGTTTATTATTTGTGCTGTTGGCGATGTGTAAAATTTATCGTCCCAATCCATATCAGATAAATAATTGTACATAAACGAATCGTTTGATTTGTAAATGAATATTTATTTTATTTCATGATAATTTATATATATATTTTATATAAATAATTTCATATACACAACAATACAATCAATTACAATCCCAATCACAATCCACACAAGCAATACAATCAAACAAGTCGTCCATGGTCAGGAGCTACTAAGCCCCGTCTGCAACTTAATATATAATAACTGTAAATTAAATGTAGTGTGAGAGAGTTCTCACATTCGTTTCCACCCCTCCATTCTTTTATTTCTGAATTTCTGAACTGCTCGTATTTTTGGTACCGTTCTGTTTCAGTTTGCTACCTCGCATAGTGTTCTTCACTGTGTTCCTAACGCAATCTATTTCACGTAGTTTGTATTAAAAATCACATTTTTATAATGCATTATTTCTTTTTAAAAAAACATGTTATTTATATTTTTAAAATCAATTCTACATATAAATTAAAAATCATATTTCTAATTTAAATCTACTTTATTAAAAAAGAAATCACATTTTTATCTAATCTAGAAATATTTCTTTTATACGATTGAAAATCATATTTTTCCTCTAGAGTGAAAAAATCACATTTTTATATACTAACGCTATTTATATGAAAATTCTACTTTTAAAACAATAATATATATATAAATTTCTAATTTTAAAAAAATTCTATATATAAAAATTTCTAATTTTATTTTTATTTTCAAAGTTATTTCTATAGAAATCCATATTTTTAAACAAAGTATATTTTTTTTGGCAGTGTTATTATATAAAAAAACTGATTTTAATTACCTAAGAAAAAAACAAAACAAAACCTTTTATCTGTATCATTCCAGGCAATATGCTGCCTCGTCGAACCCAAACCCAAAGCCTAGGGTTCCAAAATGCGCCTCCATCAACCACTGTGGCGCCTATCAAATGCCATCTCTTGAAGCACCTACGGGTGCTCCTCCTTCACCAGCGATTGGGTTGAACTCGAATTCACCTTTAGCTCAGAAAATCTCTTCGAAGTTCGCATCTTTCAATGGAGATTCCGACCGCCTCAATAGATGAATTCAGATCATCTCCGTTCAACAACTAGATCGCTCCAAGCTTAAGAGAATTCCTATTGTGAAGAGCTCGATTTGCTGAATGGATCGGGTGTAAATTGAGGAAGAAAATTTGAAGGTTTCGACCATCATTTTTTTGAGAGGGAGGCGGGTTTTCTTTGAAGTTGACCACGACTTTAAAAAAAATAAGGGCTTTGACTTTCCTTTGGAGTTATATAATTATATATACTAATATTTTATTCCTATAATACTTGTTAATTTATCCGAACTCCAAACAAATCCCAACGAGTGTCACCCTAGCCAATTACCCCCATTCCGGACACAATGGGATATGTGTCGTAAGCCAATTCAACTGTTTCATTCTGTTTCTATCAAATTTAAAATATAAATTAATATATATTGAATTCAAATGTACATTTTAATTTACCGGGGCCGCATATTGACTCCAAAAATTCCCGAAAAATAAATCTAGCTATGTTTTGACAATACAGTCCTAACAAAACTAATTTCATTGAATTTGGAGACCGTTTGAAAAATGGTCAATTTCTGGTCGATCCAATTCAAATTTAAATTACCAAAAACATTTAAATTTACTACGCTCATATGTTAATTCCAAAAATTATGAAATTTGAAACCTAGCAATAATTTGACATTTCGGATCCAATAAAAGTGGTTTCATCGAAAACGGAAGTCGTTTGCAAAATGGCTATATATTATATTATATTAAATTCCATAGCGACTATTTTAAATTTTAAATTGGACATAACTTTCAATTCCTGTTATGAAATCTGGATTTTTCACATTCGTTGGAAAGATATTTTTAAATAGATTCAAATATTTCTTGTTTCGCTAAAATCCGATTTATTTTGAATCATGTACATTCATTTGAAATTTGAAATTTGAAATCGAATTTTCAAACTACCGCGCCATTTTAAACTCCTTTTATAATTAAAATAAAATTATTCGTTCTAACTTCCATTTTAATAAATTTATACATTCTAATTCTATTCAAAAAAAATTTCTAGTCGTTATTATTTAAAATAAATCATTTTAAATATTTAAAAGTGAAAATTAGGCTCACATCCCTATTTTCAAACTTAATTAAAGCCACATCCCCCTAACTTTCCATACGTTTCCGCCCCCTGTTTTTAGCTGCCGCCCACTTTTTTGTGTCCATTTTCGGACCTGCCATGAAATGTTACGTGTTTTCCAATTTTTGAAAAAAAAGTGCGCTAGTGAGTAAAAAAAAAATTATTCTAAAAATAGGAAATATTTTCAGGAGCATTCGCCAAAAAAAAAAGTTGCATACTTCTGTGCAACAATATCTGAAAAGTAGCATACATGTATGCATATATTCATATAGTGTATTTCTGTTGAAAATCTGGACCAATATACGCATACATGTATGCAACTATTAGCAAATAACTGCATACATTTATGCATACAAAGTTGAACTGAGATTCACGTGTAACGAAAAGTTGCATACATGAATGCAACTATTCTGTATATATGCATGCATGTGTGCAACAATTTTAAAAGGGACGACGGCTAGCGAATATATGCATGTATGCATGCATTTATTCTCTACAAGAGCATAAATGTGTGCAACAATGTCTGAAAACGGCGAATGCTTGAAAAAACAGGTTAAATTTGAATATATGCATAAAAGGATGCATGTAATGCAGTTTACCTGCATACATGTATGCATTTATACTGCAGTTTGGGCGCAACACTGAAATATTAGCATGAATGTGTGCAACTATTTTACAAATATGTGCATCTTTTGATGCAAAAACCTGTTGTTTCGCTGATTTTGTGTTATTTTGGGTTTTGACGTGGTTTTTGATTGTTTTTCCACCTGATTTTTTTGGCGTGAACGTGTTTTATTTAATAATGAATTTTAGTGATTTTTATATATTTTTTATATGTTTTTGAAAAATAGGGACCTAATTTACAATAAGTTTAGGACCGGATGTGAGCCTAATTTTGAAACTTAATAGGGACCTGTGACAAACGGACCCTATTTAAAATCCGTTAATATTTCCAAAATAAAATTTTTAAATTGGTCATGATTTTCCAGGTTGTTACAATCTCCCCCACTTTAAATCTTTTCGCCCTCGAAAAGAAACGGAGCTGAAAGTTGTTTAACTAATCAACTCAACTTTCAGTTTGGCTTTCATTCTTTAACTTTTCAATTTCTAAGAATTTTCAATTTCTTCAAAAATTTGGCTAACACCCTAAATTTTTGAAAATTTTCGCCATAACCTCCTTTGTACGGGGAGACATCTAAAACCTCAACTAGCCACGCAGGGCCCTCATCCATCCAAAAGAAAAGAAAATGCCAACCGGCCAGCCTTAGGCTCATAAATCTTTAAAAGAAAAAAAATGCCAAGCAGCCAACCTTAGGCTCATAAATCTTTAAAAGAAAAAGAAAATGCCAAGCGGCCAGCCCTAGGCTCATAAATCTTTAAAAGAAAAAGAAAACTAGTAAACACGTACCTATTTGTCAGGCATACAATTTTATTCCTCTTCTCTAGCCTCCTGCTATGACCTGTTCAATATATATGCATGTACATGTACGCAATTCTAATCAATTTCAGTTCAGTTCAAAATTTGATTCGGTTTGACTCAATTTTGCCTTACATTTTTCTATTTGTTTTATTAGTCCAATATTTTTATTGGTTGAACAAATAATCACACAACACAACCATCAATTAATTTGTGAATTAAATTTCCAAGACTTATAAATTTTGTATATATATATATATTCAAAAATCATATTTCTAGTGTCAAATTCCAAACAATAAATTAAAAATAAGGTTTTGGTTCTCACACCAGTCGATTGGAAATATATAGATATTCCACTTTCGAAACTCAAACACAAACACTGATGATATATATATATATATATATATATATATATATCACCAGAATCATCTTCGGGCGACTAGAGTGTGATTCTATATCTACCCAGTATATTTGAGACTTCGAATACACACTTGCAAGATGTACATTCAAATTCTTCTTACACTTAATAGTCCAATTTCAATATAAAATAAATATTCAAATACGTATAATTTGATATAAATTTCAAAACAAAATTCGTTTTCATTTTTATTTTAAAAATAACACTCTTCCAACTCATTCTAGGTTACTTCTGATCCTATCTCTAACGAGTCATTCATATTGGATATTACTAATCCAATCTCTGATGAATTCTTTCATTTGGTTCTAATGTGTCTTATTCTCGAACTCTGTAAACCAGAGCTCTGATACTAAATGTAGTGACCCGTGCTTCCCCGCCGGCCTAAACCTAACAAGAAGGTGGACTGCTTCGAGAACAAGACAAATCAGAACATAAATAGAAGAACATTTCATTGCTATTTACAATAATTTACATCAGAGTATAAGAATATTCAGAGTATGAATAAATATTACACAGAAAAATATCAGAGATTAAAATACATAGCAGCGGAAATAAAATGAAAAAATACAATGTGCAGAAAAAATACATTAGCAAATACTACCGAAAGAAATACACGAATACAAAGTGTTCCGAATATAGCTCCAACTGTAAATCCAGGATCCTATATAAATAAATCTGCACAACCAAAACTACTAGCTACTAGTGTGGAAAATAGGGGCACCCAGAGTTTAGTTTAAAATAATAAACTCCAGGTCAGTCATGGGACTGGTGTGAGAACTAAAACAGTCATTAAAAATTTACTTCAAAATGAGGTAAATCAACGGACCACGCCATATAACACGGAGCGGATTTACCCCCAAGAATACCAGTGCCTAAAACAAATAGCATGATACTAAAAAAAGAAAAAAAAGAAGCTATTATAAGACCCAGGTCCCATCACACAATGCAACGCAAGCCGGAGGATAGAGTTTTACCTTATAATAGCCAAATATGCTTGGTACGTTTTAAAACAAATCTTTTGTTATTACTATAAGTGAAGAAATCAACTTCAAATATAAATGTATCAATCATAGACGGCATGAGCGCCCCATCCCACTATGTCTCCATATATAGTATACAATCAAAACCACAAAATGTCATATTGGAAGTTTGTATTTCCATACTGGTGGCTCCTAATCCGAACGATCTATCGCGTAGTGCAATTCCCAATGGCTTACGTCGTAGGCATGTGAAAATGCTGTAATGCACATCCACACTATCCAGGAAACAAGTTACCGCTGCTTACGTCCAAGCATTAGAAAACACCGCTAACTCTATCCATCTGAGAATCGGGGGGAGGGGGTGTACCCTATCCCTACTGGTGTGGGGCGACCACACCCAGTATCACCTCGGTCGACCGAATCCATGACAACCCATAGGGTGTCTATCCTCATCTCTAAAGCATACTGATCTAACCATCAGTTTGCTACCATACCGGTGTTTGAGGCTCGTGAATTAACGCTACACAAAGCTATGCTATACTAAAGCCGTGCTTTGATCATCATCCACCCAACTTTGCTTTTCAACAAAGGTTTGGATCATTGCATCTCAGCATGCCACACTATCAATCCATACTGTACCACTGATTTCTGCCGATATATAACCTCTAAGCTCGTATGTCTTAGAGAAGGGTGTTAAGAAAGAGAATAAATTCTCCACCACCAAACAGATATATATTTAGTAGAGATCAACGAATACAGTATAAAGGAATACAATGTCAGACACACTATCCATTTACAAGTCCGATCTAGGTTTGAACGAAACCAAAGGCACTTTATTGCTTGTCCCGTATGCCCAATACAGGAGATAGGCCCTCGCATATCCATACAATCAACAAGTATGTCCGGACGGCTACCACTTTAGCCCCTTCAAGGTATCTAGTCCAATCATGAGCATCAGTAGCAACCCATCCATTCGATGTGAAGATCGTCGGTCTTGCACCGTCTTCAATCTCTTCGACTTTCGTCGCATCAATTATTCAGAATGGGCTAAACCTGGTCTTTCTGAATAACTCGCGTATCTTATAATCAAGTGTTATAACAACACATCATACACCTCATTCCAATCCATAATATTCTTTTCACAATTTAAAATAAATTAAGGTTTTCCAAACTAGTCGGGATTAGCACACCTTACTAAAATAATCATTTCTTTTATTTTCCGAATCCCAACCTATTCATCCCATGGAGAAAACCGATAACACTCCATATCTAACACCACGGTGTTATCGGTAAAAATTAATTACCATTTCACGTTCAAATCTAATTAAAGATTTAAATATCGCTTGGAGCAAAATTGGTGATACTCCATTCTTGATCATTTTCTTGAATTGATAATTTTAATTATCACCTTCACTTTTCAATCTAATTAAAGATTCCTTAAAACTCCACTTAGTTTTAATCTTCCCAAAAATCAATATTAATTATTATTTAACTTTGGGAAATCAAACATGCCGCATCAACAATCTACACCGTACCATTGATTTCTGCCGATGTATAACCTCTAAGCTCGTACGTCTTAGAGAAGGGTGTTAAGTAAGAGAATAAATTCTCCGCCACCAAACAGATATATATTTAGCAGAGATCAACGAATAAAGTATCGAAATATAATGTTAGACATGTAATCCTGTCTTTACCTGGGTTAAAGAACCAATGTCATTTAAAACACAGTTCACGATAAACCCAAAATCCCATTCCACTAGTCATGGAATATTCATGGAAGACAGATCAATATGTAATCGATGTCAATTTCTGTATCCGACTAATAATATAAATAGAATAACGACAAAGCCTTTTAAATTCCATATGTATTAACAGCCTTCCTCCACAGAAGCTCATCTCGATTACTACCAAATCGAATTCCATTCAATTCCAATTTAATATATTAAATTGGAAATCTTTACTTTGGAAAATTCCATTATTCTTAATTAAAAGATTATAAATTTAAAATCATATTCTTCACTGTTAATTGGGTTAAATGACAAGTGTTATTTAAAACACCGTTCACGATAAACCCAAAATCCAATTCTTTTATTCAATTCCAATTAAATATTAATTAATCGGAATAAATCTTAATTGAAAGATTTATTCTTTTCTCAACTGGGTTTAAGAACAATGTTAATGAAACCATTCACGACAAACCTAAAATCCAATTTGATATCAAATACAAGACTCTGTATAGAAAACATATCGGCTTATATTCAATATCAAATTCTGAAACTAACGGATATCGTATTGGAATAACGATATTTATATATATCTTCCAAATTCCTCAACAATATCCGTATAATCACGGAATCCAATATCAAAATATTCCGAAGATTATTTCCAATCCAAATCCATTCCAATTTATTTGTTGGAAAATTCTAGTTATTGTAAAACCATTTTCAAATCCAATTTATTTATTTCTAAAAATAAATAAATTATTATTCTAATTAATAACTAGTTCATTTCGATAAAAATATATTTTTATCTTTTCAAAACTGGAAATTTTCATCCAAAATCCTTCCAAATAATTTATTATGATTTTACATATTTTTCCAAATTTTTAATAATTTTATTATTGCCCGTACAGTCAGTTTCCAATAATGGCCACCGAACTGCATCCATAGCGGCCTTTTCTAAAATTGATTTTGACATATCTCCAAATCTAACCATTAGATTTTAAATCTCTTATATTCATTGTAAAGCTCTTTTCGATACGAACCCAACGGTTCCGATTTTAGGAGAATCAGACGGTCGAATCTCGCGTTATGTCCATTTGAAGTTAATGGTTGAAATTCACGAACGGTCGCTGCACGGCTCGTTCTATTCAGGCCATTATAATATATAATATATAAATATATATTATATATTTCATCGACTTCCATTTAGAAATAATTTTATAAATCTTTTTAAATTCCTTTTAAAAATGATTTCCACTTCCATTTCAATTTCAAATCAAAATTGAATATTCCATTATAAATCGTTTTAATTTCATTTTTAAAACGATTTCAATTCCATTTTCAAATTCAAATCAAAATTGAATATTCCATTTAAATTCATTTTAAAATGATTTCAATTCCATTTTCAAATTCAATTCAAAATTGAATATTTCATTTAAATTTCATTTTAAAAAGGATTTCAATTCCATTTTCGAATTCAAATCAAAATTGAATATTTCATTTTAATTTCGTTTTAAATTCATTTCAAATCGATTTCAATTTCATTTTCGAATTCAAATCAAAATGAATATTTCATATCATTTTAATATTAAAATGATAATATTTTCAAAATATCAGATTTTGAAATCACTTTCGATATTCATTATAAAATGAATAAAATCGACAGAAAATTTCGTTCGTGTTAAAATGGCATTTAACTACTTAACACGGCTTCACATTTCAATATTTTTTGAATATTATTTTAAAATATTCATTAATTCTGAACTGGAATCATACTCAATCAATTACCATATAATTTTATTTATATGGATTTCAACATCACATATATACAACAACAATGATAAGCAATCATTAAAAATTCAAACAACATCCAGAGTGCATTCTACAACTGTATAAGCATTAAAATAAATCAATAATGGTTATACAGTCTGTCAACCCATCGATTGACATACCACTAATTATTGGGATCAGTGTATGTCAAATACTATCCCAATACCCGTGTGGGGTTTTCAAACAACATATACTGTTTATTATTTGTGCAGTTGGGCGATGTGTAAAATTTATCGTCCTAATCCATATCAAATAAATAAGTGTACATAAACAAATCATCCGATTTGTAAATGAATATTTATTGTATTTCATGGTAATATATATATATATTTTATATAAATAATTTCATATATACAATAATACAATCAATTACAATACCAATCGCAATCCACACAACAATAAAATCAAATAAGTCGTCCATGGTCTATGGATGACGGTGTCAGGAGCTACTAAGCCCCATCTGCAACCTAATATATAATAACTATAAATTAAATGTAGTGTGAGAGAGTTCTCACATTCATTTCCACTCCTCCATTATTTTATTTCTGAATTTTTGAACTACTTGGATTCCTGGTACCATTCTGTTTCAGTTTGGTTCCTCGCGTAGTGTTCTTCACTGTGTTCCCAATGCAATCTGTTTCACGCAGTTTGTATCAAAAATCATATTTTTATACTACGTTATTTCTTTTAAAAAAAACATGTTATTTATATTTTTAAAATCAATGCTATATATAAATTAAAAATCATATTTTTAATTTAAAACTACTTTATTAAAAAGAATCACATTTTCATCTAATCTAGAAATATTTCTTTTATACAATAAAAAATCATATTTTTCCTATACAGTGAAAAAATCACATCTTTTCTACTAACGCTGCTTATATGAAAATTCTACTTTTAAAACAATACTATACATATAAATTACTTATTTTAAAACAATTCTATATATAAAAGTTTCTGATTTTATTTTAATTTTCAAAGTTATTTCTATAGAAATCCATATTTTTAAAACAAAGAATATATATATATATATATTTGTCAATGTTATTAAAAAAACCGATTTTTAATTACCTAAGGAAAAAAACTTTTCTCTGTATTGTTGCAGGCAAATATGCTGTCTCGCCGAACCCAAACCCAAAGCCTAGGGTTCCAGAATGCGCCTCCATCAACCACCGTGACGCCGGTCAAATGCCATCTCCTGAAGCACCTACGGGTGCTCCTTCTTCACTAGTGATGGGGTGGAACTCGAATTCACCTTTAGCTCATAAAATCTCTTCAAAGTTCGCACCTTTCAATGGAGATTCCGTCGCCTCCATAAATGAATTCAGATCATCTCCGTTCAACAACTAGATCGCTCCAAGCTTAAGAGAATTCCTGTTGTGAATTGCTCGATTTGCTGAATGGATCAGGTGTAAATTGAAGAAGAAAATTGAACGTTTCGACCGTCGTTTGTTTAAGAGCGAGGCTGGTTTTCTTCGAAGTTGACCACGACTTTATAAAATATAAGGGCTTTGACTTTCCTTTAGGGTTATATAATTATATATATTAATATTTTATTCCTATAATACTTGTTAATCTATCTGAACTTCAAATGAATCTCAATGAGTGTCGCCCATAGTCAATTACCCCCATTCCGGACACAATGAGATATATGTCGTAAGCCAATTCGACTGTTTCGTTCTGTTTTCATCAAAATTTAAAATATAAATTAATATATATTAATTTCAAATGTACATTTTAATTTACCGGGGCCACATACTAACTCCAAAAATTCCCGAAAAATAAATCTAACTATGTTTTGACGATATAGTCCTAACAAAACTAATTTCATCGAATTTGGAGACCATTTGAAAAATGGTCAATTTCTGGTCGATCTAATTCAGATTTAAATTACCAAACACATTTAAATTTACTATGCTCACATGTTAATTCCAAAAATTATGAAGTTTGAAATCTAGCAATAATTTGATACTCCGGATCCAACAAAAGTGGTTTCGTTGAAAACGGAGGTCATTTGTAAAATGGCTATATGTTATATTATATTAAATTCCATGACGACTATTTTAAATTTTAAACTGGATATATCTTTCAATTCCCGTTATTAAAACTGGATTTTTCACATTCGTTGGAGGATATTTTAAAACAGATTCAATTATTTATTGTTTCGCTAAAATCCGATTTATTTTGAATCATGTACGTTCATTTGAAATTTGAAATCGAATTTTCAAACTACCACGCCGTTTTAAACTCCTTTTATAATTAAAATAAAATTATTCGTTCTAACTTCGATTTAAATAAATTTTTACGTTCTAATTATATTCAAAATAAATTTCTAGCCGTTATTATTTATAATAAATCATTTTAAATATTCAAAATCCAATTAAATTGCCAAAATAAAATTTTTAAATTGGTTCTGATTTTCCGGGTTGTCAACGATTGATTATGCAATAACAAATATTAATTATTTCATAATTAATAATTAGTATCAAATAATTAATTGTCAATATCGAATAATTGATGTTTAACATTTGTTGTCTGATATATAATGATTATTTAATAATTAATAAGTAATATTTAGTATTCAACAATCAATTTTCAATAACCATCAATTAATAATAATTAATTTTAATAATTATGTAACAATTTAGAAAAATATTTAACAATTAATAATCTTTAATACCTATGAGGTAATATCTAGTATTTAATAATTTATTTTAAATAATAATTTATTGAAAATCATTGTTTAAAAATTTAATAATTTTTATATAAATAGTTAGATGGGCAATTATTTATAATTTATGACAAATGATTGATAATAAATAACTTTTAATTAATATTTATTATCTATAATTAATAATAAATTTTTATATTTAATAATTTTACGTTATTAATCATCAATAATTAATAAATTATAGTTAATATTTATTAGTTACACTCAATAATGAATAAATATTAAATGCAACCAAAATATGTCATATATATGTACATGAAGGTTTGGAAATGCCCGTTAATGGCAACTTGGTCTCGGTATTTTCTTTACCCACTCTTCCCTATCATCTCCTACCATGTACTGACCCCACAATCGATCCTTCCGTTCTCACTTTCTCTCCTTTCTACCTAGATTTTGCCTGCATGGGTTTCCATCCAAACCTTATTTCCAAATCTGCTTTAGATCTATGTGCAATCCTCTTCAAAATTCCCTTTTTTCACTTGAAACGCTTTCCCTTCCCCGCTCCTAGCTCCTATTCTACCTCCAGCCAACACTTCAGATCCAGCATGGTGTTTCTTATCGTTGCCTGACCTATGCAGACTCGCAACTACCCAACATACCCTACCACTTTCGGTGTTATCACCTGCGAATCTGGGTATCCAAGCGAGTTCGGGCTACATTGTTTGGTGATCTTTTTGTTCGGGTTTGTCTGACTGTTATAAAGAGGTCTTAAGGTGTGTTGGAGCTTATTGATGTCGTACGGGTTTTGGTATCGATGAAGTGCGTTATGGCTAGACCTAAAGTCCTGTAGTTCGTGGAGTCCCTGAAATCTGGTTATCCCCTTTTGGTTTCACGGCCTCCTTGCTCCGTGCATTGTCCTACTAGATGTGAACACTATACGTGCCAGGTTTGCAATGGGGTTGCAATGTACAATTATCTATCTTGGTGAGCAAATGGTGTGTTTCTTGGTTTGATTATGTTGGTAAGTTTGGTCTGGGTTGGTGCTAAGGGGTGTATTAGATGTTAGTTCTAGATTAACCCTAAAGGGAGGATGAACAGGGTTTATTGGAGTTTTACAAGATATTAAAATTATCACAACACTGATTGCAGCAAAGAAAATAAATGCATAAAATAAATAACATAGATTTTACTCAGCTTCGGCAAACCCTGCCTACTGCTGCATTCCCCAAGGTTTCTAGTAGAATTAAAACAATCTCTACGCTTACAAATTCCCTATAAACTCGTGACACCCACTCCCAACTGTTATAATCCTGTGCTCAAAACCCTATACTATCTTTATCCCCAAGAACAGATTTTACCTAACTGCAATCCGGTAGCTAGAACCCTAGTTTATAGAAACTTGAAAACATTCGATAGATTACAAAAGTAAAAACACTTAAAAAAATAAGACAACAAAAAAACCCTAAAAACATATAGAATAAAATTTGCCCCCTTCTTAATTTCTTTGACACTTGAAAAGAAATGTCGGCTTCTCTTTTTGACTTCTTTGATGGTGGTTGAGGATTTTGCTTCCCTGCTCCAAATCCCGACTTAAAAAAATGGTTGATCAAATCTTTGATGCTTTGAAGCTTGTCTCTTTCTGTCGATAGATTTAGGATTTGCAACTTGA
This sequence comes from Allium sativum, assembly GCA_030737875.1. Taxonomy (NCBI): domain Eukaryota; kingdom Viridiplantae; phylum Streptophyta; class Magnoliopsida; order Asparagales; family Amaryllidaceae; genus Allium; species Allium sativum. Next base: position 295,511,951 of record CM060919.1, read on the forward strand.
TCGAAAAACCATGAGTGCCTTTGATTGATTTTTCTCGATGCTTGAATGAATATTTTTTGTTTTCGATGCTAAAGTGCAAGTGATGATGTCGTGTATATATAGTTTTTTTAAACCCTTGACAATATCTGATTTCACGTAATGACTTGGTTTGATATTTGCGTGTATTTGGTCTTGATTTCTGTGTGAATGCCCAATCAATTTTAGAAACGATTGAATGATTTTCTTAGCACAAAAATGACAGATTAATTCTTCTGATTTTCTTTGATTGAATGAAAATGAATATCTCCACTTTCCTGAAACATATGCATTGCGTGATTACATGGCTTGAATATCTGGAATGTTTTTGAGAGATCTTGCCAAATATAAAACCGGACACTTTTGAAATGATTGCCAATTTTACATTGATGAATTTGACCGTGTTTAACATACTGTGCATTTCTGGACCAAATTGCTAATTCATTACAACATTGATTTTCTTGGCTAAAAGATTGCACTTGATTTTCTGGAAACATTGAATTTATAGGATTGAAAAATTTCCATGCTTACCGATTTTACATTTGCCAAAAATGCAAATTTAGATTTTGAATTCATTGCTCCTTTCTAAAATTGTGAATACACTCTTGCCAAATAATTCATCATGATTTGCTGTATTGTTTTTAGTGCTGGTATTTCAGGAGATTTCACAAATATGTGAATTTCCAATACGTAATCTACTTGCTGATTTTAATACAAGCAAATTCAGGAAACTTGAATTGATCCTCTTACCAAAAATTCACGTTGATTTTGTAGTTGATTTTCATGCATCCGAGAGTCTATCTACATGCGGCTACTTTGTGCCACATTGTTCTTATTCCTTGTTGCTTTTGACCAATTATAAACATCTTTCTTGAAATGAAGCTTGTTGTTAATGCCTGTTTTGATTCCTTAAAAGAAAATCTCTTCCTGCTGAATATATGCATGATTGCATATTAAAAATCTTATCAAAAAAAAGTTTCCTTATTTCTGAAATATTGACACTTTGCCGATTTCACATTTTCCAAGAATAAATACTTACTGATTATAACATTGTTGAGTGATTTTTGAAAGTGTAATTTTACCAAAAATAAAAATTCTCCATGTTTGGAATTTTTCAAACCAGAAAACCACTTCTTGGTTGTGTATTGTTGCACCATGTAATTATGAAAACATGCATGATGAAAAATGTTTTATCCAAATCTTTTCTTGCCGAATTTTACATTTGCCAAGATTGCAAATTTAATCTCTTTCCTCTCTTTTGAGCCAGTGACTTTGCTTTCCAATTTTCAAGAGGGATTTTTTTTGCCAAGAATAAAACTTGATTAGCAGACCGAAAGATTACTCATGCATGATTAAAAAGCTTTCCCAAATATTTCCAAGCTGATTTTCTAAGAATGCAAATAATTTCTTTCTCATTTTCTTGCATGCTGAAACATTCCATTTTATACTGCTCAATCAAATGACATGCACATGCTTTCATGCTCACTTTCTCCATTTATGTTCTTTCTGCATTGCTTGCTTATGTACACCTATGTACATATTCTTGAACACATTTCATTTTGAAACTTCTGGCTTGGTGCATCCACTGTTTTTGCTTGATCCATATCGCACCAAAGTTTTTCCTCTGACCTTGTGCTTTGTCACATTGCATTCGTGTGTGTGTGTGTGTGTATATATATATTTGTATGTATATATATATATGAGGCAGGTTCAATGGCACCCCAAAAATGGTGCACCCCTTTAGCCTACCACTTTTCCGCCACACATTTCCTCCCTCTCTCCTTCCACTAACTCTCTCACCTCCCACTAACTTTAATTAATATAAATGAGGGGTGGAAAACAGGGAGGCTAAAGGGGTGCTCCATTTTTGGGGTGCCACTAAATGCTCACCTATATACATACATACACACACATATATATATATATACATTATATATATATATACTACTACATTTTGCCTTAACACTTGAGCTTGCTGGCTTGCGTGTGCTATTTATGTCATCACCTTGGTCTTGTTTGGCTGGTGCTTCTTGTTTACTTTGCATTTTCCAGAAACATTGATTGCAAAAATGCATGCTGCTATATTTATGTGCACTTATCATCATGTATGTGCATTCACTTGATGATGCACACTACTGTGCTCCCGACTTGTTTGGTTTGAACTGCGCACTCACCAATGTTTGACCATATTTCCCTTACACATATGCATGTTTTGTACATATGCAAATATATTTTCTATTTACATCAGCAGACCACTATACGATGTGTCAGCATGTGTGTCAATGTATGAATGTATTTAACCGTGTCTATACTTGTAACTGAGTGAATATAGAGTGTGGTTGTGAGGAGACAATGTAATAAATGAAATTGAATGAATTGTATATATGTGTTTTATATGATAATGGAATGTACAATAGTGGACTTATGAAATTTGTACTATTGAAATGTTGAAATAAAATATTGTTTGAATATTTAAATTCTTGTGCAGTAGTATTATATTCAAATATAAATATTTGTTTTCGTATGTGATGTAGTAGAATAGTACAATTGCAAACACATTTATAATATATATATATGCTTATTATCATCAAACAAAAATCATATAATTGTTATATACAACAATCTCCCCCTTTTGATGATGACAAACATATAATAAGATTTTGAATACAATAAATGTATTTGACAGTGAAGTGTAGAACTCCTATTATATGTATGCTCCCCTTACAACAAAACTCTCCCTAAATATTTGCATATGAGTGAAAAGTATAAATGAATTGAAATTCCAAAATTAAAATATTTATGAAATATCCACTCATCAATTAAAATCTTAAGCATTCTCCCCTTTTTGTTATCATCAAAAGGATACATAAATTAAAATAGTGATGAAAATTGACTAGAAATATAAAACAAAATTAAGAGAGAATGTACTCATTCACTCAAAAAGAATCATAATATTTTAAGACAAGATGCAAATTCCACATTGTAGAATGATGGACTTACGATGAATTTTATAAAATGGAGAGAATTTTAAAACCATATGAATCCTAATTATTTTCAAACCAATTTTAAAAAATTGAGCATAAAACAGTGATGGATTGGGACTATGATTATAAATTCAAATTAAGTGACAAAATCAAATAATTTCGAATCCCACTGGCTATCAATCAACAAATCATAATATACCATCAAATATTGACACATTTCACAAATTTGAAATGGATTGATTAGGCTGGTTTTCACACACCAAGGAAGATTTATATAAAAAAATATTTTTCTTTTCGTTTTAAGAGCACACTAACCACGCATAACTAGATCTTGGATTTTTAAATGGGATCAGTTGCAACTTAAATTATAGGTAATCTCCACACATGACCATATCTTGGATTTTTAAATGAGATTAGAGAAACACCTATCTTACACAAAATCTCCCGAATATATAAAACCAAATGAATGATAGAAATATGGTAGGTACAGAGATGGTTGTGAAATAAATTTCTAAATTAATCATATTATGAAATATGCTCAATTGTACTGGGATCTTTGAAAATTTTCAATTATCTCTTTATTTGGGAAATAATATAGTCACATTTCCATACAAAATTTGAAGCTGTAAATTTAAGATGATTTTTAAACGAAATAAACTCTCCACATTAATATAAAACCATGATGGATGACAGATAGATGATAGTAAAAGGAGATGTACGTGAAATAAGCATCAATTTAAAGACATTATAAAAACTGTTCAATCATCATGAAAATTTAAATAAAATTCCTCTTGTTGTGAAATATACTATAGTCACAACTCATAACAATTTCAAAAATATGATAGTAATTTTGATGAATTCTAAATACAATTCAATTTAGTTAATAATTTCAATTTCTGAATAAATAACCAAAAATAATTTTAAAATTGAGAAATCAATTACAAGAGGGATTTAAAGATATATACAAGATAAGAATAAGTTATAAAAATCAAGTAGTTGAATGTGAACAATTTTCAAAGCTTCTAAACTGATACCACTTGGGGCTCCTAATTGATCATATAAGTCAATGAAAACTAAGCATTGAATTTACAACATGAGCAGCAGAAAAAACATTTGATACGCAATCAAGCAATCATCAAAACGGTTGCAAGACTATTCCCTTTATCAGAGCAGCAATATCAATTTCAGATCAGAGATGCAAAAGAGAATTTTTTTTCAGAATATTTACATTTAGCATAAGAGATGATGAATGATCCAATAATAAAAACATTTATTTGAACTCACTTGAAGAGATGTGAAAATTTCGAGATTCAATAAATCAATCGCACAAGATTATTAATTTTAAATCCAAGAAGTGTGCGAGATTCAAGATATCAACAACTTTAAATGATTTTAAATAAACAAATATCCAATTCAAATGATCATGCATAAAAATGAATTTCAAGATGCATCACAATGATTCAAGCCAAATTGTTTTTCAATTCAGAAATATCCAAGCAAATCCAAAACCAATGAAACTATCACAACTGAAAAATAGTAGTGTGCTGTAATGAGTGTAATTTTCAAGTCTTTCCAAAATGAATTAGAAAAAACTCAAAACAACAGATATATGTGAAATTTCATTTGGTTTTCAAATCTTCAAAATTTAGAATTCAAATTAACAGTGTTCAAGATGTGATAAGGATGCTTCAGCACTGTTAGCAATTCAGAAATAAGAAAATAAACCTCAAAACAGTTGCAGATATTTAAAAATCTAAATTCAAGATTTGGAAATCATTAAAACATGAGAGTCTATACAAATGAAGCAAATTTCCAGAAAACCAAGAATTCTTCAATTTGAAGTTTAGAAAGCTAAAGAAGTAAAACAAACTGTGGTAGTGTCAATGCAAATAAGCGTAATTCAAAAAAAGTTAGAAGGGGTAGAAGGAGGAATAAAAAGAAGAATATAAACAAACAACGTGAGTTTAGAGATCATACCTGATTTTTAGTAAATGATGTTGATTCTCTAACTCAACAAACTTGGCTAAGGAACCCTGAATAAATCAAGGATGAAGAATAACTTGAAAGCAATTTCTCTTTTGCAAAGTGGTTCCTCAGCCTCCTCCAGTACCTAAGAATTTAGAAGATCGAGCCATCTAACAAAATTTGTAAAGCCACTCTTAACTTTATTCACGAATTTAGGTACCCAAACATGTTTATATAATAATCCATTCGAATCAATATTTGTATCCTTAAGAACCCCAATCTGTCTGAATTTAGACGAATTCATTTTATTTATTTTTGGGGTCCAAAATGGATTGTTTCTAAACAAGTTTTCATTTTGTTTACTATTTAAAAATCCTTTGAAATTATTAGAATTAAAATTCTCAAAACTAACATTTCTAAAGCAATTTTGAAGGATTTTTAAAATCATTAGAATTCTGCTTTTCAAACCCATTGATTTTCCCAAAGCCAAGACCACATTTATTTCTAATAGAAATTTGGTTTTACAACAACATATTCAACAAATTTTCCCCATTAGAAAATTTATCCAAAGTTGATTCTACTTGTTGAATAATTAAATTTGAGATTGCTATTTTCTTTTATCGTATTTGAACAACGATTTATAACGATCTTCTTTTCAGCATCAGATTGTTTCAAAACCAAATTCTCATTTTTGAGTAATTTTATTTTGGCCTTGGACTCTGAAATTTTAGATTTAAATTGATTTTGTTTTTCAATCTCTAATTTTTCAAAAATTTTGATTTTTTCAGTCTCTTTTTAAAGCTCATTAAATTCAATTTGCTTTCGACAAATTTTGTTTATCAGCAAATTCATGTTTGGAATTTTCGACCATCTTAAAATTTTAAAATTCCTTTTGCGAAAAATTGTTTTTACTTTCATGTTCAATCTTGTTCTCTTTTAAAATCAGAAATTCATTTTCAATCTTTTGAATGTAGTTTTTGAGATGAACAAGATTATTTTTAAAATTCAAACAATTTTTGCAATCAGAGTTTTCTAATTTCAGGACATTTTTAAGTTTTGATTCCAATCAATTATTTTTGTTGATCAACTCAAGATCTTCATATTTCAGAGTTTTATTTTTAGATTTGATACTGTCAACAACATTTGTTAATTCAATACAAAAATGAACTATATCCTTATATAAGAAATCTTCTGTTTCATCATCTTGTGTTGAGTCTCCATCTTAATTTTCATCTGTATAACCTATTAAGCACAAATCTAAATCTGAGTTGATGTTCCGGGGGTTTGAGCTACTGTTTTCAATTCTTCCATATAGCATATCGATAATTTTCTAGATATCCTGTGCAGTTAAATGATGAGAGATAAATTTGAATTGATCATTACTAAGATAGGAATAAATAATATGCATAACATGAGCATTGAAAACCATATTCCTCTTATCTAGCATATCTCCCATATTTTCAATAATATTCTAATATTCAGAATTAGCAAATTTTAGATAGAATTCGATTTTTGATTTCCAAATTAAAAAAATCTATACCATTGAAAATAATTGGAATATTATTGGACTGACTCTCGTTATCCTGAAAACTAGGGAACACCATGGCTCTAGTGTTAATAAAATACCTTCTCTGATACCACTTCTTGGATCAAGATTGTAATAACCCGGAAATGCGAACCAGTTTTAAATTTTTATTTTGGCAATTTTAATGAACTTTGAATATTTAAAATAGATTATTTTAAATAACAACGACAAAAAATTTATTTCGAATATAACTCGAACGAATATATTTATATAGATCGTCGTTAGAATATAAATATTTATTTTAAATTATAAAAGGAATTGGAAATGGCGCGGTAGTTCGATAATTCGATTTCAAAGTTCAAATGAATGTACAGGATTCAAAATAAACCGGATTTTAGCGAAACCAAAAATAATAGAATCTAATTGAGTATATCTTCCCAACGAATCTGAAAAATTGAAATTTCATAGCGGGAATCGAAAGATACGCCCAGTTGAAAATTCAGAATAGTCGCTATGGAATTCAGGCCCTTAAAAATGGAAATTCTGCAAACGATCTCGGATTTCGACGAAACCACTTTTGTTGGATCCGTGATGTCAAGTTATTGCTAGATTCCAATTTTCATAATTTTTCGAATCAATATGTGATCGTGGCAAAAGAAAACACGTTTGACTAGTTTTAGTTGATTTTAATCGACTTGAAAATGACCATTTTTCAAACGGCCTCAGAATTTGACGAAACTAATTTTGTTAGGACCGTATCATCAATACGAAGCTAGAAATTATTTTTTTGGAATTTTTCGAGTTAGTATGTGACCCCAGTAAATTGAAGTGCGCGTTCAAATTCAATATATAGAGTTATATGTTGATTTTGACGAAAACTGATCGAAACGATCGAATCAGCTTACGATACATATCCCATTGTGTTCGGAATGGGGGTAATTATTTATGGACGATAGGCGGTGGGTCTCGTTTCGAGGTCGAAAATAAAAGTTTCTTTTTGGAAATTAAATAATTAGTTAATAAAATATATATAAAACACCCTCAACACTCTCTCCCCTTTTCATTATTTACAGATCGAAAATAAAAGAAAAAGAAAAAAAGGGGGAACCACGCCCCTCACCACCACCGCTCCCCCTCCGTTCATCTCCCCCTCCCCTCTGGCCGTCGAGCGCCACCCTCTTCTCCTCCCTTCCCCTTCTCTTCCTCCACCTCTCCTTCCTCCGTTGAATCCCACGCCCGAACCACCCCAAGGCCGAACGCCTCTAGCCCAGGCCCGCCACCATGCCACCGCTACCTCCTCCTCCTCCGACTCCTTTCTTCTCCTCCTCCCCTTCTTCTTCTCCGACTGCGCACCCAACCTCGAGCCCCCCAAACCTTTCTGAAGCCCACGTTGCAGCCTCCCTCCTCCTGGCGTCGGCACAGCGCCACCGACGACCACCCGAGACCCAGCGCCCCTCCTCTTAGCCACTGTAAGATTTTTATTTATTAATTTATTTATTTTAATTTATGTTAAATAATTAGTTTGATTTAATAAAAAGCATTATTTAAATCAGTTTTTTTTCTTTTTTTCTTTTCGTACATTATCATGGAACTCAAATGAGGTTTTCATACGTACAAAGATTTTTCGGTTTTTAACGCATGAAAAATATGATTTTTTTTGGTTGAATGGTAATAGAAAAAGGAAAAGGTTTAATCTTTTAAAAGGAAAAGGTTTGATCTTTAAAATGAAAGTGATTTGAAAATATATATTAAGTTGAAATGGAAATAAAAAAATAGAATTTCTAGCGAAGTTAAAATAGAAAAGATCGTATTTTTAAAAGTGAAAAGATCATATTTTATAAATGGAAAAGATGGGATTTTTATTAATCTAAAATTTTGATTTTTCTTTATATGAATAGAGGATATAAAGATATTACTTTTATACGAGTAGCGAATTAAAAATATAATTTTTATATTATAGAAAGGTTAAAAATATAATTTTTATACTATAGAAAGAATAAAAATACGATTTTTATATTATTTAGATAATAAAATTTTGATCTTTAATTATGTAGCGAAATAAAAATCTGATTTTTATTATATATATGATGAAATAAAAATGTGATTTTTTATATCATTGAAATAAAAATTCGATCTTTATATATGAAATAGAAATATAAAATATAACTTTTATATAGAATGAAGCGTCGAGAAAATATATGTAAAGAAGAAATAAAAATACAATTTTTATTTATTGAATGAAGTAATAAAAATATAATTTTTATAGCGTGAAAAGACTGCATTGGAATTTCAGTAAGATCAAGACGGTTCAGCAGTTCAAAAGCAAAGCACGGCGGAGTGGAACCCTCTGTGAGAACTTCTCATCTTTTAAATTTTGTTTTCTAGTTAATAATATATACTAGGATGCAGACGGTGTTTAGTAGCGCCCGACACCCGTCGTCCACAGGCCATGGACGGCTTGTTTGTTTAGTTAATTATTTGATGATTGATTTATTTGTTTGGTTGATAAATTTGATTTAATCGATTATGTGATGTGGAATGAAATAAAATATTTATATAGTTATAATTATTTTATCGTTAAAAATATAATTATTAACGTGAATGTGAATAAATAAATATTCATTTACAAACCGGACGGTTTGTTTATGTACACCTATTTGAAGGACATTGATTGGAAAGATAAATTTTACACATCGTCCAACTGCACAAATAAAAAATCTGTGTTTGTTGATTTGAAACCCCACACGGGTATTAGGATAAAATACGGCGTACACTAATCCCAGTAATTAGTTGTATGTCGAACGATTGATTGACAGGCTGTTATAAGCGTTGGATATCTATATTTGATGCTTATAAAGAGTAGTGCACTTTGGGTGATTGTTGATTATTTATCGTTGCTATTTATATACATGTGTTGTATGGAATCCATATAGTTAACGCTATATGGTGATTGATTGGGCCTTATTCCAATTTAGAAAATAAAGAATATTATAAAATAAAGGTTCATGTGTTGACAGTACTCATCCGTTGAGACTAGTCATGTGTTGAACGAAATATTTTAACAATAAAATTTACATCTTTATCATATATAAAATTATAAACTAACTGGAAAATAGATAAGATGAGTGGTCTCCTGGATATCGATCTGATGTTGGTTTCGGCCTTCGGGGTTAATATTTAGGGAATCGTTCTCTTACTAATTTACGGTTGAAGTCTGATTTGAAATCAAAGGGTAGATACCATAATTTTATAAAATATATTAAATAACAAAAATAGTCGCGTATTGACAGTACTCATCCGTTGAGATTAGTCATGTATTGAAAGAAATATAGATTCATTTGTTGAATAGAATAACGAAGTTATTGAAAAATATAAAGCTGTGTTGATTAGAGATGCACAATTTTGACGCGAACGATATTTGTATCGATTATATTCGTTTTTATAATGAATATTGAAAAGTGATAAAAATCGAATATTTATAAAACGAATTCGAATTGAATTGAATAGAAAACGAATTCGAATTGAATTGAATAGAAAACGAATTCGAATTGAATTGAATAGAAAACGAATTCGAACTGAATTGAATAGAAAACGAATTCGAATTGAATTGAATAGAAAACGAATTCGAATTGAATTGAATAGAAAACGAATTCGAATTGAATTGAATAGAAAACGAATTCGAATGGAATTGAATAGAAAACGAATTCGAATTGAATTGAATAGTAAACGAATTCGAATTGAATTGAACAGAAAACGAATTCAAAATGAATTGAATAGAAAACGAATTCGATTCGAATTGAATAGAAAACGAATTCGAATTGAATTGGATAGAAAAACGAATTCGAATTGAATAGAAAACGAATTCGAATTGAATTGGATAGAAAACTAATTTGAATTGAATTGAATTGAGTAGAAAATGAATTTGAATTGAATTGAATTCAATTGAAAACGAACTGAAATAGAATTGAAATCGATTTGAATTGAAATCAAATAGAAATGAATGTAAAAAGAATTTATAATGGAAAATTCAATTTTGATTTGAATTTGAAATGAAGGCGGAAATTGTTTTGAAACGAATTTAAAACTATTTATAAAATTAGTTTTAAATAGAAATCGACGAAATATATATAATATATATAATATAATGGCCTGAATAGAATGCGCCGCGGTAGTTCGTGAATTTCGACCATTGATTTCGAACGGACATTACGGGAGATCCGACCGTCGGATTCTCCTAAAACTGGAACCGTTGGGTTCGTATCGAAAAGAGCTTTCTAACGAATATTAGAAATTTGAAATCTAACGGTTGGATTTGGGGATACGTCCAAATCAAATTTGGAAAAGGCCGTTGTAAGTGCAGTTCGATGGCCGTTGTTGGAAATCGACTGTACGGGCCTTGATAAAATTATAAAAAATATCAATAATTTGTGTAAAATCATAAGAAATGATTCGTAAAGAACTAGGATGAAGAATCCCACATTTGTAAAGATAAAAATAGATTTTTATCGAAATGAACTAGTTTTGAACTAAAATTTAAAACCCAATTATTTTTAAATAAATAAATTGGATTAGAAAGGGGTTTTAGATAATCAGAATTTCTAATATATTTAATTGGAATTGAATTAGAATTTATTTGTGGGTTTATCGTGAATGGTGTTTTAAATTGCACTTGTTCTTTAACCCGATAATAAATAGGATGTGATTTGGGTTTATCGTGAACTGTGTTTTTAAATGACATTAGTTCTTTAACCCAGTAAAGGGAGTTTTAATGAATTTGAAATTAGATTGAAATGTGAATTGATAATTTAAATTATCGAATTTGGAAAATGAGCGAGAATGGAGTATAACCATTTTTGCTCCAAGCGATAGTTAAATCTTTAATTAGATTTGAACGCGAAATGGTAATTAATTTTACCGATAACACTGTGGTATTAGATATGGAGTATTACTAGTTTTACTCCATGGGATGAATAGGTTGGGATTGGGAAATAAAATAAATAATTACTTCGGTGTGGTTCGCTAGTCCCGACTAATTTGAAATGATATTCAAAGGAAGATTAAAGAATAAATTTAAAAGAATTTATCTTTGATAAAATTAATGGGAACCTTTCCCTAAGAATGTGAAATATGGAAACTAAATTTAGGTTAGCTAAGAAGAAGGGTTTCCTGGGTATTGATCTGATGTTGGTTTCGGCCTTCGGGGTTAATATTTGGAGAATTGTTCTCTTGCTAATTTACGGTTAGTGACCGATGAATTGGAAAGAGGCATATGTTTTGTTTGTGTAACATTTATTTATTATATACGCGGGTTATTCAGAAAGGCCGGGTTTATACCCATTCTGAATAACCGATTCGACGATATGTTGAAGATGAAGACGGTGGTTGAAGACCGGAAGTCTTCACATCGTTTGGGTGATTACTGATGATCATGATTGGGCTGTACACCCAAGATGAGGGAATCAGTTGGTGATCGTCCAGACGTACTTGGAGATCGATGGATATGCGAGGAAAGTGCCTCCGGTTTCGTTCAGACCCAGAACGAACTTGTAAATGGAATGTGTGTCTGACATTGGATTTTATTTTGTGCTGATTGATCTCTATTAAATATACATCAGTTTGGCGGCGGAGAATTTATTCTCTTGCTTAACGCCCTTCTCTGAGACGTACGAGCTCAGAGGTTGTATATCGATGGACATCAGTCGCATGGCTTGAAATGCCTGTGTGGCACGCCTAAGTGACAATTGATCAAGGCTTCTTTTGAAAAGCAAAGTCTTGTGGTTGATGATCAAAGCACGGCCTGTGTGGCGCAGCTTTGTGTATAACGTGAATTCGCGAGCCTCACACCTCGATATGAGTCAAAAACGATATACGGACCGTTGGGAGAATACGACGTTTCTTTCTAGCTATGGGTGGTGTCAGTGCTTAAACTGGCTGACATTTATATACTTTTCACCTTTGTGGTTGTTGGAATGAGGCGCCTCGATATTAGGTCTGATAGGACCGGGAAACGTGTGTTCAGGAATTGCCAATCCTCAAACATAAGAGAGGACCGGCCCAACCGATCTAAGTGGCTGCCCAGAGTGTGTAGTCCTGAGGCATTTGCTAGAGTGTCTCGAATCGGAGAGGAGCTTGCCCCTTGCCTCGACTCATGACGGAAATCCTATTTCCAATACGTGATATTGCAGTTTTAATTGTAGAACTAGTATGGCGGCATGATAGATGGTACCCATGCCGCCTATGATTGATATTTATGATTGAAAATTGTTTTGACACTATACACTTATAATAGTATCAAATGATTTGTTTTAAACGTACCAAGCATGTTTGGCTATTATAAGGGAAAACCTTATCCTTCGGCTTGCGTTGCATTGTGTGATGGGACCTGGGTCTTATAATAGCTTCATTTTTCCAAAGAGCATTGCGCTGTTTTGTTATATGCACCAGTTTTCTTGGGAGGAAACCCGTTCCATGTTATACGGCGTGGTCCCTTGAATTACTCTCTTTTAAAGTAAAGTTTTAAATAACTGTTTTAGTTCTCACACCAGTCACATGACTGACCTGGAGTTTATTGTTTTAACCTAAACTCTGGGTGCCCTTATTTTCGACACGGGCAGCTAGTAGTTTTGGTTTTGCAGATTTATATTCACAGGATCCTGATTTACAGCTGGAACGATGCTCGGAAAGCTCTGTATCCGTGTATTACTTTCAGTTGTGTTTTATATTGTTTTTCCGCTGCTATGTAATTTATTGTAATCTCTGATATTTATCGAATGTATATTTATTCATACTCTGTATATTCTTGTATCTGATGGAATTGTTGTAATATACAATGAAATGTTCTTCTGTTTGCGTTCCAATTTGTCCTGTTCTCAAAACGATCAGGGGTTTCGAATGGTCTTGGTCGGTTTAACGATCGAATCGGATCGAGCGAAATTCCTTACCGTTACATAGATTAACCACAGAGGGGGAAGGAACAAGGTTTACTGGCGTTTTACAAGATATTTAAATTATCACAACACATATTGCAACAGAGAAAATAAATAACACGGATTTTTCCTTCTGCAAACACTACCTGCTGCTGCATTCTCCAAGGTTTCTACTAGAATTAAAACTATCTTTACGCTTACAAATTCCCTATAAACTCGTGACACCCACTTCCAATTGTTCTAATCCTGTGCTTAAAACCCTACACTGATCTTTATCCCCAAGATCAGATTTTCCCTTACTACAATCTAGTAGCTAGAACCCTAGTTTACAGAAACTAAAAAACTTTTGATGGATTACAAAAGCAAAAACACTTAAAAAAATAAGACAATGAAAAAAACCCAAAAACACATAGAAAAGAATTATCCCCCTTCTTACTTTCTTTGACACTTGAAAAGAAATGTCGGCTTCTCTTTTTGACTTCTTTGATGGCGGCCTAGGATTTTGCTTCTCTACTCCAAATCCTGACTTAAAAAAAAAGATTGATCAAATCTCTGATGCTTCGAAGCCTGTCTCTCTCTATCGTTCGATTTGGGCTTTCCAATTTGATCGAAAAACTGTAATTCTCTTTTTGACTTCTTTAATAGAGGCCTAGGATTTTGCTTCTCTACTCCAAATCCTGACTTAAAAAAAAGATTGATCCAATCTTTGATGCTTCAAAGTTTTTCTCTCTCTATCAATCGATTTGGGCTTTCCAATTTGATCGGAAAACTGTAAGTGTTTTTGATTGATTTTTCTCGATGCTTGAATGAATTGTTTTTGTTTTCGATGCTAAATTGCTAGTGATGATGTGGTGTATTATAGGTTTTTTAACCCCTTAACAATCTCTGATTTCACGTAATGACTTGGCTTGATATTTGCGTGTATTTGGTCTTGGTTTCTGCGTGAATGCCCAATCAATTTAGAAATGATTGATGATTTTCTTGGTACAAAAATGACAGATTGATTCTTGTGATTTTCTTTGATTGAATGAAAATGAATATCTCCACTTTCTTGGAAAAAATGCATTGCGTGATTACAGGACTGAATATGTGGAATTTTTTTGAGAGATCTTGCTAAATATAAAACTGGACACATTTGAAACGATTTCCAATTTTACATTGATGAATTTGGCCGTGTTTCGCATACTATGCATTTCTGGATTAAATTGCTAATTCATTACATCATTGATTTTCTTAGCTAAAAGATTGCACTTGATTTTCAGGAAACATTGAATTTGTAGGATTGAAAACTTTGCAGAATTGCTTGCCGATGTAGCATTTGCCAAAAAAGAAAATTTATTCATTGCTCCTTTTGAAATTGTGAATACACTTTTCCTAAATAATTCACCATGATTTGTTGTATTGTTTTTAGTGTTGATATTTCAGGAGATTTCACAAATATGTGAAATTGCCAAAACCTAATCTACTTGTCGATTTTAATACAAGCAAACTCAGGAAACTTGAATTGATCCTCTTACTAAAAATTCACCTTGATTTTTTAATTGATTTTCATGCATCTTAGAGTTTGTCTACATGCATCTACTTTGTGTTACATTATTCTTATTCCTTGTTGCTTTTTACCAATTTTGAACGTCATGCTTGAAATGAAGCTTGCTGTTAATGCCCATTTTGGTTCCTTGAAAAAAAATATCTTCTTGCTGAATATATGCATGATTGTATATTAATAATCTTTCCAAAAAAGAAAATGTTTCCTTATATTTGAAATATTGACACTTTGCCAATTTCACATTTTCAAAGAATAAATACTTGTCGATTATAACATTGTTGAGTGATTTCTAGAAATATAATTTCACCAAAAATAAATTCTTTATGTATTGGATTTTTCAAACCAGGAAATTGCTTCTTGGTTTTGTATAGTTGCACCATGTAATTATGAATAAACGCATGATCAAAAACATTTTATCCAAATCTTTTCTTGCCGAATTATACATTTGCCAAGATTGCAAATTCAATCACTTTCTTGTTTTGAACCAGTGACTTTGCTTTTCAAATTTTAAAAGAGATTCCTTTTTTTTGTAAAGAATAAAACTTGATTAGCGGACCGAAAGATTACTCATGCATGATTAAGTATGTTTCCCAAATATTTCCATGTTGATTTTCTAAGAATGCAAATAATTTCTTTCTCATTTTCTTGCATGTCGAAACATTACATTTTATACTGCTTAATCAAATTGACATGCACATGCTTGCATGCTCACTTTTCTGGTTTGCTCCATTTATGTTCTTGCTGCATTGCTTGCTTATGTATACCTACATACATATTCTTGAACATATTTCATTTTGAAACTTTTGGCTTGGTGCATACTTTTTTTTCTGCCTGATCCACGCTACACCATTGTTTTTCCTCTAACCTTGTTTTTCCTCTAACCTTGTCCTGTTATAGTTTTCCTTAACACTTGAGCTTGCTAGCTTGCATGTGAAATTTATGTCATCAACTTGGTCTTGTTTGGATGGTTCTTCTTGTTTACTTTGCATTTTCCAGAAAGTTGATTGCAAAAATGCATGTTAATGTATTTGTATACACATGTCATCATGTATGTGCATTCACTTGATGATGCACACTACTGTGCTCTCGACCTGTTTGGTTTGAACTATGCACTCACTAATGTTTCACCATATTTCCCCTGCATGTTATATATGTGTATATACATACACATGTATTTGTATACATGTTTTGTGCATATGCAAATATATTTTCTATTTACATCAGAAAACCACTATACGATGTGTCAGTATGTGTTTCAATGTATGAATGTATGTAGCACAGTCTGTACATGTAACCGAGTGAATACAGAATGTTGTAGTGAGGAGACAATGCAATAAATGAAATTGAATGAATTGTACAGATGTGCTATATGGTAATGGAATGTACAATAGTGGAGTTGTGAAATTTGTACTATTGAAATGTTAAAATAAAATATTATATCTTTACTAATAATCGGAATAGGTTTGGTGTCACACTTTTTTGGTGTACACGCAAACTACCGAAAATGCCCTTTACTAAAAACAAACACATATGATAAAAGGAATTAAATCAATAAAAAAACGGAAAGTATTTAAAGTTAAATAGCAATGTTCCTTTAATTAGCCATGCGCGTCATTAATGACATTAATAGAGACGTAAATGGGAATAATGTTAAAATTTGAAAGCAGAAAATTAAATCTAGAATGGTAACGTAAATGGAATTAAATCACGCGTATGTTTGAATTCGAAAATAAATGCGCATCGTAAATGGAATTAAATCACGCGTATGTGTGGAAATATTTATTTCAAGTGTATGTGCACGCGTATTAAGAATGGAACTTTTAAAATTAGAAATATAAATAAATGTATTGAATAACGGTCACACGAATTAACATGCATGAATTAGAAACATAAGAAAATTAATGCATAGTAATGAAAATAAAAAGAAACTATTGAGAAAATAAATATGCAGAAAAATAAAATGGGCAAGAAATATACCAGGCTATGTACTAACGACATATTTTTATTTTGATGAATGGCTCCATGCGTGCCATCACCACGCGCGGAGCGCGTGCCATCACCACGCGCGAAGCGCGTGCCTATACGTCTTGTTTAAATAAAATACTGTTTGAATATTTATATTCTTGTGCAACAGTATTCTATTCAAATATAAATATTTATTTTTGTATGTGATGTAGTAGAATAATACAATTGCAAACATGTTTATTATAATATACATATGTTTATTATCATCAAACAAAAATCATATAATTGTTATATACAACAATAATTCTGGGGGTCGTCTCGTTCTACGGGTTGTTGGATGATGTGTATAGTGTAGGTTTTTAGGTTGGGGTATTGTGTTGGTGTTTATCTTCGAGAGTTTGAAGGTTATGATGTTTCTGATTGTGTTGCTACCTTATGGTGGTGCCACTCTTGGATCACTTGGACTTTGTCAAGATCTTGCTTGGTTGTTGTTGTTGTTTGACCTTTTGGTTCCAGTGGTGTATTATGTAGGTGTCTTGGGTTGGTTTTTAGTGGTGATTAGCCTTCTACCTTTTGTGTTTTTGTCCCTTTTTTATGTAGTTCATGTGAAGCTTATGCTCTAATCTCTACTAGCCTGGTGGCATTAACTTTGCATGTGCTGATCATCACTTCCCTATGTAATTCTGTAGCTACTTGGCTGTGTTGAACTTCCTTGGTTCTATGTTGTCCTGTTGGCTACATGTCAGGCTGTCCCTTTATGTTACTTTGTGTATCGAGGTCTCTAGTCCTTTGTGTGTCTTGGTACTATTATGAAGCTCGAGGAGTACTAGGATGCTTGCTAGGTTGCTTTGTTGTTTATGTGATGTGTACAATTTTGTATATTTTCCATTTGGTTGTAACTTGTTACTTACTCCCAGCGTGGAGAGCTATTTAATAGTTTATTCGATTAGGCTAGCTCCTATGCTTTGAACTTGTAAAGTGACAATGGACGGAACACTTTAAATTCCGGTAATGGTGGACGATCCAACTTAAAAACTGATAGTAGTTAGATAGTCAGTTGAACTCCTATTATACTGTATTTATTATTTGTTATAATAAAAAGTGTTTGCAGTCACTTTAAAACCGGTTGGCTCTACCAATAATAATAACAATGATGAATAAATATATTTAATAATTAATTAATCTAGTTAGTAATGATAATTAATAACTAGTAACTTGCTAAATAATTAATATTAAAGAAATAACAATTAAATATAATTAATAAGTAATATTTAATAATAAATAGTTAATAAATAAAAACTTAAAATTAATAATCACTATTAAATAATTAATAGTATGAAATTGATATTGAAAAAGTAATATTTAATTATAAAAAAGTAATACCAAATATTTAATTTTTAGTAATTAATAATTAATAATTTCTATTAAACAAGTAATAATTAATAATTATATAATAATTAAGAATAATATTTAATTACACTTATAATTAATAATTATATTCTATAGTTAAAAAATTTAAAATTTGAATTTAACATATAAAAGTTTCTACTTCATGATTAATATTTATTGAATACTATTAATTATGCTATAAAAATATTAATTATTTGGTAATTAATAATTAATAGTTATTATTCAATACTTAATGTTTAACATTTAATGTTTAAAATATAATGAATATTTAATAAATAATAAGTAATATTTATTATTCAACAATTAATTTTAATAATCATTAATTTATAATTGGTGATAAATAATTAATTTTAATAATTATGTAACAATTTAGACTAATGTTTAATAATTAATAACAAAATTTAATACTTATGAGGTGACATCTAGTATTTATTAATTTATTTTAAATACTAATTAATTGATAATTATTGTTTAAAAAAGTAATAGTTTTTATATGAGTAGTTAGATAGGTACTTATCTACAATTTATGAGTAATGATTATTTATAAATAAATTATAATTAATAATTGTTATATATAATCAATAATAAGCTTTTTATATTTAATAATTTAACATAAATAATTGTTAATAATTAATAAATTATAGTTAATATTTATTAATTACACCTAATAATGAATAAAAATAGTTAACAATTAATAAATCTAGTTAGTAATTACTAATTAATAATTAATAATTAGTAACTTGTTAAATGTCCAATATTAAAGAAATAATAATTAAATATAATTAATATTTAATAATTAATATTTAATAAATAAAAAATTAAAATTAACAATTACCATTAAGTAATTAGTAGTATAAAATAATATTTAATAAGAACAAGACAATTTAACTATAAAAAAGTTATACTTAATATTTAACATTTCTTAATTACAAATTTCTATTAAATAAGTAAATATTAATAGTTATATAATAATTGAGAATAAGGTTTAATTATGCTTATAATTAATAATTATAATCTGCATTTAATATTTAAAAAATTAAAATTTTGAATTTAGCAAATAAAATTTCTATTTAGTGATTAATATTCAACGAATACTATTAATTATGTTATAACAACTACTAATTATTTATTAATTAATAAGTAGTATTGAATAATTAATAGTCAATATTCAATAAATAATATTTAACATTTAATGTTTAATAAATAATGAATATTTAATATTTAATAATTAATATTTATTATTCAAAAATCAGTTTTCAATAATCATTAATTAATAATTGTAGTTAGATAATTAATTTTAATAATTATGTAACAATTTAGACTAATATTTAGTAATTAATTATACAATTTAATAGTTATGAGGTGAAATAGAATTAGAACTTTTAGAAAATTTGAAAATTTATAAGATTTAACCATATATATAGTTATTTGTTATTGTTAATTGTTACTGGTTACTAAGTCGTATTAATATTTATTAATTATTTTAAATAATTAATTATATTAAATAACTCTTTATTAATAAACTCGAAATAAATCAGTAATAATTAATTAATATATATTTTTAGTTTGTTGTTAATAAGTAATAACTAATAATCATAACTAATAAGATAAAAGTAAATTAGTAAAGCTAGTAAATATAATTAATTGTTAATGGATAATTTACAATTTCCCTCCGCTCGTGCTACCACATCCAGGAATTAATACTCGAACCAATTGTGGAAACAATTAAAGTCGTCAACATGATGCAACTCTTTGATTTCAGCAGTTAATTTCATCTTCGGCCTTTTCATTTGAGTTCAATTTTTCATCTTTTGCCTTTTCATTTGAGATACTGTTACGTTTCTCATTTTCGTTCAACTTTTCATTTCCCACTTCATCATTTCATTTTCCTCCTTCTAGCTTTTCGTTGCTTATTGTTTCCCTTTAACATTTCAATTCCCTCACATCTCCGCTTCATTCTCTCATTTCTATTTAAAATTAAAAGTTAATTAATCGTCATTTTTTATGACTAATGATTTATAATAAGTAAAGTGTAAAAAGCAACATAAACTCGTTTGTTTTGTCCACTTCCGTTTTTTCCATCTTTCCGTTTCCAAGGCTTTAATTTTTCGTCTTCCCGCTTCATAGTACAATTCCGAACATGCATTGTTCTCTACTTAAAAAAATCCATAAATCCTAAGCTCTTAGAAATCATTAAATCAAAATTGCTTCCTTTCGATAGACCTTATTTCATCTGGTCCTCTATATCACTGCTTTGGCTCTTACCTCCAAACCTCCACTCATACCTCCTCCTCAATGCTTCGCTTATACCTCCGTGTCAAGGCCAACTAATGTCGATGTCATTTTGGTTGCCTTTGACATTCGATTTAAATCTGTGCCCTAGTCCTTCGATAAAATTGCCAAGCAAGTTCAATCGGCTATGGAAAGGCACAATCAGACGGTTTAACTCCTATCTTAATTCAGGTAAGGTTAAATACTTGTGGCTAGAATTATGGTCCATTCGGAGGTGTACATACTAAGAACTAGAATCCATTTGATAAAAACAGTAAAGGATCTTGTTTTTTGTGTGTTATTGTTCCTATTATGACCTTCGACGAAAGCTTAGATATTTCTTAGAATGCCTCTTTTGCCGATATGCACTATTGATAGAGGGAATATAAAAGTAATTTGTAAAATTTCTGTAGTAAAGTTTTCAAAAAGAGAAAATGTAATTTTTGAATAGAATAATATGTGACAGACTGATCGTGTACATTTATATACACGTTATGATAAAATAGCCGTGTGGGCTTTAAACACTGAAAAGAATAAAATGTGTGGGCCAAGCCCAGTTTTGTCCTGGTATATATTATTTTCATATGCAGGAAACCCTTGTTATCTTATTTCGCCCCTTTAATCCGAACAAGGGTTTCCCTTCGTCTTCAACGATTCTTACTTCTTCCATATTCTTCGTGTCGGTTCCATTACTCTGCACCGATCTTCCTCAGTTATCTTAATGTCAGCTCCAGATTAACCACGGACAAATCTTCCTCCTTCAATAAAATCGGCCTTTGAGTGATGAGAGCTTCTACTTCCTTCAGTAATCTTCAGATCCATTCTGATTTTATCTGCATCAAATCCTCTTCCTTCAATAATCCTCAAATCAGTTCTAAATCGATGGAAGCCTTTAGCCTGTAAGGCCTCGGTTAACACATCAGCTCACTGGAAAAAGGTTGGGACGTGCCGAATCTCTAGCTTTCCCTTCTCTATCTCTTCATGCATGAAGTACAGATCTATGTCGATGTGCTTCGTGCGTGAATGCTATATAGGGTTTGAGGATAAGGAAATTGTACTCATGTTATCACACCATATTATGGGCTTCTTATCGATAGAGATTCCGATCTCTCTAAGCAGATAACAAATCCACATCAGTTTCGCTGTTGTGCTTGCGACGGCTCGGTATTCGGCTTCCGTACTCGAACAAGAAACAGTGGCTTGTTTACGGCAGCACCAGGAAATTGGGTTGGAGCCTAAATAGACACAATAGCCAATCGTAGATCTTCTATCATCGTGGTCGGAAGCCCAGTCAGCATTGCTGTAAGCCTATATATTTAAAATTTTGCATGTGCTAAGTGATAGACCATACTCTAATGTCCCTTGTGGATACCTTAGTATGCGTTTCACTGCTTTCCAGTGTTTAGATAAAGGATTCTGCATATGTTGACACTCCTTATTTGCACTAAAACATATGTCTGGATGAGTGATGGTCACATATTGCAATGCGCCGACAATACTTCTGTATAATCTGACATTCTCTATAGATTCACCCTTAAATTTTGATAATTGCAAATTTCTGGTCATAGGTGTAGGTAGAGGCTTTTGCCTTGTCCATGTTGGTACGAGTGAGAATTTCTGACATGTACTTCTTTTGTGATAGAAGCATTTCCATGTTTGATTCTTGTATGACCTGAATTCCCAAGAAATAATTTATAGTTCCCATATCTTTGATAGAAAAGGTTTTATCTAGGAATTTAACAATGCTATCAATCTTTGTGTTTCTATTGCCTGTAATAAGAATGTCATCCACATAGACAAGTATGTATATAGTTGTAGCTCCTTTAATTTTGACATAGAGTGAACAATTTGATTTTGACAAGGAAAAATTCAATTTAATGAAAGTGATTTTCAATTTTCGTACCAAACTCTTGATGCCTGCTTCAATCCATAAATTGCTTTGTGTAATTTACATACAAGGCCTTTATTTTCTTCATTGATATATCCTTTTGGCTGCTCCATATAAACTTCTTCCCTTAATTCTCCATTCAAAAGGCGTTGTTCACATCCAATTGCCTAATTTTTCACTGATTGGTTAAAGCTATTGTCATTATGATTCTTATAGTTGTGGGTTTGAAAATGGGAGAGAATGTTTCGTTAAAGTCAAACCCAAATTGCTGTGAGTTACCTTTGGACACCAACCTTGCTTCATGTTTTAGTATACCCCATCTGAATTTTTCTTTAAGTTGTAGGTCCATCTACACCCCACTACATTTTTGTGTTTAGGAGCAGTCACCAAAGTCCATGTTTTGTTTTTAATGAGGGCCTCATGTTCTGTATCCATAGCAGTTTTTCATTTACTGCTAGTTATAGCTTCTTCAAAATTGGTTGGTTCTCTATCATTGATATTTAAAATATATGCCTTGGGTCTAAAGATGCCATGTTTACTGCTTATCATCGTGTGATGTCTGTTCCCTGCATTAGATTGATTCACACTTTGTCTGTCATTAGAAGATGATTCACTGTTCTCGTTACTTGAGCTTATTGTTCATTGTTGTTGTGTTCATGATTGCATGGTTGATCATCATGTGAATGCTGCATTATATCCTCATTACTGTCAGTACTGTACCATGTTCTTGTGCTAGGTACGCTGTTATCATCACTATGTTCATCCATTTGTTGGTTGTTGCCTGTGTCTTTTGAACATTCAATTAGAGTTAGAGGTGGTAGCATTACATTCGCATGCTTGATAATCCTATTAGTAGTCTTCATGCGTTTTTCTGCAAATGGAAAAATATTTCATTAAAAGTAACTGTCTAGAAATATACAGCCTACCATTTCCATCCAGGCACTTGTATCCTTTTTGGTTAGTAGGGTACCCCAAAAAAGTACAAGGAACAGATTTGAAACTCAGTTTGTGTTTGTTGTAAGGTATAAGACAGGGAAAGCACAAGCATCCAAATGTTTTTAAATTACAGTAATCTGTTTTTGAATTAAAAATAACCTCATTTGGAATTTTGTGCTTCAAAACTTTAGTTGGCATAAGATTATTAAATATACTGATGTTGCAAATGCTTCTGCCCAGAATTTGAGCGATAGAGACGCTTGTGACATCAGTGTTAAGCCAGTGTCCACAATATGTATGTGCTTTCTCTCGATTAAACCGTTTTGTTCAGACGTATGTGGGCAGGTTGTTCTGTGTTTAATATCCTTATCGTTAAAGTATTTTCTTAGAGGCATAAACTCACCCCCCATCCGTCTGAACAGTTTTGACATTACAATTTAACACTTTTTCAATCATTTTTATGAAATAAACAATTATGCTGTGAGTTTCAGACTTAGACTTGAGAAAGAAAATCCAAGTATATCTACTGTAGGCATCCACAAAAGAGAGATAATACCTGAAACCTTGATCTGTTTTAAATGGAGATGGCCCCCATAGATCTGCTGCAGTAAGTTCAAGAGGACTACTATATGTATTCTCAGAATCAAAGAAAGGCAGTTTATGACTTTTGCCAATTTGGCAATGATTGCAAACAAAATGGTCAGGTACCTTTTCAAAACTAATTTTGTTATCAACCAAGAAATGTTTTATAGTCTTGATATTAGGATGACCTAACTTTCTATCCAAAAACTAAAAACATCATGATTAGTGCTAGTATCAATTTGAACATTAGAAACATTAGTATCATTCGTAGTATTAAACTAAACATTATAGCAA
This sequence comes from Allium sativum, assembly GCA_030737875.1. NCBI lineage: Eukaryota > Viridiplantae > Streptophyta > Magnoliopsida > Asparagales > Amaryllidaceae > Allium > Allium sativum. The sequence continues at coordinate 295,536,258 of CM060919.1, forward strand.
TAGTTCCCATTCCTAAAACCATTTCTGGTCTTGATTTTGCTAAATTTGTATAGCCCATTGTCCAAATTACCATGTAATAGTATTTTATTACTAATCAGGTCCTTAACTAGGCAGAATTTGGGGTGAAACTCAAAGTATACATTATTATCATTGGCAAATTGTGAGATACTTATTAATTTTTTTTTTGATATTAGGAACTCTCAATAGATTATTAAGATACAAATGTCTCTTGGCATGAATATATCCTTTACCAATGTGTGATATACCTATGGTTTCACCATTATCTACTTTTATAGAATGTATACCTAAATAGTTTTTGTTGCCAAGATTCAAGTTCTGCAAATTGTTGGTCACGTGATTTGTGGCACCGGAATCAGGATACCAATCATCTATATTTATATCATCAGTCTTTGCATCGTCTGCATTATTTGATTGACTTCTGTCAGTGTCTGCATTACTATTCTGTTGATTTAATTGTGCAACATTAATATTTGGGCTGTTTTGATTGCTTTGAGTCTGTCTTGCAATATTAAACTCTGAATTGAATCTAAAATAGCATCTACTGGCTACATGCCCAAAATTTTCACATATCTGACATTTGACTCTGTTGTTATTGTTCCATCGACCACCTCTTCCTCTACCTATTTATGACTGGTTTCCTCTTTGTATGTTATTTTGATTTGAATTTTGGCCAGAATTGTTCCATTGCTGGCCCTTATTTTTAGAAAAGGTAGTGTAGTTAACAGAATAATCTGGCTGACTTGCTCTCCTCTGTTCAATTCTTCATTCATGTGCCAATAATGTGGAATGAACATATTGAATGTCGAGGATGGTTCTCTGTGAAGCAATAAAGGTAACCACTAACTCGTATTCCTCATCTAACCCTCCCGTAATGTAAAGAACACATTCACTTTCAGAAATTTCATGCCCTGTAGTTGCGAGTTTTTCACAAAGTATCTTGATCTTGGTTAAGTATTCGCTCATGCTCAAGCCATCTTTCTTGATAGTTTGTAGTTGACTCCTGTAATGCATGATTCTTGATGCTGACTGTGAATTAAAAATCCGTTCTATAGCTGTCCAGATTTCATACGATGTGTTGGCACCAATGATTTGCGATAATAAATTTGCACTTATTGAAGAGATAAGCCAAGATGCAAGGAGACTATCTTGTTTTTGATATAAAATGTAATCTTCATTACTAACCAGGTTACCTTCTTTGTCTTGTGTCATTACAGGCGGGATTCTAACTGTTCCTCTGATGAAATCTTGCATACCATAGCTCTTCAAGGTTGTTTCCACTTGATATTTCCAAAGCATGTAATTATCATCGTTGAGAGGGATGTTAATTACATGACTTTTCGGTTTGATCAAGGTGGTAGTTGACGATGAGGCTCTGGCACTAATAACCCCTGAAGTTGCAGAACTCACATCGTTGTTACCGGCCATTGTGAGACAAAATCGATGAAATAGACTCTGAAACAGTGAAGCTTGGATGGCAGTGATCAATTGTACGTTGTGATTGATCTCTACAACTTGCAGCTATTGGTATGGATGGGAAACTTGATGATCGTGATTGAAAAAGAACAACTAAGAATGCTTGAAACGATCAAATACCCAAAAGCTTTCTTGAAAGCACGCAGGTAAGGGAAAGTGAGGACTGATCAGAAAGATACTGCTCGTTGATCGAGAGGTTTACTTCAGTGATGAAAATGGATCGAAGACGACGGTTTACAGCACTGCAATCTCGCAACCGGATCTTCTGAGAAGTAAAATAAAAGACTCTCAATCTTGATGCTGTAGCTAGAAAATGATTAAGTTTCTTGAATGTAATTCGATGTCGTTTGTCTTTGAGGCTCTGATACCATAAAAGTAATTTGTAAAATTTCTGTAGCAAAGTTTTCAGAAAGAGCAAATGTAATTTTTGAATAGAATAATTTGTGACACACTGATCGTGTACATTTATATACACGTTATGATACAATAGCTGTGTGGGCTTTAAACACTGAAAAGAATAAAATGTGTGGGCCAAGACCAGTTTTGTCCTGGTATGTATTATCTTCTTATGCAGGAAACCCTTGTTATCTTATTTGAATATAGTCAGATGTTTAAGGTAATTTGCTCATGCATGCAGGTTTTGCTTGATATTAGTGAGATGAATGTTTCTAGTAAAATTCCAAAGGTAGATACTTTGGCCATATTTTCTTTTCATTGTTCAGACTTACTCTTTAGTTGTTTTAAGTTGCATGTTAGATCTGTACTTACTGCATACAAAAACCTAAAATTAGTATTTTTATATGAAATTGATTTAGCATTGTTAAAAAATGTGTGTAAAACAAGCGGAAGCTTATAAAAAATTATTTGTAATTATTTCATATGTTAATGGCATGAGCGTAACTGTTGTATACTACTAAAAAGCAACACTAATGCAGCATTGCAGTGTCCATTGAATTATTCTAATACTTTTCAAACTGTATATCAATCGGACCTATAAAAATTGAGAATAGACAATAATAATCTGGTCAGGGTCCAGACCGAACCAATTGAGTTTTATTTACTACGCTTAAATTAAGATGACTTACTATTTTTTCTTTAAATAATTTTCTATTTCCGAAAATGGAGGCACCATATTTTCAAAAACTACTCAACTGCCACTCTAATACAAATATATAGTAGCATGTTGCTTTACTTGAACAATTAAGGCTTTACTTCCATATGCATTTCCACTAACATGTTGCATTACTTGAACAATTAAGGCTTTAATCGGCTTCTTCTATTTATTAGAAACTAATGCAGCATATGTGTCATTTCATAAAAGATTAATTGACTTTCTATAGTTATTCGTTCAGTCGGTCGAACTTGTATATATACTTGTGCAGATTTTGGTTTCATACAAATATACTTGTTCATTTTTTTCAGAGTCCAAAATATGCTTTTTCATTCTTAATCATTTTAAACTAATTATCAATTTATTCGGTAATATTGTAGTGTCTGTAGCAATCTGAGCAATGGATTGTGTATATTATGCGATGAGGTATATGTATGACATAGTAAAATAGCTTAATCGAAGCATCGATTTACAAAAGGTATTACTTTAATTTGTTTCATTCCTAGCTATTATATTTTAATTATGTATGTTTTGAAATAAAGATCTCTAATAAATTGCTGGACTTTGCACAACATGGTTCTTATAGCTAAAAAGAGATAGACGAGGTTCAGGATAACTTAGCCAGTTATGGTATGTATAATTGGATGTAGTTGGTTTTTTGTTACGTTTATCTTTTGTTATGTACGTTGACTTTTGTTTTGTGACGGAATGTGTATTTATGTTTATTTTTTGGGTTTGTACACATGAACTATATTGATTGATAATACAATTATGTTGTTTGTTTGATCAGATTCGTGGTAATAATGCATTTATAGAATTTTAAATTCCATTTGATATTGTTTAAGGTTTAAAAATCTACTGAAAATGAATATTTTTTTCTTGCATCGATTGTAATAGCGTAAGCAACCGATGCAATACACTATGGTAGTTAAAAATGATGTTTTTGCAACTGTTTAATAGCGTTGGTTGATAAAAAAGCCAGTGCAATACCTCCAACCTTGAAAAGCAAATGCAACCATTTGCATCAGCTCTATGACATCGTTTGTATCAAACAACTGATACAATTTAGGATCATTTGCATCGATTGTTTAATTGATGCAATGAAAATTTATCTATTTCATCATTTTCATTTGCATCAGTTGAACAACCGACATAACATGGGTTTAACAACGCCGGTGCAAATAACCTGTTTTGTAGTAGTGTAAGTATTTTAGAAAACAAGTATAAAAATGCCTATCAACACAAGAGGTATCGACACAGTCATAGGGATAAGACTTGGGTTTCGAAAGCATTTTAGAAAACACTTTATGAAAATAACCTTCCAACATCTGCCGTTGGAAGGACAGATGGAAATATCCCATCTTACTTCTCAACCTGGTCGACATCCATTATGCCAACCTGACTCTAGGACAACAAGTCACCGCAACATCATGTTAGCATCCTTCGTGCCGCAAGGCTCAATGGACAACAACCAAAACAAGCAACCATCAAGAAATTCAATATCAAATCTTATGTTAAAGACTCACCCCTCTGCATTAGAACAAGGGTGTCGAGACGATAGTATCTCATTCTTTCATTTAAGGTTTATAATATGAAACCTCCTTTTGGCTTCAGAAAGGCAGCGAGGTGGTAACCTCTATCTCTTTATGTAATAAAGTTGTAACACATATTTCAAGTCATATGGCAATAACCTTTTAATTCTGACACATTTCCTATTAAGGGATCCCTTCGTAAAACACTGAAGAAACGAAGACAACAGTCTCATAAAGCATAAATTAAGGAAAACAATCCCTTTCGATTCCACCGAAAGGTGCGAAGGCCTTTATTATTTTCAAAGGTATATTTTAAATATCGTTCTGTATAAAAGTATTTCTTTTATGGAAAACAACCCTTCTACCCAACTGAAGGAGTTAAGGCGAAAGCCCCTTGTGGAGCAAATATCTTTCAAAACAAAAATATTTATAAGTATTAGAACCAAACCGAAGCCGAAAGGTAAAAGGCGGAAGCTTGAATACTTCATATTCATACTTGTGATATTTCAATCATTTATCGCTACGAAAATTTGGTTCTGAGTTTGTCGAAAAGGTGCTTCCGGATCTGGAGATGGCGCTGATAGTAATTTTTGGGAAAACTGAATTATTTCTTTATAAAGCATATCGTTTTACCAACTTCATTATATTTGTCAAAATTTTGTTGCTTTATAAAAGGTATTCTGACCAAAGTATGCATATTTTTCCAGTACTTTGTACAATTCAAGAATACAAAATACATGGATACATTATCGCAAACGTTAATACTATGACTAACGTAAAGTCCTTCCTATAGCAAACACCTTTAGGAAATCCATTGAAAATTCATGCATGGAAAATTACGAAATCTGAATTCCATCTTCACAATCAATAAACATACAACATATCAAAGTTTCACGTTATTTAGAGATATCTAACTATAAGTTTCTACCTATGAACTTATTCATTTTCAGACATATTAACCATACACAATGAAACCAATCATGGTGTTTCAATTCAACATAAAATATCAAGAACAACATGAAATCAGTCATGAACATCTAGAAATAATCTAAAAAACAACAATTGTTTCGAGTATACATGGTAATCGAAACCATAATGGATAGAGAGTATTATTCACCTTGACTGGATAGAGGTGATGATATTTGTTGATTAAAATATCTAAGCTCTAAGTTTTCTAGTTTTTTTCTTCTCCTAGCTTTAATGATCGACCACTCTTTTGGTTTTCTTTTATGTTTTAGAAGCGAATGTTATGACAGATATGCTGGAGAATATGATATATATATATATATATATATATATATATATATATATGAGCCAAAAGTTCAATTTTGCGCTTCTTATATCCCTCCTCCTTATGCATAATTTACTTTGCTAATTTATTTCAACGGCCAAGCTTCTAATTAATTTATTATGCACAAACCTCATTCCCTATCCACTATACTATTCCTATTTAATCCTCTAAGTAAATTCTTTAATAATATTTCTCGAAAATTAAGGATGTTACAGGTAAAATAATAGCTATCATCAAGAATAACATCCCTGACTAGCCTAACATGCATGATACTTTTTAACCCAGTATGGGACATCAAATAGGTCATCCAATTCATATATTACTCGATAAAATGAGTCGCCATCTCGTAGGGATAATGAATATAAATCCAACATCTCTCGTCAACGAATAGGACATGACTCGAGTGTCATCATACTGTCCTCAACTCCTTTGCAACTTATCGATGGAAACCATCAATAATTTGTTCTGCACCCACTCACGAATCTCAAGTGGTTATAGAGGATTGCTCGAAACTTCCTATTTAGTACTCCTATATGAATACCCATTCATCTTGATTTGAACGCTCGATCACACTCCCCTAACGTTGCTAGGAACAAGAAACACCTCTTATATATGAAACCAACCACTATGGTCGAGTTTGCACCACATCACTCCTAGTTTTGGAGTTATAACGAATAATTAATACATGCATCATCCACAAATGGGATATCACTCCTGAACTAGTACATTTTTAAGTCAAACACAACAAATTGTCCTAGAAGACAAGGATCACTAACTGTCATTATCGACAAAGGTCAAGATCCCTCTTAGAGAAGAGAGAACCTAATGATGTGACATCACTAAACAAATTTAGCTCCTATCCTAATAATTAGTTTCTCTAAATCTCTGCAGCGAACTCTATCTCCACTAGCTCCTAATTAGAAGGTGGATACTCCTTCCCGTGCGGTATTTGTCATCGACTAAGGAGGCCACAGCCTCCCTTTCAATATCAACACTGCACCTAACAAAGCAATATCAAAAGTGAATTCTATTGACTTCTCACTCTCATATGAAATGAGTGGCGTCGAAACACTTGCCAACTTCTCAACCAAACTTCAAATATGTAACTCCCAAGGGTCAACTCAAACTTCAAACTTCCATAACCCTCATAGGATCAATAGCGAAATCTTAATCATGGTAACGTGACCTAAGCATCTTATTTATCTTCATCTAAAGTGATACTCCAACAAGCCAAACCATCAATTGGTTCTTTTTCCACACCAATAGCTCAATATCACCAATGTCTTATGCCTTTTCTCCATAAATAGTAAGACGAAAATATGATCAAGTTATGTAAGCATAACTCCTCAAAGTTATATAGTGGAATATAGTCTAAGAAATAAACAAAACGTGCCTACTCGTCACTCAATTCAAGCAACATAACCAACCAATCAAAATTGAAGCAACTTATGAGATATTGTAACTAGTACATCACATTCAACTACTCTCTGCTGACTAAATTTTCCCAAAAAGTCCAATTAAGCGATCAACCTCATGACACATGACTAGTTCGATAAGCCATTAAGAATTGCTTGTCTCTTACTGCACAGGTTCCTTATTCCTTAGAGGTATGACTATTGGTTCAACATCTAAAACCAAATTAATTTGGAATTCAACTCAATTACGGTGGTAATATAGCCAGCTCATTAAATGTGTTCAGACACTCTTAGCTACAAGCTCATATGGCAACTTGCTACTAGATAACTCGATGTTTCAGCCTGCTATAGTCTAACTATAAGTAACTCGCCTAGTAAAGATAATAGCCTCATCCCACTATCGCTTGATCAAACGATTCGATATTGAAAAGCAAAATGTCATAAACTACTATTGTCACCTCCAATCTCTAACAACCCCCGATTTTCTGTATTTTGCCAATCGTTAATCCTAGAGTCCAACGCTGAACTAATTGAGCTTAAAGAAATCAATAGCAAATGAGTAACAAACAAATAAACATGACTTGATGAGATTAAGTTTAGATGAATCATGTATACTACCAAGTATAGATAGCTGTAGTAGTCCCCTACCTCGATGTCCAAAAGTAAACACTATGGTTGCTACAATCATCTACAATATTAATCTCTGGCGAATAAACATGAGATGCTACTGTAACAACCCGGAAAATCTGAGCCAGTTTAAAATTTTTATTTTGGCAATTTTAATGAATTTTGAACATTTAAAATAGATTATTTTAAATAATATCGACGAGAAAATTATTTTGAATATAATTCGAAGATATATATTATACGCGTCGTCGTTAGAATATATAAATATTTATATATAATTATAAATAGGAATTGAAAATGGCGCGGTAGTTCGATAATTCAATTTCAAACTTCAATTGAATGTACCGAGTGCAAAATAATCCGGATTTAAGTGAAACCAAAAATAATGGGATCTAATTGAGAATATCTTTCCAACGAATCTGAAAAATTGAAATTTCATAGCGGGAATCAAAAGATATGTCCAGTTGAAAATTCTGAATAGTCGTTATGGAATTCAGGCCCTTAAAAATGGGAATTTTGCAAACGACCTTGGATTTCGACGAAACCACTTTCATTGGATCTGCAGTGTCAAATTATTGCTAAATTCCAAATTTCATAATTTTTCGAATCAATACGTGAGCGTGGCAAAGGAAAACGCGTTTGACCAGTTTCAGTTGATTTTAATCGACTGGAAAATGGCCATTTTTCCAACGGTCTCAGAATTCGACGAAACTAGTTTTGTTAGGACCGTATCGTCAATACGAAGCTAGAAAATATTTTTCTGGAATTTATAGAGTTCGTATGTGACCCCGGTAAATTGAAATGCGCGTTCAAATTCAATATATAGAGTTAAATGTAGATTTGACGAAAACTGATCGAAACGATCGAATCAGCTTACGATACATATCCCATTGTGTTCGGAATGGGGGTAATAAGCTATGGACGATAGGCGGTGGGTCTCGTTTAGAGGTCATATGTGAAAGTCAACTTTTTGGAATATTATAAAATAAAGGTTCATGTGTTGACCGTACTCATCCGTTGAGATTAGTCATGTGTTGAACGAAATATTTTAATAATAAAATTTACATCTTTATCAATATAAAATAAAGGTTCACGTGTTGACAGTACTCTTCCGTTGAGATTAGTCATGTGTTGAACAAAATATTTTGATAAAAAGAAATATTTGAAATAGAATATTTGAAAATAGAAATATATGTAGCCGTGTTGATTAGATTGACGCCATTTTGACGTGAACGATATTTATATCGATTTTATTCATTTTAAAATGAATATTGAAAAGTGATTTCGAAATCGAATATTTTGAAACGAAATTTGAATTAAATTGATTAGAAAACCAATTTGATTTGAATCGAATAGAAAACGAATTTGAATTGAATTGAAAAGAAAATGAATTCGAATCGAATTAAAATCGATTTGAATTGAAATCAAATAGAAATGAAAGTAAAAAGGATTTATAATAGAAAATTCAATTTTGATTTGAATTTGATATAAAGGTTGAAATTGTTTTTGAAACGAATTCAAAACTATTTATAAAATTCGTTTTAAATAGGAATCGACGAAATATATATTATATATATATAATATAATGGCCTGAATAGAACGCGCCGCGCCGCGGCAGTTCGTGAATTTCGACCATTTATTTCAAACGGACATTACGGGAGATCCGACTGTCGGATTCTCCTAAAACCGGAACCGTTGGGTTCGTATCGAAAAGAGCTTTCTAACGAATATTAGAAATTTGAAATATAACGGTTGGATTTGGAGATACGTCCAAATCAAATTTGGAAAAGGTCGCTGTAAGTGCAGTTCGATGGCCGTTGATGGAAATCGACTGTATGGGCCTTGATAAAATTATTAAAAATATCAATAATTTGTGTAAAATCATAAGAAATGATTTGGGAGAAATTGGGATGAAAAACTCCATATTTGAAAAGGCGAAGTCTATATATTTGAAAAGTCGAAGTCTATATATTTGAAAAGGCAAAGTCTTTATATTTGAAAAGTTGAAATCTTTATTTTTGAAAAGGCGAAATCTATATTGTTGAAAAGGCGAAATCTATATAGTTGAAAAGGCGAAATCTTTATAGTTGAAAAGGCGAGATTTTTATATATTGAATAGCAAAGTAAAAATTCGATTTTTATATATTGAATAGCGAAGTAAAAATTCGATTTTTATATATTGAATAGCAAAGTAAAAATTCAATTTTTATATATTGAATAACGAAGTAAAAATTCGATTTTTATATATTGAATAACGAAGTGAAAATTCGATTTTTATATATTGAATAGCGAAGTAAAAATTCGATTTTTTTTATATATGAAGTGGTTATAAAAATATGATTTTTAAAATTGAAAGTAAACAAATAAAAATGTGATTTTTATTTTAAAAAGACAGCCATATAAAAATGTGTGATTTTTATATATGTAGTGGCTACGGGCAACGAAAGCGACAAAAGGCGAGAACGATGAAGATTTCTACTAATGAAGTGTCGTGGAGTAGGGATAGCTATTGGTGAGAATTTCTCACTCTTCAATTTTTTTTCTAGTTATATATATATATATATATATATATATATATATACTAGGATGCAGACGGTGTTTAGTAGCACCCGACACCCGTCATCCACAGACCATGGATGGCTTGTTTGTTTAATTGTTTGGTTGTGTAGTTGGTTAGATTATTTGGTCTGAATTGAATTGTTTGGTGAAATGGAATGGATTTGATTGATGTGTGAATGGCGTGGGCCTTCACTAGACCGGGGATAAGGCTAGGCCTCGCCCCGTTTCTAGTATCGTGCCGTTATGCCGTCGAAATTTTCTAAAATAAGTTAGAAAAATAAAGATATTATTTTATTTGATAAATGAACTGAATAAAAAATCATGTGTTGAAATAAAATGTTTTATCGTTAAAAATATAATTTTTAATGTGAATGTGAATAAATAAATATTCATTTACAAACCGGACGGTTTGTTTATGTACACCTATTTGAAGGACATTGATTGGGACGATAAATTTTACACATCACCCAACTGCACAAATAAAAATCTGTGTTTGATTGTTTGAAACCCCACACGGGTATTGGGATAAAATACGGTATACACTAATCCCAATAATTAGTTGTATGTCGATCGATTGATTGACAGGCTGTTATAAGCGTTAGATATCTATATTTGATGCTTATACAGTGTAGTGCACTTTGGATGATGGTTGATTATTTATCGTTGCTATTATATACATTTGTTGTATGGAATCCATATAATTAACTTTATATGGTAATTGATTGGGCCTCATTCCAATCGGGAAAATAAAGAATATTGCTACACAGATATAGTCCAACTAAGCCCTCAACACAGTAAGTCACAATCAAAGAAAGAAAATTAATTATCTTGAGTCCCAATCCTATTCCATTCATCAAACCGTAAGATCAAATGGAACTATGAAACCTCAATGCCAAAACAAAACACGTATGGAAACATCATTGGTAGAATTCGTATCTTAATAGGTGATGTTGTTTCCTTCATCTATCATTGAGGGAGCACTTGACAAAACGGGAATGACTATTGATGCATATGATTCCACGATTGGTCCATATAAACATGACAACTCTTAACTAAGTACAAGCTCGAACATCATGAGCTCCCCTCATCGACTCATCAAAGCCATCACTCTTTAACCAAATAAATTCATTCGCCTCCTAAGTTGATACCCAGCCTAGTCACAAACTTATATCCTTTCCATATGGAGTAACAAAGGGGAAAGTAAACCATATTTCGATAACATATCTAATTTGGGAACATACTCTAACACAAACATATTGCCATGCTCAAATCCATGAACTCCTCAGTTAATGTTGACTTCTCCGAAGTTAAGACAAATTTTCTTGAAGCGAACCATGACCTGATCTCGACCAAATCGAATTACAAGGAACTAAAGCAACAAGGACTCGACCAAATCAAATTTGACATTGGAGTTTTCTAGAAGTAAATTTCTACTTTGCCTTACCATCTTACCCCAAGCCATCTAGAAACTCCTTAAAAGAAACTAAAAATATCGTGCACCACAACGGTCAACTTCGTTATAAAAAAATGGTTTGTTCTGTAAGCACCTAGGCACATATATTATGTGGCACAGTCAACTCTCTTCACTTGAGAACCATATAAATTGAAGAGATTAGGGCACCCAGATAATGATTTGTACAACAACTGAGAACATTTTACGTGTACTGAAGCTAGTGGTACTCAATCCAACCTTATTATCAACTCTAAAAACACAGTAATTTGTAGTATTTCTTATTTGCTAGATCATCTCAGATAAGTGGTTAGGTCAATCGGTCGTTAATAGAAACTCTTCTAATGACATTTATGCACAAAACAACCTGTATTATATATATTACTAATATATAGTTTTGAAAACCAAAAATATATTGGAATACATACTCCCTTATATATATTAACTTTCGATTTTGATACTGCTTAGGTTAAACAATGAAACCTGAGATCTGATACCAAATGTGATGACTTCCCCCATACCATCGATGTTCATATAACTACATAATGTGTTGTACAAGCACTAATAGATGCAAGATGATTATTGAGGGAAAGAAAATAGAAGAAAATAAGTGAATAAAAAGGAAGAGAAGGAAATAGAAGAGCAAAGGAAGAAAGAACACAAGGGGTAAACAAAAATGCAGAACTTGTCGTATATCTCACATCGCATCAAATAAAATATAATAAAAATCACATATATAAAACAAGCGAGGCAGTAATAACCATATAGACCACCTAATCAGAGAATACTGGGTCATAAAACTTTAAAAATAGAAATTACAAAAAAGGATAAATAATCTCAACTGAAAACTGTCTCTAATAAATAGTTAATGCTACCATGGCTCCATAGTGTTGCATAATGAAATAAATAATAGTTCAGGTATAATAACGAGAAGATGACACCTAATACTGATTCACCTGCATAGAACCAGATAATGCTTACATCTGTTGCCTAGCATACTCATCAGCATTGTCGATGATTACCCAGGATAAAAGGAGGTAATTTATGTCTGACAAAAGTCTGATATGAGTGATAAACAAATTTAAAAATACTGTAATAGTTGCAACAGTACAAGAAACAGAGAGTATGAAGAATCATACCTGACTTGTCCCTCCATCCCGAGTCAACACGTATAAAATATATATTCCTTTATGGTAATTATTACGGGTGTATTGGGGTCTCTAAATATCCGAGTCGGTGATATATAAATCTCATTACACCCCTACGATGATCGATGATTAAGCAAACATATCATCCATCATCCACCCTTACATACACTCCTTAGAATTTATGATATACGACACCTATATGGTTATGTAGTAGTCAAGGACTACACTAAGTCCCGTTTTACTCGGTACTCGAACCCATGACTCTATGTTGGTTAGGAACTAGACTAATATATAGCCCAGGATACTAGACTATTCCATAGTTCGAGGCTATCCCATATTTAGCTCATACCCTGCTTTACGAGTATGCTAGGATTATCAATTATCCCATTGCACATGTCTTACGCAGTTTAGTTTATCTTGGATCTACCTTTACTTCCCCAAAGTTGTCGCGGCTCGGAACCATCTTAGATAATTTCATCCATGATAGAATATCCTCTTTCTTCTAACCCTTCCCTACGGTACTCTAAATCTGGCCCTTCATGCCTACTCTGCCTCTTGGAGAAAAGCTTTACATTGTAAAAGCATCGCTTCCATCATGGATCATCATCGTCGAAGGACGAATCACTACATCGAAGCTCCATATCCTTATCTCATGCCAAAATCACTAACCGAAGAGCCAAAATGTTGAAACCACTGCCGAAAAATCCATCATATTCTGCTCCTTAAAATTGCATCACCTTCGTATCAAAGTTGGCCAAAATGACCGTCAACAATAGTAGTCGATATTGACTGCTTCATTGCAATCGATAACGACCTCACCGATCATATATTTAACAAAACTTGGTAAAATACACATTAAGTGTAAATCCTACATTCGTTGATTGCGAAAACCAAGCTTGTCTCCAAGCCCATTCTCCATCTTTAGATCTTTCGCCTTATGCAATGTTGTTCCAATGTCGAATCTGTTGGTATGTGTAACGACCCGTATTTTTAACGGATAATAAATAATTTATTTAATTATTTAAATAATGGTTTGGTAACTTAAAATGACCAAAATTAAATAACATTGAATATTTAATTAATATAAATAATAGAATAATATATTTAATTTTCGAAATAGTCGGAAATAGTGGAATTCACAATATTGTGTGAATTGGATCATTTATAATATATATTTCAGTTTAGAGTTGAATTATATAACGAATATATTATATAAATGACAGTTGAATCTATAATTATATTATAATTATAATCGAGCTCGAAGTGGCGCGATAGTTCATAATTTGGCGATTTGAACTTTAAATGAATATTAAGAATCCGTTTTAAGTCGAATTTCTGTGAAACAAGAAACGTTCGGAGCTGGTGGAGTATATTTTTCTAATGGAAGAGAAAAATCAGGATTTCATCATGTAAATTTTGATTTATGATCAAGTCAAATTTTCGAAAGGTCACTATGGAGTTCCTTTATAATTTATAACGATTTATTTATATTATAAATGGATTTATAATATAAATTGAATGCTGAATTAATCTAGATTTGAAATGTCGGGTTATCAATTCAGATAGGAATATTTTGGGGCTACATTATATTCTATGTGAAAATATATGATAATATTTATTTATTAATATTAAATTTAAATATTTTTAAATATATTAATATTTAAAAGGGTTTATTTAGAGCTTTAAAAATAGCCAGTTTTGCAAACGACCTCCGTTTTCGACAAAACTAATTTTGTTGGATCTAAAATATTAAATTATTGCTAGATTTCAATTTTTGTGATTTTTGGAGATAGTATGTGGCCGTACAGGATTTTAATGTGAAAAAGCGATAATTTGACCTTTAAAAATACGTTGTGTGAGCAAACGGACTCGGAATTCGACGAAACAAGTTTCTTTGAGTCCGTAATGTCGAACCGTAACTGCGTGTCCATTTTCATCAAAGTTGGGTATTGTATGTGATCGTACGAATTTTTAAATGAAATATACATATAACGATAGATTAAAATTTAATATAAAAATTGAATATTTTATTATTTAACCAACCCTATATATAATCCTTAACATCTCATAACCCTTCCATCCTCATTTCTCTAGTCAATGTTTTACAGCCACCAATGTTCTTTATCTCAACGTGAAAAATCCTCTCTTAGAAATTCATAACAATTCCAAATAAAATATAAAAATCCTAAAACATTTGTCTTTCAATTCCTTATGCAAATTCCTTCAATCCAATGTATGTATTGTGGGGCTTGAGTTCTATTTCCGTCGAAGTCTGAGTGTTCATGGAAACTAGGGCTCCAAATCCTTTGAGATTGAGGCTTCAACGCGAGATTTTGTGTTCGTTTTTGGATTTAGGAGGTCGAAAGAAGCTCGTATACAAAATTCTGGGTTGTTCGGTGAATATTTGGTTCGGTGGTTTCTTCGATATCGAGCGGAGTTAGTTGTTCGACGCGATGGCGGGTTGAGGAGCGAGATGGATGAATTGGTGATAGGATGATGGAGATTGAGATGGATATTTCAATGGTTGCGGTGGCATTGGATTTTGTAAAGAGATGAGAGGGTTCTGGCGAATGGGAAGGCAGTAATGGCCATGAGCGATGCGTTTTTATTCTTGGACCGGGGAAGATGATGAGCGGGTTATTAACAAGGATTAATTTATTTTAATTGAACTTCAACTGTTGGTTACGGGGTGCAGAAAGTATTTGAAGTGGGTTGATTTCATGGGTGTTGTTGCCATTTAAATTGAAAGAGGAAGACGGGGAAACCAAGGCCAACGATGGGATTTCGTGGGGAAGGCATTTGTTTTCACGTCTCGTGAAGTAAATGGGGGATAAGGAGTACCAACGGTACATGATTAAGGGTAAAACGAGGCTCAAGGGTTAATTAGTTAAAGGTAAATTAATATATATAAGTGATTAATGATCATTAATTATAAACAAACTTATAATGTTAATATCTCACTCATTCATATACATAATTGAATCAAACCGGTCATTTTGGAATCGTAGCAATGAGAGCAATATTATGGAACTGATTTCGGTGAGAACTAAGCTATTGGAATTTCGTGACAAAATCAAATGTTGTTTGATTTTTAAATCGAAACAAAAGCAGAATCGTCAACTGCGAACATGTGAGTAAATCTCACTAAGTTTGTACAATTTATATTTTTCTAAATATAATCTAGTATTGATAAATGATGATTGATTGTTTGGTTGAATTGCTAATTTATTGGCTGAAATTATAGATAACGATAGATATATAAAAATCGTTAATCAAATATTGATTCTTTTTATTAGAATATTTCATATTGAAATGAAATCGATGTTATTTATATTGTTTAACATCTGTAGATGCAGAGAAACAGGTTGGAGGGATCCAACTGGAATCCTCAATATTTATAATACTATTTATTTTCATATATTGTAATATATGATATGCTATAAAAACTGTGATTGATTATAATGACACTGGTCTGTTTAATTGGTATTTTAAATACCATAAGAAATACTGGAATGTAAAAAGAGAAATTTCAAAGTGTATTTTGAAAATGAAATATTTATAGGAAATAAATACGATATTATAAATGAGATATTTATAAGAAATAAATAGGATATTATACATGGAATATTTATTTGGAAAATAAATATAATTATGAAAGGAATATTTATTTGGAAAATAAATATAATTACAAAAGGAATATTTATTTGGAAAATGAATATAATTATAAAAGGAAATATTTGGAAAATGAATAGAATTTTATAAAAAGAGAATTTTACATTAGGAAGGTTTAGACCTGTGCTTCGCAAACAGGTGTAACATGATATTGATTTAAAGTAAATATTTAATAGAAATCTGTTTTAATAGATAAATTGAGGATAATAATTTATAAATGATATTTATAAATTAACGAAATATTTATCATTTGATAAATTGAATATATAAATTTGAATTTTATATAGAGAAGTAAAATCGGATTTAACACCGATAATTGAAATGGAATGTGAACATAGTAGTATAAAGGAAATTTGCAATGAGATTAAATGTTGGAAATGAAGTAAGATTTGTATGAATAATTCTGCAAATAAAAATATAAATAGAATTTGGGTTTGAGATAATATTTTAAAATACAAAATCAAACTGTTTTGATTATATAAAGAAATATTATTCACATTCTATGTGAACAATTAGATTTAAGTAATTATTTTGCAAATAAAATATTATAAAGTAATTTGGGGTTTGAATTAGGAATTTAAATGGAACTACTAAAAAAAGGAAATGACTGGAAATTAGCTGAGTTGAATGGCTTTCTGGGTATCGATCTGATGTTGGTTTCGGCCTTCGAGGTTTATACTTGGGAAGTTGTTCTCTTACTAGTTTACAGTTAGAGACTGATAGAGGTGGGAAGATATTGATGTGTGAATCAGAAATGGAAACGTTTGCCAAAGTTAATAACGTATATTTTCTAATTTTAGAAAATAAGGAATTTATGAATATATGGAAACGATAAATGGGAAATTGGGAAATGAAATGATGATTGATCGGTAAGATTCCATTGGGGAATACGACCGTTGTTTGTACACATGTTTTCCTTTGATAGTTAAGCACCGACTATCAAAGATTTTGACCATTTCCGTTGTCAATACGGAGAGACCGGATCAGATATATTATCATAAAACCACTCTGTATGGCATCAGCGTTGCGAATCAAATATGATGAAGATAATTGAAGACGGAGTTATGCAAGGGCTTTTCAGTAAATACTAGGTAGGAATTGCCTAAGATGGATTTACAGAATAGTGCCTTCGGGTTGTCCAGTCCCAGGACAAATTGAATGGATGAATGTCCGATAGAGTATATCTGGTAGATCGCGTAAGTTGATCGTTTCAAACGTATTTACGTTGGTGGCGGAGGAATTCGTTTCTCTTAGCTTATACCCATGGTATTTTTGGAAAAATCAATTTGTGATTTGACGGGTATGACGATATGGCATTCAAAGTAAATAAAGGAGTGATCTGTTAAAAGATACGTTATGACCTCAAGCTTCATCAACCGGGAAATGACAGAAATCGGGCAGGCAACATGGCTAAGTGGGTCGCACCCAATTAGGGTATATTGTCACCATCTAGAGAATATTCATATCTGTCACTTCTTCCAATTCTGTATCTCCCGGGAACGGTTATGTTGGTATACTAACCATAAGGTGACAATATATTTGGAACATTCAAGCGAAATGAATGGCCGGTCATGTGTGGTCGAGTTACAAGATGTTCTTGTTGAACTCCAGTGTATCGCTTCTAGAGTACACTAATCGAAAGGTCGTTCCATACCTTGTCATAGTTGGAAACCCATTACCCAATAAGAGCCTATGGTTTTGATTGTATATTACATATGTAGAACGTGAGATGAAAGCGTTCTGCTAAATGATTATTAGTTGTGGTTGATAGACACTATTGTAGTATCGGAAGAGATTTGATATAAAGAATAATTTGGTTTATCATATGGTAAAAACCATCCGTGTTTATGTGTGGATTGGTCTTACGATATCCTTTCTTTTAAAGGGATTTTAAAAGTTAAAACAAATGGTTGGAGTTTACTCACACCAGTTACATGACTGACCCAGAGTTTATTTTATTTTGTTTTCCCTAAACTCTTAGGTGCCCAATTTTGCATGGGTAGTCAAGTAGTCGGGATTTTACAGATACTTGAAGAGCTGGAACGGGAGGCTTCAGGATTATATAGCTACTATTTATTTCAGCTGTGTTGTAAGTGTTGTACTTCGGTAATGTTATTGTATACATATACAGGTTTTATTTCAAAGTTATGTTATATTTTATTCATCCCGCTGTGAGATTCGTGTTACTCTGATTCTGTTGTTGTGATCTTCTTCTATCCTAATTTTCTAACTTATCTATTTTCACCCTCTAACTTCTTTCTCTTAACTATTTGGTATTTCTGATGCTTGATAGTCACATTGAGTTTATGTCGATAACCAAGGTCACAAATTCCCCGGGTCGTTACAGTGGTATCAGAGCTGAAGGTTAAGTTATCACCTTGGCTCTTTGGCGTAACTCGATATAGATGGGGTTAGTAATACCCTAGATTGAGTTGAGTGTATATATATGAGTGAATGTGTTTGTAGATTTTAGAAAAATTGTTTTACATTGTGGAGATTTATTGGTTGAGTTGTTTATGGGTTTTGATCGATCAGTTTGATCCACTGTATCGGTAGGAGTTTATAAACACTCGAATACGATGAACCGACACAGTATGTTTTGAAAGAGGGTAGATGATATAATTTACCCAAAATATATTTTAATATAATAGGAATTATTAATATTTGAAATATTATAGTATATTGGATGTGTTGGTTGTTATTATAATCAAATAAGATTATAAAAGTGAAATGGTTTTAAATAACCAATCAAATTTCGTATAAGTGTTACGAAATGGATTATATTTGAATTAAAACCAGAATTGGAATTAAAACTCTGTAAATTTGAATAAGTTTTTGTAAATGGATTTGGATTAAATATATGAGAATTTTAAAAATCCTGGGATATTTTTAAATTGTTTTACAAACATTGTGAATGATATTTTGAAATGTATTTCAAAATGGGAGTGTTTAGAAATGGTTTTGAAAGTGTTATAATATTGAATTCACTTCGGTCGCTAGAAAATAAATTCCGAAGATGACTGCGTAGCATCATCGATGTTCATTTTCGAGTTTGTAAGTGAAGGATTACTACCAAAGATTTTGTTTTGAATTGTTTTGAGAAAAACAAGTTGTTTGATTCTCCGAAATGAATATTTTGATTTTTGAAAAGAGTATACTGTTTAAAACTCCCAAGGAGAGATTGATGATTAAAAACAAGTTAAATAATAGTTGTGAAAGCAAATTGGAATTGAATTAAAGATAACTGGTTAGAGAAATTAATTAGTAATGAAATATGTGGATGAAACTTAGCGAGGTTAAGTGAGTTGGATTGATATGTTAAGAATTTGGAATCGAGAATGGAACTTGAGATTAAGAACAAAATTTGGCTTGGTTATAAGCAAATGATTGGATTTGAGAACGAATGATTGGAGTTTGATTGGAGAACATTATGTTGAATGGATAGCAGATGGAAGTGATAGAGTTGATATGCCCGACAAAAAGGTACAAGTTTATATTTTATATTGGGTATGAGATTTTTATGAGCCGAATTGGCAAGCCGTTTGGCCATTTGATTTTCTTTTGGGTTGGAGAAGGCCCAGAGAGGCGAGTTGTAGTTGTACCAATTGAGTCGTACAAAGGAGGTGCTGGCGAAATTTTTCAAAAATACAAAATGTTAGAAAATTTTCAGGATTTTTGAAAATTTTAGTTGGTAAGAATGAATTAATATTTTAATCGAAATAAATTAGTACAGTTAAAACTGAATTTAAAGAAGTAAACAAAAAAAATTCCCAGTTAATAGGGTTTGATTTCTACCTTAGCAATTTCGAGGATGAAATTATTTTAAAGGAGGAAGAATGTAACAACCCGTATTTTTAACCGATAATAAATAATTTATTTAATTATTTAAATAATGGTTTGGTAATTTAATGACCAGAATTAAATAATATTGAATATTTAATTAATATAAATAATAGAATAATATATTTAATTTCCGAAATAGTCGGAAATAGTGGAATTCAAAATATTGTGTGAATTGGATCATTTATAATATATATTTCAGTTTAGAGTTGAATTATATTAACGAATATGTTATATAAACTACAGTTGAACGTATGATTATATTATAACTATAATCAGCTCGAAATGGCGCGGCAGTTCGTAATTTGGCGATTTAAACTTTAAATGAATATACAAAATCCGTTTTAAGTCGGATTTCTGTGAAACAAGAAACGTTCGAAGCTGGTGAAGTATATTTCTCTAATGGAAGAGAAAAATCGGGATTTCGTCGTGTAGATTTTGATTTATGATCAAATCAAATTTTCGAAAAGTTGCTATGGAATTCCTTTATAATTTATAACGATTTATTTATATTATAAATGGATTTCTAATATAAATTAAATACTGATTTAATCTGGATTTGAAATGTCGGGTTATAAATTCATATAGGAATATTTTGGAGCTGTATTATATTCTGTGTGAATATATACGATAATATTTATTTATTAATATTAAGTTCAAATATTTTTAAATATATTAATATTTAAAAGGGTTTATTTAGAGCTTTAAAAATAGCCAGTTTTGCAAACGACCTCCGTTTTCGATGAAAATAATTTGGTTGGATCCGAAATATTAAATTATTGCTATATTTCAATTTTCGTGATTTTTGGAGACAGTATGTGGCCGTACGGGATTTTAATGTGAAAAACAATCGATAATTTGACCTTAAAAAATACGTTGTGTGAGCAAGCGGACTCGGAATTCGACGAAACAAGTTTCGTTGAGTCCGTAATATCGAACCGTAACTGTATGTCCATTTTTATTAAAGTTGGGTATTATATGTGATCGTACATTTTTAAACGAAATATACATACAACGAGATTAAAATTTAATGTAAAAATTGAATATTTCGTTATTTAACCAATCCGATATATAATCCTTAACATCTCATAACCCTTCCATCCTCGTTTCACTAGTCAATGTTTTACAGCCGCCACTGTTGTTTATCTCAATGTGTAAAATTCTCTCTTAGAAATTAATAACAATTCCAAATAAAATCTAAAAATCCTAAAACAATTGTCTTTCAATTCCTGTTGCAAATTCCTTCAATTCAATGTATGTATTGTGGCATTCGAGTTCTGTTTCCGTCGAAGTCTGAGTGTTCACGGAAACTAAGGTTCCAGATCCTTTGTGATTGAGGCTTTAACGTGAGATTCGGTGATCGTTTTTGGACTTAGGAGGCCGAAAGAAGCTCATATACAAAATTCTGGGTTGTTCGGCGAATATTTGGTTCGGTGGTTTCTTCGATATCGAGCGGAGTTGGTTGTCCGACGCGATGGCGGGTTGAGGTGCGTGATGGATGAATTGGTGACAGGATGATGGAGATTGAGATGGAGATTTCAATGGTTGCGGTGGCATTGGATTTAGTAAAGAGATGAGAGGGTTCTTGCGAATGGGAAGGGAGTAATGGCCATGAGCACTGCGTTTTTATTCTTGGACCTGGGAAGATGATGAGCGGGTTATTAACAAGGATTAATTTATTTTAACTGAAGTTTTACTGTTGGTTACGGGGTGCAGAAAGTATTTGATGTGGGTTGATTTCATGGGTGTTGTTGCCATTTAAATTGAAAGAGGAAGACGGACAAAGCAAGGCCAATAGTGGGATTTCGTGGTGAGGGCATTTGTTTTCCTGTCTCGTGAAGTAAATAGGGGAGAAGGAGTATCAACAGTACATGATTAAGGGTAAAACAAGGCTCAAGGGTTAATTAGTTAAAGGTAAATTAATATATATAATTGATTAATGATCACTAATTATAAACAAACTTATAATGTTAATATCTCACTCATTCTATACAGAATTGAATCAAACCAGTCATTTTGGAATCGTAGCAATGAGAGCAATATTATGGAACCGATTTCGGTGAGAACTAAGCTATTGGAATTTCGTAAAAAAAATCAAATGTTGTTTGATTTTTAAATCGAAACAAAAGCATAATCATCAATTGCGAACATGTGAGTAAATCTCACTAACTCTGTACAGTTTATATTTTTCTAAATATAATCTAGTTTTGATAAATGATGATTGATTGTTATGTGTTGATTGTTTGGTTAAAATGCTGATTTATTGGTTGAAATTATAGATAATGATATATATATATATATATATATATAAATCGTCACTCAAATATTGATTCTGTTTATCAGAATATTTCATATTGGAATAAAATCAATGTTATTTATATTGTTTAACATCTGTGGATGCAGGGAAACAGATTGGAGGGGTCCAACTGGATTCCTCAATATTTATAATACTGTTTGTTTTCATATATTGTAATATACGATGTGATATAAAACCTGTGATTGATTATGATGACACTGGTCTGTTTAATAGGTAATTTAAATACCATAAAAAATACTGGAATGTAAAAAGAGAAGTTTCAAAGTGTATTTTGAAAATGAAATATTTATAGGAAATAAATATGATATTATAAATGAGACATTTATAGGAAATAAATAGGATATTATACATGGAATATTTATTTGGAAAATAAATATAATTATAAAAGGAATTTTATTTGGAAAATAAATATAATTATAAAAGGAATATTTATTTGGAAAATAAATATAATTATAAAAGGAAATAGTTGGAAAATGAATAGAATTTTATATAAAGAGAATTTTACATTAGGAAGGTTTAGACCCGTGCTTCGCACACTGGTGTAACATGATACTGATTTAAAGTAAATATTTGACAGAAATTTGTTTTAACATATAACTTAAGGAGAATAACTTATAAACAATGTTTTTAAATTAAGGAAATATTTATCATTTGATAAATTGAATATATAAATTTGAATTTTATATAGAGAAGTAAAATCGGTTTAACACCGATAATTGAAATGGAATGTGAACGTAGTAATATAAAGGAAATTTGCAATGAGATTAAATGTTGGAAATGAAATAAGATTTGTATGGATAATTCTGCAAATAAAAATATAAATAGAATTTGGGTTTGAGATAATATTTTAAAATACGAAATCAAACTGTTTTGATTATATAAAGAAATATTATTCACATTCTATGTGAAAAATTAGATTTAAGTAAATATTTTGCAAATAAAATATTATAAAGTAATTTGGGGTTTGAATTAGGAATTTAAATGGAATTACTGAAATTAGAAACTGACTGGAAATTAGCTGAGTTGAATGGCTTTCTGGGTATCGATCTGATGTTGGTTTCGGTCTTCGGGGTTCATACTTGGGAAGTTGTTCTCTTACTAGTTTACAGTTAGAGACTGATAGAGGTGGAAAGATATTGATGCGTGAATCAGAAATGGAAACGTTTTCCAAAGTTAATAACAAATATTTTCTAATTTTAGAAAATAAGGAATTTATGAATATATTGAAATGATAAATGGGAAATTGGGAAATGAAATGATGATTGATCGATAAGATTTCCATTGGGGAATACGACCATTGTTTGTACACATATTTCCTTTGATAGTTAAATCACCGACTATCAAAGATTTTAACTATTTCCGTTGTCAATACAGAGAGACCGGGAACAGATATATTATCTGAAAACCACTCCGTGTGGCATCAGTGTTGCGAATCAAATATGAGTAAGATAATTGAAGACGGAGTTGTGCAAGGGTTGTTCATTAAATCCTAGGTAGGAATTTCCTTAGATGGATTTACAGAATAGTGCCTTCGGGTTCTCCAGTCGTAAGACAAATTGAATGGATGAATGTCTGACAGAGTATATCTGGTAGATCGCGCAAGTTAATCGTTTCAAATGTATTTACTTTGGTAGCGGAGGAATTCATTTCTCTTAGCTTATACCCGTGATATTTTTGGAAAAATCAATTTGTGATTTGATCGGTATGACGATGTGTCATTCAAAGTAAATAAAGGAGTGATCTGTTAAAAGATACGTTATGACCTCAAGCCTTATCAACTGGGAAATGACAGAAATCGGGCAGGCAGAATGGCTAAGTTAATCGCACCCAATTAGGGTATATTGTCACCATCTAGAGAATATTCATATTTGTTACTTCTTTTAATTCTGTGTCTCCCGGGAACGGTTATGTTGGTATACTAACTGTAAGGTGACAATATATTCGGAACATTCAAGCGAAATGAATGGCCGGTCATGTGTGGCCGAGTTACAAGATGTTCTTGTTGAACTCCAGTGTATCACTTCTAGAGTACACTGATCGGAAGGTGGTTCCATACCTTGTCATAGTTGGAAATCTATTACCCAATAAGAGCCTACGGTTTTGATTGTATATTATATATGTAGAACGTGAGATTAAAGCGTTCTAATAAATGATTATTAGTTGTGGTTGATAGACACTATTGTAGTATCAGAAGAGATTTGATATAAAGAATAATTTGGTTTATCGTAAGGTAAAAACCATCCGTGTTTATGTATGGATTGGTCTTACGATATCCTTTCTTTTAAAGGGATTTTAAAAGTTAAACAAATAGTTGGAGTTTACTCAAACCAGTCACATGACTGACCCAGAGTTTTTTTGTTTTGTTTTCCCTAAACTCTTGCGTGCCCAATTTTGTACGGGCAGTCAAGTAGTCCGGATTTTACAGATACTTGAAAAGCTAGAGCAGGAGGCTTCAGGATTATATAGCTAGTTTTATTTCCGCTATGTTGTAAGTGTTGTACTTCGGTAATGTTATTGTATACATATACTAGTTTTATTTCAAAGTTATGTTATATTTTATTCGTCCCATGTGAGATTCATGTTATTCTGATTCTGTTGTTGTGATCTTCTTCTTCTTCTTTCATAATTTTCTATCTTATCTATTCTCACCCTCTAGCTTCTTTCTATTAACTATCCAGAATTTCCGATGCTTGATAGTCGACAATGAGTTTATATCGATAACCAAGGTCGCAAATTCCCCGGGTCATTACAGTATGCTTCAATACTTCTTAGTCTTCAAATCATCTTGCACGCTTTGATACCCCTTCGTGAATCTATCTCATACTTTTGAGTCCATCATCCTTCTATGGTCAATTAATACACATCTCTTGTGCATTTGATTAGTAAGCACCGAACTCTAGCAAATGAGATTTTTTGTCTATGAATGGCATTATCAACCAAATTACCTAAACAAGCAACTTGCAACCAATTATCTTATGATTGTCTAAAATAAAAAAATATCCATATAGAATCACTAATATAAATAATGTCTATCTATAGCGATTGGTGTGGTTATGATGTCAAAATAGTTCTAACTTAGCGATAATGTTAAGTTAGCGCGTACTAGCGCACAAATAGGTAAAAATGTGATATTCAATTTTAAACTAACTAAATTACTTTTTAATTATTTTATTTATAATTGGCTAGGTTAAACTATCCTAGAAATTATATTTTGAGAATATACATCATGTTAAAATGTCAACTATCTATCGTTAAACAATTACAGTTCAATGAGAGACAATATCACTAACCTTAACCAAATCAGTTCAAACCAACGTCAAAGCGTAGAGTTCTCTAATACAAGTCCAACAAATAAGCTGGATCCAAAATGTGGCTCGTATGAAAAAGTTACGCTAGTCAAAATATTTGAATTTAAACGGATATTAAAAATAAACAAACACCTCATTGACCGATATAATTTCTCCATGTCAACATAGGGACCCACCTCCTCATCATGCCATGTTTCCTCTCCGATCATGTGTTTTGAAACGCGTTTTCTCTCCTTTCTTTGGATCTAGAAACCACGTAGAAACCCGCACCTTCCTTATTAATTTTCTCTGCCTACATCAACATCTAGGATATTGTGCCACCATTAACCTAAACATCGTCCATCCCTTTACCTTTGCTAGAAATTCCGGCCTCAAATGATCAATACTCCAACTAAAAAGCACAAAAATCCAAAATCACTAAAAGAGATTTATCTCTCATCCAACCTTTGTTCGACCTCAAATCACCGTCGTTCTCTTTGTTTTTTTATCTTCTTTACACGTTCCTTAAAATGTCATCGACAAATTCTCGAATATGAAGGCTATGCAAGCCAAAACATAAAAATATAACCGTTTTGCTTGATTTTCATGTACATCGATGATCTGATAGACTAATAAAGACTATTACTGATTCACATCGACGATATGAACAACTTTAATGTCGAGAGTTTTGACTGAAAGTGGATCGATAGAGAGGATCAACGTGGATCATTGAATGTTAGCATTTCATGGCAGCTACAACTAGGATTTGAGAATAAAATAATATTATTCTCGAACTACTTGCCTATATTTATAGTTGAAGGTCCAAAATGACCTCGGTGAACTTGGACTCCGATTGACATGTGGCAACATACGATCTATACATAAAATTACCTTCTGAATGCATTGGAATATGTCTTAAGGTCAAATTTCGATTTCAATGGCGCATAACCCTTTTTCCAGACATTTAGTTTCCACATTTGAAATTGACACTCATAAGTTTGCATGGCCAAGTGGTATGCTTGATCGCTATGATACTCACCTACGTGCATCACCTTGTCACTACGGTTTAGAAAATATGAATTTCAACATAATCTGGCACCATGCCCCGAAATGATAATTTTACACATGTACCGATATTGTTTTGCCTCCGAATGTCCGACCTCGAAATATAGCGACCCTTATACTTTTTCTTTACGTAAAAACCATCTGAACTCAATGGAAGCAATTCCAAGTACTGATTTGACCGTATATAAAAAGTCATATTATATATCTGTCAATCAATCAACGACTAATATTTAAATAAAAAATTAAATATCTAATCATTAAAGTATGGGTCATTACAAAGATAAATGAATGCGATGCATAAATATCAAATAATACGTTAATTGGTATGCTATAAATTATAAGTGTATCTTCCATCATCGATTTCTCTTTCTCAGCCGTAATAAGTCTATAAGATGATAGTTCTAAAACAAGAACTTTCCCTTTTACTGCCTTTGGATGCCTATTCTTATAATATCTCATCTGTTATAGCCCTTCCTTCTTCTTTTCGACAACCGTCTTGTTCTCAATTGATCGACACTCATTAGTTAAATGACTCCACTTGTCACATTTAAAGTAGGCAGTGCCAGCTTTGCTTTTCTTGGCCTTTCCTCCCTTTTGATCTTTCTTCTCTATGAAAAAATTCTTCTTCTTTCCTTGAGAACATTGGGTCTCTGTCGGCTTTTCATTCCCAAACAAATCAATTATTTCCTCATTTCGAATAACCATTTCCACTAATATGTAGCAAGGGTGTTTAAAATTTGGCTCTCCTTAGTAGTTTCTGTCTTCAATCACCAATCAAAACTCTCATTCCTCTTGATCACATTATGAATAGTAGCATGCCCATATCCAAACAAGTCATCAAACTTTACTCCATACTCAGTCACCGACATATCACCTTACTCCCACTGAGCAAACTTTTTAACAACATGCACTTAACAACCTCAGACAAATACCTCTCTTTGAATCTTCTTTGAAAACTTGTTCAAGTTATTCCTTTAGTAGTCCTACAGTTACTCTATTCCACTACAGTAAAACAACTCCCTACAACTGTCTTGAATCCAATCTCCTTTTCTGCTCATCCCTCAAGCCTAAATCAACGATGATCGTCTCATAATGCAACAACAAATTATAATTTTTAATGGCATTCCAAGAAAAGGATTCACTCCAAGTCTAGCGTGGTATCAACTCCTAGTGGGATAGTCATAGTAAACTGGTGCTACATGATTACTCCTCTAACGATAGTTGCATTCACTCTCACAAAACCAACAGCTGCTACTGGTTGCATCAGATTGACAAATAACTGATACAGATCCCTCATACTTACTGTGGGTTACAACATCTTCATTTACATTAGCTCGATGACCTTGATTCCCTTTAACGTTAGGTCGAAAACTTATACTATTTTTTGTGCTTTTGCCAAATAGATTCACTTTTCCGATCCTTCTCTCCATATCTTAATTTCTTTCAATCTGCATATAAACCTTTTTAAGATACTGAAGGATGATTTAAGAGTGTGGGGAAAATATGAACTTAAATAATAAAACTATAAGTATTACTATAGCGTTATCCTAGCCCTATTCATTTTCTATGATTTGTTGGATTTGACTTCCAAAACGCTTTTAAGTTTGAAAATATATTTAACTTGCATAAACTTATGCTCTGATACCAAATTATAACATCCCCCAATATATAGCCTAAAAATAAGCATTGTTGATGCTATATTCATCAATGGTATTTTTCTTTGGTTCCAAAATGAGATTTGTATTAGCTCAAAATATCAAATGCATTAGAATATCAAAAAACATATTTCATTGATTAATATTTTCTATTACATATTCCTATGTGCAATCACATTGAGAGAAATGTAAGTTACTACAAAATATCTCCAAGTATTACATATGAAGATGTCCCTTTTGTTAATCAGAGTATATATAATTGGAAATAATACATTTTTTACGTTTACATCCAAAAAGTTGAAAACAAGCACAATGAAATAACTCCTAATATAGCTAAAAATGCCTCATATACGTCTTTGGAAGCTTATCCGTCTAATTAGAATATGAAAATCCCTTACTCTCAACCTACTCAAATGAGTATGCGAGATTTTAAAGAGGGGAAACCTTTGGGTTAGACAATAGTTTGGTATAAATAATAACCTACAATGTCAAACCAAACAGATATCTGGTGAAACAAGTCATTTATGGAACAAAATTTTCCATTACTAATATCTGGTAATAAAATAACCAATCAAATACTCATGTACTTACAATGGATAGAACATAAATCATGAGTGTATGTGCAACTTAATGTGGATTACCCATTCCCATTATATCTGACCTCCCGCCTTTACATAATTATAGTTACCATCATATTCAACTAATTACCCATCTTAACATATCTATGATTACCCATCATAATTGACCGACTCCCCATCTTAATATTATATGGCTACCCACCATATTTTAAATGATTATCTGTCATAAAATCATGGGGATTACACATCCTACCATTGTATTAATCATCCCTTTAGGATTTCAGTATCTATATAGATGTCGATTAATCATCGCACACCCTGCAGTTTTATCTATATGTTAACTTTGAACCCATAACTTGTCATTTCTAGAGACTTTACATCCTCAAAATCTTTTAGACTAACCATCACATAATATATCGTCTTATCCATAGAAAACTAAAATCCCATCAGTTTATATTTCAATCTTATTTGCCATGAATTTACTTATTATCTATTAGTACTCCCAAATTCATAATTAACAATTTATCCCAAATGTATCGCCACTTAACGTTTGTTTACTTTTTGAAACACCCCACCTCCATTAATGTCACTCACAAAGGGAATGCATTAACTTCAGTGAAGCGTTATAGGTAAAAGATGCAGATAAATTACAAGGCAGATAGATAAAGCAGCGGAAAACAAAGTCATTTTATAAGCAATGTAGTTCAGTCAAGCTTTTACAATAATTGACTAAATCATACTTAAAAGTACTATATAAAACTTCTGTCTTCATTCAAAAACTTCCAAGTATATAAGAAGCATAAAACATAGCAAAGTAGCATAAGTCCCCAAATTTAAGTGCAAACACAGCCATAACCAAAGATAAGAGGATCCAAGCAATACATCAAAGAATATTCAAGATTGGAAAGAGAAACAGTCCAAACTGAGTTGAGCTATTCCCTCCCTAACTACCTGGGGGGAGAAGTGGAAGAAAAGAAGACAAAAGAAAACGGGTCAGACATAAAGCCTGTAAGTCCGGTGACTTTCAGTATGTAAACAGGTAAAAGCAACATGACATGAATAAACTGAATATAAGACAATACCGTGATAAGTGGGATAACAAGATAAGATTAGCATAAGATATGATAAGGCAAGATAAACTGAATGCGCTTCTACTTTTTCTCTGCTTCGCTACTACCCTGTTATTCTGGTTTCTATATCTCTGCACCACCGAACTAGTGTCCCAACTAGAAATCTGTGTAAATTTATAATGTGATCCCAATCCCCGCAATTGTGGTAGCCTTCAGGTGTACATCTATTATGAGGATCCCACCTCAATCTGCCGAAGTGCCATGGATATGTTAGATGCACCCTTACTACCCTATTAATCGACTCCCTAACTCGCATGTATGTATTTCTTATGTCATCTGACCTCGCTTCGGCCCCGCTTGTACGTATTCATTACTTGTGTCATTCGACTCCGCTTGTATGTATTCATTACTTGTGTCATTCGACCCCGCTTGTATGTAGATACCTGTGCTAGCTCCATCATGGGGTGTATCAATTCCCATGATGGCAACCCAACACGATTCAAGATGCACAGTGTATACTACTGATGCCCAGTGCCTGCTTTTCCACTTCGGAGCACGTGCATGCCCATACTCCGTCGGAACTACACTGCTGCACCACCCGCCGCTATTTTGACCGCTTATAATCAGCCCAGTAATCATGCCCCACCCTTCCTAGCTCAAGGTACATGATACATCTATGTGGGTTATTGATGAAATGGGTCCCCGTTACTAGGGTTTCCTAATCAACATGTTATAATGGTTAAGTGTTCCCAATTTAACTTAACCCACCCATTTTCTTAATTAACATGTTGTACTGGTTAAGTGTTTCCTATTCATATGTTACTTAACCTTCTCCCTGATTCACGCATGTTTATTTAACGGTTAAGTTTGTGGGCCTATATATACTAATATTACCCACTTACCCAAGATTTACTTAAACTTTTTCCCTTATCAAGTCCATATGTATTATTGGTTAAGCTTGCCTTAACCCTATCCACTTTGTTCATGTAATATTGGCTAAGTTGTCTTCTTGTCCCTGTCAACTTAACCCACCCACCTAACATGTCATATTGGTTAAATGTTTCTATTTAACTTAACCCTTCCATTCATCATGTTGTATTGGTTAAGTGTTTCTTATTAACTTAACCCCACTCATTCATCATGCTATATTGGTTAAGTGTTTCCTATTAACTTAACCCTACTCGTTCATCATGTTATATTGGTTAAGTGTTTCCTATTAACTTAACCCTACTCGTTCATCATGTTATATTGGTTAACTTAACCCTACTCATTCATCATGTTGAATTTGGTTAAGTGTTTCCTATTAATTTGACCTTGTTCATTAGCTTTAATTCATCCATTAATGCCTTAACCTCTCACATTAGAACTGTTGTTTGCGGTTGCTGGATGTGCCAGGCAGTTCCGGGCAGACTTACCACAAAATCATTCTAACCTCGGGTTTTAGGCATTATGCGCTAACCTCTCACATTAGATCTATGTTGTTGCGGTCGCTGGATGTGTCAGGCGGTTCCGGGCAGTCTTACACCGCAACTCAATCAAACCACGGGTTAGGCACGTTCATCTTTTGGCCAATTTACATATTTACCGTACATGTCAAAGTCTAGATTTCATATGCTAATTATCCCAATTTCACAAAACTAGTGATGTTTCAATTCTCAAGTTATGCCCAACAAATTCAATTACAAGTTATTAATCAAAATAGGCTACACCCAATCTTCCCAAATTTACAATAATAGTCATGCTCCAAAATCACAATATACATTATGCTTGGCGTTCCATCCAATAGTTATGCCTAATCTAGATTTAACATTCCAGTTTACAGTTTACGCCCAAAACTTGGTTTACATGCCAATTAACCCCAAACTTGCAGTTATAATGATAATAATGCCCCAATATCAATTACAAGTTATACCCAACAATTTCGCCGAATATGTTATGCCCAATTATTTCACCAAGTACATTATGCCAATATTTACCCTATCCAAATATTTCCCGTATTCCAATCATTCGTATTTCGCGATTTCAGCCTAGGTTCGAAGGTGACCCAGGTTCATAAAAGAAAAAGAGAGAGGGAGCATAAAATAAGAATAGGCATAAAAATAAGCATGTAAAAAACAGACCTAATACAAGAAATCTAGATCCAACAAAGATAGATTCTTGAATAAGCTGACACAATCAGTATCGCAGGCATAAGAATAACATCATGAACCAAAAAGGATTATATATTCGATTTTCAACAAAGATAGGCATGATTGAATTGATATAATAACTTCTTAGGCATGTAAAATCATAGATTCAATAGAAAGATAGGGGTAATCTGAAAAGATTGTCTCATCATCAAGCATAGACTTAGATTCATTTTATTACATGCCAAGATTTACTATTAGGTGTTTAAATCTGAAAATAACATGAACTTACAGAGAACGGATCTTTTTTTCTACGATCTGATTTCTAAATTTGTTAAGCTATCCTTTGATGTAGATGTTTGATCCCCTAGTTTGGATTTGGTTTGGAGCTTTCTACCTTGATTTATAATTTGGAGAAGATGGAGGCTAAGCTAGCTTAGGGATGGATAACATGACGGCTTCATAGAATGAGATTGTGAGGTTTAGGGTTAAGGTTTGGGGTGTTTATATAGAAGTCTAGGATTAATTATAGCCTTTAGATTAGTTTAGGAGAAATCAGAGCCATCAAACCAAAGAGATGTGTCATCCAGCTAACCATAGCATGATACATAAGCCTTAATACCTCAGAAATTAGTCATTGGCCAATCAGAGAAGGCCACATCAGCTCAGACCTATGAAAATTCGTCACTGGATCTGGATAAAAAAAGGGGTCGACTCCCTATAGGGGGGTCGACACATATATCGACACCTCTATAGGGGGGTCGACACCTATGTCGACTCCCTCTGGGGGGTTGACACCTCTGAGCGGGAAATATCCCGCTCAACTCGCTCTGACTGGATTTCGAATTTTGAACTGTTTTGACTTTTAATTACTATTTTAATTTAATTTCTGTTTAAACTTGAAATCTTCTGAACTCCATAACTTCTTCATACGGAGCCCGATTTATGCAAACTCGGACTCTGTCTCAAGAAGAATTCCGAGACGAACACAATGGCGTAACCCGTTTCACCCAATTCTTCTCCTAAAATTTAAGTGTTCTTAAATTTGTTAAATTAATATTCATAGAAAATACGGGGTGCTACATTCTCCCCTCCTTAAAGGATTTCGTCCCCGAAATCTCCAAATCAAGAAGAATGTATATCCTACCATCTAACATCTATCTACTCAACCATTCAATCACATGCATCCATTGTCCTTAAAAGGATTTCTAATGCTTTCATGATCATATGCATAGTGTGTGTATATGTCCTTATCTAGTGCAAAATCAGGCAGTGTACTGATTCAGTTGACCTCCTTAATGCGAATTATGTCAGTTCCATGAGTCCATTATGTATGCAATTATTCCTAATCGTACTTTATAACCTCTACATTAGTGCACAATCATTCATACAAATGCAACATCTATATGATAACACATCAAGTTTCAATCCATATCTAAATTCATATATGCATATACAATATGAAAGTGACTGAGCCGACCTAGTACCTAATGTGTGTGTATATGCATCCACGAGCAACCACTAGCAACCACTTGCAACCACTTGCAACCATCGACCATAACATGTTTCAAATACATGTTTACATCCATTGGTTTCTACCTAAGGATCAAGGATAGGACCGAGGAGATATACTTAAGAGATAGATACAAACATGCATAAATTTATGGAAAAAGAGATCAAGGATGTACCCTAAAAAAGAAAAGGGTAGGATGCGCATATCTTGTCTTCAGTCTCCCAAGTCGCGTCTTCTTCAGCATCACTCCATTGTACTATAACTAGCTTAACTTTCACGATTTCAAAGCTTATTGACCTCCATTTCCAAAACTCAATAGTAAAGATAGGATCTCGATCACTTACTATGCTAGAGGGTATCTCATGTAGTCGGACTATCTTTCCAAGATAAAAAGATGTTAACCATGATACCAAGTGTATATACTAAGATGATTAGAGGTCTCTCCTCTATTTAGCTTATCCATCATGTCACAAATCTGAGGGTCTTCATGTTACGCCACTCCTATCTGATCCAAAAGTGTAGGCTGCTCTTCAAGCGATGCCAACAAACCAGGTACAAACTTGACTGAGGGTCTAAAGCTAAAGGTTGCTATGTACTTCAACTTTTACCTCTCTTAAGGTCAGTCTCCTTCTACTTAGGGTGCCTGCCACAACATTACCCTTGTTAGGGGTATAAGTAATCTCAAGGCCGTATGAGGCAAGAAATTCCATCTATCGTTGTTGCCTCAAATTCAAATCTTTTTGCGGGAACAAATATTTTAAGGACTTATGATCCATATATAGTTCAAACTTTCTATCTTAAAAGATAATTATTCCATTACTTAAGAGCGAACACTATAACAGGTAATTCCACAACTAACTACCTTCCTTCTCTTATAGCATTAAAAAAGTGCCTAACCCTATCCCGCATGCATTCGTATAAACTGTAAACGACTTGTTCCCTTCGGGCAATGTCAAGACTGGGGTTGTTGTCAGGGTTCTCTACAGTCATTGGAAAGCAACATCGCAATCTAAATCCCAGGCAAAAGTTAGGTTCTTCTTCGTTAAGCTAGTAAGTGAGGCTGATACCTTCACAAAGCCCTTAATTAACTTCCTATACCAGCCCGCTAATCCAAGAAAACTTCTTACTCCCGTTGCATTTCTTGGGACCTTCTAATCTTGCACCGCAAGTACTTTTGCAGGATCTACTGTTATCCCTTCCTTGGATATCACATGTCTTAGAAACCTCGCTTCTTCTCTCCAAAAATGATATTTGGAGAACCTAGCCTTAAGCTGATGCGCTTGGAGGGTATTCGAGACTTCCCTTAGATACAAAGCATGTTTTCCCCACTATTAGAGAAAACCAAAATATCATCTATGCACAAGCGAAGTGAACCATCAGCCGTTGTAGCGAAAAAAACTGGAGCACCCTATTCAGAAATACTTCGCCTTATGACCGCTTTCTCAAGTAACTCTTTTAATTGTTTACTGAGCCCTTCCTTTCCCTTGGAGTCATGTGTCGTACAGGTAATGCAACTGGCTTTGCATTGCCAACTAGATATATGCGGAAGTCTATCTCACGTTTTTTAGGACAAACCCCTAACCTAATCAAAAACATCTACGTACTCATGGACTACTCTAACAGATCGCAAATCGTCGATAGATGCATCAAGTGATTCTAGGTAGCTAAGCCAAACTGATCCCTTAGGATCGCACGAAATCAAGAGGGTACTCCCGAGGCAATTCAAAAGTCTAACTACCCTCCTTTCACAATTACTAGCTAACCAATACATGCCTAGAATCAACCCATGGCCCATGAAACCAAAAACATAAGCATTACACTTAAACTCAATACTTAATATAACTATCCTCAAACCCTTACAAACCAAAGATTAATGAGCCGAACCACCAATTGGATTTGAGACAATAATGGGATCTTCTATTATGCAAGTACTAAGGTGCAGAGACTCACTATGGGAGCAGATATAATCGAATGTGAAGCGCTACAATCAAAAAGAGTACTAACAGGATGATCAAAAAGAAAAACTAAACTTTCTCAATAGAAACTTTACTACCTCTTTCTCCGATACGCTAGCGGTGAGAGCATGCACTTGCCCTCCTGAAAACCCTGTCCTTTGTTCTTGCCCTTGTCCTTAATTATATAACCCGTTATACCATAATAAAGACACTTCCTCTTGTCTTATATTTTACTATTCTTTCCTCCCTTCTTGTTCTATGGTTCTTCCACTTACACCTCTTTCTTTTTACCTCCTTTGTGAACTAAGTCCATATCCATGAGTTTCTCATCCTTGGGTAGTGCTCCTTAGCCAAACTCCCTCATTCTCATCTTTAACATCCTTGTGTAACATGTTGACAAGTCTCTCGAAAGCTGCCTCCATCGCACGGAAAACCCTACAAAGCTTGAAGGAGAATTATTCGCAGGTGAAACTACTGCGGCTATATATGGAAGTTGGGCACTTCTTCGCCCTTTGACAGGTGTCGTAGTCTCATCAAGCCTACGGAACCATGCCGCGATGAGGTTACCTCCCAGAAAGCCAGGAGCCCCGGAGATTCAAAAAAGAAGGAAACAAGGATTTAAACAAGGGAACAAAAGTTGGTGCATATGGCTTTGGAGAATATGTTCTTTTGGAAATGCTTCTTTTAAAACCGTTTTGAAAATAATTTTTCAAATCTTTTATCTGATCCGGTAACCTTCAGCTCTGATACCAAGTGAAACACCCCACCTCCATTAATGTCACTCACAAAGGGAATGCATTAACTTCAGTGAAGCGTCATAGGTAAAAGATGCAAATAAATTACAAGACAGACAGATAAAGCAGCGGAAAACAAAGTCATTTTATAAGCAACGTAGTTCAGTCAAGCTTTTACAACAATTGACTCAATCATACTTAAAAGTACTAAATAAAACTTTTGTCTTGATTCAAAAACTTCCAAGTATATAAGAAGCATAAAGCATAGCAAAGTAGCATAAGTCCCCAAATTTAAGTGCAAACACAGCCATAACCAAAGATGAGAGGATCCAAGCAATACATCAAAGAATATTCAAGCTTGGAAAGAGAAACAGTCCAAAATGAGCTGAGCTGTTCCCTCCCTGACTACCTGGGGGGAGAAACGGAAGAAAAGAAGACGAAAGAAAACGGGTCAGACATAAAGCCTGGTAAGTCCAGTGACTTTTAGTGTAACACCCCGAATTTTAGTTAATACTAAAATTCACTAATTACAGGATAAATAATCTCAGACGTGGGAATTGGGGGTAACGGTCTGCGTTATTGCGTTCGTCTCGGAAAAATACGCGAAATAGAGTCCGAGTTTTCGAGAATCGGAGTCCGTATGGCCCGGTTATGGCCCAAAGAAGTTTGCAGAAAAATTAGAGCTAAAAACAGATTTAGGAATTTAAATTTAGATTTTAAATTAGAACCAGCGGGGCCAGGCGGGAAGGTTCCCGCCCTAAGCATGTCGACAGGGCTGTCGACAGGCCTGTCGACAGGGGTGTCGACATGCCTGTCGACTTGCCTGTCGACATGGCGTGTCGAACCAGGGTGCTTGGGTGCACCAGATCTGGTTTTCTGGCTAGGGCTGAGCTTGGTTCTAGAGATTTCCTAAATCTAACGGACTTAAATTAATCGAGGGTTAATCTAAGGGCCTAAAACACTTTCTTAATCTATAAATACACCCTAAACCTACCTTAATTCATACTAAAAATAGAAATGAAGGCCTCATGCCGCCAAATTAAATCCTAGAAGGAGTCTCCACTAATCTAAGAAGGAAGTTTCAAGCTAATCCCTCTCAAATCATTCTCTAATCATCACCATCTTCATAATTAGCAACTAATTCCTCTTCATAAGTTGGTTAATTTTGGGTTTGGTGAGTTTCTATCACTTTAACATCAATTGTTAAAGTAAGTAGATTGGGTGTAATGAGACTTATGGTCTTAAATGCGGATTAGTGAGTTTGAATCATTTATAATGATATGTTACTCTATGTTGTTCTATGTTTATGCATATTTGATAAGTTGGTTTATGCATGCTTAATAAGTTGATTTATGCATGTTTAACAAGTTGGTTTATGCATATTTAACAAGTGGATATATGCATATTTAATGAATGGAATTATGCATGTTTAACAAAGTGAGTTATGCAAGTTAAGTATATGTTTAAATGCAAGTTTAATGTGATATGCAAGTTATGCATGCTTATGCAAGTATATGGATGCTTATGCAAGTCATGTATATGTTTAAATGCAAGATTTATGTGATATGCAAGTTATGCATGCTTATGCGAGTATATGAATGCTTATGCAAGATATGTATATGCTTAAATGACATGATATGCAAGTTAGGCATGTTTATGCAAGTATGTGAATGCTTATGCAAGTATGTGGATGCTTATGCAAGTATGTGAATGCTTATGCAAGTTATGTGTATGCTTAAATGCATGTTTAACATGTTATGCAAGTTATGAGAATGCCTATATGCAAGTTCAACATGTTATGCAAGATATGTGTATGATAATATGCAAGCTCATATGCAACATGTTATGCAAATCATGTGTATGATAATATGCAAGTTTGGGTTAAATATAGTTGGGTTAATATATGCTCATATATGCAAGTTGACATCCTCTTAACCCATGACAAAGTTTTATGCTAAACCCATGATATTTGTGATGATCTTCCCCTTTATTATGTCATGTAACGAGAACGATTTACGTGGGGAACGATGGGGTTGGTAAATATGTTAATAAATGAATGATTGGGTATGATTAAGCATACCATAACAATAAATTACCATAAGTGGGAATTTACCTATTGAGTTAGGTCTACCCCATGGGAATTTACCTATTGAGTTAGGTCTACCCATGTTATGGAAAACTTGATATTAATTAGGGATAATTAATATGGGGTGATTAATTAGGTGTAATTAATCGACTAAGACACGAGGTTGGACTCATTTGTAGTGTAAAACTGCCCGGACCCGACCGGCTTAACCAGTTGCTACAAATGTCAGCCCAATGTGAGAGGTCTTAGCCATAAATTAAATACGTGATTAAGGTAAAGACACGAGGTTAGACTCTGTTATGACGTAAGACTGCCCGGATTCTACCGGCTTAACCAGGCGGTCATAACAGCCAGTCTAATGTGGGAGGTCTTTATGGGAGATCACGGTCTTAATTAATTAAGAAACACTTAACCATAGTAGCATGTAGTGGGACATGAGGGGTTAAGTGGGTGCCTTGGGTGGCATGAGGAAATTTTGTGGTTGCCTTGGGTGGCATGTGGAATCTAGTGGGTTGCCTTGGGTGGCAATAGAAAATACAATTAGAATACTTAACCAAGTGGAAACATGTAATTAAACATGATTAAAGGGTTAAGTGGGATACACTAGATATTTGACAAGCTTAAGTGGGTAGCTTGTGGGGGCCCATTTCAACCAATATCCCAAACGTATCTTTGTGGGCTCGACCCATGTCGAGTGACGGGACACGCATATTGGGCTTGATTATAAGAGGCCAAAACGGGTTAGCGGTGGCAACGCAAGTCCAACGGGTTTCATATGCGTGTGTGGGCCCGGGCTGGTAGATAAGCCGTTGTTGCATCGTGTAGATATAAAGCCGTGCACCGTTAGTATTGGGTAGCCACTTTAGGGGAGTGATACACCCCACTGTGGGACCAGCACGGGTATCTACGGTAGGGAGCCGATCGATGGGGAGTAGTGGGTACACCTAATGAAGATAGGGGCAGACGGCACCTATGTAGGGGTACACGAAACTACTGGGTAAGAATTACTGAGTACACCTAGTGGAGATAGGGGCAGACGGCACCTATGTAGTGGGCTAGGAGTACACGAAATTACTGGGGAAATCTTCTAAGTCCTTGGAAGGGATCAACCTTTAAGTAGGAATGACTGGTGTGGTGCAGTTAGTAATTATCCTTGGGTGGGTAGATGCGTCCTGACGGTTATCTTAGTTTATCCTAAGTCTACCAAGCTGCTTAGTGTAGCCATTCATCCCCAGATATTACCGTAGGTCAAGTTTATGTCTTCTCTGGTTACTTTAATGATTGTATTGTT
Organism: Allium sativum; assembly: GCA_030737875.1. Lineage (NCBI taxonomy): Eukaryota > Viridiplantae > Streptophyta > Magnoliopsida > Asparagales > Amaryllidaceae > Allium > Allium sativum. The sequence continues at coordinate 295,576,074 of CM060919.1, forward strand.
AAAGTTATAGGACTCACTCAGACTTATGTCTGACCCCGTTGTTTTTATCTTTTTTTCCCAACCCTCAGGTCCTACGGTGGATCCTAGCAGTAGTAGAGCTTGATCGGATTGCTGTTCCAGTCTTTCGGAGCTTGGGTAGATGTAAAGCTCCAGTTATCCAGTTATCTTTTCTTTTGTCATGGCTATTGTATGAGAGAGTGGGATTATGTACTTCTTTATTTTGACGGATATTGTACTTGACTTTTATCATGGTTTTATGATGTAACCAGACATGTTTATTTCCGCTGTTATGAGATGATGTTTCAAATTTCAAGTACTATTTATATCTGTCTTGGTGTAATTTTTCTGTTCTATATTCACTAAAATACTCCACCGATGCTATGGCATTCCCTTAGTGAGTGACCATAGCGGGCGTGGGGTGTTACACGTGGTATCAGAGCAAAGGTTACCGGAACAGATAAAATTTTTAGAAAACTATTTTTCTAAAACATTTTTGGAAAAGATATTTTCAAAAACATGTCTTTTAAAGAGAAAAGTTTTTGAAAGAAAAGCATAATCCCCAATAGCCATATCTATATCCTTCGAATTCTCCGTTTTGAATCTTTCTTTTTTCGTTTCAGCATGGCCGAGAATCTTAATTTTCCGGAGGGTGTGACGATACCAGTATGGTATAGGAGATTGATGGAGGCTAGGGCCACCACTACGGGTCCAGCAAATGTTCCTCCACCAACCGTAGCACCCGATCTTCCTCCTCCCCCTCCTCCTCGCACGGATACTTTTGCTAAGACTTGCAAGGAATTTAAAGCTATGGGAGGGAAACCTTTTCAAGGATCTGAAACTTTTGTGGAGGCTAGAGATTGGCTTAAAGAGGTGGAAGAGTTGATAGATATCTTTGAGATGGAAGAAGGGAAGAAAGTCAAGTTGGCTGCTTGGTTAATGAAGGGAGAGGCCTCATTCTGGTGGGAGGTCACTAATGGAGAACGCCCCGTTGACTCTTGGGCGGATTTTAGGCAAAGATTTGTGGCAAAGTTTCTCTCAAGGGCGGAGGAAAACTTGTATATGGAACGATTCTTGACTCTAAAGCAAGGAAATCTCTCGGTGAAGGAGTATGTTAATAAGTTTAATCAATTGGCAAGGTTTGTCCTAGACATGGTTAATACACCGGAGAAGAAGGCTTTGAGGTTCGTGAAAGGCTTGAATGAACCGATGCATGGGTTGGCTATGACTCACATCCCTATGGGGGCCACCTTTGAGAAGCTGGTTGACATGGCACTCATGTATGAGGAAGAGAAGGGTCCTAATGCTAATAAGGCACCCGAGAAGAAGGGAGATCAAAAGAGACCTCAGCAACAACAACAAAGCAAAGGTGGGAAAAGCAACGGTGGCAAAGGCAAGAAGAAGAAGTGTTTCAATTGTGGGACACCTGGCCACCTAAGCAAGGATTGTCGCAAGAAGAAGAAGACTGGCTGCTTCCACTGTGGCGAAGCAGGGCATTTAGTGAAGGATTGCCCTAAGAAAGGGCAAAGGACGGGGTCTACCTCAGGAGGACAGGTGCAAGCTCTTATGGCACCAAGTCAGGCTAGGGGGCAAGTACAGGCTCTCGCGGTTCCACCAATTCAGGAAAGAGGTAGAACTATCTCCGTTGAAAGTCTGGTTTTTCTATTTGACCATCCTGTCCGTACATTGTTTGATTCAGGCGCATCGCATTCGTTTATCTCATCATCATTAGTTGAGTTACTGCACCTAGACACCAGTATGGTAGATGATCCCTTGGTTGTTTCAAACCCAATTGGGGGCTCCACTTATTTGTCCATGATATGTTTGGGTTTGAAGATTTCTATACTTAGCATTGAGTTTAGATGTGATGCTTTTGTATTGGGCTTCACGGGCTATGGGTTGATTTTGGGCATGGACTGGTTATCCAGTAATGGTGTCGTTCTTGATTGCGAAAGGAGAGTTGTTAGGCTCATGACCCGCTTGGGTAACACTCTCGAGATTTCTTGTAATCCCAGGGACTCTGTTATGCTAAGTTATCTTGAATCGCTTGACGCTTCGGTCGAGAGTTTGCAATCTGTTAGAGTAGTCCGGGAATATCCGGATGTGTTTGAGGAGGTAAAGGGCTTACCTCCGAAGCGGGAGATTGACTTCCGAATATATCTAGTGGATAATGCTAAACCGGTATCTTTACCAGTGCGCCACATGGCTCCTCGTGAGAGGAGGGAACTCCATAAGCAAGTAGGGGAGTTGCTTGAGAAGGGGTTCATAAGACGGAGCATATCGGAGTGGGGTGCTCCAGTAGTATTTGCTACAAAGGCAGATGGGTCCCTCAGACTTTGTGTAGACTATAGAGAACTCAACAAGCTCACAAAGAAGAATAGACACCCATTGCCGAGGATTGATGATCTTTTCGATCAGTTGGTTGGCGCTTCAGTATTTTCTCAGTTGGACTTAGCCACGGGGTTTCATCAGTTGAGGGTGGCTGAGGATAGCATAGACAAGACTGCCTTTAGGACTCCGGATGGTTTCTATGAGTGGCTGGTGATGCCATTTGGGTTGACGAACGCCCCTGCATACTTTGTTGATTTGATGAGTAGGGTGTTCAGGGAGTTCCTTAATAAATTTGTGGTGGTCTTTGTGGACGATATCTTAGTATTTTCTAAGAGTGAAGAAGAGCATGCCCTACATCTTGGGGAAGTGTTGAAGACTCTTCGAGCACATAGCCTTAAGGCTAAATTCTCTAAATGTCACTTCTGGAGGAAGGAAGTACGGTTCTTGGGGCACGTGGTCTCCAAGGAAGGGATAGCTGTGGATCCCGCGAAGGTAGTATCAATTCAGGATTGGAAGGTTCCGAAGAATGCTACCGAAGTAAGAAGCTTCTTGGGGTTGGCGGGTTATTATAGGAAGTTTATTAAAGACTTCGCAAAGATATCAGCCCCATTAACCCGCTTAACGAAGAAGAATCTTGTTTTCACATGGGACGTAGATTGTGATGATGCGTTCCGACGGTTAAAGAGAGCTTTAACCACTGCTCCAGTTTTAGTGTTGCCAGATGGGAGCAAGCCATTTGTTGTTTATACCGATGCTTGTGGAACAGGACTTGGCGCAGTCTTAATGCAAGAGGGAAGGGTAATAGCCTATGGTGGAAGGCAGTTAAGGCCACATGAGAAAAATTACCATACCCATGATCTAGAGTTGGTCGCTATTGTTTTTGCGCTTAAGATCTGGCGCCATTATCTTCTTGGTGAGAGATTCGAGTTGTTCACTGACCATAAATCATTGAAGTACTTGTTTTCTCAGAAGGATTTGAATCTGAGACAGCAAAGGTGGATGGAATTCTTAGCATCCTATGATTTCGAGATAGCGTATACCCCTGGCAAGGGTAACGTGGTGGCAGACGCCTTGAGCAGGAAGAGGTTGTCCTTGAGTCCATTGTTCGTGGAACGACGAAGCTTGGAATTTATCTCGATGTTTGATTTCAGACCTTCCGTTGACTATGTACCCAGTTTGCTAGCTTCTTTGGAAGTTAGACCTACTCTTTTGGGGCGGATTGGAGAGGCACAGAGGGACGACCCACAGTTGGTTGAGTTGATAGAGAAGCTCATAAGGGGGGAGTCGTCCAGCATTTGAGTAGGTACACCCTAGACGATAGGGGGTGCTTGCGTAGAGACGGTAGACTTTGTGTGCCGCAAGATGAAGGGTTGAGGAAGGTTATTCTTGATGATGCACACCATTCTAGGATGACCATTCATCCTGGTGGGGACAAGATGTACCAAGATATGAAGAGGGTTTTCTTCTGGGCCGGTATGAAGAAAGATGTGGCTGAATATGTAGCTCGATGCTTGGTATGTCAGCAAGTGAAGGCGGAGCAAAGGGAACCAGGTGGGTTGCTTCACCCATTGGAGGTTCCGTAATGGAAGTGGGATAGCGTCTCGATGGATTTTATTGACGGGTTACCCAGGTCGAGGAAGGGTAATACAGGAATTTGGGTGGTGGTAGATAGACTTACTAAGAGCGCCCATTTCATACCTGTGAAGAGCAAGAGGACTGCTCCATGGCTAGCTTCAGTATATCTTCGAGAGATAGTCCGATTACATGGGGTACCCTCTAGCATAGTAAGTGATCGAGATCCTATCTTCACTAGCGAGTTCTGGAGAAGTTTGCAAGAAGCAGTGGGGACTCAATTGTGTCTGAGCACCGCGTATCATCCTCAGACAGACGGCCAGACTGAGAGGGTGAATCGTGTTCTAGAAGACCTTTTGAGGCTTTGTATCTTAGATTTTGGAGGTACATGGGAAGAGCATCTTCCATTGGTGGAGTTCGCATATAATAACAGCTTTCAGTCCAGTATTGGTATGGCTCCTTTCGAAGCTCTCTATGGAAGGCCTTGTCGATCACCTACATGTTGGTGGGAATCTACGGATAAGATCTTGCTTGGGCCTGATATGATTAGGGAGACTTCTGAGAAGATCGATTTGATTCGAAGAAGGATGAAAGCAGCGCAAGATAGGCAAAAATCTTATGCGGACAAGAGAAGGACGGATCTTGAGTTTGAGGTTGGGGATATGGTTTTTGTTAAGGTATCTCCGTTGAGGAATGTTGTTCGCTTCGGATCCGTTGGGAAGTTAGCACCAAGGTTTGTTGGGCCGTTTCCTATCAAGGAAAGGATTGGACGGATGGCATATAGGGTGGAGTTGCCCGACAGACTTAGTGGTGTTCATGATGTATTCCATGTATCACATCTGAGGAAGTGCTTACATGAGACGGCAGAGGTGGTAGAGCCGAGCTTCCTTAGAGATGTAGAGGTAGAGCGTGATGCGACTATTCGACGAGCTCCTACTCGCATCCTTGGGTCAGAGACTAGGAAGTTGAGAAACAAAGAGGTTCAACTAGTCAAGGTGCAGTGGGGAGAAGATGAGAGCAACGCAACTTGGGAGACGGAAGCGAAGATGCGTTCATTGTACCCATTTCTTTTTGAGGGTATGTCTTTACTTTCTCCTTTATCGCTTGTCTAGTACTTATCTTATCTTTGGTATGTCCTCTCGTTAGTACCTTTGACCTTTAGATAGGGTAAACCTATGGTTGAAACATGTGTTTGAGACATGTTATGGTTGATGGATGCAAGTGGATGCAAGTGTTTGCCAGTGATTGCTCGTGGATGCATATACACACACTCTAGGCACTAGATCGGCTCAGTCACTTCATATTGCATATTGCATAAAATTGTGTGTAGGAAAATATATTTATGGATGTATAATGGTTGTGTTATCACATGGATGATGCATTTTGGTGAATGATTGTGCACTCATGTAGATATTGTATGTGTCGATAGGGTTTTCTCGCATACATAATGGATGCATGGCACTATCATGGTTTGCATACGTCCATACATTAGATAGGGAACATATACACACACCGTTTGCATATGCTCATACATCATTAGAAACTGTCTAAGGACAATGGATGCCTGTGGTTGATGATTTGAGTAGATGGTTGTTTGGATGGTAGGATATGCATTCTCCTTAGCTTAGAGATTTCGGGGACGAAATCCTTTAAGGAGGGGAGAATGTAACACCCCGAATTTTAGTTAATACTAAAATTCACTAATTACAGGATAAATAATCTCAGACGTGGGAATTAGGGGTAACGGGCTGCGTTATTGCGTTCGTCTCGGAAAAATACGCGAAATAGAGTCCGAGTTTTCGAGAATCGGAGTCCGTATGGCCCGGTTATGGCCCAAAGAAGTTTGCAGAAAAATTAGAGCTAAAAACAGATTTAGGAATTTAAATTTAGATTTTAAATTAGAACCAGCGGGGCCAGGCGGGAAGGTTCCCGCCCTAAGCATGTCGACAGGGGTGTCGACAGGCCTGTCGACAGGGGTGTCGACAGGCCTGTCGACATGGCGTGTCGAACCAGGGTGCTTGGGTGCACCAGATCTGGTTTTCTGGCTAGGGCTGAGCTTGGTTCTAGAGATTTCCCAAATCTAACGGACCTAAATTAATCTAGGGTTAATCTAAGGGCCTAAAACACTTTCTTAATCTATAAATACACCCTAAACCTACCTTAATTCATACTAAAAATAGAAATGAAGGCCTCATGCCGCCAAATTAAATCCTAGAAGGAGTCTCCACTAATCTAAGAAGGAAGTTTCAAGCTAATCCCTCTCAAATCATTCTCTAATCATCACCATCTTCATAATTAGCAACTAATTCCTCTTCATAAGTTGGTTAATTTTGGGTTTGGTGAGTTTCTATCACTTTAACATCAATTGTTAAAGTAAGTAGATTGGGTGTAATGAGACTTATGGTCTTAAATGCGGATTAGTGAGTTTGAATCATTTATAATGATATGTTACTCTATGTTGTTCTATGTTTATGCATATTTGATAAGTTGGTTTATGCATGCTTAATAAGTTGATTTATGCATGTTTAACAAGTTGGTTTATGCATATTTAACAAGTGGATATATGCATATTTAATGAATGGAATTATGCATGTTTAACAAAGTGAGTTATGCAAGTTAAGTATATGTTTAAATGCAAGTTTAATGTGATATGCAAGTTATGCATGCTTATGCAAGTATATGGATGCTTATGCAAGTCATGTATATGTTTAAATGCAAGATTTATGTGATATGCAAGTTATGCATGCTTATGCGAGTATATGAATGCTTATGCAAGATATGTATATGCTTAAATGACATGATATGCAAGTTAGGCATGTTTATGCAAGTATGTGAATGCTTATGCAAGTATGTGGATGCTTATGCAAGTATGTGAATGCTTATGCAAGTTATGTGTATGCTTAAATGCATGTTTAACATGTTATGCAAGTTATGAGAATGCCTATATGCAAGTTCAACATGTTATGCAAGATATGTGTATGATAATATGCAAGCTCATATGCAACATGTTATGCAAATCATGTGTATGATAATATGCAAGTTTGGGTTAAATATAGTTGGGTTAATATATGCTCATATATGCAAGTTGACATCCTCTTAACCCATGACAAAGTTTTATGCTAAACCCATGATATTTGTGATGATCTTCCCCTTTATTATGTCATGTAACGAGAACGATTTACGTGGGGAACGATGGGGTTGGTAAATATGTTAATAAATGAATGATTGGGTATGATTAAGCATACCATAAAAATAAATTACCATAAGTGGGAATTTACCTATTGAGTTAGGTCTACCCCATGGGAATTTACCTATTGAGTTAGGTCTACCCATGTTATGGAAAACTTGATATTAATTAGGGATAATTAATATGGGGTGATTAATTAGGTGTAATTAATCGACTAAGACACGAGGTTGGACTCATTTGTAGTGTAAAACTGCCCGGACCCGACCGGCTTAACCAGTTGCTACAAATGTCAGCCCAATGTGAGAGGTCTTAGCCATAAATTAAATACGTGATTAAGGTAAAGACACGAGGTTAGACTCTGTTATGACGTAAGACTGCCCGGATTCTACCGGCTTAACCAGGCGGTCATAACAGCCAGTCTAATGTGGGAGGTCTTTATGGGAGATCACGGTCTTAATTAATTAAGAAACACTTAACCATAGTAGCATGTAGTGGGACATGAGGGGTTAAGTGGGTGCCTTGGGTGGCATGAGGAAATTTTGTGGTTGCCTTGGGTGGCATGTGGAATCTAGTGGGTTGCCTTGGGTGGCAATAGAAAATACGATTAGAATACTTAACCAAGTGGAAACATGTAATTAAACATGATTAAAGGGTTAAGTGGGATACACTAGATATTTGACAAGCTTAAGTGGGTAGCTTGTGGGGGCCCATTTCAACCAATATCCCAAACGTATCTTTGTGGGCTCGACCCATGTCGAGTGACGGGACACTCATATTGGGCTTGATTATAAGAGGCCAAAACGGGTTAGCGGTGGCAACACAAGTCCAACGGGTTTCATATGCGTGTGTGGGCCCGGGCTGGTAGATAAGCCGTTGTTGCATCGTGTAGATATAAAGCCGTGCACCGTTAGTATTGGGTAGCCACTTTAGGGGAGTGATACACCCCACTGTGGGACCAGCACGGGTATCTACGGTAGGGAGCCGATCGATGGGGAGTAGTGGGTACACCTAATGAAGATAGGGGAAGACGGCACCTATGTAGGGGTACACGAAACTACTGGGTAAGAATTACTGAGTACACCTAGTGGAGATAGGGGCAGACGGCACCTATGTAGTGGGCTAGGAGTACACGAAATTACTGGGGAAATCTTCTAAGTCCTTGGAAGGGATCAACCTTTAAGTAGGAATGACTGGTGTGGTGCAGTTAGTAATTATCCTTGGGTGGGTAGATGCGTCCTGACGGTTATCTTAGTTTATCCTAAGTCTACCAAGCTGCTTAGTGTAGCCATTCATCCCCAGATATTACCGTAGGTCAAGTTTATGTCTTCTCTGGTTACTTTAATGATTGTATTGTTAAAGTTATAGGACTCACTCAGACTTATGTCTGACCCCGTTGTTTTTATCTTTTTTTCCCAACCCTCAGGTCCTACGGTGGATCCTAGCAGTAGTAGAGCTTGATCGGATTGCTGTTCCAGTCTTTCGGAGCTTGGGTAGATGTAAAGCTCCAGTTATCCAGTTATCTTTTCTTTTGTCATGGCTATTGTATGAGAGAGTGGGATTATGTACTTCTTTATTTTGACGGATATTGTACTTGACTTTTATCATGGTTTTATGATGTAACCAGACATGTTTATTTCCGCTGTTATGAGATGATGTTTCAAATTTCAAGTACTATTTATATCTGTCTTGGTGTAATTTTTCTGTTCTATATTCACTAAAATACTCCACCGATGCTATGGCATTCCCTTAGTGAGTGACCATAGCGGGCGTGGGGTGTTACATTTAGTATGTAAACAGGTAAAAGAAACATGACATGAATAAACTGAATATAAGAAAATACCGTGATAAGAGGGATGCAAGATAAGATTAGCATAAGATATGACAGGTCAAGTTAAACTGAATGCGCTTCTACTTTTTGTCTGCTTCGCTACTACCTTGTTATTCTGGTTTTTATATCTCTGCACCACTTAACTAGTGTCCCAACTAGAAATCTGTATAAAATGATAATGTGATCCCAATCCCCGCAATTGCGGTAGCCTTCAGGTGTACATCTATTATGAGTATGCCACCTCAATCTGCCTAATTTCCATGTGTTAACCGGCCTTTTGGTCTGGTCACCAAAAGTACTCAAGACACGCTCGACTCAACATATCGCGTGATACTACAGCCCGAAGGTGTCGCCAATATCATCCGGTGCTAGTATCAGAAGACTCGAGTCTGGCCACTAGCAGGATGTCGCATCCCACGGACGAAACCTCCATCAGTATCCGTCCGCATCCGAGTCGAAGGCGAGCAGTCAAGCGGGTCCAGGCGTAGCGCCTGTGGGGGTCCGGGGCCCCACAGTCCCGGCGGTGATTGACCTAGCCAGTTAGGTCAAAACTGTGGGCACCGCCCGATTCATCCGATTTTCTCCATGCCGGAAGCTCAGATTTCTTCACTTCAGACCAGCTAAATGATAGATTCCTTCACTTCGTGCTGAGGAGCTTCGACGCCCTAGAAGAACCAACATACCGTGCCAACGAACCTCGGCCACGTTGTAATGACCCAGAAAATATGAACCAATTTAAAATTTTTAAATTGGCTAAAATAATGGATTTTAAATATTTAAAATAAATATTTTAAATAATGGCAAGGAAAAGTGAGTTTGAATCGACAATTGAAAACGAATATAATTAATTATAATTATAAACAAGGCCTGAAATGGCGCTGCAGTTTCAAAAATTGAATTCAAACTTTGTCGGACTATACCGGGTGCAAAACAAAACGGATTTTAGTGAAACCAAAAATATTTAAATCTGTTAGTGAATACCTTTCTAACGAATCTGAAAAATCGAATTTTCATAACGGAAAGCAAAAGTTGTGGCCAAATGAATTTTCAAAAAGGTCGCTAGGGAATTTATATAGCCCGTGAAATTGGCCATTTTGCATACGACCTCGAAATTCGATGAAACCACTTTTGTTGGATCCGGGATGGGAAGTTATTGCTAAGTTTCAAATTTCATAATTTTTGAAGCTAATATGTGAGCTTGGCAAAGGAAAATGTGTTTTGGTCAATTATAGTTAAATTGGATCGACCAGAAATGGGCCTTTTTGCAAATAGTCTCAGAATTCGACGAAACTAGTTTTGTTGGGACCGTATCGTCAAAAAATAGCTAGATTTATTTTTCTGGAATTTTTCGAATCAGTTTGTGGCCCTGGCAAATTGAAATGTATGTTCAAATTAAATATTGAATGTTTTATATTTTAATTTGAAGGAAAACTGACTGAAACAGTCGAATGGGCCTACGAAACATATCCCATTGTGTTCAGAATGGGGATAAAACGCTGGGGACGACAGTCGTTGGGTTTAGATTGGTGGTCGTGTCAGGAAGCCCCTTTAAAACCTCCCCGACCAATCAAAATTTTTATTAAAAAAATTCCCTTTTTCTCTCTCCCCGATATACGGCGGCTACCTCTTCCAAACTTCTCTCCTCAAATCCGGCCGCCTCCGCCACCTGCAGCCACCGCCACCACTCGACTCGCCTCCTCCCCCTCTACAAATCCGACCCGCCTTTGCCTCGCCTCGCCAGTCGCCCAGATCGAGCCTAGAAAGTTCGCCGTCTTCCCCTCGATTTCTGGCCGAGATCCACCACCGAGTTCGACCAAAAGGGGGCCCTCAGGCGCGCCTTTTGGAGCAGGTGGACGTGGCGGGGGTCGATCGTCGCGAAGCTTCGCGGTTTGGGTGATAATCGAAGACCTAGTTTCGAAGATCATCGGAGAGGTAACGACCTATATAAATTAAAAAGAAAACAACGCTTTTAAGCGCTACAAACTTTGAAAAATCATATCTTTTTCTTTTTTTAACGAAATTCGATGAAACAGGAAACATCGTGATCGTGTGGACGCCTTCTACATTCTAGAAGAGACCGCATATTTTTCTGAGCCTGCTGCTATTTTTGGTGGAGTGGAACCCAATGTGAGATTTCTAATTTATAAACGATATGGAAACGAAGATGTATAAATTATATATTCGATGTATGAGTTATATAAGCGTTGTACACCTCATGTATAAGCGTTGTATAAGTCGTACGTTCGATGTATAAGTTGTATATGCGTTGTAAAAATTATATATGTGTTGAAATAGAAGTGAATTGCTATATATATATACGCCCCTCGTCCACAAACCATGGACGATATTTATTGGTTGTGATTGGTGTGAAAATTGATTGATAGCGAATGGTTGTTTGGGATTGTTTGTGGTTGATAATGATTGATTGTGGTTGAAAAATACCCGTTTGTGGTTGAGAAATCTTTGGTTGAAACCACATAGGATTAGTTTGTGGAAATGAAATAAATATATACATGCCGCCTGTGTGCGAACTAGATGCATGATTCCCATTGTCAAAAACTGCGAGGTTTTAAGGTAGAGCGAGGAGCCGTACTAGGGACGGTCCCGGTTTTAACTACCCTGCCGTTATGCTGCTGAAATTTTGAATAATATTCATGTGTTTGAATTATTTTCATTTGCTGAAACTATTTTTATTCGTTGAATAGAAAACCTTCATGTGTTGAATCGATATTCATTCGTTGATTAGAAATTCATGTGTTGAATGGTATTCGTGTTTTAAATATAAAAATCACATTTTTATCTATATATATAAACTATAGAAAACCTTTATGTGTTGAATCGATATTCATTCGTTGAATGGAAATTCATGTGTTGAATGGTATTCGTGTTTTAAATATAAAAATCACATTTTTATCTATATATATAAACTATAGAAAACCTTCATGTGTTGAATCGATATTCATTCGTTGAATTGAAATTCATGTGTTGATTGGTATTCATATTTTGAAATAAACTGTTTCATAATAAAAATCACCTTTTATCAACTATATGGACTATGTAAAATAATATCGTTTTAAAAGAAATTGTTTTATAATAAAAATCCTATTTTTATCACCTATATAAACTATATAAAATAATAGTGTTTTGAAATGAATTGTTTTACAATAAAAATCACATTTTTATTATATACATGAATTGTTGAAATGTGAAGTGTTAAAAATAGCAACTCGTTCAAATAAATATGCATGAGTTGAAATATTCATTAATTAGCTAATGATATGATTTTTGCCTATGCATGCAACATTAGAATGAATGGTGTTTTTAAAACCAAATGGAATCAAATATGAAGTTGAATGGAAAATGATAAGTGATAAGAACTGTATATATGTACATGCATATTTATTGAACAGGTTATAGCAAAGGGGCTAGAGAAGAGGAATAAAAATTTTGTGCCCGACAAATAGGTACACATTTACTGTTTTGTTTGGGTGATGATTTTATGAGCCTGTTGGCTAGCCTCTTGGCTTTCTCCTTTTCTTTTTGACATGAGACGCCCATGTGGCTATTTGGGAATTTTCCCAGCCCCTCCCGTACAAAGGAGGTTATGACGAAATTTTCCAAAATTTAAAGGCGTTAGTGAAAATTTGAAGTGGAATCAATATAGGAATTTTTGAATGAACTATATTTATATAAATATATAAATATAAATAAAATTAAAACGAAACGTGGCTGTGCAGTTCGTGTTTTGAAACTGTGATTTCAAACGATTAGTACGGGAAATCCGACCATTGGATTTTCCCGAAACCGCAACCGTTGGGTTCGCCTTGGAAATATCTTTCCAACGGCACCAACTTTGTAAAAATCCAACGGTTGGATTGTCTGGAATGTTTAATTCAAATCTGAATAAAAACAGCGCCAGAAACGATTATATTTATATATATATAAATATAATTATAATTAATCGAATAATGACGCTGCAGTTCGTATTTTGAAATTGAAACTTCAAACGATAGTACCGGGAGATCCGACCGTCGGAATTTCCCGAAACTGGAACCTTGGATTCGTTTTGAAAAGATCTTTCTAATGATGTAAATTTTGTAAAGATCCAACGGTTAGATTTTCAGATATGTGTAAATCAAATCTGAAGAAAAATAGCGCCACGGCCGCGTTATGGCCCGAAGCATCGTTTTGAATAAATTGGCTATTTTAAAATAAATAAAAATAGCGATAAATCGTTATAAAATATCATAAACGATATGGAATGGAAATAAACTGAATTTGCTCGATTTATGTGGTATTTGATGGTTGAGTGTGTTTGGTGTGAAAATTACATTAAAGAACAAAATTGGTGTTGTCGAATGATTTAACCATTGAAATAAATTGATTTGAAATTCTAAATATACGTGAATTATTTGAAAAGGCTGAGTTAATTCTCATTTCAAATAATTGACCGACGATTGAAATTCGAAGATGAAGACGGTGCTCGAAGACTGGAAATCTTCACCTCGTTTGGATGGTAACCGAGGTCCTGATTAGGAGGCATCCCAAAATATGGATAATGAGTGGTGATCGTCCAGACGTACGTGGTGATCGATGGGTTTGCGAGGTATTTAGTGCCTCCGGTTTCGTTCAGACCCAGAACGGACTTGTAAATGACTGTGTGTCTGACATTAAATTTTATTCTGTGTTGGTTGATCTCTATTAAATATACATTTGTTTGGCGGCGGAGAATTTATTCTTTTTCTTAACGCCCTTCTCTGAAATGCACGAGCTCAGAGGTTGTATATCGATGGACATCAGTCGCATGGCATGAACTGCTAGTGTGGCATGCCTAAGTGGCAAATGATCAAGGCTTCTGTTGAAAAGCAAAGTCTTGTGGTGATGATCAAAGCACCGCCTGTGTGGCGTAGCTTTGTGTATAACGTGAAATCACGAGCCTCACACCCCGGTATGAACCAGAAACGGGAGGAGGACCTCAGGGAGGGCATGCGTTTCTTTCTAGCTAGGGTGGTGTCAGTGACCTACCAGCCCTGACATTTATATACTTTTCACCTGTGTGGTTGTTGCTGTTGCGAGGCGCCTCGGTTAGATCGGACGATCCGGGTCCAATGGAGTCATTCGTTGGCTCACTTACGCCCCAAAGGGCGGGGAGACGTATTGTTCAGGTATAATAATCCACATCGGTGGACCGGCCCTGACGATCCAAGGCTTTCCTGCGTGCTTGCCTGAGACATGGGCTAGATTGTCTCGAATTCGGTAAGGACTATCTTTTGCCTTGGTTCATGATGGAAATCCAATTTCCAAATACGTGACTGTGAGGTTTTGATTGTATATATATATGGCGACATGATATATGGTACCCATGCCGTCTATGATTGATAGTTATGATTTGAAATTGTTTTCAACACATATAAACACTAGCAATAATATCAAATGCCTTTGTTTTATTCGTATCAAGCATATTTTGGCCGTTATAAGGTAAAAACTCTATCCTCCGGTTTGCGTTGCATTGTGTGATGGGAACTGAGTCTTATAATGGTTTCATTTTTATAAAATGCATTGCGATGTTTAAAAGAATGATTTGTTTTAAAGCACTGGCAATCCAATGGAGTAAACCCGTTCCACGAAAGTGGCGTGGTCCTGTGATTAGCCATATTATATATGTGTTGAATAGATTTCTCATACCAGTCCCATGACTGACTCGTAGTTTGTTTCACTTTCAAACTCGGGTGCCCCCTTTTTCTACATGGGCAGCCTTGTATTCAGGTTTAGCTGGTTATTTCTGGATAGCTGGAGCTGAAGATGGATTCTATCATTTATCTCTTTTTATGCTGTTCAGCTCCTATTGTACATATTTTGTTTGTTTTCCGCTGTAGACATTTATGTATAGCTGAACTGTATTTGTACTAAGTAAGATCCTGTATACTGTGTAACTCTGATGATTACTTTTATCCAGTATATTCTATTGTTCATTATCTGGTGTATTTATTTAATTCTGTTCTGCTATTATCTGTTAATGTGTTATATTCCACGGATTACCCTTGTCTCCGTCAGAACGGGATTTGGGGTCGTCTCACACGTCCCCTCCAAACAAACTTCGCACCCTGCCAAAATTTCGTACCTTACAAGGTGCGAAATTTCGTACCTCCTAGGTGCAAAATTTCGTACCTTACAAGGTGCGAAAGTTCGTACCTTGAAGGTACAAAATTTCGTACTAGCAGGTAAGAAATTTCGTACCTAGCAGGTACGAAATTTCGTGCCTAGGAGGTGCGAAATTTCGCACCTAGCAGGTACGAAATTTCGTACCTCCACCAAGGTACGAATTTTCCATGGCCGACAGCTGGAGGCACGAATTTCCTGAAGATGGTACCCATTTCTACCTACTCATACCTAACCCCTACCTAACCACTTCCTATAAATACCCCACTACCACACACTTCAAAAGGGAGGGAATTCTTGAGCTTGTAGACCTCCATAAAGCTTCATTAATGGCATCTCCTCTTTGAGGAAGAAGAAGAACAAAATTGACTTTTTCCTTATTATTTAATATATGATATTATGACATCGTAAATCATGGAACATGAATGTAATGAGATGTCATGAGATAGTCTCGACCTTGTAATTCTTCCAAGTGATTAATAATATTCCAACCGACTCTTCAAACTGGACGTAGGCCCTCACTGAGGCTGAACCACTATAAATCTCTTGTGTTATTTACTGCTTATGTTCTATTTATGTTCTTGTCTGTGCGACCATATTTATAATTCCTAGTAATTGGAATCTTTGGTGTTTACGACGTTTTTTGTCGTTAACACCATGGATATGTTAGATGTACCCTTACTACCCTATTGATTGGGTCCCTAACTCGCATTTATGTATTTCTTGTGTCATTTGATCTCGCTTGTATGCATTCATTACTTGTGTCATTCGGCCCAGCTTGTATGTATTCATTACTTGAGTCATTCGGCCCCACTTGTATGTATTCATTACTTGTGTCGTTCGGCCCTACTTGTAGTAGATACCTGTGTTGGCCCCATCATGGGGTATCAATTCCCATGATGGCAACCCGACACGATCCAAGATGCATAGTGTATACTACTGATGCCCAGTGCCTGCTTTTCCACTTCAGAGCACGTGCACGCCCATACTCGGTCAGAACTACACTGCTGCACCACCCTCCGCTATTTTGACCGCTTATAATCAGCCCTGTAATTGAGCCCCACTGAAACACCCCATCTCCGTTAAGGTCACTCACAAAGGGAATGCCTTAACTTTGGTGGAGGTTTATAAGTAAAAGCCACAGATAAACATAAGACAGATATAAATACACATATTTTAAACAGCGGAAACCAAACAGACTTTTATTTCATCAATATGTGTTCAAACAAAACCTTTCCATAATTGTCTCAAAATACTTCCATCATTACAACCTCATTTCTGTCTTGATTATTAAAGAAGCATAAAAACATAAATAAAAGTAACAAAAATCCCCATAGTGATATCCAAAGCCATGATCCGTGCAAAAGAGATCCAAACCATACGTTTACAGTCTTGAAGCTTGCAAAAGAGTACTAAGCTGGGTTGTTTCCTCCCTGTGGACCTTGGGGGGGGGGGGGGGGGGGGTGGGACGAAAGAAAAGAAGATGAAAAGAAAATAGAGTCAGACATAAAGCCTGAGTAAATCTAGTAACTCTTCAGTATGTGAATAAAAAAAAGGGCATGATAGATACAAACTGAAAGCAGGAAAGTGTCACAACCTAAGGAAGTGTCGCTTAGAATCGAATATACTATCGCACCCACACTATATGTCTGCACCTACTTGAGCTTATTTTAACTGGCACCCCATGCTGAGGGTGAAGTGATCCCCATTTTTATTTAAAGATCGGCTCCTAATCGCGTAAACATGTGCCATACGGCCCCCAAGAATTGTAGATACCTATGCTAGTCCCACCATGGGGTGTATCAAGACCCATGGTGGCGGCCCCGACACAACTCTAGAAGGCATAGGTTATACTACTGGTGCCCCCAGTGCCCTGTTTGTCTGCTCCGGAGTGTGTGCACGACCGCACCCCGTTAGAACCTACACTGTTGCACCCACCGCCGTCGCTTTGACTACTTACAATCAGCCCAGTAATCGTGCCCCACCCTGCCTAGTTTCAGGGTACCATGATACCTAACTTGGGTTACTGCTGAAACAGGTCCCTCGTTACTAGGGTTTTCTAGTCAAACATGTTAAGTGGTTAAGTGTCTGTATTTACCTAACCCCACCCATCAATTCTTGTTAACATGTTGAATTTGGTTAAGTGTTTATAGTTGACTTAACACTACCATCTGTCCTTAGCCTCTTAGAGCATCTGACCACTCACATTAGACAGGTATTGCTACGGTTACTGGATGTGCCGGTCGGTTCCGGGCAGGTTTACACCGTAGCTCAGTCTAACCCCGGGTCCTTATTGGGCTCAATGCTTAACCACCCACATTGGATAGGTATTGTTGTGACTACTGGACAGTCGGGCGGGTCCTGGCAGGTTTACGTCATAACTCAATCCAACCTCGGGTTAAGCATATCGTGTTTTCTAAATTTCCATATTTTATTACTTCTCAATTATATATGTAAATTTCATGTTCTTTATTCTTGGGTATAACAATTCATACCGCTAGAATGTCATTGCCGTTGGCATGTGCCAACCATGCCAACTTATATTTTTAATGTTTTACACCCAATGTTATTACCCCCGTTTGTACGTTCGCAACATTATAACAAGTGTTGGGCTCGACACAATTCAGCCCGACCTTATAAACGTGAGAAAAAGGGAAATCAAGAACATGTAATATTTTACAATACATAAAGGTGTGTGGCACATGAACTTGCAATTTAGCGATTCAACTACTATAAATTATGGGTCATGTGAACTTGCATTCAAATCAAAGTATAACTAAGTAGGTGACATATGAAATGACATAGTTTAGGTTTATACAAACTTGGGTTTAAACATGTTTAACTTGGCATAATGTCAACCACAAAACTAGCATGTTGTATATTCACCAAAATGTCCAATTTTAACATCAAATCATATTGCCTATTTCAACATGAACTTGCATATTTTATGTAATCCAAACGATACTTAACATAGATCCAATTATGCTTGCAAATAAGCATAATAATGTGTTTATAGGTTTTGGATCATGTAGGCATAAAAGGTCTCAAATCTAGAACATGTTTACATAAACTCTAACTTAGACTAAGGGAATGTATATAGTCCATGCCATAGACATAAACATAAAGGGATCAAATTCTAGTTTTTGCCACAAACTTGCAAGTGCCATTGTTTTCATATACAATTGTTCAATAGGCTTGCATCAATCAATTTAGGCCACAAATATCAATACACAAGTCATGATAGAATCATTACAATACACATAATTTATACAATAACACAATTCTATTTTCATTTACATCGAATCATGTCACATTTTTTATTCATATTCTGAAAGGTCACTATACTTACAACGAATGCAGAATTCTTGAATTCTGGATTCTGAATTCTGAAATTGAGATGCGCTCCTTTGGGTAGATTAACGTTGCGTTGATTAATTTGATTAAACTTTTATCTTCTTCTTAATTTGATTCGTCTCTAAGCTTCTCTCTCTTGACGGCTATGCTCAATTCCTTCCTGGCAGCATGACGACTCCCATCTTATTTTTTTGTGTGAATTTTTAGTTTAGACTTAGGGTGTATTTATAGATTTTTAAATTGTTTTGAGCCGTCAGATGAAGACAGGAGGAATCTAGACCATACAAAGTTCAAAGACCCAATCATGAGGTGACATGTCAGCCCTAATGACACACTGAGCCACAGAAATTCGAGCCAGACCCAGCCAGCCAGGTCGGCCAGGTAGGTCGAATGGCAGGTCGACACTATGGTCGACCTGGGGTGGCCAGGTCGACACCATGGTCGACCCTATGGTCGACCTGGTCTCTGGGCAGGAATTTTCCCGCCCAGCCCAGTCTAAACCTATTTTTTCGAATTTCGAATTTGAAAATGAGTTGTTTGAATTTTAAATTTTATTCTGAAACTTCCGAAGGTCATAACTCCTACATACGGAGTCCGATTCGCGCAAAATCGGACTCTATCTCTAGCAGAATTCCAAGACGAACGCAATGGCATAACCCGTTTCCCTTAATTCTTTCATTTAGAATTAATTACACTTTAATTTGCGAAGCTTAATGTTATAGTATTCCCGGGGTGTTACATTCTCCCCCTTAAAAGGATTTCGTCCCCGAAATCTTCAAGTTAGGAAGAATGTATATCCTACCATCCAACAGTCCATCTAATCAACCAACAAACACAGGCATCCACTGTCCTTAAAAAGACTTCTAATGCTTCATGATCATATGCATAGTGTTTGTACATGTCCTTATCTAATGCAGAAATCAGGCGGTCAACTGATTCAGTTGACCTCCTTAATGCAAATCATGTAAGTGTCATGAATCCATTATGTATGCAATTTTTTTTCCTACTCGTAATTCTACATGAGTGCACAACTTATTCATACAAATGCGACAACTATATGACAACATATCAAGCTTCAACCATATACAATTGAGAATACATATATGCATATGCAATATGAAGTGACTAAGCCGATCTATAACCTAGGGTGTGTGTGTATATGCATCCACGAGCAACCACTAGAAATCACTAGCAACCATTTGCAGCCACCATCCATAACATGTTTTCAAATACATGTTTGCATCCATTTGTTTTCTACTTAAGAAGTTAGGCAAAGGACCGAGGAGATATAACTAAAAGGATAGATAAAGCATAACTTAAGGAAAAAGAGAGATCAAAGATGTACCCTCAAAAAGAAGAGGGTAGGCAGCGCGTATTCTGTCCTCAGTTTCCCAAGTCGCGTCTTCCTCGGCGTCGCTCCACTGAACTTTAACGAGTTTGACTTCGCGGTTGCGTAGCCTTTTCACTTTAGTTCCTAAGATGCGGGTTGGAACTCTCCTCACAGTTGCTTCACGTTCCATTTCGGCTTCTTCTAGAATGCTAGGTTCTACCACTTCCGCAGACTCATGCAAACACTTCCGGAGGTGAGAAACATGAAAGACGTTGTGAACTCCGGCCAGTCTCTCGGGCAGCTCTAATCTATAGGCCATCTTCCCAATCTTCTCGATGATAGGAAACAGTCCTACAAATCTTGGTGCTAGCTTTCCTGCGGATCCAAAGCGAACGACGTTCCTTAAAGGAGATACCTTAAGGAAAACCCTGTCCCCAACCTCAAACTCAAGGTCGGTCCTTCTTTTGTCGGCATAGGATTTTTGTCTGTCTTGGGTTGTCTTCATCCTTTTCCGTATCAAGTCCACTTTCTCTGAAGTCTATCGAATCATGTCTGGCCCAAGTATAAGTTTATCTGTAGACTCCCACCAACAAGTTGGTGATTGCACGGTCTTCCATACAAGGCTTCGAAGGACGCCATACCGATGGTAGCTTGGTAGCTATTGTTGTAGGCAAATTCCACTAAAGGAAGGTGATCCTCCCACGTCCCTCCAAAGTCAAGAACGCAAAGTCTCAAAAGATCCTCTAAAACTCTATTCACCCTTTCCGTCTGGCCATCGGTCTGGGGGTGATAGGCCGTGCTCAAACATAACTGTGTGCCTACAGCTTCTTGCTGACTCCGCCAAAACTCGCTTGTGAAGATAGGGTCTCGGTCACTAACGATGCTGGAGGGTATCCCATGGAGTCGAACTATTTCCTTGAGATAAAGAGATGCTAGAGATGAGGCAGTCCTTGTACTTTTAATGGGTATAAAGTGGGCACTTTTAGTAAGCCTATCCACTATTACCCAAATGCTAGTATTGCCTCTTCTCGACCTAGGTAGTCCATCAATGAAGTCCATTGAAATGCTATCCCACTTCCACTGTGGGACCTCTAAAGGATGAAGTAGTCCTCTAGGCTTCTTCTGTTCCGCCTTGACCAGTTGGCAGGTCATGCACTTGGAAACGAAATTTGCCACGTCCTGCTTCATGCCGCTCCAAAAGAAAGTTCTTTTTATATCCTTATACATCTTATCACCGCCAGGGTGTATAGTCATCTTGGAATGATGCGCTTCCTCGAGAACCTTCTTTGTCAACACCCTTGCTTGTGGGACGCATAATCTTCCATCTCGCCTTAGCCAACCCTTATCATCGATGGCGTATCTACTGAGGTGACTAGAAGTCTCACCCCTAATAAGTTTATCAATCACATCGACAAGCTGAGGGTCTTCACGTTGTGCAGCCCCTATTGATTCCAAGAGAGTAGGGCGTACTTCGACAGATGCTAACAAACCCGGTACAAAATCCA
Source organism: Allium sativum (assembly GCA_030737875.1). NCBI lineage: Eukaryota > Viridiplantae > Streptophyta > Magnoliopsida > Asparagales > Amaryllidaceae > Allium > Allium sativum. The sequence continues at coordinate 295,597,337 of CM060919.1, forward strand.
AGGAGGGCCTAAAGTTAAAACTGGCTATATACTCCAAGCTTTGCCTTTCCACAAAGAGAGGGCTTAGGGTCAGTTTCTTTCGGCTTAACGCGTCTGCTACTACGTTGCCTTTGCCGGGAGTATAGGAAATTTCAAAGTCATATGAGGCAAGAAACTCCATCCATCTTTGCTGCCTCAAGTTAAGATCCTTCTGCGAGAAGAGATATTTCAACGATTTATGGTCAGTGTATAATTCGAATTTCTCACCTAGGAGATAATGGCGCCAAGACTTAAGCGCAAAGACGATGGCGGCTAACTCAAGATCGTGCGTTGGGTAGTTCTTTTCATGAACTTTCAATTGTCTTCCGCCATAAGCTACAACCCTTCCTTCTTGCATTAGAATAGCGCCTAGTCCCATTCCACATGCATCTGTGTATACTGTGAACATTTTGCTTCCGTCAGGCAGAGTTAGAACTGGGGCTGTTGTAAGAGCCCTTTTTAATCGTTGGAAAGCAAACTCGTAGTCCAAATCCAAAGTGAATGCCAGATTCTTCTTTGTTAGCCTTGTGAGTAGGGCTGAGATTTTCGCGAAAACCCTAATAAACTTTCGGTAAAAACCGGCTAGCCCAAGAAAGCTTCGAACTTCGATTGCCTTTCTTGGTGTCCTCCAATCTTGCACTGCCACCACTTTCGCGGGGTCCACAGCCAACCCTTCTTTGGACACTATATGCCCAAGAAATCTTACTTCTTTTCTCCAGAAGTGACACTTGGAGAATTTGGCTTTTAGTTGATGAACTCGAAGAGTTTCCATGATTTCTTTCAAATGTTGTGCATGCTCTTCCTCATTCTTTGAGAAGATTAAGATATCATCTACGAAGACAACCACAAATTTGTTGAGGAATTCTCTGAACACCCTACTCATTAGGTCTACGAAATAAGCGGGTGCGTTTGTCAAGCCGAAAGGCATGACAAGCCACTCGAAGAAACCGTCTGGGGTTCTGAACGCCGTCTTATCAATGCTGTCTTCAGCTACTCTCAGCTGATGGAACCCAGTTGCCAGATCAAGTTGGGAGAAGACCGACGCTCCTACAAGTTGATCAAACAAATCGTCGATTCGGGGAAGAGGGTGCCTATTTTTCTTGGTCAGTTTGTTTAACTCCCTATAGTCGACGCAAAGGCGAAGCAAACCATCCGCTTTGGTTGCAAACACCACTGGAGCACCCCATTCCGAAATGCTCCGTCTAATGAACCCCTTTTCGAGAAGTTCTTTAACCTACTTACTGAGCTCCTTTCTCTCCTTTGGAGCCATGTGTCTGACAGGTAAAGCTACAGGCTTTGCATTATCCACAAGATATATGCAGAAGTCTATTTCCCGCCTCGGAGGTAAGCCTTTCACCTCCTCAAAGACATCCGGATATTCCCGGACTACTCTAACTGACTGTAAATTCTCGTCAGAAGCATCAAGCGACTCTAGATAACTAAGCATAACAGCATTCAAGGGATTACAAGAAATTTCTAGAGTGTTACCAGGACGAGTCAAGAGTTTAACTACTCTTTTCTCACAATCAAGGATGGCACCATTACTGGATAACCAGTCCATGCCTAAGATCAAACCATATCCCGAGAAGCCCAAAACCAAAGCATTACAACTAAACTCAACGCTGAGAATAGAGATTTTCAAACCCAAGCAAACCATTGACAAGTAAGTGGAGCCCCCAATTGGATTTGAAACTCTTAAGGGATCCTCTACCATACTAGTGTCTAGATGCAGAGATTCTACTAAGGCAGATGAAATAAAAGAGTGATGTGCCAGAGTCAAAATGTGTGCGAACTGGATGATCATAAAGATAGACTACATTTTCTACAGAAATATTACTACCTCGTTCCTGTTGTGGTGCCACTAGCGCATGAACCTGACCCCCTGAAGTGGATCCGACTTTCTGTCCCTGCCCTATCTTCTTTGAGAAGTCCTTAGCCATGTGTCCAGCCTCACCGCAATGGAAGCAAGTAGCACTCATCTTCCTCTTCTTCTTTCTGCAGTCGTTCATCACATGCCCAACAATGCCATAGAAATAACATTTCCTTTTCTCACGTGTCTTGTTATTATTGTTGTGGTCCTTTCCTCCTTGACTATTATCCATCTTCTTGTTTGGCGATTCTTCTGGTTGCTGGTTCACATAGAGGGGGAGGAGGAGTAAAAGCATCTGTAGCTGGGGAGTAAGGTCCCCAGACATGCTGAAACAGAAAGGAAAAATTCAAAACGAAGGATAGAGAGGGATAGTGCACATAGCTTTGGGGGATTTTGTCTTTTTATAAATATAACACTTTTTCTTGAAAAATGCTTCTTTAAACTTCCTTTTTGAAAATAGTTTCAAAAACTTTTATCTTATCTGGTAAACCTATGCTCTGATACCAAGTGAAACACCCCACTTCCATTAAGGTCACTCACAAAGGGAATGCCTTAACTTTGGTGGAGATTTGTAACACCCCGAAAATTCTATAACTGTGAAGTTAACAAATTTAAAGTATAATTAATCTGAAATCAAAGAACTAAGGGAAACGGGATACGCCATTGCGTTCGTCTCGGAAAAATACGCGAAATAGAGTCCGAGTTTTCGAAAAATGGAGTCCGTATGAAGAAGATATGGCCTTCGGAAGTTTTGAATTAAGTTTAAAATTCAAACAGAATTAAATAATTAAATATTCCGAAGTGGGGCCCAATGGGCCAGGGTGGGAGAACACCCGCCTGGGCCACCCAGGTCGACTGGGCTGTCGACCTGGGCTACCCATGTCGACAGGGCTGTCGACAGCCCTGTCGACAGGGGTATCGACCTGGTCGAGCCCAGTCAACCTGGCTGGCCAGTTCTGTGTTCCTCCGATTTTCTGTGGTCTGCTTTGTCACTAGGGCTAGGTGGCAAGTTTTGATTGGTCTCTCTATCGAATGAATGGCTACGATCTAACCTAGCAACATCAATGGTCCTAATCAATTCCTAACCTCTATATAAACAACCCTAGACTAAACCCTAATCTATTCATTCAAAAATAAGAAGATAGCCGCCATGTTGCTGAGGAACGACTAAGAGTAGCCGCCAACTAGAGAGAGGATTAGGGAGAAAGTTCTAAAGCCTAAAGCAATTCAAGCAACCTAAAGCTAATCAATTCAACAAAGGAATCGTATCTCTTAATTAGAGAATTCGCCGCAACCATTGTAAGTAGAGTATTACTTTGATATGAATAAACAATTGTATTGGTTTGTATGCTTGAATCGTGGCAATAAAATTCGTATTTGTGCGATTTATATACGTTTGGATATTTTGAATTATGTCATTCAATTATAAAGAACTACATGCGGTAGTTCTATGCAAATATACGTTTGGAATATTCGCAAATTATGTGACCTATGTTGAAGCTACATGTATGTAGTTGATTGAAATTTCATGCAAGTTTGGGGCTTTGTTATTATACCATCATGATGTCTATTTTTGTGCATAAATCATTTTGCAAGTAATTGAGACAAGTTTGGTTGTTATAGTTCATATGAAACTATGTTGGAATTTTGACACCATAATCCATGCATTAAGTCATGCTTTTGCAAAACTTGTGAATATGGCTAGGCTATGAATGATATTTGGCATAATTAAAATCCATGATTAAGTCTATCTTGTTTAAAAGAATTATATGATGACATATGTGAGACATGGCTAAGTTAGACACAAAAATCCCTTTTTGCAAGTTAAAAGTAAACACCATGATTAGGAATATTTATGCATAAGTATACCATCGTTATGTGATTAAATTTAATTAAGTTGAACTATGCTTTTGTGTTAGTACAAAGTATCCTCTTTGTAAGCATGTAGAAACCTTATGAACATGACTTGTTTATATTTATGCCATGAACAAATTTAACTATACCTATGCCATGCTTATGTTTGATATTATGCCATGCTTATGTTTGACATCATGCCATGCTTATGCTAGAAATATTTATGCCATGCTTATGTTTGACATTATGCATAAATAAGAATATAGGTCCATATTGCAGTTAAACCTATGCAAGTTCACATGCTTTGATTCATGTCACCTATGTTACCACTATGCAAGTATACCAGTTTCTAGTATGTATTTCCAACGTCATATGCAAGTTCATGCGCTCACCTTCCCCCTCTTTGTGTATGTAATTACGTCATAAGCCTCCCCTTTCGCATGGCTAAATTGGGCTTTAAAAGGCTAAGCCCAATGTATATAAACGGACGTGTAAAAACGGGGGTAAATAACGTTGGGCTAAATTAATTTAATGAATGAAAACTAAAGTAAAAGGGCCCAAATTCAAGAATGGGTTGGGCCCATGATTGGTGTAACCTTTACACCATTAACTTAATAATGGGCCGCAAATATTTACATATAAGAAATAAAGAAGAATGACAAAATATGTAAATGTAGAACATACGATGTGTTTAACCCGAGGATGGATTGAGTTGTGATGTAAACCTGCCCGGAACCGCCCGGCTGTCCAGTAGTCACAACAATACCTATCCAATGTGGGAGGTTAAACATGGAGCCCAACAAGGACCCGAGGTTAGACTGAGTTGTGGCGTAAGACTGCCCGAAACCAACCGGCAACAGGCAGCCACAACAATACCTGTCTAATGTGAGAGGTCCGGGCCTTAATAAGACAATTAAGGCTGAGTCAGGATTGATAGGATTAAGTGAACTAAAGACTTAATCAAAAATGGAACATGCTAAACTAAACGGACTGGTGGGGGTTAGGTTAGAAAACACTTAACCAACTTAGCATGTTGGCTAGAGGTAGAAAACCTAGTAACGGGGGACCCTTTTCAGCAGTAACCCTAAAAAGGTGTATCAGGATACCCTGAAACTAGGCAGGGTGGGGCACGATTACTGGGCTGATTGTAAGAGGTCAAATCGACGGCGGTGGTGTAGCAGTGTAGGTTCTAACGGAGTGCGGGCGTGCACACACTCCGGCGCAGAAAAATAAGGCACTGGACACCAGTAGCATACCTGTGCACTCTAAGGTTGTGTCGGGTTGCCACTATGGGACTTGATACACCCCATGGTGGGACCAACATAGGTAACTACGACATCGGGGGCCGTAAGACACATGTAACTATGCGAGTAGGAGCCGATCATCATAGAATGGATCACATCACCCTGATTATGGGGTGCAAATTGGAAACTAGTTTATATGGGTTCAGAGATTAACATGGGGTACGATAGTATATTCGACCCTAGACAATTTATCCAAGTTTATAGTGCATGCCCACTTCTCGTTTATACTTATCATACCCAGTTCTTTATTCATAGACAAAATAGTACTAGACTTACTCAGGCTTTATGTCTGACTCTATTTTCTTTCGTCTTCTTTCTTCCGTTTCCCCCCCCAGGTCCTCAGGGAGGGAACACAGCAGCTTGACCTACCTCAACATCCAGCTTGAAGAAGAGAAATGTATTGCTTGGACTTTCCTGTTTTAAACTATGGCTTTGGACAATCCACTATGGGGCTTTTGCAGTTTACCTATGTTTTATTTATGCTTCTTTAAATAATGTACTCAAGACAGATTATGAAAGTGTTATGTTATGTTTTTGGAAAGGATGTTGTTGTAACACGTATTTGACTTTTATGAAATAAAAGTTTGTTGTTCTTCCGCTGTTTACAAATATGTGTTCTTATATCTGTCTTGTATATCTGTGACTTGTACTTATAAACCTCCACCAAAATTAGGGCATTCCCTTTGAGAGTGACCCTAACGGAGGTGGGGTGTTTCACTTGGTATCAGAGCATAGGTTTACCAGATAAGATAAAAAGTTTTGAAAATTTATTTTCAAAAAGGAAATTTAAAGAAGCATTTTTAAAAGATAAAAATATTATTTTATTTTTAAAGGCAAAGTCCACTCCCCAAAGCCATAGGTACTATCTCTTATCCTTCGTTTTGAACCTATCCTTTTTGTTTCAGCATGTCCGAAGATCTTAACTTGCCGGAAAAAGAAGGCCAAGGAGAATGGTGGGTGCTTTTCATGCGGTCAGACAGGCCACAGGGCTAAGGACTGCCCAAGGAAACGAGGGCAGGGGCAGGGGGCTGGATCCACCCCAGGGGCGCAGGTCCATGTGCTAGAAGCGCCACCATTGCAACAGCGAGGTACAAACACTTCTGTAGAAAGTGTAGTTTATCTTTATGATCACCCCGTTCGCACTTTATTTGATTCTGGCGCATCACACTCCTTTATCTCGTCTGCTTTAGTAGAATCTCTGCACCTAAAAACTAGTATGGTAGAGGACCCCTTAATTGTTTCAAACCCAATTGGGGGCCCAGCTCATTTGTCTATGATCTGTTTGGATTTGAAAATTTCTATCCTAAGTGTTGAATTTCAATGTAGTGCCTTTGTTTTGGGCTTTTCGGGGTATGGTTTGATTTTGGGTATGGATTGGCTATCCAGTAATGGGACCATCCTTGATTGTGAGAAAAGGGTTGTTAGGCTCCTAACCCAGCTCGGTAATACTCTGGAAATTTCTTGTAATCCCTCGTATGCGGTTATGCTTAGTTATCTTGAATCGCTAGATGCCTCTGTTGAAAATTTGAAATCAGTTAGAGTGGTCCGGGAATATCCGGATGTCTTTGAAGAGGTGAAGGGCTTGCCTCCGAAGCGGGAAATAGACTTCCGCATATATCTTGTAGATAATGCAAAGCCCGTTGCGTTGCCCGTTAGACATATGGCTCCACGAGAAAGGAAAGAGCTCAGTAAACAGATTAAAGAGCTTCTAGAGAAGGGGTTCATTAGGAGGAGCATTTCAGAATGGGGCGCTCCAGTGGTGTTCGCTACAAAGGCGGATGGTTCACTCCGTCTATGTGTTGACTATAGGGAGCTCAACAAGCTAACGAAAAAGAATAGGCACCCTCTCCCTAGAATTGACGATTTATTTGACCAGCTTGTAGGAGCGTCTGTTTTCTCCCAACTCGATTTGGCAACCGGTTTTCATCAGCTAAGGGTGGCTGAAGATAGCATCGATAAAACGGCTTTCAGAACCCCAGACGGTTTCTTTGAATGGCTTGTCATGCCTTTCGGCTTGACAAATGCACCTGCTTACTTCGTGGACCTGATGAGTAGGGTATTTAGAAATTTCCTCAACAAATTCGTAGTGGTCTTCGTAGATGATATCCTTATCTTCTCAAAGAGTGAAGAGGAACATGCTCAGCACTTAAGGGCAATCATGGAAACTTTGCGAGTCCATCAACTAAAAGCCAAATTCTCCAAATGCCACTTTTGGAGAGAAGAGGTGAGGTTCCTTGGGCACATAGTATCCAGACAAGGGTTAGCGGTGGACCCTGCTAAGGTAGTGGCGGTACAGGATTGGAAGACACCAAGGAATGCAACTGAGGTCCGAAGCTTCCTAGGACTAGCAGGTTTCTATCGAAAGTTTATAAGGGATTTTGCGAAAATCTCAGCTCCGCTCACGAAATTGACTAAGAAGAATCTAGTATTCAATTGGGACTTGGATTGCGAGTTTGCTTTCCAACGACTGAAGAGGGCTCTCACAACAGCCCCAGTTTTGACGCTGCCAGATGGGAGCAAGATGTTCACTGTTTATACGGATGCATGTGGGACAGGGCTAGGCGCCGTCTTAATGCAAGAAGGAAGGGTGGTAGCTTATGGCGGGAGGCAATTGAAGGTGCACGAAAAGAACTACCCAACCCACGATCTTGAGTTAGCCGCCATCGTCTTTGCACTCAAGTCTTGGCGACACTATCTCCTAGGTGAGAAGTTCGAACTTTACACTGACCATAAATCGTTGAAATATCTTTTCTCGCAGAAGGATCTTAACTTGAGGCAACAAAGGTGGATGGAGTTTCTTGCCTCGTACGATTTCGAAATCTCCTACACTCCGGGCAAAGGCAACGTGGTTGCAGACGCGTTGAGCCGAAAGAAATTGACCCTAAGCCCGTTGTTTGTTGAAAGACAAAGCCTAGAGTTTATAGCCAGTTTCGACTTTAGGCCTTCCTCCGATTTCGTACCAGGCTTGCTAGCATCTCTCGAAGTGCGCCCAACTTTTGTGGATTCAGTAGGGACAGCGTAACGCGAAGACCCTCAGCTTGTGGAAATAATTGATAGGCTAATTAGGGGTGAGACTTCAAGTCACCTCAACAGATACTCCATCGACGATAAAGGTTTACTAAGGCGAGATGGAAGGCTATGCGTCCCACAGATAAACGATTTAATAAAGAAGGTTCTCGAAGAAGCTCATCACTCCAAGATGACGATACACCCAGGCGGAGATAAAATGTATAAAGATATAAAAAGGACTTTCTTCTGGAACGGCATGAAAAAGGACGTGGCAGAGTTCGTTTCTAAGTGTATGGTGTGCCAACAGGTTAAAGCGGAACAGAAAAAGCCTGGAGGACTACTACATCCTCTAGAGGTCCCGCAGTGGAAGTGGGATAGCATCTCAATGGACTTCATCGATGGGCTGCCTAGGTCTAGGAGAGGCAACACTAGCATTTGGGTAATAGTGGATAGGCTTACTAAAAGCGCCCACTTTTTACCTGTCAAAAGTAAAAGAACTGCCTCATCCCTAGCATCACTTTACCTCAAGGAAATCGTTCGACTCCACGGAATACCATCTAGCATCGTTAGTGACCGAGACCCCATCTTCACCAGCGAGTTTTGGCGGAGTCTGCAAGAAGCAGTAGGAACGCAGTTATGCTTGAGCACAGCCTATCATCCCCAAACCGACGGCCAAACAGAGAGAGTGAATAGAGTTTTGGAAGACCTTTTAAGGTTATGCGTCCTTGACTTCGGAGGGACATGGGAAGACCACCTTCCTTTGGTGGAATTTGCCTACAACAACAGCTATCAAGCAACCATCGGAATGGCGCCCTTCGAAGCCTTATATGGAAGACCGTGCCGATCGCCCACTTGTTGGTGGGAGTCTACTGATAAGCTCATACTAGGACCAGATATGATCCGAGAGACTTCAGAGAAAGTGGACTTAATACGAAGAAGGATGAAGACGGCCCAAGACAGACAAAAGTCCTATGCCGACAAGAGGAGAACCGACCTTGAATTTGAAGTTGGAGACAGAGTTTTTCTCAAGGTATCACCGCTAAGAAACGTTGTTCGTTTTGGAACCACCGGAAAGCTAGCGCCAAGATTCGTAGGGTCATTCCCTATCATCGAGAAAATTGGAAAAATGGCCTATAGATTAGAGCTACCCGAGAAGTTGGCCGGAGTCCACAACGTTTTTCACGTTTCACATCTACGAAAATGTCTACATGAGTCTGCTGAAGTGGTAGAGCCAAATATCCTCGAAGAGGCCGAAGTGGAACCCGAAGCAACCATAAGAAAGGTTCCTACCCGCATACTAGGAACGAAAGTGAAGAAGTTACGCAACCGCGAAGTCAAACTCGTCAAAGTCCAGTGGAGCGACGCCGAGGGAGACGCGACTTGGGAAACTGAAGCTAGAATACGCACTGCATACCCTTTTCTATTCGAGGGTACGTCCTTGATCTTTCCTTTTCCTTAAGTTGCGCTTTTATCTATCTCTTTAGGTATATTTCCTCGACCGTATCTTTTAGGTAGAAACCTTTTGGATGGAAACATGTAGTTGAAACATGTTATGGATGATGGTTGCAAGTGGTTGCAAGTGATTGCTAGTGGTTGCTCGTGGTTGCATATACACACACAATCTAGGTTTTAGATCGGCTCAGTCACTTCATATTGCATATGCATATATGTTTGCATTCGTATATGGTTGAACTTTGATGTGTGGTCATGTGGATGTTGCATTTGTGTTGAATGGTTGTGCACTCATGTAGAATCAAGAATAGGAAAATTTGCATACATAATGGATTCATGGCACTTACATAATTCGCATTAAGGAGGTCAACTGAATCAGTAGACCGACTGATTTTGCATTAGATAAGTTCATGTATACACACACACTTTGCATATGATCATGAAGCATTAGAAGTCTTGTAAGGAAAATGGATGCTCGTGTTTGATGGATGAGTAGATGGATGTTTGGATGTTAGGATATACATTCCTCCTAACTTGAAGATTTCGGGGACGAAATCCTTTTAAGTGGGGGAGAATGTAACACCCCGAAAATTCTATAACTGTGAAGTTAACAAATTTAAAGTATAATTAATCTGAAATCAAAGAACTAAGGGAAACGGGATACGCCATTGCGTTCGTCTCGGAAAAATACGCGAAATAGAGACCGAGTTTTCGAAAAACGGAGTCCGTATGAAGAAGATATGGCCTTCGGAAGTTTTGAATTAAGTTTAAAATTCAAACAGAATTAAATAATTAAATATTCCGAAGTGGGGCCCAATGGGCCAGGGTGGGAGAACACCCGCCTGGGCCACCCAGGTCGACTGGGCTGTCGACCTAGGCTACCCATGTCGACAGGGCTGTCGACAGCCCTGTCGACAGGGGTATCGACCTGGTCGAGCCCAGTCAACCTGGCTGGCCAGGTCTGTGTTCCTCCGATTTTCTGTGGTCTGCTTTGTCACTAGGGCTAGGTGGCAAGTTTTGATTGGTCTCTCTATCGAATGAATGGCTACGATCTAACCTAGCAACATCAATGGTCCTAATCAATTCCTAACCTCTATATAAACAACCCTAGACTAAACCCTAATCTATTCATTCAAAAATAAGAAGATAGCCGCCATGTTGCTGAGGAACGACTAAGAGTAGCCGCCAACTAGAGAGAGGATTAGGGAGAAAGTTCTAAAGCCTAAAGCAATTCAAGCAACCTAAAGCTAATCAATTCAACAAAGGAATCGTATCTCTTAATTAGAGAATTCGCCGCAACCATTGTAAGTAGAGTATTACTTTGGTATGAATAAACAATTGTATTGGTTTGTATGCTTGAATTGTGGCAATAAAATTCGTATTTGTGCGATTTATATACGTTTGGATATTTTGAATTATGTCATTCAATTATAAAGAACTACATGCGGTAGTTCTATGCAAATATACGTTTGGAATATTCGCAAATTATGTGACCTATGTTGAAGCTACATGTATGTAGTTGATTGAAATTTCATGCAAGTTTGGGGCTTTGTTATTATACCATCATGATGTCTATTTTTGTGCATAAATCATTTTGCAAGTAATTGAGACAAGTTTGGTTGTTATAGTTCATATGAAACTATGTTGGAATTTTGACACCATAATCCATGCATTAAGTCATGCTTTTGCAAAACTTGTGAATATGGCTAGGCTATGAATGATATTCGGCATAATTAAAATCCATGATTAAGTCTATCTTGTTTAAAAGAATTATATGATGACATATGTGAGACATGGCTAAGTTAGACACAAAAATCCCTTTTTGCAAGTTAAAAGTAAACACCATGATTAGGAATATTTATGCATAAGTATACCATCGTTATGTGATTAAATTTAATTAAGTTGAACTATGCTTTTGTGTTAGTACAAAGTATCCTCTTTGTAAGCATGTAGAAACCTTATGAACATGACTTGTTTATATTTATGCCATGAACAAATTTAACTATACCTATGCCATGCTTATGTTTGATATTATGCCATGCTTATGTTTGACATCATGCCATGCTTATGCTAGAAATATTTATGCCATGCTTATGTTTGACATTATGCATAAATAAGAATATAGGTCCATATTGCAGTTAAACCTATGCAAGTTCACATGCTTTGATTCATGTCACCTATGTTACCACTATGCAAGTATACCAGTTTCTAGTATGTATTTCCAACGTCATATGCAAGTTCATGCGCTCACCTTCCCCCTCTTTGTGTATGTAATTACGTCATAAGCCTCCCCTTTCGCATGGCTAAATTGGGCTTTAAAAGGCTAAGCCCAATGTATATAAACGGACGTGTAAAAACGGGGGTAAATAACGTTGGGCTAAATTAATTTAATGAATGAAAACTAAAGTAAAAGGCCCAATTTCAAGAATGGGTTGGGCCCATGATTGGTGTAACCTTTACACCATTAACTTAATAATGGGCCGCAAATATTTACATATAAGAAATAAAGAAGAATGACAAAATATGTAAATGTAGAACATACGATGTGTTTAACCCGAGGATGGATTGAGTTGTGATGTAAACCTGCCCGGAACCGCCCGGCTGTCCAGTAGTCACAACAATACCTATCCAATGTGGGAGGTTAAACATGGAGCCCAGCAAGGACCCGAGGTTAGACTGAGTTGTGGCGTAAGACTGCCCGGAACCAACCGGCAACAGGCAGCCACAACAATACCTGTCTAATGTGAGAGGTCCGGGCCTTAATAAGACAATTAAGGCTGAGTCAGGATTGATAGGATTAAGTGAACTAAAGACTTAATCAAAAATGGAACATGCTAAACTAAACGGACTGGTGGGGGTTAGGTTAGAAAACACTTAACCAACTTAGCATGTTGGCTAGAGGTAGAAAACCTAGTAACGGGGGACCCTTTTCAGCAGTAACCCTAAAAAGGTGTATCAGGATACCCTGAAACTAGGCAGGGTGGGGCACGATTACTGGGCTGATTGTAAGAGGTCAAATCGACGGCGGTGGTGTAGCAGTGTAGGTTCTAACGGAGTGCGGGCATGCACACACTCCGGCGCAGAAAAATAAGGCACTGGACACCAGTAGCATACCTGTGCACTCTAAGGTTGTGTCGGGTTGCCACTATGGGACTTGATACACCCCATGGTGGGACCAACATAGGTAACTACGACATCGGGGACCGTAAGACACATGTAACTATGCGAGTAGGAGCCGATCATCATAGAATGGATCACATCACCCTGATTATGGGGTGCAAATTGGAAACTAGTTTATATGGGTTCAGAGATTAACATGGGGTACGATAGTATATTCGACCCTAGACAATTTATCCAAGTTTATAGTGCATGCCCACTTCTCGTTTATACTTATCATACCCAGTTCTTTATTCATAGACAAAATAGTACTAGACTTACTCAGGCTTTATGTCTGACTCTATTTTCTTTCGTCTTCTTTCTTCCGTTCCCCCCCCAGGTCCTCAGGGAGGGAACACAGCAGCTTGACCTACCTCAACATCCAGCTTGAAGAAGAGAAATGTATTGCTTGGACTTTCCTGTTTTAAACTATGGCTTTGGACAATCCACTATGGGGCTTTTGCAGTTTACCTATGTTTTATTTATGCTTCTTTAAATAATGTACTCAAGACAGATTATGAAAGTGTTATGTTATGTTTTTGGAAAGGATGTTGTTGTAACACGTATTTGACTTTTATGAAATAAAAGTTTGTTGTTCTTCCGCTGTTTACAAATATGTGTTCTTATATCTGTCTTGTATATCTGTGACTTGTACTTATAAACCTCCACCAAAATTAGGGCATTCCCTTTGAGAGTGACCCTAACGGAGGTGGGGTGTTTCAAGATTTATAAGTAAAAGCCACAGATAAACACAAGACAAATATAAATACACATATTTTAAACAGCGGAAACCAAACAGACTTTTATTTCATTAATACTGTTCAAACAAAACCTTTCCATAATTGTCTCAAAATACTTCCATCATTACAACCTCATTTCTGTCTTGATTATTAAAGAAGCATAAAAACATAAATAAAAGTAACAAAAATCCCCATAGTGATATCCAAAGCCATGATCCGTGCAAAAGAGATCCAAACCATACGTCTGCAGTCTTGAAGCTTGCAAAAGAATAATAAGCTGGGTTGTTTCCTCCCTGTTGACCTGGGGGGGTGGGGAAACGAAAGAAAAGAAGACGAAAAGAAAATAGAGTCAGACATAAAGCCTGAGTAAATCTAGTAACTCTTCAGTATGTGAATAAGAAAAAGGGCATGATAGATATAAACGGAAAACAGGAAAGTGTCACAAGCTAAGGAAGTGTCACTTAGAATCGAATATACTATCACACCCACACTATATCTCTGCACCTACTTGAGCTTATTTTAACTGGCACCCCATGCTGAGGGTGAAGTGATCCCCATTTTTATTCAAAGATCGGCTCCTAATCGCGTAAACATGTGTCATACGGCTCCCAAGAATTGTAGATACCTATGCTGGTCCCACCATGGGGTGTATCAAGACCCATGGTGGCGGCCCTGACACAACTCTAGAAGGCGTAGGTTATACTACTGGTGCCCCTAGTGCCCTGTTTGTCTGCTCCGGAGTGTGTGCACGCCCGCACCCCGTTCGAACCTACACTGTTGTACCCACCGCCGTCGCTTTGACCACTTACAATCAGCCCAGTAATCGTGCCTTACCCTGCCTAGTTTCAGGGTACCATGATACCTAACTTGGGTTACTGCTGAAACGGGTTCCTCGTTACTAGGGTTTTCTAGTCAAACATGTTAAGTGGTTAAGTGTCTGTATTTACCTAACCCCACCCATCAATTCTTGTTAACATGTTGAATTTGGTTAAGTGTTTATAGTTGACTTAACCCTATCATCTGTCCTTAGCCTCTTAGAGCACCTGACCACTCACATTAGACAGGTATTGCTACGGTTACTGGATGTGCCGGTCGGTTCCGGGTAGGTTTACACCGTAGCTCAGTCTAACCTCGGGTCCTTATTGGGCTCAATGCTTAACCACCTATATTGGATAGGTATTGTTGTGACTACTGGACAGTCGGGCGGGTCCGGGCAGGTTTACGTCACAACTCAATCTAACCTCGGGTTAAGCATACCGTGTTTTCTAAATTTACATATTTTATTACTTCTCAATTATATATGTAAATTTCATGTTCTTTATTCTTGGGTATAACAATTCATACCGCTAGAATGTCATTGCTGTTGGCATGTGCCAACCATGCCAACTTATATTTTTAATGTTTTACACCCAACGTTATTACCCCCGTTTGTACGTTCGCAACATTATAACAATTGTTGGGCTCGACACAATTCAGCCCAACCTTATAAACGTGAGAAAAGGGGAAATCAAGAACATGTAATATTTTACAATACATAAAGGTGTGTGGCGCATGAACTTGCAATTTGGCGATTCAACTACTATAAATTATGGGTCATGTGAACTTGCATTCAAATCAAAGTATAACTAGGTAGGTGACATATGAAATGACATAGTTTAGGTTTATACAAACTTGGGTTTAAACATGTTTAACTTGGCATAATGTCAACCACAAAACTAGCATGTTGTATATTCACCAAAATGTCCAATTTTAACATCAAATCATATAGCCTATTTCAACATGAACTTGCATAGTTTATGTAATCCAAACGATACTTAACATAGATCCAATTATGCTTGCAAATAAGCATAAGAATGTGTTTATAGGTTTTGGATCATGTAGGCATAAAAGGTCTCAAATCTAGAACATGTTTACATAAACTCTAACTTAGGCTAAGAGAATGTATATAGTTCATGCCATAGACATAAACATAAAGGGATCAAATTCTAGTTTTTTCCACAAACTTGCAAGTGCCATTGTTTTCATATACAATTGTTCAATAGGCTTGCATCAATCAATTTAGGCTACAAATATCAATACACAAGTCATGATAGAATCATTACAATACACAGAATTTACACAATAACACAATTTTATTTTCATTTACATCGAATCACGTCACAATTTTTATCCATATTCTGAAAGGTCACTATACTTACAACGAATGCAGAATTCTTGAATTCTAGATTCTGAATTCTGAAATTGAGATGCGCTCCTTTGGGTAGATTAACGTTGCGTTGATTAATTTGATTAAACTTTTATCTTCTTCTTAATCTCTAAGCTTCTCTCTCTTGACGGCTATGCTCAATTCCTTCCTGGCAGCATGACGACTCCCATCTTATTTTTTTGTGTGAATTTTTAGTTTAGACTTAGGGTGTGTTTACAGATTTTAAAATTGTTTTGAGCCGTCAGATGAAGACAGGAGGAATCTAGACCATACAAAGTTCAAAGAGCCAATCAAGAGGTGACATGTCATCCCTAGTGACACACCGAGCCACAGAAATTCGAGCCAGACCCAGCCAGCCAGGTCGACCAGGTACTGGCAGGTCGACACTATGGTCGACCTGGGGTGGCCAGGTCGACACCATGGTCGACCTTATGGTCGACGTGGTCTTTGGGCGGGAATTTTCCCGCCCAGCCCAGTTTAAACCTGTTTTTTCGAATTTCGAATTTGAAACTGAGCTGTTTGAATTTTAAATTTTATTCTGAAACTTCCGAAGGTCATAACTCCTTCATACGGAGTCTGATTCGCGCAAACTCGGACTCTATCTCAAGAAGAATTCCGAGACGAACGCAATGGCGTAACCCATTTCCCTTAATTCTTTCATTTAGAATTAATTACACTTTAATTTGCAAAGCTTAATGTTATAGAATTCCCGGGGTGTTACACCCACCCTGCCACGCTCAGGGTACCATGATACATCTATGTGGATTACTGCTTAAATGGGTCCCCATTACTAGGGTTTCCTAATCAACATGTTATAATGGTTAAGTGTTCCCAATTTAACTTAACCCCACCCATTTGCTTAATTTACATGTTGTACTGGTTAAGTGTTGCCTATTCATATGTTACTTAACCTTCTCCCTGATTCACGCATGTTTATTTAACTGTTAAGTTTGTGGGCCCATATATACTAATATTACTCACTTACCCAAGATTTACTTAACCCTTTCCCCTTATCAAGTCCATATGTATTATTGGTTAAGCTTGCCTTAACCCTATCCACTTTGTTCATGTAATATTGGTTAAGTTGTCTTCTTGTCCCTATTAACTTAACCCACCCACCTAACATGTCATATTGGTTAAGTGTTTCTATTTAACTTAACCCTTCCATTCATCATGTGTGTTGGTTAAGTATTTCTTATTAACTTAACTCCACTCGTTCATCATGCTATATTGGTTAAGAGTTTCCTATTAACTTAACCCTACTCGTTCATCATGTTATATTGGTTAAGTGTTTTTTTATTAACTTAACCCTACTCGTTCATCATGTTATATTGGTCAACTTAACCCTACTCATTCATCATGTTGAATTTGGTT
The DNA here is from genome assembly GCA_030737875.1 of Allium sativum. Taxonomy (NCBI): domain Eukaryota; kingdom Viridiplantae; phylum Streptophyta; class Magnoliopsida; order Asparagales; family Amaryllidaceae; genus Allium; species Allium sativum. The sequence continues at coordinate 295,614,320 of CM060919.1, forward strand.
AAGTGTTTCCTATTAACTTAACCTTGTTCATTAGTTTTAATTCATTCATTAACGCCTTAACCTCTCACATTAGAACTGTTGTTTGCGGTTGCTGGATGTGCCGGGCGGTTTCGGGCAGACTTCTACCGCAAACTCATTCTAACCTCGGGTTTTAGGCTTTATGCGCTAACCTCTCATATTTGATCTATGTTGTTGCGGTCGCTGGATGTGTCGGGCGGTTCCGGGCAGTTTACACCGCAACTCAATCTAACCTCGGGTTAGGCACGTTCATCTTTTATGCAATTTACATATTTACCGTACATGTCCATGTCAAGATTTCATATGCCAATTATCCCAATTTCACAAAACTAGTCATGTTTCAATTCTCAAGTTATGCCCAACAAATTCAATTACAAGTTATTAATCAAAATAGGCTACACCCAATCTTCCCAAATTTACAATAATAGTCATGCTCCAAAATCAAAATATACATTATGCTTGGCGTCCCATCCAATAGTTATGCCCGATCTAGATTTAACATGCCAAGATTTACTATTAGGTGTTTAAATCGGAAAATAACATGAACTTACAGAAAATGAACGGATCTTGTTTTCTGGGATCTGATTTCTGAATTTGTTAAGCTATCCATTGATGTAGACGTTTGATTCTCTAATTTGGATTTGGTTTGGAGCTTTCTAACTTGATTTCTAATTTGGAGAAGATGGAGGCTAAGCTAGCTTAGGGATGGACATCATGACGGCTTTATAGAATGAGATTGTGAGGTTTAGGGTTAAGATTTGGGGTGTTTATATAGAACTCTAGGATTAATTCTAGCCTTTAGATTAGTTCAGGAGAAATCAGAGCCATCAAACCAAAGAGATGTGTCATCCAACCAACCATAGCATGACACAAGCCCTAATACCTCAGAAATTAGTCATTGGTCAATCAGAGAAGGCCACATCAGCTCAGGCCTATGAAAATTTGCCACTGGATTTGGATCAAAAAGGGGTCGACTCCCTACACAGGGGAAGGGGGTCGACACCCCTATAGAGGGTCGACACCTATGTCGACTCCCCTTGAGGGGGGTCGACACCTCTGAGCGGGAAATTTCCCGCTCATCCCGCTCTGACTGAATTTCGAATTTCGAACTGTTTTAACTTTTAATTACTATTTTAATTTAATTTTTGTTTAAACTTGAAATCTTCTGAACTCCATAACTTCTTCATACGGAGCCCGATTTACGCAAACTCGGACTCTATCTCAAGCAGAATTCCAAGACAAACACAATGGAGTAACCCATTTCACCCAATTCTTCTCCTAAAAATTAAGTGTTCTTACATTTGTTAAATTAATATTCATAGAAAATATGGGGTGTTACACTTTTAATGATAAAACATGATAAAACAATGGTTCTCCATTGATTCAAAAAACTATATAGCTTATGTGTATGACTACGTCTATTTGAAGCAAATGCATGGTTATCTAACATATAATAAATAATGATTATTTAAGATAAAGGTCTTTGGTTATCTACCAACATAGTTAAGCAACACTAGTTCGAAGCAATGCCCATCTTGCACTAACCATGTCGAACCCCTTTACAAAAGGGAAAACCCCAAAACAATATTCTTGCAACGCAAAGCCATTGGTTTTGAAGCAAATGGCTATGAAATAATGGCCTTCGAAATGCTTGATTCTCATTCGCTTTCCCAACCTAATGTGAATCGAAACATATAAAATTGTGCTTTGCACCTACTTATCTAGATCATGTAAAACAATGCTTCAAAACTTTAAAGTGGCACATCAAACGATGTTTCGAGACTTTCAAATTAAAACACAAAAAAATACTTCGCACTCCCTGTCTGTCATATGCGAAGCAAAGCAAAACATGACATTGAGCCATGTCTATCTGGCTTGGTTCAAAATGGAATAAAACACGACTTCAGAATCTTCATAGCGAAGGAAAACAAAAGAAGTGTTTTGCACCTGCTTATGTGGATTTATGAAGTAATGCTTCGAACCTTTGAAAGCAAAACAAGCAAAAAAGGGCTTCGTTCCTGTCTAGCTAGCTTCAAAGCAGTATGAAGCGGCATTAGGCTATTTGATACCAAGTTAAAAAGAGTTCTAAGCAATAAAACTATGTTGCTCCGCTAGCTTTGCTTCAAACGAAGCATAGTTCTTTGAAACACACAAAATAAGAGTTGGTATTGATCAAAAAAAACAACTTCCCAATTTGAAGCAAATAATGGCTTCGCATATTCTGGCTTTGTATTCATCAGCAAGTGAATCACTCCATATCAACTGAGTTGATACCTTCTGCTTTGCAAGTTAAAAGTGAAGCAGGTCCATGCAAAACAAAATAATATGACCTGAGCAAAGTTGTAATTTAATGAAAACCCTATTTTTTTCTAAATAAGTGAGAACTTTTTATCAACTCTTCATATTTTTCAAAATCTTATTAATGGACCTAAAGTTTGATTTTTTTTAGAATTCATGTGAAAACTATGCCTTCTACCCAAAGGCTGGAAAGACGGGATTAACTAGTTAGTAATGCTAATTAATCAATTTCTAAAGCTTTTTGGTTCGAACAATTTATAATAAAATCATTTTCAATAGGAAAAGATCCCAAAAAATCATAAGAACTTGAGAATTACCTTCTCTTTATCCCATGAAATTTTCAAAGTGAAAATATTTACATAGTCACGTTAGTGGTTTAAACTTAAACAAATTATATTTCATCTTAGGGAAATTCATAAAATATTGAGTAATGATCATAAAATTAAGAAACTTAAAACCCTCTTCCTAATTACTTTATGTATGTTGTATTTAATTTTTAGAACATTTAGAGATGTAAAATGACATGTACTATTTGAAACCTAAGATTTTTAACTAAAGACTTAGTTAAAAAAATTCTAAACAAATTTACACATGTTATTATTTATCCAAACAACAACAATTCAAACAACATAGATAAATTCGTGTATTACCCATAAATAAAATTGATACCAAGCAAACAAGAATGAATGAGTATATTATTTATCTTAATGTTGGATGAACAAGTAGAAATTCAATTAAGATTAATTATCCTAGTTTTTCCTTCTAAGTTCCCCTTAGTTTCCTCCTCCTTTAGGTTTTGTAATGGTCGGCCATCTCTAGGTTTAGTTGAGATATGCTTTGTGAAATGAAATAGTAAATCGAAAATGAAAGGTCATGATATGAAAGACTTAATATATCCCGCTTCCCATAAGCCCACTCTTATGTTATTTAAGTTACAAAGTTCAAACTATATTACTTATAAAATCTCATCTCACTACCCCACTATATTGTTCTTATTTAATCTAGATATAATGAATAATATTTTCCTGAAAATTAGAAGTTACAGATCTGCAACCACCTGTATTCAATCACCTCTCAAGCCCCTTATTTTGAGCTACACATTCTCATTTATGCAATAATGTGGAGGGCGATGAGAGGGAGAAATGATTATTACTTACATTAGAATGTGCGGTTAAAAATACGTGGTTGGGGAAAGATTGCACAATAGAGACTGTGGATCTTTCATACATACATACATACATATATATACACACACACATACATTTATATACACACACATACACATGCACATGCACATTCAAAAACATGCACACATACATACGCTATAAATAGTGTAGCATCCAAAATACTAATTGATTTCCACCATAAGTTCTGATTTGAATAATCGTTGCTTCTTACTTCCCACAAACAACATTATTTAAATCAAAACTTAGGGTGGAAATCATAGAGTATTTAGGGTATTGTACGTTTAGAGATTCATTGAAATATATATATATATACATATATATATATATATATATATATATATATATATGGCTAATACTACATATGTAATATTGTTTAGGATATATGTTTTACTTAACTAGTATTAATGTGTATTTCACAAGTTGTGGTCTATTTCATTTTTAAGATCCACTCCATTTTGTGTTTGTTGTAATATTATAGTTTTTACTTTGAACTATGACTCAATGCTTATCTTATTGTGTTATAGGTATTATTTTATGCTAGTAAACCCATGTGTTGCTTTGTGCCAATATCAAGTATGCATTTTATGAATTATATGAGGTAAGATAACGCTCATGTGTTAGCCGATGTGAATATTCACATGTAGTATTATCAAATAGTATTGCTTTATAATATCCTTTTTTTATTATAAGTATAAAGGCGGGGCGTTTTCTTTTCATTTCCATACTACTTTCTCCTAACACTTATCATTCCTCATAATCATTACATCTACCTAAAATAACCTCCTTTGAAATAATAGAGGAGTTAGAAATAAGGCATTGGTTAAGAGACTTTTATTTAGTTTATTAAAACTAGGACATCGTGATTTTAACTATTAACCATTGTAATATCATACGTCGATCCGTAAAATTTTAAACAGTATCATTTAAAATATATAAGATGCGACATAAAAATTTGAGTGTTTATTAGTAACCAGACCATTGTACTTATGTAACTATCAAAGAAGCAATATAACTTATTTTCATAATGGTATTATGAATTTCAAAATAACTACATGAATTCAGTACTATTGTAGCCTAGAAAAATCAATTGATGTGAAGCCAAATTATATACATACATTACAATCAAAGAATACCATATTAAAATGTCGTTTTTACAATTATCTTTGAATGCCTAGTGTAATGGAAACCTATTACATCGAAATTATGAGGCCTGTTAGATGCAATTTTTTGACAACTAATTTTCTTTGGTAGTTGTAATAGGTACCTATGACAATATTTTATATTTGTATGTTGTCATATATGTCTATTGTTACTATTATTTGTCAGTTTTAATAAATATCAGTTTTCATCCCTGTTCGCTTGTTGTAATAGATTTCTATCACAGCCATATTCTTTTACTGATTGTAATTGATGCCAATTTTAACAACTCTTTTTTTAGCAGTTACAATAGGTACATATTATAACTCTTTTAGTTCACCAATTATCATATATATATATATATATATTCCATTTTCAACAACTTTTAACCAGCTATCATTATCTTCGATTATTTATAAATACTATTAAATAATAATAATAATTGATTATAAATTTAAAATATGAAATAATTCCGGTTAATAAACAGTAATTAGTAACTAAAAATTAGTCAGCGATAAATCAATGATAAATAAATAATAAATATTTAATTATTAATTTAATCAATAATATTTTTTATAAGAAATAATGGTAATTTAAATTTAAAATTCAATATTATATAACAATAATTAACTATCAAAAATAATTTGTAATATTTATTAATTAATAAAATAATTAGTATTAAGTAATAATAAAATAAATAATACTTAAAGATAATAAAAATCATTATATAGTCAATAACTATTTTCATATAATAATAGTCAGTAATTAAGAAATATGAAATAATTCCATAAATAATTAGTATTCAATTATTAAATTTTTAATAGTTGTTGTATAGATAGTTGGACGGCCCACAATTAATGTCGTAGGCGGTGGATGGTCTGCCTTAAAAACCGAATAGCTGATTGTCAACCACAATCACCTGAACTATGCTGTATTTTTTTATTATTGGTTATAATGAAAGGTGTTTGCAGTCACCTTAAAAACCAATCGGCTTTGCCAATTTTTTTATAATAATTACTGTTAAACAACCAAGATGTAAAAATTGATAATTAATTAATAATCACGGTTAAAAATTTAGGCTAATATTTAGTATAGAATTATAATCAATATGTATTATTAAATATGTACACTAAAACAAATCAAAAATATTCTTAAAATTTAATTTAATTTAATTTTCACAAAAGTCAAAAGTTATAAATTGAAATTTATAATTAATCATTTATAATTAATAATTTATGAATAATAACTTATATCTAATAATGTGATTCCCATTAGTAAATTATTAATGCTATATGTAAATAATAATTGATATAATTAATAATCTATTATTTAAACTTGAAAAAAAGGAACATGAGACTGTTGATGTGGTAGGTCTATCAATTCCTATTTCAAAATAAAGCATCACTATACGTTCGGAAAATGGTATAGAGCTGCACATTCCATATTCCCTTGGTATTTATTCATTTTTTAACTACTATATCCACACAAATACCAAAACTAATACTGCCTTTGAGAGAATTATGAATATTTCAATTCAAATATGCTTTTCCCTTGTTTTTCCAAATCATACTATATCTAGATGTTGGATGGCGCTTGTGGTCAAAGTAAACCTCGAACTACTGACCTCTTATCAGACAATAGCATATCTTCCCACAGTGTCACACTATATTGGCATCAAACTATACCTAGATGTTCGTCAAAGTTGATAACTCTAACTCCAGTTTGATGAAATTAAAACTTTATCCTATTTGCCACTAATAATCAGTCATCGCTAACTCTAACTCCAGTTTGTGAAAGTGAAAAAAGGTCGTAAGTTGAGAATAGAATCAGCTTCTTTGGGTTGGGATTTGGCCTTTTTTTGTTAGATTTGTTATTCGAGGAAATGGAAAAAGATAGAACGAAAATTATAATTTATTGTCGAGTTGTACATTCAAGTGTGACTGTTAACAATGATATTTTTTACTGAGTGGTGTGCATGGATATAAAAATTGATTCTTTGTTACTTCATTATTAAATGTTCAATTCCTATTTAGTATAAAATGAAATATATTATGTTAGTGCATGTTTCTTCGTTGTGCCTATCCAAATTGCAATAAGATTTTAGACATTTGAAAGTAAATATAAAATTGATGGATGATCGCATTTAAATTTTTTAATTTTAAACTTTGAAACCGATCAAGACCAAATTCCAATCTAAAAAGTTTAGTCTATACAAATATTTAAGACTCATTTTCCGTCTTTATCATTAAGACTGAAATTTCGGTCACAAATCAAATTTGGGACTTGAGATTTAAAGACTGAATTTTCAATCTTTAATTTGCCTTTATTACTTATAAAGAGACCGAACCCTTTTAATTAAAGACTGAATTTGTCAGTCTTCAATTCAATATATTTTTGTAGTGTATGTGGAAAAAAATATTCAACTTTATTGTACCATACTACCATCGTTCTATCACTACAAGAAAAGGTTTGTTTAGTGATGGAAGAAAACCGTTACCAGCCGTCGTCGGCCGTCACTAGCCGTCGCTATGTATCTGGAAGCTAAGCAAATAACGTCGATGTTAGTGACGGCTGTGGTCTCCTTTATGACGATGGTTGGCGAGGACAAGCATGCCACGTGGACAAACCATTGGACTTTCTACGTTCATTACAAGCCATCACTAATCGTAACCAAAAATCCGTCACAAGTCGTCACCAGCCGTCGCTATACTGGGCCAATAAGCCGTCACTAGCCGTCGCTATACTGGGCCAATAAGCCGTCACCAGCCGTCGCTAAATTGGGTCAATAAGCCGTCACAAGCCATCGCTAAACTGGATAAATAAGTTGTAGCTAGCCGTCACCGGCCATCGCTAAACTGGGTAAATTTTTCTGTTTTCCAGCAGCCATAAGGCCTTCAAGCCACACCAACTCAAATCCAACCAATTCACAACTCATATACGATCACTTTCACAATCCGTCACCTCATATACACTCCAATTCACCACATAAACTAACATATATGATTTAAAATGACGCATATACGACTCAATAGATAATAAATGATAAATAAAAACAATATAACAGTCCAAAACCAACATCATGTCCATATAGACCTTCCTTATAGTGTGTCCAAAAGTTGCATTAATGAATAGTTATATGTTTGGATAGTTATCTTTAGTGTTTACCTAGATGGTTAACAACAACCGTAATAAGAATATAAGCATCATTACCAACCCTTGTAAAATTCAAAGTTTATTAGGACATGAAGATAACGCGATGAGGCTGCAGTTTGTTACTGATGTGCGAACTTTTCAAAAATGCTATTTTTCACTATTTATAGTCTCTTTATTAGATGGCGATGTTTCTAATATCACATAGCATCCGAAATTTAGTTCATAATATTTTTCTATTCTTGATACATAGGTAAAAAATGAAATGATAGCCAAATGAGCTCAATACTTTTTAGATTGATGGAGTAACTGAATCAACTTCTTATGAAGCACATTGATTTTTTTAACTATATGATTGAAGGCCTCGGAGCAGTCTATGACAGCAACATGGACGCCAAGGTATCGTTAGGTAAGTTTTTACCATTTTCTTAGCTTTAGGCTTCTAACATTAGTCAGAATATTTTGCTAACATAGTTTCAGTCTTACAATTTATCCTGGCCTTAAATAGATGTATGTTTTTTTGTTATAATAGTCAGAAGTTATAGTCATTTATGTTGATTATGAACTACAAGCTTTTCTTCATGTCTGCCAATTTTTTTCATTTACAAGGCAAATAACTAGAGACACTATGGGCCTTAAGTAAACTATACGAGGCTTTTATGAGTGATAAGAGTTATTTATGCATGCATTTTCAAAACAAATTAATAAACAATACTTATGATATATGTGCATGTATGCCATGTTTAAATCTATCTGATATTATCAACCATATTTTTACATGATTACCATGATTTATGGACTCACCAAGTTCGTTTTATAATATTTCAAAATTAACCTATACATATTTAGCATATTAGCGTACAGATTTACTAGCTCTAAAATTAACTAATTTATTCGCTTTAGTTATTATTTGACATAGGTACTTCAATTTGAACGTAACTATGATCAAAGTTCACGAATACTTGATTAGTACCACTGCGTTTATTTTATTCAAAATCGTTGAATATTGTTTCAGTTCATTTCATTACTATAACAAAAGAAGTTATTACTTGATCATTATTTTCTCCACACACGCACAATGACAAACATGCCTTTCATACCTTGTTTGAGGAAAGAATTGCTTATTTCTTACTCTTCGTACAGTTCACATTAGCAAAAATTTAAAGTGTGATAGAAATTCATTCAATTGTATGAAAGAATGAGTTGTCATTATCACTATGTTAACAATTTGTTAACAGTTCGGCCTTAGGCCTGTATTTGTCCATTTACAAATGCTTATGTATACTGCTACTTGCCATGTATTGTATAATGATTACAATCATTATTCTCAGCAATAATAATCCAACTTTTTCTCCACAATCTCGCCATCGTTATTCTAACATGGTATAAGAGCACATAATTGCTTAACAACAAAGAAGAAAAACAACTTTTGCATCTCATCGGAATTTTCTAATTCATCACATGAGATCAGTCTTCTTCTTCTTAAGTGACTGTGCAATCTTAACAATTAAGATCGCATTATATAATCGTGAGCCATCCTGTGAAGCCAGATCAGCTGCCATCATCTCTGGTCTCCATGGTTGCTTCTCTGACCATCAGTTCAATCTGTCAGAAGCTATCCAAGACTCTCTGAATCTGGTTTCTCCCAACTTTTATCCCATTGTATCTTTTTTGTTGTCTCCTTTGTACTTTATTTTCTTGATTTATTCAAGATGGTCGAAGGAGATATCACATCACCCATGGCATCAACTACAAGAAAAACAGTACAATCAAATTCAAATAACACATAAAAACTCATCAAGGCTATAATCAAGCCATAAAGTCTACTGATATCCACACAGCTTGATCAGTCGAATTATTTGCTATGAAAATTGAAAATCGAAACTACAGTGAAAGGATATGGTCTCAAAGATCATAAATATGGAACAAAGATGATCCCATCAAATTTTATCAGAGATAGTGAGGACAAACTCACACCAAATCAGGAATACTTAACTTATCAGAGGTAGGACAATCCGGTAAGCTCATGGCTGATGTCATCTATAGGACCTTCACTAATGCCATAACTCATTGGTTGCAAAACATCTCACAAAATCTAGAAAACCATGAAGAGAGTTTTCACATCTCAATTTGTTGCCAGATTTCAAAGCATCAAAAAAGGAAATAAAAGTATGAATGAGTACCTTATGACAATCAAGAATCTATGTGACCATCTAGCCTATGTTGGTCATAAAATCGATGAAAGTGAACAAGTGTTGTATATTGTTAGTGGTCTTGAGGATTAGTATGAAGCTGTGGTAGCATTCATAACCTCAACAGAACCCACTCCTTCACTTCAGATTGTTTAATCTACATTATTGGCACATGAAGGAAGATTACTACAAAAGCAAGAAACAAACACGGACTTCTCCATAAACTACACTATTAACAACAGAAACAAAAATCAAGAAAGAGGCAATAACTCAAGAAATCAGAATAGTAGCAGTTACTAGAGAGGTGCAATGTTTGGAAGAAACAAAGGAAAATTTGGGAGATGGACTCCCAACAATAGACCGAAATGACAAATACGTGACAAAATTGGGCACACTGCCAACAAACGTTACTTCAAGCTTGATAATAACTTCAATGTAAATCAGCAAAACAATAACAGTAGAAACAGCCAGTCAAATGTCAATCCGATCAAATGGTCTAAATGACATTAAAGGCACCCGAGAAAGCACCTTTGACACAACGAAATTGGAAGACATTCAAGATGATGCATGGTATCCATATTAATGAGCCACACATCATGTCATAAGCAACTTAAACATTCTCAATCTTGGTAATAGAGAATACAAAGGTACACAATCCTTACTTATAGGTAATAGAAATTCAATTTGCATTACACACTAGTAATGTTAGTATAAAGGGCACAAAGCAACTTTACTTAAACAATCTTTTAAGAGCACCGCACATCAGAAAAATAAACTTAATAAGTGTGTCACAATGTGCCAAAGATAACAAAGTATTCTTTGAAATTTACCTTAAACAATGTCTGGTCAAGGACATTCTAAGAAATGAAACTTTGTTGCAGAGGAGAGAGTAAAAGGGATTGTACAAATTTGATACTGGAATCTAAAGAAACCAAGGATTTAAAGAAAACTAATGTAATGCTTGTGAACTAAACAAAGTTGAAGAATGTATGACTTCTGACATATAGCATTGTAAACTTAGACATCTAAGCATGAAAGTTGTAAGACAAGTTTTAGATAATCATAGTATTGTGACTAATATTCCTGAATAATACATGAATTCTTATTGTCAAATTGGAAAAGCCACAAATTACCTTTTAATGATTCTAGAACTGTCTATAATGCACCTTTAGAACAGATTGCCACTGAACTCTAGGGACCAGCACCCATTGATACTGACTATGGCTATAAATACTATCTCTTTTACTGATGCTTAGTCTAGATATGTTTGGATATACTTTCTGAAAGCAAAGTCTGAAAATGTCAATGCTGTGATACAATTTATAATCAATGTTGAGAACAACTAAATCATAATGTAAAAGTATTTTAAATTGATGGAGGAAAAGAATTTTTTCCTTTAAAAGATTACTTTAATCAAAGAGGCATTACTCACAGACTAACTTGTCCTTATACTTCAGAGCATAATGGTACTATTGAAATAAAGCATAGGCACATAGCTGAAACAGAGCTAACACTGCTTGCACAAGCATCTTTTCCTCTAAAATTTTGTCCTGATGCTTTTGTCACAACCGTGCATTTAATAAACATGTTGCCAACAATAGTACTGCAGTCTAATTGTCTTACTGAAGTGATAACTAAACTCAAGCCCAGTTACAATAGTTTAAAAATATTTGGTTGTTTATGATTTCCTCATTTAAGACCATTCAATAGACATAAGTTGGATTATAGATCTCTACCATGAATCTTTTTAGGGTACACAAGGGTTATAAGTGTCCCGATAGTAAAGGAAAAGTATACATATCTAAGCATATTACATCAATGAGAGAAAATTTCCCTTTAGTAAGCCAGAATATAAAACCATCAAAAGAAACTGTAATCCTAAATAATCTGCTCTATCCACTGTGACAAGCAATGATGATGTTGTATATATGCCACATTCGAATGACAATATAACTTATACAAGCACCAACTGTTAACATTGCACCTCAACACACAATGTCCAGCAGTGAACTGGGTCACGGGTATAATATAACACCTGAAAGTGTTAATGGTAATGTCATGTCACAGACTAACAATGTCAGTGAGGACAATGTTGCTCCTGATAATCAAGATGAGGAAACCAAACATAGTAGTGCTCAATTTAAAAATAAGAATCACATGGTGATTAGAGCCAAAAGTGGTATTTTCAAACCTAAAATTTATTGTAGTACTCTAAACTTAACTGAACCATCCACTTATCACCAAGCCATGCAAGATGATAAGTAGAGTCAGCCATGAAATAGGAGTAGGATGCTCTTCATAGGAACTAAACATAGTGTCTTGTACCACCTCCCAAAAATAAACATATTATTGGGTGAAAGTGGACATACGAAATCAAAAGGAATTCTGATGGTACAATATCTAAGTATAAGGCAAGGTTAGCATCAAAATGGTATTCACAACAGTGTGGAATAGATTTTAATGAAACATTCTCTCCAATTTTAAAAACAACTTCTATCAGAATTATACTAATATTTGCCTTGTATAAGAACCAGACCATCAAACAATTCGATGTGAATAATGCTTTCTTAAATGGTGTTTTACAAGGAAGAGGTATATATGGAGCAGCCTTAGGGATACAAACAAAAAGAACATGAAGAGCTTGTCTACAAACTAAATAAAGCAATCTATGGTCTAAAGCAAGAACCAAAAGTACAATTTGACAAACTCAAATCAACATTGATGAAGCTTGGCTACGATCCTACCAAATCAGACAACTCATTATTTGTTAAATTCACATCTGATACCGTCACCTACGTATTAATTTATGTTAATGATTTTTTTATTACATGCAACAATGAAAGTGAAATCAATCATATAACAAAGTGTCTGAAGAGTGAATTTTCAATCAATGACCTGAGAGATGTATCCTACATTTTAGGAAGTAAAGTGATCAGAACCACTGACAAGGAATTACATCTAAATAAAAAATACATCTCAGAAGTTCTAATCAAGTCAAAAATGGATAAAGTAAAGCCTCTTTCTACACCAATGACAACAAACTTACATCTCACCAAGGAGAAAGGAGAAACAATATACAATGAAAGACAATACAAAAGCATAATTGGAGCTCTATAATACATTACTATCACTAGACCAGACATATCATATAGTGTTAACAAGGTAAGTCAATTTATGCAGAAAGCTCTAAGTGAGCATTGGAAAGAACTCAAGAGAATTCTAAGATATCTTAGAGGCACAATTAATCATAGACCGGTCCTGAAATCAAGCAATAAGCTCAACATTACTATATACTCAGATGCTAACTGAGCAAGTGACTGACAGAAAATCAACTATAGGTTACTTCCTGTTTCTTGGAAGAAAAAAATACTATTTCATAGTGTGCAAAAAAACAAAATACAGTTTCAAGGTCAAGTACAGAAGTCGAATATGGAAGTTTAGCAACTAGTAATGTGACAATTTAAGTGCTATTGCATTAATAGCCAACCCAGTGCTACATTCCAGAACAAAGCATATGGATTTGGACATATATTTCATAAGAGAATTAGTACTAAAAGGAAAGCTGATTGTGAATCACGTAGCTCCCACTTACCAGGTTGATGGCAATAAACGAAGTATTTGTCAAAGCAAAGGCTCGAGATGCTTAAAAGCAAGTTGTGTGTCACTGATTACCTCACAGCTGAGCCATCTTCGAAACCAAATCTACTCTCAGAGGTTCCTAGAATCATTACAGAAACTCAAAAGCAACTGATGCACATCAACTGCCACATATCTATCACCAATGGAGATAATTCTGTCACAGAGGAAGACGATGATCGTAGACAAGGATCAAAAGAAGAGATTTTTAGAGATTTGAAGATTTTCTCTCTAAAAAGAGATAAATTGCCATGAGATAGCCATTTTTAATGTTTTCTCCCACAAACCATTAACCTAGAGTTCGGGTTTTAGGGGGGTTATGAGAGAATGAACTGTCATTATCACAATGTCAACTATTTGTTAACAGTTCAGCCTTGGGCCTGTATATGCACATTTACAAATGCTTATATATACTGTTAATTGCCTTGTACTGTATAATGATTACAATCAATATTCTTAGCAATATTAATACAAAATTTTCTCCATAATCTCGCTTCCATTGTTCTAACAAGTTGGAATTTTAAAAAAAAAGTTCTTAAAGTGATACTTTACAATTAAATGTATAACGCTCTATAACCTGTATTCTTTATAATTCTTTATCACTCAGGTAAACAAATTGTTTAAGTCAAGTGTCTGAGAACTAACATAGTGTAAAGATTTATATCTATTTTTCCTGATTGCATAATCCTCTGAAAAGATTCTGAAATGTGAATCTTGATTCTTGATTATTCTTGCCATATTTAAGGACATCTTAATTCTAGAGTGACATTATTGCTGTTGGTATGTATATTTCACATAAATGACATGGTAGATGGATATTAATTATAAAGGTTAATTTTATTTTCCATACGCGGTCCAATTGCTTTATTATTATTATTAATGTTCGTTGAAGTATAATATATTCCTCCTTTGAGCATAGTGTAAATTATCAGTTAAGTTTGTATCTCTTAATCACTCAAGTCATGTTTTACATAATATCAATAGTCTATTAATATCCCTGACCATTTTATTTTCGTTAGAAGCAATTCTATCTTAAAAGCTCAACTAAAATTTAAATAAGAGATAGAAGAAGTGCGCTAAGTGATAATAAGAAAATTCAACTCCATTATAGTAAAAGGAAACATTATGAATATTTAGGATTATATGAATATATTTTGATATCTTGAGAACTTAATGATGAGTGGTTAGAAAATGGAAAGCATGGAAGATCCAAAATTTATGGTGCTCAAAGGGATAAAGATTGGTTCTACCTTTCATTTAAATATATTTATTTGATCTTTGTTATTGACTCTTTCTACCATAACAAATTGTTATTAATGTTTCCTTGTAATTTGAAATATAACCGATGACCATTTAGTGTACAAATGACACTTCAATTTCAATAATTAGTCTTACGCAAAGCATGGTCTCAAACTAGTCAATTAGTACGTGATTATAGAGCTAAAATTTAAGGTGTCCTCCCTTTTCATTTATTAATTTCAAATGTTGCTTTACTTTTACATGCCCCAGATACCAAATCATCAACCTCTTATTCCAATTGCTAATTTCTACCCTAAAATATCATCCCACGTCGAATAGCCTTACGCCTACAAATAATTCATCCACTCCCGCTTTTTCAAGTACTCAAAAAAACAAGTTGAATTTAAGCCAAATGTAGGGAAAAAGTGCCATTTTGTTGTGCCAAGTTGGTCTTTGACCAATCACCTACCCCATCTTCCTAAATAAGTTGTTAATTATGGCCAACAGAAAACTACATCTAAAAAAAGCTCCAACGGTCATTTTAAATGTCGATCTCTTCTTCCTTTTTCTTTGATTTCTAATTTTCAATTGTTTTAATGTTTGTGCATCCTGTGACTTCTTTCTATTCAATTCTCTATTGGTTTTGTGCCTCCATGGGTTCGTGTGGATCTTTTGGCGATTCGTTGGAGTTTCCTCGAATCGATTTAGGGTTTGTTGTTCATGGACAGTTTATTGGGGTTAAACTCGACTTGAATTCGGTCCTTCTTGCCTTGTTAGAGAGGCTTATGGTGTTTGTGTTTTGATTTGTGATTTTTTCCCTAAATCAATGCTTATTGGGGTAGCGACTATTTCAGATTTTAGGACGTTGGTCCGTCATCGGTTAATTATCGTTTATGTTGCGTTTATGGAGCTTATTCTATGTTGGTTCTCGCCTTCGCTATCATTTCGTGGTGCTTCCTCTAAGTTTACGGGTGTTGAGCACCACGAAGGAAGCTTGAGGGAATCTTTGGCTGGTGCTTCTGTCTCTCCTATATTGTTGGGTGAGGTGGTCGATCCGGTTCGCCGAAATAGATTTCTTCCTCGTACCATCTCTTGTTATGTTCCTCTTCGGGAGGAATGATCGGTATTGGCTATAGTTTGTCTTGTTGAGAGCAAAGGCAATAGGAAGTGTAAGGCCCAGGCTTCCTTTTGTGCTAAAATCGAGCATCCCGTTGTATTACACATTGGTTTAGTAAGGAGTCGCCAAAGATCGTCACCGGAGGAGGAGTTCAATCTCGTACTCTTCCTCCCATTTCCACGACTAGCATGTTTTCTCCTCTGGTGATTGATGTCCACAAAGATTTTGGATTTTTTCCAGTTCTTGAATCTGACTCTTTTATTTTGCCTTGAGCTAAAAACCAGGGGTTATAGGGGAATGCTTATCGACGATGGTTGGCCTACTCTCGCTCTTTGTGTTGTGATACCGAGGTCCTTTTTGACCAATAGATCATGAAAACAATAGCTTCCAGATCTGGCGTAGCATCTGTTGTTAGAAATTGCGGTGTTTAAGTGCTTAGAAGGGCCTGCTTTCTTGCCTAACTTTGGGTTTCTGGTATGTGTTTTTCCTTCTCCTTACTTACGATTTTTTGTTGGTTGTGGGCTTGTTAAGTTTTGTGGTGATGCTTTGTTTGTGGTTGGTGGTTCAATTGTTGTTTCTCCTATTGGTGTGTTGATAGTGGGTTTGACTCCGATGGGTATTGGCAACTGTCAATTAACGAGGAAGTTGATCACCCTCTTGTGGCAATCATGCATGCACCAGTTCGGGTTATCTTGTTTTCTCTCAAGCTTGGGATGGTGTTTGGTTTTCCTGTTGCCTTTTAAGGTTGTTTATGTCATGTAGGGTTTCATGTTGGTGGCCTCATGATCGATGGGTGGTGGTTTTTTCATTGTATGTTCTATGGGTTTCTGGATTGTTTTGTTGCTTTTGCAGTAGCCACTGCCTTATCTTTATTCTGTGATTTGGCAATGGCAGTTTTACTACCTTTGTTTTCGTCGTTGAAGTTTAGTTCATAATGAGAATAGTGAAATTTAGATTCCATGACTTATTCCCCTTATTACCATTCACAGAAGGGAGGAACCGTATGAGATGAAAATCTCATGTGCGGTTCTAGAGTGGAGATTTTTTGAATAAAATAAATGAATGACTGTAACGGATGTCAGCTCAATATGAAGGAATTATGCGGGTCGGTTACCAAGTGTTTTTTTGGAAGTTTCTCTATTCATCTTTTCTGCTTTCCGCACCTCAAACGAAGCAATGGTCTGAGCATGATAGGGTCTTTAGATGGTAGGTTGCTCTTGTGGGCTTGGTTTGGTTCTTGCGGGCTTTAGGGTTGTTCATTTTTGGTTCATCGTTGTAGTGATACAACAACAGCTATTATGTTTGCTTCCTGCTTGGTCAAAGGCTTTCCCTTTGACTTGGTTTTCTTAGCTTTGTTTCCATAGGATTTTTTCCCACCCCCTTTGTCCAGTCTGAGATCTTATTGGATTTCCACTACTAATCAGGATCATATAGATTATGATGGTACTGTTAGTCTGGAGTCCACAAAGCAAGTGGAAACGTTTGTTCTGGATGTTCCTACAGCTCACTATTCTGTCTATGCTTTCGTTCTCCTTCCTATCCCTTAACTTTTTTCATCTCCATCTATTTCTTCAACGTCACTATCTACCTCTCTCTTCTCTCATTCAAATCCGTTGCTCAGTGCAAACCAGATTATGCTTGCTAATGCTCCTTTGGACCACTTAGCCAGGAATTCTCATTCTTATAGGGTTTTTCGACTAGTTTTTGATGAGTTTGCTTCTCACTTATCTCTTCTTGTCAGTTGGACTTCATTCGTCCTGAGATGGGGATCATACCGTAAGTGGGTTTATGTCTTCATTTGTATCTAGCCATTCTTCTAAGTGGAGTGCTTGGCTTCAACCACGTACTCCTCACACCATTCGTACTCACTTTCTCGCAACATCAGATAAAGTTGTTCGGTCAACCCGTCGTACGCTTTATCAGACCTAGGCTTCCTTTCCTGTGGTGTATTCCCTATTAACTCGTGTTTGGTTTTTGTTTGTTTTTTTTCTTGATAGCGAACTGTTTGTTCTAGAATATCAGGGGTGTTGGGAAAGACGCTTCTATTGCGTGTCTGAAGCATGTGTTTAACTAGCACTCTATCTGCCTAGTGGCACTTCAAGATCCTTCCATGGGGATGGAGGTGCTTTTCGATATTGTATTCTCTTGAATTTTGGAGGTTTATTGTTCAGTATGTCCAACACGATTTGGTATGTATGAGAAAAAGGCCTCCGTTTGGATTGTTTGCGACCTAACTCAACTTTTGTCGATTGAGTGTTCTCATCCTTTCTTTCCTTTCCCTTTTCTTTTCTGTGGGGTCTACATTAGATGCGATTGCATCGAGCGCAGGAGTTTATGACATGACATCTTGCCCATGTCTGAGTTGGTCTTGATGGCTCTGTTGTCGGAGGGAATTTCAATGTGGTTTCATGTCAAGCAAAGAAGCGTGGAAAAACCTCTACCAATTGGGCAGTGGTAGAGGATTTCATTGCTTTTATTATCCAGTCGAGGCTCGCAGAGATTTTCTTTGTAGTCTCTGCTTTTACTTGATGTAATAACCAAGACGAGCCCAATAGAATCCGGTCTCGGCTAGAACTGGTTTTCTGGTCAAAGGAATGGTTTAGTTATTCCTTCTTCTTTTTTCCATTGAACATCTGCATCGCACATATTCAGATTATGCGTTGATGATTCTGAAGTGCTCCCCTCTTTCACCAACGAGACCCTCTTCATTTCGATTTTGGTCCATATGGAAAGCTCATCACTCCTTATTGAAGGGCGTGGATGATTCTTGGTCTTTCCTGCGAAAGGGAACCTTATCACAGAATTCTCTCTTAAGCTTAAATGCCTCAAGTCCTATCTAAAGATATGGAACATTCAGGTGTTCAAAATTATTTTTGATAGGGTGCGATCGGAGGAAGAGGCACTTATCCTAGCAAAAGTGACTTTTGATGCTGACCCTTCAACTTCTAACAAGGAGGAGTGGGTTCATGAAGCCTAGCTCGCTTTCAACTCTGAGTTGAGCATTGAGAATGCTTTCCTTTGTCAGAAAGTGAGAATCAATGGGTCATCGATGGTGACTATAATTTGAAATTCTTTCACGCTTTTATAAAAAAGAACAACATTCTTTCTATTTGTCAAATCCTTTGCCCTAACCTTTCTATAGATTCTACCCCTTCAGAGGTTGAAGCTACCATTTTAGACCACTTCCAAAACAATCTTCATTGTCCCTCTATAGACCATACTGTCCTATTTCTTGTCTTTTATTACTTTTGTGATTACGACTGCAGAAGCTCCCTCTCCTTGCTGCCCTCTATTTATGGAAGGGATCCGTTTGTGTTCAGCTAGGATACTGCTAGAGGACCTGATGGTTGCAACAATGTTTTTTATCATTGTGCCTGGGAGGTCATTCGTCAATATTTCGTCTTCAGTAGTACGCTCTCATGGGGGTGGACGTCCACTAATCTTGTGCTCATTCCTAAATGTGAGAACCACCAGAATTGATCAGATTTTGGACCAATCAATCTTTGCAACTTTTCGAACAACGTCATTTCCAAGATCTTTTCTGCTCGTCTCGTGCCTATTCTTGATTGGAAATTTTCCTCCTCTCAAGTTGGTTTTGTTAAAGGTCGTCGTATCACGGACAATGTCCTACTTGCCCAGGAACTGATTTCTTAAATTGATTGTAAGATTCGTGGTTTTAACATGGTAATTAAGCTTGATATAACAAAAGATTATGACCGCATGTCTTGATTCTTCATCATTCGTGTGCTACACACTTTTGGTTTTCCCAAGCCTCTCATTGATATGATTTAGAGGCTCGTTTCAAATTGTTGGTTCTCTATTCTTGTAAATGGAGCAGCCAGAGGTTACTTCTCATCAGGGAGGGGTCTTCGCCAAGGTGGCCCCCTCTCCCTCTCTGTTTGTCATCGCTACTGAGACTCTCATCAGAGGGTTACATACTCTTACACAAGCAGGGCAGATTAATCGATTTTGCATCTTTAGTGGATACCCAATCATTTCGTCCTTATCATTTACAGATGACATGATCATCTTTAGGAATAGAAACCAGTGATCCTTCAGTCGGGTTCTATCTCTTCTTCATCTTTATCAGTGGTGTTTAGGGCAATTGGTTAATGCTTCGAAGAGATGCTTCATTACTTCCAAGTCGATAGTACCTGGGGGGATCACGTGGATCGAATCATTGTCTGGATTTTGGGTAGGGTTTCTTCCCCTTCTTTATCTAGGCATTGTCCTTTATTTTGGTCACAAGCTCAATGCAATATTTGACTCCTTAGTAGACACAGCTAGGGTAAGATTTTTAGGTGGAACTCAACTCTCATTTCTCAAGCTGGGGGACAAGTTCTTATCAAGTCTGTTTTGTACTCTCTAGGTCCTCATGTCTTTGTTTCCATGACTCTTATTTCATATGTCTTTCATACCTACTTTTCTTTGGCTATGTATTTCTTCTAGGGTAAGAAAGACAACATGAAGAGGCACCACTGGCTTTCCTGGTATACCATCTATCATCCTAGGCGTAGGGCTGGTCTTGGTCTAAGGAACCCGAGAGATATCTGCAAGGCTTGCGCCTATAAGATTTGGGTTAGATTTCGCTCTAATGACTCCTGATGGGCATCGTTCCTTTATGCCAAATATCGTCATCTTCTACCGTTGGACTTCACCGCGACTTCGTCTTACGCTGGTGAGACCAGGAGACGAATGTTGACGGTTATGGCTTTCTCTGATGCCCACGACAGTGGGGTAGGATGGAGAGAGCATCCTTTTTCCCTTCGAGCACCTTGGAACTCTCTCGAATTCTGATTCCCAGAATCTGGGACTCCTCGTTCATTTCAGACAGGAGCATCCTTCCTAAGGTGACCATCATCATGTGGAAGATCCTACATGAGGGGGTTCCACTGGTTGATAACTTATAAGGATTGGCATACCGATAGTGTCTCGCAGTCGTTGTTGTAGTGTTGGTGCCTAGGAGTCATTGGCACACTTATTCTTGGAAGGTGAGTGTGCCACGGTGGTTTGGCCTTTCTTTTGGGGTTTACTGGTCCTTCCGGGGGAATATTCCTTTCTTCTTGCCTTCCTTTCTTTGTAGGAAAGTGTAATAGGGTAGGATCTTTCTTCGATCCTTTTTAGGCTCATTCACCATCCCATTTGCTGGTATCTTTAATGTTATTGGAAGAAGGCTATGTTCGAGAAATCTCCGATGATTCAGATTTCCATCATTCTTAATGTCTTGGATGATATCCATTTTTCTTTCCGAGGTACGCATTTCTGGGCAACCTCAGGCCCAAATTCTTATCTTTGGCTTCTACCTTCTCTATTACGCGGAGATCCCATCCCCATTATGGTGTGCAGTGAGTTTTTATTGGGTGTGCTACGGTGTTTTATATTTATTTGACTTTGTACATATTATATATATATATATATATGTATGTATGTATGTATATATAGAAGGTTTTTCAGGTATTCTTGTTGGTCTTAGTTGGCTGGATTGGCTTAGCTTACTGGTTGGAATTGATGGTTAGATTTTGCCTCATTCTTGGTCATTTCCTTTCTGGAAGAAAGGATGGAATTACAGAGTTGGATTCTAGTGAGTGCTTGTTTCTGTGTAGCTGGGAAGTCTGGAGAATCAGGCCGTTGAGGCTTGAATGGTGGTTTCTAATGTTTATTCGCTGGGGCTGTTTGGCATCTGTTTTCGCAGTATTTCGAGTGTTTAGTTTTATTGTCCTATTCTATGCTATTATCTTTGTCTTTATGTAGTTTGTTATTGAGTTGTGTTACAGACTCAGTTACACTGTGTGTTGTTTCTTTGTTTTTGTGAGCCACTGAAGAAAGGCCTTTTTCTCCAGTTTTTGGTTATATATATTTCCTTTCTTTTAAAAAAAACCAAGTTGTTAATTCTTTCATGCTCGCCAGGTTCTTGTTGGAAAGCCAACTTGAACTTTGGTCGCTACTTCACTTTTTTCTAACTTTAACATCTCTTCATTGATGGAGAAATTCCAAATGCTTTTAAATTGATCGTGAGGAACCATTGAAGGATAAGGCTCAATTTGGTGGGACTATAAGAGAAAAGAAGTGTGATTATCATTATTTAAGTTGTATTTATGGTTGAATTATATGTTCATGATTATGTTTGGCATTTTTTTATGAATAATACAAGGACGGGATAAAGTAAAAGGGAATGAATTGTGTCTTCTGTATTCTCTTCTGCATAGTATATTACATACTAATTATATGGCTTCGGGCCACGTGATTAAGCAAAGCCCACATCGCTCATTTTACGCTATATATTGTTCCGTACATCACTGTATTTTGAGATTTCATAAATATGAACTTTCATCTCTCAGTTGCACATCCAACATTTATCAAAATTCAACATTACTAAATTTCTTACTTGGTATCAGAGCTTTACTCACCAAACAGCTTGAAGATGCTCTGATTGAACCTCCTCAGTTCACCACCAATCCTGGCTTTAGCATTGGAGACAGGATGCAACTCTTCAATCATCAGAGAATCTTGGATTCTCTACATCTAATTTGCATTTGTTGAGTTTCATCTCTGTATCGAGCTTTCTCCCTTTTCGTTTCAGTTTCTTTTCCTGGCTGCAGTGCCTCGCCAAGATTGGTTATCATACTATCATCTTCATCCAACATCTGGCTGCATCTGCAATTAGTTTCTCTTCGATCCTAGCTATCGTTGACCATGGCTAACTGATATACACGTAAATGTGTATATTTTATCCGCTTATTTATCTTATTTTCCCTTTAAAATAATTGATACTTTGTATTTATAGCTGTATTTTCAGATTGTTGACAAGAAGCATGGTTTAGAGCATTTGATGGATAAAGCATGAAGAATTTGCTTAAAAAGAGTGAAGTTTAAAATTGCTAAAGCTTGAAGAGTCTAAAGCTTGAAGAACGGTTGCAATTATACTTCAGTTAAGAAGATTTGGCTCAATAAAGACTCAAACTGCATTCACATTAGCTCATTTGGAAGGCCTCTTACTCATGTTGCGTTCACACTAGCCTATTTGCTAAACCACTCACTCTAAAAGTTGCGTTCACACTGGCTTATGTGTTATTTGGGTTATTTCTTTAGTCCCACATTATGTAATTAGCTAGCTAGCCTTTGTCATATCAGCTATAAATACCTTGTATCTCATTCATTGTAAAACACATTAGGTTTTATTCTGTAATTCTCTTCTTGGAATAAAATCATTCTCTCCCTTTCTTTTTACTTTTTGTTTATTTTATTTATATTCATGTTATTTATTTTCTGTTTCTCTTCTTCTTTAGCTATGTCTAGCTAATCCCCTTTGATTAGGGGGTGATGACGCTGATAGTATGATTCAATATGAATCACATAGCCAAAAGATGAGGACTGTATACATGTAGATCTGGATCTGAATTAAGGGTTAGATGTGAACCTTCATATTTTGTGTCGTTTAAGAGTATGCTCCTTCACAGGGTATATTCGTGTTCGGTCTAACAATTATCAGATCTAGATCTAATTTTAGGGTTTTAGAAATTAATTAGTGAATCTGTCCTGATAGTCTATGGTTGTAGAGCTGAGCTCCTGCATATGCTATGCTTGTCGTTATTTACATATTTGTTTCTAAAAACCTATTATCGTTGATTCATGTTTGTGACAGAAACATGTATTAGATCTGGTTAATCTTTGGCTATTGATGATTATGAATCTGATCAATGTCATTATCCCCTAATTGCTTTCACTTATTGTTAAAACTCTCTTTTATTTAATTTCTGCTATTTTCTTTGTTTTCAACCAATCAAAAGTTAGGGATAACTTGATTGGATTTATTAATTAAAATATTTTTGGTCCCAGAGTTCGACACCCTCTACAACAATCCTTGTTGTTTAGGAAAGACGAACGGATTTTACAGTTGTTTACAACTGTATAATTTGTTCGCAAACAAATTTTGGCGCCGTTGCCGGGGACCAAAATAATTTTATTTTTAAATCCTTCGAGTTATATATATTGTTTTTTTTCTTATTTTCTCCATAAAAAATCAAAAAAAAAATTTATTAGTTTTTTTATTTCTCTTTTTATTTTTCCGTCATTTAAAAAGAAAAAAGAAAAAAAATTTGTGATTTTTTTTCTTTCGTTGCCTTCCAATTTTACAATAAATAAAAAAATAATCTTTTTGTGATTTTTTGTCCCCAATTCCCTTTCTGATTCCTTTTACATTTCTTTCCTTCTACAAATAAAAAAAAAGAGAGAGAGAATTTCATTTCTGTTTTCTTTCTATTCACTGCCATCTTTTCCTTCAGGGTCTTCATAACCTAGCACCACCATCTATACAAACTGCTCCTTCCTCAAACATACATACAAATTCCCCCCACATACAAATTCCCATCCACCAAGTTGCATAAAAAAAAAACAGTAAACCGCAAACAAGTTTTTGGCGTGTGTCCATCCAATCATCAACGCCCCCCCGTTCAACAACATTTTCCTGTGCCAATCACTGCAATTCATTTCTTCATCACCACTCAACAGCAGTTTAACCCATCTCCCTTGACCAAACTCCCTTCTACAAAATCATCTTCATATCACTGCAATTTCCTTTCTCCTTACAGCAATTACTTTCAACAACCCCCTCTTCCTTCCTCACCAAACCGCAACATCAGACCAATACCACAGACCAAACACCACAGCATACCTCCTGCAATTCCTCATGAACAAGTAATTCACAACCCAGTGAACAGTTCATCTATCACAAAGTACGAACTCCCCCTCGCGAACAAGAGTTCAAATTTCTCCGATTTTTCTGCCAAATACAACCCCAATTGCGGATCGGCACCAGTCCCAATCTATTACAGTGCCGTTCAAACCAGAATTAGCGAACAAACTCCATCGCAAAAAAAAACCCAATTCACAAATCGCGAATCAGCCAATCCTCACTTCTCAAAAGTCCTAACCCGACTTCAAATCTCCCTCAACCAAGATCAGAAACCCAATTCGATTTAGATTTCAAAATCCCCAAACCCAGATCCGCCAATTCGAACTGCATCAAATCGAGTATACCCTGTGCTGCAATACCCCAATCACAATATGACTTGATTCACTGACCCTTTCCCGTTTGATTTTTCCTTTGGATCGGGAAAATAAGAATTTGTTTTGAGTTGTCTGCAATTTTTTAAGAAGGTATCGGAGTTTTTCTATGGCGTCTAATTTGAGTTGGGGCATGGTACAGAGTTAAATAAGTGGAATTGTTGGCTTTATTTGAGTGCGTCCCCCTATTGGTTTGACCCAATATTGAGCCAATTGTTTTAGTGAGCCCAGGTCTTGTCTCTTGCTGTTTAGTTTGTTTATCTAGGGTTTAGTTTTTTTTTTTCTTTCCAATTCCTTTTCAGTCTCTTGCTATTTTTTTATTGTTTTTTTTTTAAAAATTTCGAAAGCAGGTACATATTCAGTGTTCGAGCGGTTGCACACCAAGTGGGGTGTGAACGCGCTAGCGCGACTCAATTGCACTGGACGGACTGCCGATCAAGGTGAGTATTTTCTAACTCTACAGGGACCGCTGCTGCAAATAAAAATATATATATAGACATTGCTTGTAAAAATCTTCTGCAGGGCATCGGCTTGCTTGTAAATTTTTTTTATTTATTTTTGCAATTGCCTGTTCTGAGACTGTTCATTCTGTGACTGATTAAAAAAAAAAAAATCCGCATTCATCTTAGTTTTGTTTTTATTTTCTAAGGACTTCATTATATTTTGACAAATTGGTTTAGTTCAAACGGATTATTTCTCGGTGTCTAGACTACGGCAGAGTAATAACTGTTTATAAATATTACGGTGATTCGTAAATATTATATCGGTTGTTCATCTGAAGGTACTTAAACCTTCGGCTGCATTGCTAGGGTGATTCCTGGTGCACCGATAACTCCTGTCCGTTAACTGGCTGAGAAGTCTTTTGTTGAAATAAATCAAACCGTCATTATATAATTCTAGAAATTGTAAATTGCATTAGGTTCATTTAAAAAAAAATCTTTTGTGTCTAATTCTTTTTCTCTAAAAAAAAAAAATTTCGCTTCTCAAATTTGTTTTTTTTTCTCATCTTCCCTTATTCTTCTCGCTAGTGCATGCGTCATTGGACTCGTGATCCTTCGGATAATCGTTTAGTTCGAACAAACATTTCTTTAACCATGGCCGAAGAAAATCCCCCTCGATCTCTTATGGATAGATACTTCCCCGAGCGAGTTTCTATTCCTTCCTGCATCATATTGCCCGCCCCAACGGGTAACCATTTTGAAATTCATTCGAATCACATAAATACTCTTCCAAAATTTGGCAATCTTGAACGTGATGATCCTTATATTTTGTTGACCAAATTTGAACAAGTTTGTGCAACCATGAAATTTCAACAATTAAGTGACGATGGAATCAAACTTAGGTTAATTCCATTTGCACTTACCGATTATGCTGAGAAATGGTTGTATAGCTTGCCTTCAAATACGATTGGAACGTGGGGTGAATTTGTGAACATTTTTCTAAAAAAATTTTACCCTCTGGAAAAAACATCTAAAATTCGAAATGAAATTGTCAATTTTCGTCAATTTGGGGGTGAATCCTTTGCAAAATATTTTGAAAGATTTAAAGAACTTCTAGTCAAATGTCCACATCACAATTTTGAAAAATGGACTCTTTGTCAAATTTTATACGATGGACTTGAAAATAACTCTCGAACCATGCTCGAATCAATGTGCCAAGGAAATTTTCTAGCCCAAGATCACAATGCCGCTTGGCAATTTCTCGAAAATTTGGCCGAAAAATCAGCTCAATGGGAAAGATCTAACGAGAAATCGATTTATTCCCGATCTAACGCTCATTCGGTAGGATCATCAGTTGCCTTAGAAGCAAAAATAGACGCGATGATATCCAAATTCGATAATGTCCTTTCATCAACTCAAATAAATCAAGCTCAAGCGTCTCAGACCTCATGTTACAAATGTAACGATCCTAACCACATAGCTGATCAATGCCCACATTCATTGGAACAACTCAACGCATTTAACAAAGCTAGGAATGACCCATTCTCCCCAACGTACAATCCAGGTTGGAGAAACCATCCTAACTTTTCTTGGACCCAAAACAATGCAAATTTGAATGCGGTTCGACCTTCTTTTCAATCATTTTCGGATAATCCTTCGAAACCTCCCTTTCAACAAACTCAATTCCAAAACCCTGCGCCACCGTCTCAAAATCAAGCGCAACAATCTTTTGTTCCCCAAGATGATAAACGATTGACATCACTTGAGAAAACTCTCGAAGAATTGACTAAAGCGACGACCCAAAATCTGCAATCAAATACCAATCTTCATAATTTATTGACTTCGCACATGCAAAACACGAGTCAATCGATCGCTAAACTTGAAATGCAAATGAGTCAGTTAGCCACTTCGGTAAGCGAACGGGAAAGAGGCACTTTCCCGAGTCAACCCATTCCAAACCCCAACCGTCAAAATCCTAACTCCAACCAAATTCACATCATTCAAGATTCAAACGTTAGTCACTTGAATGCGGTCACGACTCTTAGATCCGGCAAAAAGATTGACAACCATGTAGTCAACCCAAATGCTTTACCGGACGATCTTCCAAACCCAACCGAAAATTCGACCAACTCAGATCAAAACATTGAGCCAATTTCTGACAAGGACCATCCTCAAACTCAAGTAGCCCAACCTACTGAGTTGTCTGCTCCATTTCCTCATAGACTCCGACCTAGGAAAAAGACGGACCAGCTAGAAAAAATCCTTGAAATATTTAAGCAAGTTAAAGTGAACATTCCTCTTTTAGATATTATACAACAAGTTCCACAATACGCAAAATTTCTAAAAGATATGTGCACTCAAAAACGTCATACACATGTACCTAAGAAAGTGTTTCTAGCGGAAACTCTAAGCGAAGTCTTGTCCCAATCGATGCCAGTGAAATACAAAGATCCTGGCTGCCCCACAATATCATGTACTATTGGGGACAAGAAAATCGATAGATGCCTGCTTGACTTAGGTACTAGTGTTAACTTGCTGCCGTATTCCGTCTATCGCCAATTAGGTCTAGGAGAACTGAAACCCACCAAGGTTACCCTTCAGCTTGCTGACCGATCAATTAAGAAACCTGTGGGAGAAATCGAGGATGTGTTGATCAAAATTGGCGAATTCATCTTTCCAGTTGATTTCATTGTCTTAGAAACTCAACAGGTTAGCAATCCTGCAAACCAGATCCCTTTGATTCTAGGACGACCCTTCTTAGCAACCTCTAATGCACTCATCAACTGTAGAAATGGGTCTATGAAACTTTCTTTCGGTAACATGACTGTCGAGCTAAACATCTTCAGAACTGAAAACTCTCCTAACTCTTATGTGGACCAGTTTTCTGAAATCCATGTTGTCCACAATAATGAATCTGAGCTCGACCATCTAAATAACGAAATTGAATCAGATTATGAAACTTTGTTTCAAGATACTCCCGAAAATGTCTCTGATTCGATTCCTGTCGAGCCTCTCACAAATGAGTCTATCCCTCAACCAATTTCTTCAGTTGAGTCGCCCCCAAAATCTGAACTCAAAGTGTTGCCCAGTCATCTTAAGTACGCTTACTTAGGAGACAATGAAACTTTTCCTGTCATCATCGCTTCTGACCTTACTTTAGAGCAGGAACAATTGCTCCTTCCCATCCTTAAGAAAAATAAGGAAGCAATTGGTTGGTCCATGGCTGATATTAAGGGGATTAGCCCTTCGATAGTCCAACATCGAATCCACCTTATAGATGATGCCAAACCCACTCGTGATCCCCAGCGTCGACTAAACCCTATCATGAAAGAAGCAGTTCGTGCTGAAATCCTTAAATGCCTTGACAATGGAATAATCTACCCGATTTCTGACAGTCAATGGGTTAGTCCGATTCATGTCGTACCTAAGAAATCAGGGATTACCGTGATCCAAAATGAAGCTAACGAGCTTATCCCAACCCGCACCCAGACCGGTTGGCGTGTTTGCATTGACTATAGGAAACTTAACGCGGCAACACGTAAGGATCATTTCCCTCTGCCATTTATCGATCAAATGTTAGAACGACTAGCTGGTCATGAGTACTACTGTTTCCTTGATGGGTACTCGGGCTATAATCAAATCCCTATCGCTCCTGAGGACCAAGAGAAAACCACTTTCACTTGTCCATTTGGTACATTTGCGTACCGACGTATGCCTTTTGGTCTCTGTAATGCACCTGCAACCTTTCAGAGGTGCATGATTAGCCTTTTTTCTGATATGATCGAGCGATTTTTGGAAGTGTTCATGGATGATTTTTCCATATTTGGTGATTCTTACTCTGAGTGTTTACATCATCTCGATCTTGTTCTTAATCGCTGTAAAGATAAACACTTAACGCTTAATTGGGAAAAGTGTCACTTCATGGTCAAACATGGCATTGTCCTAGGACATGTCATTTCTAATAAAGGAATTGAAGTAGACAAAGCCAAAATTGAGGTTATTTCAAATCTTCCCATTCCCAAATCAGTTAAGGACATCCGATCCTTTTTAGGTCATGCTGGTTTTTACCGTCGCTTTATAAAAGATTTTAGCAAAATCACTCGACCATTGACCAATCTTCTTGGTAAGGATGTTCCTTTCGACTTCAATTCTGATTGCATTTCATCTTTTGAGCATCTAAAAAATGAACTTGTCTCTGCTCCGATCATCTGCTCTCCCAACTGGAAGCTGCCTTTTGAAATCATGTGTGACGCCTCAAATTTCGCTGTTGGCGCTGTCTTAGGACAACGTATCGATAAGATTCTTCACGTCATTTACTACGCGAGTAAAACTCTGAATGACGCTCAAATCAATTATACTACCACTAAAAAGGAACTCTTGGCAGTTGTTTTCGCTCTAGAAAAATTCAGGCCTTATCTAGTTGGCTCACACATCACGATTTATACCGATCATTCCGCACTTAGGTACCTTTTCTCTAAAAAGGATGCTAAGGCTCGTCTCATTCGTTGGATCCTTTTACTTCAAGAATTTGACCTTACCATTAAGGATAAAAAAGGATCTGACAACGTTATTGCGGACCACTTGTCTCGTCTTCCAAATGCCCCGTCTTCTTCTCTTTCGATCAACGAGAATTTCCCTGATGAACAGTTATTTTCTTTATCCACTGATCCTTGGTTTGCTGACATTGTCAACTACTTAGTCACCAAGCAGACCCCTTCTTTTTGGTCTAAGCAGGATAAACACAAATTCTTTTCTCAAGTGAAACATTTTTACTGGGACGACCCCTATCTTTTCAAGTATTGTCCCGACCAAATCATTCGAAGATGTGTTCCTGACACTGAAATTCACAGTGTCCTCTCTTTCTGTCATGACCAAGCATGCGGTGGTCACTTCGGTCCCAAAAAGACAGCCGAAAAGGTTCTCCAATCGGGTTTCTACTGGCCCACCCTTTTCAAAGACGCGTACGAATTTTGCAAAACTTGTGATCGATGTCAATTCTTAGGGAAAATTTCTAAACGGAATATGATGCCCCTAAACCCCATTCTAGAGGTCGAAATTTTTGATGTGTGGGGTATAGACTTCATGGGACCCTTCCCTAATTCTTTTGGGAACATTTACATTCTCTTGGCTGTTGACTATGTTTCTAAATGGGTCGAAGCTATTCCATGCAAAACGAACGACAATAAGGTTGTTGTGCGCTTCTTAAAAGAAAACATCTTTTCTAGGTTTGGCACACCTCGCACAATAATCAGTGACAATGGTACACACTTCTGTAATCGTTCTTTTGAAGCTCTCATGAGAAAGTATTCGATAACCCACAAGTTATCTACTCCCTACCATCCTCAAACTTGTGGGCAAGTTGAAGTATCGAATAGGCAGATTAAACAAATTCTTGAGAAAACTGTGAATCGAAATCGCAAAGATTGGTCCCAAAAGTTAACCGACGCTCTTTGGGCTTACCGCACCGCTTTCAAAACCAACTTGGGTATGTCCCCTTATCGGTTGATTTTTGGTAAGCCATGTCACTTGCCAGTTGAACTAGAACATAGGGCGTTATGGGCAATAAAAACTTTGAATCTTGATTTAGAGCAAGCAGGAGAACATAGAAAGCTTCAGCTTAATGAACTTGATGAAATTCGAAATGATGCCTATGAAAATGAACGAATTTACAAGGACAGAACAAAAGTTTTTCATGATAAATCAATTTTACGTAAAACTTTCATGCCAGGTCAAAAAGTTCTGTTGTATGACTCAAAACTGCATCTATTTCCGGGTAAGCTAAAATCTAGATGGACAGGACCTTACACTGTACGGACTGTTTTTCCGTATGGTGCGGTAGAAATTGAGAATCCAACTGATGGATCATCCTTTAAGGTCAATGGTCAACGCCTTAAACCTTACTTGGAACCAATACCCAACCAAGAGGAAGAGCTCATGGTCCTCCATGAGCCACATTACATTCGGTAAGACGCACTAACCCTCTTTTGTACATATGTAAATATTCTCTTATTTGTTTTTCCCTTTCACTAAGATATGTCTGATTAAGACTGTGAGGACACAGTCACACTCAAGTGTGGGGGGAATTTACATAACATCAGCAATCAAATTTTATGAAGTAGGTCATTCACTGAACAAGGATTAACTTAAATTCATAAATAACACCTTGGTTCTTGTTTGATAAGTTGAATTGTTGGGTGATGGGAATGAACATTATTTATTCATTGAATCGTAATGTGTCTTTTTAAGATGCTAGCTTGAGACTGTGCAGACGTTAGTTGTGTTCTGGAGTAAGCGTGTCAACCTTTGTTATACATGTTAGAATGTGCAAGTAAAAATAATCAAAAAAAAAAAAAAATCAAGAAATAAAAATGATTTTGCACCTACATTTGTTGGATTTTCTGAGTTCGTTTTCATGCATAATATTTTCTTTTCACTCAAATTTTCAAAATTGTAAGTTCTAAAATCCACTTGGCCCAAATTAAGGAGAAATGACTCACTGTAGCGTTCTTCTTCGATACCCCACATTATTCAAACCCAAGTTTTTAGTCGATTTACATCCATGTTTCGACAAGTTTATCTTATATTGGTATACTCAAGAACCATTGTTTAAAGGTCAAAAAAAAAACGTCACTTTTTATACCAATATTACACTACCCATTCTGTACTTGTTTTAAGGTAGGATAACCATATACCACATCTTATTTTATATGGGTTATCTATCTTACGAAACTTTGCTTATCATTCCTTTCAGCTTTTTGTATAACATCGATCCAGACTTGTGTGTTGAATTAAGGTTATAGAAGTAGAGTAACTAGGGCACAAAACTTTCCTTTCATGAAGTGTTGGTAGTAAAGGAGGAATCAAATGAAATCATGTACGTCATCATTCCATCTTCATTCATCATTCATCATACAAAAGAAAAAAAAGAAAAAAAGAAAAAAAAAAGAATGGAAAAAAGGAAAAAAGAAAAAAAAAGAAAAATGAAATAAAGAGAGAGTCTCTCTGAATAAAATAGTCTTCATCAGTCTTGACTATGAAGCATCCATTTCCATTCCATCCACATCCAGTATACTGTACTTAGAAGCGAGGATTGCAGTAGAGAAGATGAAAGGAAACAAAATGTCTATATGTGCCTTAGTATTACTTTATCTTTTGTAGCTTGAAATTCAACTAATACACTTGCCCTCTTATCTAGAATATTTTTAGAACTTACAAAATTTTCCTTCATCTATGCATAACTCACATCCAATACATTACAGTTACATTGGTGCAAAATTATTCAAAAAAAAAAAAGGGTTGAATAAATGATTGGGTGCACATTGTCGAAGTGTAGAACTTTGGTTGACACCACGCTCTTAACCTTCAAGACAATTACAGTGTTATCAAGGAATTACGATTCAGCTTGAAAAATTTTGTTCATTTTTGCACTAATTATGGGATGGACAATTTGGGGCTAAACCGTTACTATTGAAGTTAGGTGAAATCCTTGGAATGTGAAAGACCTTAAATATATTGTTTGATTAATCCGCGTACATAAGACGCTTTGGATTTTGTGGGTAGTATCCGCTGAAAACCCTCACGAGACAACACTCGTCCTACTGGGGACACCCAGAGGTTTAACGGCTTGTTGCATACGCTAAATGCAATCGTGTTTCCTACGAAAGTGTGACATATCTTAGTTTAGTTTATTCGAGGACGAATAAAAAGATAAGTGTGGGGGTATTTGATATACACGTAAATGTGTATATTTTATCCGCTTATTTATCTTATTTTCCCTTTAAAATAATTGATACTTTGTATTTATAGCTGTATTTTCAGATTGTTGACAAGAAGCATGGTTTAGAGCATTTGATGGATAAAGCATGAAGAATTTGCTTAAAAAGAGTGAAGTTTAAAATTGCTAAAGCTTGAAGAGTCTAAAGCTTGAAGAACGGTTGCAATTATACTTCAGTTAAGAAGATTTGGCTCAATAAAGACTCAAACTGCATTCACATTAGCTCATTTGGAAGGCCTCTTACTCATGTTGCGTTCACACTAGCCTATTTGCTAAACCACTCACTCTAAAAGTTGCGTTCACACTGGCTTATGTGTTATTTGGGTTATTTCTTTAGTCCCACATTATGTAATTAGCTAGCTAGCCTTTGTCATATCAGCTATAAATACCTTGTATCTCATTCATTGTAAAACACATTAGGTTTTATTCTGTAATTCTCTTCTTGGAATAAAATCATTCTCTCCCTTTCTTTTTACTTTTTGTTTATTTTATTTATATTCATGTTATTTATTTTCTGTTTCTCTTCTTCTTTAGCTATGTCTAGCTAATCCCCTTTGATTAGGGGGTGATGACGCTGATAGTATGATTCAATATGAATCACATAGCCAAAAGATGAGGACTGTATACATGTAGATCTGGATCTGAATTAAGGGTTAGATGTGAACCTTCATATTTTGTGTCGTTTAAGAGTATGCTCCTTCACAGGGTATATTCGTGTTCGGTCTAACAATTATCAGATCTAGATCTAATTTTAGGGTTTTAGAAATTAATTAGTGAATCTATCCTGATAGTCTATGGTTGTAGAGCTGAGCTCCTGCATATGCTATGCTTGTCGTTATTTACATATTTGTTTCTAAAAACCTATTATCGTTGATTCATGTTTGTGACAGAAACATGTATTAGATCTGGTTAATCTTTGTCTATTGATGATTATGAATCTGATCAATGTCATTATCCCCTAATTGCTTTCACTTATTGTTAAAACTCTCTTTTATTTAATTTCTGCTATTTTCTTTGTTTTCAACCAATCAAAAGTTAGGGATAACTTGATTGGATTTATTAATTAAAATATTTTTGGTCCTAGAGTTCGACACCCTCTACAACAATCCTTGTTGTTTAGGAAAGACGAACGGATTTTACAGTTGTTTACAACTGTATAATTTGTTCACAAACACTAACCAAGATGACAATTATTTTGTATCATCACCAGTTTCAAGAACCTCCGCTCAAACTCATTTAAGAACTACCACACAAGATCTCATCAAAGTTGTCAAACCACAAATTCATCAAATTAATATTCAATTAGATGAAGATGATTTTCTAATGTGGAAATTCCAGATTGAAACAACATTAAGGGGTATGGCCTTGAACAATATATTCTCTCAGTGATAGTTCCTTTTAAAAACACATATGAAGATAGAAGATTGGTTAGCAATCATGATTTTCTTGCTCATCAAAAACAAGATAACCTGATTAGCTCATGGTTGTTATCCATTATTAGTGCAAGTCTACAAACCTAGCTAATAGTTTGCAGGAGTGCACATGAAATATGGATCGCAGTAGAACAAATTTTCAGTAGACAATATTTAGCCAGATCCATGCATTACAAATGGCAATTACACAATATGAAGAAAGAAAACTTACTAATAAGAGAGTATCTATCCAAGATCAAAATACTGTGTGATCAACTAACTACAGTTGGCCACAAGTACCTGACTTAGATAAGATATTATATATCTTAAGTGGATTAGATAAAGAGTATAAGCTGTTGTTGTAGTCCCTTCAAAAGAAGATACTTATATAATTCAGTCATTTCATTCTCTTCTACTATCTCACAAGGGAAGAATAAAACAAAAGAACTCTGCCACAAATGATTTTTCTATCAATTATGTCAACTACAACGAAAACAAGAATCAAGAAAGAAACATTGCTGGTAGAAAATAGTTCAACGGTCAGAGAGGGGGATCAACTACCAGAAGAAAAGGCAGAGGTGGATGATTTGGTAACAATAACTGAATTAGGTGCCAAATATGTAAAAAGTTCGGCAGCACAACAAACAGATGTTACTACAAATTCGTTTCTAATTATTCCCCGTCTCAGCAAACAAACACCAATGCTAGAAATTATCCACCAAATGCTAATATGGTAAGTAATTCTCAAGAAAACAAAAATTAGCCTGAAACTGCCACTGTTGACATAGCAAGAATTAAGGATATTAATGATGAAGTGTGGTATCGAGACTCGATTGCTACCAACCATGTCACAAGCAGCTTATGTGATTTGAATTTGAGAAACCATATGTACAAAGGTAAGCAATGTTTAATCATAAGTAATGGTAAACCCAAAAAAATAAAACACATAGGAAATGCAAGCTTTGTGGCTAAGAAAAAGTAGTTTTATCTCAACAATTTGTTAAGAGTACCTTTAACAAGGAAAAACTTATTAAGTGTATTTCAATTTGCTAGAGATAACAATGTCTTCTTTGAATTTTATTCTTCTTATTGCTTAGTTAAAGACATTTTAACAAGAGAAATATTATTGTAGGGTAAGGAGTTAAATGGGATATACACACTGAATGTTGCTAACTCACATTCTGGAAATTCAATAAATTATGTTAAATGCTATAATCCTCTTGAAAACAATCATGAAAAAAACTATAGGAATATTGATATGTGGCGCTACAAGTCCGATGTCCTGCTGTAATATGTTTTACAAAATTATAAGCAAAGTTCTTTGCAACAGAATAAAGGATTTTTTACCTTACCTGATTTGCCAAAATTAGCGTGCCTTTATAATTGGATGATTGTAACAACCCGAAAATCTGGGCCAGTTTAAAAATTTTATTTTAGCAATTTTAGCGAATTTTGATTATTTAAAATGAATTATTTTAAATAAAATCAACGAGAAATTTATTTTCAATATAGAATTCGACTTATATATTATTTACGTCGTCGTTAGAATATAAATATTTATATATAATTATAAATAGAATTGAAAATGGCACGGTAGTTCGATAATTCGATTTCAAACTTCAATTGAATGTACCGGGTGCAAAACAATCCGGATTTTAGTGAAACCAAAAACATTAGGATCTAATTGTGAATATCTTTCCAACGAATTCGAATAATCGAAATTTCATAGCGGGAATCAAAAGATATGTCCTGTTGAAAATTCTGAATAGTCGCTATGGAATTCAGGCCCTTAAAAATGGGAATTTTGCAAACGACCTCGGATTTCGACGAAACCAGTTTTGTTGGGTCCGTGGTGTCAAGTTATTGCTAGGTCTCGAATTTCATAATTTTTCGAATCAATATGTGAGCGTGGCAAAGGAAAACGCGTTTGACCAGTTTCAGTTGATTTTAACCGACTGGAAATTGGCCATTTTTCAAACGGTCTCAGAATTCGGCGAAACTAGTTTTGTTAGGACCGTATCGTCAATACGAAGCTAGAAAATATTTTTATGGGATTTATAGAGTTAGTATGTGACCCCTGTAATTTGAAATGTACGTTTAAAATTCAATATAGTGATTTAAATGTAAATTCAACGGAAACTAATCGGAACGATCAAATCAGCTTGCGATACATATCCCATTGTGTTCGGAACGGGGGTAAAACGCTATGGACGACAGGCGGTGAGCCTCGTTTTGAGGTCGAAAATAAAGGTTGCTTTTTGTGGAAAATTAAATAATAAAATATAAAAAAAAACCCTTATCTCCCCCGTTAACCCGCTCTGGCCCCCCCGTTCATTTCAATTTCAAACAAAAGAAAAAAAAACAACGAAGCAACCCTCGTCGGAGCTCCTCTACACCACCGCCACCACAGCCTAGCCACCTCGCTTCGCAACCCCGACCATCTCCTTCCTCTTCGACTCTCGCGCCTGCAGCCTCCACATCGAGATGGACCACAAACCCTAGCGCCGCCTTCCCCCGAATCCAGACCACCACAACCGCCGACGCCTGCTCCTCCTCCTGCCGCCGACATCGACGCCCCCCTAGAAGCCAGCTCCGATGAAGACGACGCCCCCTTTTTCTTCGAGATACAGTAAGTTTTTTTTTACTTTATTTTATTTTTATTTTGATCTGAAAATTTCGATTTTGAAGATTTAAAACTGATTTCGATTTTAAAAAGAAACTGATTAGAAAAAGATTTAATTCTGATTTTAGAAAAAGATTTAATTCTGATTTTAGAAAAAGATTTAATTCTGATAAAAGAAAAAGGCTTGAACTTCAAAAAGAAAAAGGTTTGAACTTCAAAAAGAAAAAGATTTGAACATCGAAGCATAACAAAAATTCGATTTTTATATATGGAATGGCGAAATAAAAATTCGATTTTTATATATGGAATGGCGAAATAAAAATTCGATTTTTATATATTGAATGGCGAAATAAAAATTCGGTTTTTATATATGTAGTGGCTACAGCAACGAAGATGTTAAAAATGAGATAACGAAGAAGATTTCTATCAAAGAAGAGCCGTGAAGTTAGGATAGCTTTCGGTGAGAATTTCTCACCTTTCAATTTCATTTTCTAGTTATATATATATACTAGGATGCAGACGGTGCTTAGTAGCACCCGACACAATCGTCCACAGACCATGGACTTGTTTGTTTGATTGCAAAAATTAGTTAGATCATTTGATTGAAATTGAACTGTGTGGTGAAATGAATGGATTTGATTGATGTGTGAATGGCGTGGGCCTTCACTAGACTGGGGATAAGGCTAGGCCTTGTCCCGTTTCTAGTATTGTGCCGTTATGCCGCCGAAATTTTCTAAAATAAGTTAGAAAAATAAAAATATCATTTTATTTAGAGAATGAACTGAATAGAAATTCATATGTTAAAATAAGATGTAGTATCGTTAAAAATATAATTTTTAACGTGAATATGAATATAGTGAAAGTGAATAAAATAAAATATTCATTTACAAACCGGACGGTTTGTTTATGTACACCTATTTGAAGGACATTGATTGGGACGATAAATTTTACACATCGCCC
This sequence comes from Allium sativum, assembly GCA_030737875.1. Lineage (NCBI taxonomy): Eukaryota > Viridiplantae > Streptophyta > Magnoliopsida > Asparagales > Amaryllidaceae > Allium > Allium sativum. Next base: position 295,652,566 of record CM060919.1, read on the forward strand.
AACAGCACAAATAAAATATGTGTTTGATTGTTTGAAACCCCACACGGGTGTTGGGATGAAATTTGAAGTTCACTCATCCTGATTGATTAAATATGTCGATCGATCGATTGACAGGCTGTTATAAGCGTTAGATATCTATATTTGGTGCTTATACAATGTAGTGCACTTTGGTTGATGGTTGATTATTTTTCAATGCTATTATATACATGTGTTGTATGGAATCCATATAATTAACTTTATATGGTAATTGGTTGGGCCTCATTCCAATTTGAAAAATAAAGAACAATATAAAATAAAGGTTCATGTGTTGACAGTACTCATCCATTGAGATTGGTCATGTGTTGAACGAAATATTTTGATAATAACAACTATTTTGAAAAAGAAATATTTGAAATAGAATATTTGAAAATAGAAATTTATGAAGCCGTGTTGATTAGATTGACGCCATTTTGACGTGAACGATATTTATATCGATTGAAAACGATTTCGAAATGAAATGAATTGAAAACGATTTCGAAATGAAATGAATTGAAAACAATTTCGAAATGAATTGAATTGAAAACGATTTCGAAATGAATTGAAAACGAATTCAAATTGAATTGAAAGCAAATTGAAATGAATTCAAATTGAATTGAAATTTGAATTGAATAGAAATGAATTTTAAAACGAATTTATAAAGAAGGATTCAATTTTGATTTGAATTGAAATGGAAGTTGAAATTGCTTTTGAAATGAAATTAAAACGATTTATAAAAGTCGTTTTAAATAGAAATCGATGAAATATATATTATATATATTATATATATTATATAATGGCCTGAATAGAACGCGCCGCGCCGCGGCAGTTCGTGAATTTCGACCATTTATTTCAAACGGACATTACGGGAGATCCGACCGTCGGATTCTCTTAAAACCGGAACCGTTGGGTTCGTATCGAAAAGAGCTTTCTAACGAATATTAGAAATTAGAAATCTAACGGTTGGATTTGGAATTATGTCCGAATCAAATTTGAAAAAGGTCGCTATAAGTGCAGTTCGATGGCCATTGATGGAAATCGACTGTACGGGCCTTGATAAAATTATTAAAAATAGTAATAATTTGTGTAAAATCATAAGAAATGATTTAGAAAGAATCGGGATGAAAAACTCCATATTTGAAAAGATAAAAATAGATTTTTATCGAAATGAACTAGTTTTGAACTAGAATTATAATTCTATTTATTTTTAAATAAATAAATTGAATTTGAAATGGTTTTGAAAATAACCAAAATTTCCAATGATTGCATTGGAATGGATTTGAATCGAAATTGTCTTCGGAATATTTCGATGTTGTATTTCGTGATTATACAGGTGTTGTTATGGAAATTTGAAAGATATATATTTATATCGTTATTTCCAATACGACATTTGTTAGTCGTAGAATTTGATATTGAATATAAGCCGATATATTTTCTATTCAGAGCCTTGTATTGAATATCAAATGTGATTTGGGTTTGTCGTGAATGGTGTCTTCACTAACACTGTTCTTGAACCCAGTTGAGAAAAGATTAAATCTTTTTATTTAGATTTAATGAAGTGTACCAATTAAATAATATTTAATTGGAATTGAATTGATATTGATTTTTGGGTTTATCGTGAACAGTGTTTTAAATAACACTCGTTCTTTAACCCGATAATTAATGGAAGGTGATTTTGGGTTTATCGTGAACCGTGTTTTAAATGACACTGATTCTTTAACCCAATTAACGATTAAAACTAAGTGGAGTTTTAATGAATCTTTAATTAGATTGAAAAGATCGAGAATGGAGCACCACCAGTTTTGCTCCAGGCGATAGTTAAATCTTTAATTAGATTTGAACGTGAAAGGGTAATTGAATTTACCGATAACACCGTGGTGTTAGATATGAAGTATAACCAGTTTTACTTCATGGGATGAATAGGTTGGGCTTGGGAAATTAAAACAAATGATTACTTCGGTAAGGTTCGTTAATCCCGACTAGTTGAATCGAAATTCAAAAGATGATTAAAGAATAAATTCAAGAAATTTATCTTGGATAAAATTAATGGGAACATTTCCCTATGAATGTGAAATTTAGAAACTAACTGTCGGTTAGCCAAGCAGAATGGTTTTCTGGATATTGATCTGATGTTGGTTTCGGCCTTCGGGGTTAATATTTGGGGAATTATTCTCTTGATTAATTTACGGTTAGTGACTGATGAATTGGAATGAGGCGTATGTTGTATTTGTGTAACACTTATTTAAAATATACGCGAGTTATTCGGAAAGACCGGGTTTATCCCATTCTGAATAACTGATACGACGATAAGTCGAAGATGAAGACGGTGGTAGAAGACCAGAAGTCTTCACGTCGTTTGGGTAATTACTGATGATCTTGATTGGGCTGTACACCCAAGAAGATGGAAACAGTTAGTGATCGTCCAGACGTACTTGGAGATCGATGGATATGCGGGGTACTAGGTGCCTCCGGTTTCGTTCAGACCCAGAACGGACTTGTGAATGGACTGTGTGTCTGACATTGGATTTTAGTCCGTGTGATTGATCTCTATTAAATATATATCTGTTTGGCGGCGGAGAATTTATTCTCTTGCTTAACGCCCTTCTCTGAGACGTACGAGCTCAGGGGTTATATATTGATGGATATCAAACGCATGGAGTGAATTGCCTGTGTGGCATGCCTAAGTGGCAATTGATCGAGGCTTCTGTTGAAAAGCAAAGTCTTGTGGTGATGATCAAAGCACGGCCTTCGTGGCGTAGCTTTGTGTAACGTTTGCTTCGCGAGTTTCGCACCCCGGTTGTGAACCAAAAACGGGAGAGGACCTCTGGGAGGGCATGCGTTTCTTTCTAGTTAGAAGTGGCGTCAGTGGTTTTACACGCCCTGACGAGTTTGTCTTATGTGGTTGTTGCTGTTGCGAGGCGCCTCAGATTGATCGGTCGTTCTCGAACCGATGGAGTCATTTAGTTGGCTCATTTACGCGCCAAAGGGCGCAGAAACGTATTGTTCAGGCACTATAATCCACATCGGTGGACCGGCCCTGACGATCCATGGGGCAGTTGCGGCTGTTCCTGTGGCTCGGGCTAGAGAGTCACGAATCGGTAGAGGACTATCTTTTGCCTCGGTTCATAGACGGAAATCCAATTTCCAAATACGTGACATTTGCGGTTTTATTTGTAGAGCCTAGTATGGCGACATAGTGGGATGGGGCGCTCATGCCGCCTATGATTGATACTTATGATTTGAAGTTGTTTTATACACTATGCACTTATAATAGTATCAAACGATTTGTTTTAACCGTATCAAGCATTCTTTAGCTGTTATAAGGGAAAACCCTATCCTCGGCTGCGTTGCATTGTGTGATGGGACCTGGGTCTTATAACAGCTTCATTTTTCTTTATTTAGCATTGCGCTGTTTGTTTTATGCACTGGTATTCTTGGGAGGAAACCCGTTCCGTGTTATACGGCGTGGTCCCTTGATTTACCTAATGATTTAAAATAAAGATTAATAACTGTTTTAGTTCTCACACCAGTCACATGACTGACCTGGAGTTTATTGTTTTAACCTAAACTCTGGGTGCCCCTATTTTGACACGGGCAGCTAGTAGTTTTGGTTTTGCAGATTTATATTCACAGGATCTTGGTTTACAGCTGGGACGATATCCGGAAAGCTTTGTATCCGTATATCTCCTTCTAGTTGTGTATTGTATTATTTTCCGCTGCTATGTAGTTAAATGTAACTTAAATCTCTGATATTTCTGTGTAATATTCATTTATACTCTGTATATTCTTGTAATCTGATGCATTGTTGTAAAATACAGTGAAATGTTCTTCTGTATGTGTTCTGTTGTAGCTTGTTCTCGAACTATCCGCGCTTTCCCAACCGGGGAAGTTACGGGTTTTCACAATGATATATTGGAGAAAACATCTTGCTGGCGCACGAATTACTCCGGGATTCTAAAAAGCAGGAGTTAAAAAATTGTGTGAAGGTAGTCTTACATAAAGCATATGACATGATTAATAGAGAATTTATAGGCCATGTTATGCACAAAATCAGATTTCCAGTACATTTTATCAACTTGATATATAAATGTATGTCCACAACAACATTCTCCATTCTACTACAGGGAATACCGAAGGGGTTTATATCATAAATCAGGGGGACTAGGCAAGGGACCCATTTCTCCCTATTTATTTTCCATTGTAATGTAATATTTTACTTACTTCCTTAACGAAGTTGTTGACACCAACCAGTTCACTCCTGTTTATAGGCCTGATCCACATATAACCCATCTTGTATATGCCAATGATCTCTTTGTTTTTGGTAAAAACAAATGTGACGTCTACTACAACTTTGCAATCTGTTTTCCATAAATTGAGTTATTTTTCTGGTTTGAATGTTAGTACACTTAAAAAAAGCTCTACTTCGGTGAATTAGCCCTTAATATGCGGGAAATCACAAGTATACTTTGCTATGATGTAGGTAACCTTCCAATTAGGTATTTGGGGGTGCCATTTACTTCCAACTATCTACATATTCGGACTATAATTCTTTACGTAATCTAATACAAAATAAGATTCAAGGATGGGATGCAATGTTTCTAAGCTTTATCGGTCGAGCTGAATTGATTCAAACAGTTACTACACCCACTGTGTTATATTGGTTGTTTTCTACTAAATATCCAAATACACATTACACAAACTAAATGTTATTTGTGCTGATTTTCTATAGGGTGACTCACATCACAAAATAATCTGGATAAAGCTATGCAAACCAAAGGATGAAGGTGGTATTGGCCACAAACTGTTTTGGAATTTAAAAAGAGCCGCGTGTATTAAACTTTTATGGACATTCCTATCTAAACATAATTTAATGACTCACTAGATGGCTTCTAGATATTTTTTTTTAAGTAAAATGTGTGATCTTCTAAAGAGAATAGAGCACACATATATATAAAATAAAAATAAAATTTACAAAATCTGTCTACAAGTCTAAAATATAATCATAAACAACAACACGAGCTATGACTACATGCATGTATAAAATGGTAGATAGATGAGCTTCGGATAAACCACCACCCATCATACATCAATATCGAATTCCGATATGGCCACCACTCGATAATGAAGTATATCTGCCCCTATATAATACATTAGTCTATCAAAAAAAAAATATGAGAACAAATATCTCAATACAAACTCTCCAAAACTGCACACTACAAACTCCAAGCAATTATCATCTCCAATCCAAATCAGCTCTCTATAAAGCTCCTCAGCTAGAATCAACTACTTGTGCCCTGAAAGAGACTAGCCAACCATAAGCAACCACCACACACACACACACACACACACACACACACACACACACATATATATATATATATATATGTTTATAAATATATATATATATATATATACCAATGTATATATATACACATACTACACGCACACACACACACACACACGCACACACACACATATATATATATATATATGAATAGGAAAGATAAACCATAGTAAATCTAGACAAGAAGAAACTCAAAAAAGCAGATATCAATAACAGATGCAAATTCTATTATAACTAAAATACCTAATTAATCTAATAAACAGACTCAAATTAATCCTAATCTTTAACAAATATCTCTCAAATCTAGAATCACTATATAACTTATAGTGAGGATTAGACATCATATCCAGACAAAAAGAAACAATTATAATAATTAATTTATCTATATAAACAAAATTGGATTGAATCAATCTCTGATTTCGCTCAAACCAAATAAACCAACTAATAATAGTAATTAAAGAATCTAACACAAATCTATGCTTGAAACTGAACATAAGTCTAAAATAATTCTAATAAAAATCACGATTAATAAAAGTATTGGAAAAAATAAAAATAAAAATCTTTAAAACCATATTAAAAATATAATAGGCTTTAGAACAAGAGAAAAGTAAATGATCAACACTCTGAAATTCAGATTTTCTAATAAAAAGAAATCTTCCAAAATCATCATATATGATCAAAAGTAAACAATTAATCTTATACCAATATTTAAAGTCTATTACAACTTTAAATTCACTAATTGAGTTTTATTATCATGTTAATCACCGATCAAATGTGATTACTCTCATTCATTATATTATTAAATGTTGTTTAATAACATTTATCATACAATTAAATGTTCAATTACAAACATTTTATTGCCTCATTTAAAATTCTCTAAACAAGAAGGACAAATTTCTAAATGCTTCTTGTAAAAGTTTTTTCCTTTTACTAATTTTACTGATTAGTAAACTATTAATATGCACCTTAATAAATCATACAAGCACTTTCACACGGTTCTCTAAAACAGTCGTTTTAGCTTAACATGAATGAATATAACATCACAATCTTTAGTTAACAATATAATTATATTTATATTGTTTTCTTAATCTTAATCAATCTTTGACCAAATTTATTCCATTCAAAATCAATTTTAGGACTTATAAGATTAACTATTGTTTTCCAATAATCTCCTAATTGATTTTTCTTAATTAGCAAGTCGATGCATAATCCAAAATAATAATAATAGACAAATTATTTTCAAACTCAGAGCAGTTTCTCAATTATAACAGCAATATAACTGCTCATATAAAGTCAAATCTTTGGAGATGATCTCAAAATCTATTTCAAAGCTTATGTGATGCATCTCTACTAACCATTGAAAAATTGAAACTTGGATGAGGGGGCAGCATCGTCAAGATTTGCAGTCGAAGCCATTGTTTTTCGAGCAACGTCTTCAAATTGTTGGAAACAATGGTTCGGCTGAGTCGTGGACTAGGTCACTTTCTTGAAGACGTTTCAGCGATCTACTCAAGGTGCAAAGTAGTTCGTACTGTTCGCCGCCGCCTCTGGGATAAAACAGCCTCCTCCTTGTTTTTCTTTCTATATCGGATCATTTGCACATATGAATCCGATTCAGTTTGCACTCAAAAAAAATACTGCTCATGTATATTTTTCTTTCTATTTTTTTCTAAAGAGTGGTGGAAGAGAATATAGAGAAAAAAAATATGTTTTCTATCTGTGTACAGGAAGAGAGAGAGAGATTTTCCTTCTATATTCTGTATTCTATGTTCTGTATATTTCCTGGTCTATGACCAAGTTCTTATATAGAAGAAATTGCAGCTATTCTAGCGGGAGGAGAATTGGACTGCAATTAATGTCATATTAAATGAAAGAAACGTTCAAAAGAAATTTGCAATATGTCAGGTGCATATGTTTCAAAAAGAGATGAATGTTAATAAAAATTAATTTATTACCATTCATCGCAATTTGTTAATTTTATTTATATTTTGTAACAGCTCAATCAAATACATGTATATATATATATACACACACACACACACATAACTGTTATGCAAACGTAACAGCTCTCAAAAGAAAATTTACTGATACAAAATATAATACCGTTTATAACTTCCAACGGCTCCATGCATTAATGACTCATAAATATTTACATATATGTAAATATGTTACCGTTTCAGTTTTCAACGGTTCTATTGCATTGATTGCATTACAATTATGGTTCAAATATATGTTGCCGTTATTAATTTACAACGGCTCAATTTTTATTTATTCTTATTTTTTTAATAAATTCACAAAATATTCCAACAACAGTCAGAAATTATAGTCATTTATGTTGATTATGAACTACAAGCTTTTCTTCATGTCTGCCAATTTTTTTCATTTATAAGGCAAATAACTAGAGACACTATGGGCCTTAAGCATACGAGGCTTTTATGAGTGATAAGAGTTATTTATGCATGCATTTTCAAAACAAATTAATAAATAATACTTATGATATATGTGCATGTATGCCATGTTTAAATCTATCTGATATTATCAACCATATTTTTACATGATTACCATGATTAATGGACTCACCAAGTTCATTTTATAATATTTCAAAATTAACCTATACATATTTAGCATATTAGCATATAGATTTACTAGCGATAAAATTAACTAATTTATTCACTTTTGTTAATTATTTGACATAGGTACTTCAATTTGAATGTAGCTATGCTCAAAGTTCACAAATACTTGATTAGTACCACTGCATTTATTTTATTCAGAATCATTGAACATTGTTTCAGTTCATTTCATTACTGTAACAAAAGAAGTTATTACTTGATCGTTACTTTCTCCACACACACACAATGACAAACATGCCTTTCATACCATGTTTGAGGAAAGAATTGCTTATTACTTACTCTTCGTACAGTTCACATTAGCACAACTTTAAAGTGTGATAGAAATTCATTCAATTGTATGAAAGAATGAGTTGTCATTATCACTATGTTAACAATTTGTTAACAGTTCGGCCTTAGGCCTGTATTTGTCCATTTACAAATGCTTATGTATACTGCTACTTGCCATGTATTGTATAATGATTACAATCATTATTCTCAGTAATAATAATCCAACTTTTCCCCCACAATCTCGCCGTCGTTATTCTAACATGGTATCAGAGCACATAATTGCTTAACAACAAAGAAGAAAAACAACTTTTGCATCTCATCGGAATTTTCTAATTCATCACATGAGATCAGTCTTCTTCTTCTTAAGTGACTGCGCAATCTTGACAATTAAGATCGCATCATTATCTAATCGTGAGCCATCCTGTGAAGCTAGATCAGCTGCCATCATCTCTGGTCTCCATGGTTGCTTCTCTGACCATCAGTTCAATCTGTCAGAAGCCATCCAAGGCTCTCTGAATCTGGTTTCTCCCAACTTTTATCCCATTGTAACTTTTCTATTGTCTCCTCTGTACTTTATTTTCTTGATTCATTCAAGATGGTCGAAGGAGATATCACAACAAACAATCAAATTCAGATAACACATAAGAACTCATCAAGGCTATAATCAAGCCATAAAGTCTATTGATATCAATACAAGTTGATCAGTCGAATTATTTTCTATGAAAATTGCAAATCGAAACTACAGTGAAAGGATATGGTCTCGAAGATCATATATATGGAACAAAGATGATCCCATCAAATTTTATCAGAGATAGTGAGGACAAACTCACACCAAATGAAGAATACTTATCTTATCAGAGATAGGACAATCCCGTAAGCTCATGGCTGATGTCATCTATAGGACCTTCACTAATGCCATAACTCATTGGTTGCAAAACATCTCACAAAATCTAGAAAACCATGAAGAGAGTTTTCACATCTCAATTTGTTGCCAGATTTCAAAGCATCAAAAAGGAAATAAAGTTATGAATGAGTACCTTATGACAATCAAGAATCTATGTGGCCATCTAGCCTATGTTGATCATAAAATCGATGAAAGTGAACAAGTGTTGTATATTGTTAGTGGTCTTGAAGATTAGTATGAAGCTGTAGTAGCATTCATAACCTCAACAGAACCCACTCCTTCACTTCAGATTGTTTACTCTACATTATTGTCACATGAAGGAAGATTACTACAAAAGCAAGAAACAAACACTGACTTCTCCATAAACTACACTATCAACGGCAGAAACAAAAATCAAGAAAGAGGTAATAACTCAAGAAATCAGAATCGTAGCAGTTACTAGAGAGGTGCAATGTCTGGAAGAAACAAAGGAAAATTTGGGAGATGGACTCCCAACAACAGACCGAAATGAAAAATATGTGACAAAATTGGGCACACTGCCAACAAATGTTACTTCAGGTTTAATAATAACTTCAATGTAAATCAGCAAAACAATAACAGTAGAAACAGCTAGTCAAATGTCAATCCGATCAGTGGTCTAAATGACATTAAAGGCACTCGAGAAAGCACCTTTGACACAACGAAATTGGAAGACATTCAAGATGATGCATGGTATCCATATTAAGGAGCCACACATCATGTCATAAGCAACTTAAACATTCTCAATCTTGGTAATAGAGAATACGAAGGTACACGATACTTACTTATAGGTAATGGAAATTCAATTTGCATTACACACTAGTAATGTTAGTATAAAGGGCACAAATCAACTTCACTTAAACAATCTTTTAAGAGCACAACACATCAGAAAAATAAACTTAATAAGTGTGTCACAATGTGACAAAGATAACAAAATATTCTTTGAAATTTACCTTAAACAATGTCTGGTCAAGGACATTCTAAGAAATGAAACTTTGTTGCAGAGTAGAGAGTAAAAGGGATTGTACAAATTTGATACTGGAATCTAAAGAAACCAAGGATTTAAAGAAAACTACTGTAATGCTTGTGAACTAAACAAAAGTGAAGAATGTATGACTTTTGACATATGGCATTGTAAACTTAGACATCTAAGCATGAAAGTTGTAAGACAAGTTTTAGATAATCATAGTATTGTGACTACTATTCCTGAATAATACATGAGTTCATATTGTCAAATTGGGAAAGCCACAAGTTACCTTTTAATGATTCTAGAACTGTCTATAATGCACCTTTAGAACAGATTGCCACTGAACTCTAGGGACCAGCACCCATTGATATTGACTATGGGTATAAATACTATCTCTTTTACTAATGCTTAGTCTAGATATGTTTGGATATACTTTCTGAAAGCAAAGTCTGAACATGTCAATGTTGTGATACAATTTATGACCAATGCTGAGAACAACTAAATCATAATGTAAAAGTATTTTAAATTGATGGAGGAAAAGATTTTTTTTCCTTTAAAAGATTACTTTAATAAAAGAGGCATTACTCACAGACTAACTTGTCCTTATACTTCATAACATAATGGTATTATTGAAATAAAGCATAGGCACATAGTTGAAACAGAGCTAACACTGCTTGCACAAGCATCTTTGCCTCTAAAATTTTGTCCTGATGCTTTTGTCACAACCGTGCATTTAATAAACATGTTGCCAACAACAGTACTGCAGTCTAATTGTCCTACTGAAGTGCTAACTAAACTCAAGCCTAGTTACAATAGTTTAAAAATATTTGGTTGTTTATGATTTCCTTATTTAAGACCATTCAATAGACATAAGTTAGATTATAGATCTCTACCATGAATCTTTTTAGGGTACACAACTAATCACAAGGGTTATAAGTGTCTCGATAGTAAAGGAAAAGTATACATATCTAAGCATGTTACATTCAATGAGAGAATATTTCCCTTTAGTAAGCCAGAATATAAAACCATCAAAAGAAATTGTAATCCCAAACAATCTGCTCTATCCAGTGTGACAAGCAATGATGATGTTGTATATATGCCACATTCGAATGACAATATTACTTATACAAGCACCAACTGTTAATGTTGCACCTCAACACACAATGTCCAGCAGTGAACTAGGTCATGGGTATAATATAACACCTGAAAGTGTTGATGGTAATGTCATGTCACAAACTAACAATATCAGTAAGGACAGTGTTGCTCCTGAGAATCAATATGAGGTTACCAAACATAGTAGTGCTCAATTTCAAAATAAGAATCACATGATGACTAGAGCCAAAAGTGGTATTTTCAAACTTAAAATTTACTGTAGTACTCTAGACTTAACTGAACCATCCACTTATCACCAAGCCATGCAAGATGATAAGTAGAGTCAGACATGAAATAGGAGTAGGATGCTCTTCATAGAAACTAAACATAGTGTCTTGTACCACCTCCCAAAAATAAACATATTATTGGGTGCAAGTGGACATACATAATTAAAAGGAATTATGATGGTACAGTATCTAAGTATAAGGCAAGGTTAGCATCAAAAGGGTATTCACAATAGTGTGGAATGAATTTTAATGAAACAATCTCTCCAATTTTAAAAACAACTTCTATCAGAATTATACTAATATTTGCCTTGTATAAGAACCGGACCATCAAATAATTCGATGTGAATAATGCTTTCTTAAATGGTGTTTTACAAGGAGGAGGTATATATGGAGCAGCCTCAGGGATACAAACAAAAAGGACATGAAGAGCTTGTCTACAAACTAAATAAAGCAATCTATGGTCTAAAGCAAGCACCAAAAGTACAGTTTGACAAACTCAAATCAACATTGATGAAGCTTGGCTACGATCCTACCAAATCAGACAACTCATTATTTGTTAAATTCTCATCTGATACCGTCACCTACGTATTAATTTATGTTAATGATTTTTTTATTACAGGCAACAATGAAAGTGAAATCAATCATATAACAAAGTGTCTAAACAATGAATTTTCAATCAATGACCTGAGAGATCTATCCTACTTTTTAGGAATTAATGTGATCAGAACCACTGACAAGGAATTACATCTAAATAAAAAAATACATCTCAGAAGTTCTAATCAAGTCAAAGATGGATAAAGTAAAGCCTCTTTCTACACCAATGAAAACAAACTTACATCTCACCAAGGAGAAAGGAGAAACAATATACAATGAAAGACAATACAAAAGCATAATTGGAGCTCTACAATACATTACTATCACTAGACCAGACATATCATATAGTGTTAACAAGGTAAGTCAATTTATGCAGAAATCTCTAAGTGAGCATTGGAAAGAACTCAAGAGAATTCTAAGATATCTTAGAGGCACAATTAATCACAGACTGGTCCTAAAATCAAGCAATAAGCTCAACATTACAATATACTCAAATGCTAACTAGGCAAGTGACTACGATGACAGAAAATCAACTATAGGTTACTTCCTGTTTCTTGGAAAAAAATACTATTTCATAATGTGCAAAAAAAAAAAAAATACAGTTTCAAGGTCAAGTACAGAAGTCGAATATGGAAGTTTAGCAACTAATAGTGTGACAATTTAAATGCTATTGCATTAATAGCCAACATAGTGCTACATTCCAGAACAAAGCATATGGAATTGGACATATATTTCATAAGAGAATTAGTACTACAAGGAAAGCTGATTATGAATCACGTAGCTCCCATTTACTAGGTTGCCGGCAATTAACGAAGTATTTGTCAAAGCAAAGGCTTGAGATGCTTAAAAGCAAGTTGTGTGTCACTGATTACCTCACAGCTGAGCCATCTTCAAAACCAAATCCACTCTCAGAGGTTCCTAGAATCATTACAGAAGCTCAAAAGCAACCGATGCTCATCAACTGCCACAGAACTATCACCAATGGAGATAATTCTGTCACAGAAGAAGACGATGATCGTAGACAAGGATCAAAAGAAGAGATTTTTAGAGATTTGAAGAATTTCTCTCTAAAAAGAGATAAATTGCCATGACGGTAGCCATTTTTAATGTTTTCTCCCACAAACCATTAACCTAGACTAGAGTTCGGGTTTTAGGGGGGTTATGAAAGAATGAACCTCCATTATCACTATGTTAACTATTTGTTAACAACTTAACAGTTCAGCCTTGGGCCTGTATATGCCCATTTACAAATGCTTATATATACTGTTAATTGCCTTGTATTGTATAATGATTACAATCAATATTCTTAGCAATATTAATACAAAATTTTCTCCATAATCTCGCTTCCATTGTTCTAACAAGTTGGAATTTAAAAAAAAGTTCTTAAAGTGATACTCTACAATTAAATGTATAATGCTCTATAACCTGTATTCTTTATAATACTTTATCACTCAGGTGAACAAATTGTTTAATTCAAGTGTCTGAGAACTAACATAGTGTAAAGATTTATATCTATTTTTCCTGATTGCATAATCCTCTGAAAAGACTATGAAATGTGAATCTTGATTCTTGATTATTCTTGCCACATTTAAGGACATCTTAATGCTAGAGTGACATTATTATTGTTGGTATGTATATTTCACATAAATGACATGGTAGATGGATATTAATTATAAAGGTTAATTTTATTTTCCATACACGGTCCAATTGCTTTATTATTATTAATGTTCGTTGAAGTATAATATATTCGACCTTCGAGCATAGTGTAAATTATCAGTTAAGTTTGTATCTCTTAATCACTCAAGTCATGTTTTACATAATATCTATAGTCTATTAATATCTCTGACCATTTTATTTTCGATAGAAGCAATTCTATCTTAAAAGTTCAACTAAAATTTAAATAAGAGATAGAAGAAGTGCACTAAGTGATAATAAGAAAATTCAACTCCGTTATAGTAAAAGGAAACATTATGAATATTTAGGATTATATGTGACAGACTTACACAATAAATATTTACATAGAATATATTTTGATATCTTGAGAACTTAATGATGGTGTAGTGCAAAATCAGAGATTTGGGCAGCGGAATATGAATAAACCCAATGATCTAGTCTGTCAACAATTTCAACAACGCCAAAAATAAAAACAAGTGCCACAAATTATAGAGAGAACAAAATTAGAAAATAGAGGAAAGAGCACACCAATTTTTAATGTGGTTCAGATATGCCTACGTCCACGGAGACCCAACAACTTTTATTTCTCAATGAAGAAATGAGTACAAAAGATTACAAAAGAGAGAAGACTAATGGTGGATTGCATACTTCATACAATAACACGACCCCTATTTATATAAAGGGGTTTCTTGGGGATAAAGGAGAGAAGTTTCATGAAGAAAAATAAATATAATATCTTCCTTGATTTGATTGGAGCATAAATGGATGGAGCAATTATGGTCTCAATCTCTTTCCCTAAGAATTGATTCTTCATTAATTAATTGATTGATTGGCCTTTTATTTTTCTTCCAGAAAGAAAACTTTCTCATATCTCTTTCCATGTACGAGCCAATTAATTGATTGACAATCAATCAATTTCTTTCCTTCTCTACAAATATTTGAATCATTAATTTCAACACTCCACCTTGATTCAAATATGACACTATTTCTTCATCATCTCATCTTCAACAATCAACATAGAAGTTATTGGGCCCAGCGCCCCATGGCGCTCAAGTAACAGGAAGCAAACTGATCAAGTTTGAGCAATGCTCAAACTTGTCCTTTGGAAGTGACTTGGTCATCATATCTGAAGGATTATCCGAAGTACCCACCTTCAATAATTTGATCTTGCTTCGTTCTTCCTCAAGCATAAGAAAGAAGCCTCTAACATCAATGTGCTTCGTCCGCGAACTATAAGCCTAATTCTCAACAAGATGAATCACAGTCTGACTGTCTGAAAATAGCTCCACTGTCTGTTGCGCGATTGAAATATCATTCAACAACTGAAGTAAGTACAATCCTTCCTTTGTTGCTTCCACAATCGACATTAACTCTGCTTCGGTAGTCGACAAAGCTACGATAGACTGCAACTTTGATCTCCACGAAATCGGACCTATGCCAAGTGTAAAAACATAGCCCGACGCCGACTTCCGTCCATCTCTATCCCCAGCATAATCTGAATCACAGTATCCTCTAAGAGAGATGTCTCCATCTACTCCACCATATAACAAGCCAACCGAAGAAGTGCCACGAAGATATCTGAGTATCCACTTCACTGCTTGCCAATGCTCTTTACCTGGGTTAGACATATATCGACTAACAATGTAACACCCCACCTCCGTTAAGGTCACTCACAAAGGGAATGCCTTAACTTTGGTGGAGCATTTTAGTAAACAGAACAGAAACTTACAAGACAGATAAAACAGTACTTGAAAATTTTATAACTTTGTTTCAACAGAACCGAAGTAAACTTGGTTACCTCCATTCAAATCACAATATCAGAATTCAAGTACAAAATATCAGTCTTGTACAAAAGCCTTTAGAATGCATAGTTTAAAATCATAATCCCCACAGAAGAAGACAAGCCATACTTTAAGCACTGCAAGCGGAAGAAATCTGGATCAAGCTAGAGTATTCCCTTCTACAAAACCTGGGGGGAAACAGAAGAAAGGAGGCGAAACAACAAGGATCAGACAAAAAGTCTGGCAAGTCCAGTGATTTTCAGTTATGAACAGATAATAATAACATGACATGATCATAAAACTGAATGAGAGATAACTGTAACAGATGTAGCAGATATAACAGAAGAACAGAATGACATAAGCTATTTCTTTACACTTCTCTGCACTAATACTAGTATAACAGGATTAGGTGTCACCCTAATGTCTAAACTGAAACAGAAACGGGTACATAATAATTTCCACAGAAGAGAGTGCTAGTAATGGGCCTTTACCACCCGAACAGAAACAGACAAAAGCAGAAACAGATTAATCCCTACGGAAACAGAATGTAGAATTAGGTGTACACTAGTAATGGGCCTTTACCACCCGAACAGACGGTACCACACAGAAACAGACAGGTGTTACCACCCAACAGAAACAGACGGTACCAGCAGAAACAGACAGAACTAAGTGTACCCTAAAACCCTACCCAAGCGATCGGCTCCCTAATACATAAATACCCTGTGCCAGCCCCACAAAAGGGTGTATCATTCCCTAAAGTGGCAACCTTTGAATGACACAGACCTATTTATAGATGTCACGGCGTCTTACATCTTCAGAGGCAGACCGGGATCCATGCACGCACATGACCCGGTTGGAACGCACCATCAACACCCCTCGCCATTATCAGAATGAACCGCTTATAATTAGTTCAGTAAGCGTGCCCGGACCCTACCTACTGTTGGGTCAAAGTTTTGATACCAGAAAGGGTTACTGACTAATATGGGTCCCAAACAACAGATGACACAAGTAATTCCCCTCCTAACCTTGTGTCCCCAGACTAACAGATTTTCAGATTAACTTGTTCACAAGTTCAGACATACAGAATTCAGATCAACTAGTTCACAGACAAGTTTTCGGACTAACGGATCAGATACACAGATTTAACGGACTTACAGATTAACTGGTTACAGATTAACAGGTTACAGATTGTCTAACTTTGTATTGGGCCTACAGATTCACGAAACGGGTTTATCAGATTCATTGGTCCAATTGGTTTAACCTTACCCACCCAACACGCTTTAGACATCATATTTATCTCAGATTTTCATTAATTAAATATTAATGCCCAAACCTCTCACATTAGACTGACAGTTTGCGGCTACTGGTTAGGCCGGTTGGTTCCGGGCAGGTTTCTGTCGCAAATTGAGTCTAACCTCGGGTTTCAAGCACGTTATGACTAACTTCTCACATTAGAACCTATTGTTTGCGGCCACTGGAATATGCCGGGCGGTTCCGGGCAGAATTACGCCGCAAACTCATTCTAACCTCGAGTTAGCCATGTTTATCTTTGCGGCCAATTAATTAATAATTTACCATTTACGCCCACGCCTAATATACATGTCAATTATTCATAACTATAGCCAATTCATATTATGTCAATAACGGACTAATTATATCAACTCAACAGATATAGCAGATAACAGATTTCTCAGATTAGGCGACCTAACGAATTTAGCAGATTAAGCAAACTAGCAGATTTAGCAGACAACAGATTAGGCATCTCAACAGATTTAATTTAGCAGATTTGGCATTTTTAACAGACTTAGCAGATGACAGATTTGGAAGGTGAACAGATCTAGCAGACTAGGCAGTAGAGCAGAACTAGCAGATTAGGCAATATAACAGAACTAGTAGATTAGGCAAATATAGCAGAACTAGTAAATTAGGCAAATATAACAGATTTAATCATTCCTTAAAGTTTCCCAAACATATCTTGCCTAATTATAAATCTTGCCTAAGTTCACATGCATAAATAATAGTCATGATTCACAATATGATCATATACCATATATCATATGTTTCAATTTTTATTAAACTTGCATAGTACAGAAGATCCATATATATAAATTATACCAAATATAGCCATCGATTACTATGCATGTCATATATCCCAAAAATCCCTTGCTTAGGTGTTTATTTACATTAATAGATACTTTCATGTAAATCTTTATACCTAAGCTATATTCTCTTTATCTCAAATCATATGTTCAATACCCCTTTATGTTATAAATATAACATGTCCAGTCATATGTCTCAGATTTATGTTCTAGCTACAGTCCATGTTCTTTCTTCAAATTAGTCACTTATTGGTCATGCCCAATTTATGCATCATTCATTTTTCTGTCCCAAACATTTTAGCGTATATTAATCTCTTATGAGATTGGCTCAGGCTCGTGGTAGCCTGGCTATAAAACAGAAAGAGGAAAGAGATACAAAATAAGATCTAAACAGAACAGAACAGACATAACCTCAGATTCAGATTTTACAATTCATGTCACAATCAGAATTAACGTTTATATCGAAAAATAACTGTACTTGCCTTGATTGGATTAAAGAAAGAACTTTAGTTGTTGTAGAATCGTTGTAGAAGCTTTAATCTCTAATTTGAATTGAGTTGCTTAGGTTGATGTTGATTAGCTTCTAGTTTTGATTTCAGCAGAGTAGCGACGCCATTTTTATTTTTATTAGAACAGAGGTAGAGTAGAAGCAGAATAGAATTGTGTGTAGAGAAGGCTAGGTCTTAGGCTGTATTTATAGGTGTAGGAACTCATTTAGGCCCTCAGATTAACCCTAGAACTCATCAGGTCCGTCCAAACACGTCACAGCCCACAAAATCGCACACACACGCACCAGGTTCGACCAGGGCTCGACCCCCAGTTCGACTGCCCAGTCGACTTGGTCTGGAGGGTCGACTCCCCAGTCGACCTGGGTCCTGGGGGGTCGACTGCCCAGTCGACTCCCCAGTCGACTTGGGCCCTGGGCGGGAAATTTGCCGCCCAGCATGCTACTGGGTTTGAATTCGAATTTCGAGCTGTTTTCGATTCTGAAAATTCCTGAAACTTCGGAGGGTCATATCTCCCTCATACGGACTCCGATTCTTGCAAACTCGGACTCGTTTCCAAGAAGAATTCCGAGACGAACTCAATGGAGCAACCCATTTCCCTTGATTCTTATTTTAAAAATTAATTATCCTCTAATTTGTTACTTATACGTTCACAGAAAATACGGGGTGTTACATTCTTTCCTCCTTAAAGGATTTCATCCCCGAAATCTTCAAGTTAAATGAATGTGTCCTACCATCCAACATCCATCTACTCAATCATCAATCACTGGCGTCCATTGTCCTTAGAAACTTCTAATGTTGTATGAACATATGCAAAGGTGTGTGTATATGTTCCTTATCTAATGCAAAGATCAGGCGGTCCATGTTGTATGAACATACGCAAAGGTGTGTGTATATGTTCCTTATCTAATGCAAAGATCAGGTGGTCCACTGATTCAGTTGACCTCCTTAATGCGAATTATGCCAGTGCCATGAGTCCAACATGTATGCAATTTTCCTACTTGATACATATCATTTCTATATGAGTGCACAACCATTCAGTCATATGCAACATCCATGTGCTGAGTCAATCATTTTGCATCCACAAAAATTGAAAATGCTCACACATCCATATGCAGTATGAGAGTGTTTTCAAGCCGATCTAGTGCCTAGTGTGTGTATATGCATCCACGAGCAACCACTAGCAACCACTTGCATCCACTTGCAACCATAAAACATAACATGTCTCAAACACATGTTTACACCCATTAGTTTCTACCTAAAGTTCGAAGATTCGATCGATAGGAAAACAGTCGAATGATGGAAGCGAGTACAGATAAAACAAAAACTTGGTTCCCATTAGACATGGGTCCTAAGTATCGGCCCCGAAGACCGAAACCAACATCAAATTGACACACAGAGGATTACCCTCTTTAGATAATGTCATAACTGGAAATCTTATCCTTATCGGAAGTATTCAGATATTTACAGATTACTGGTACAGATCAGGTTACTGAACTAAGCATGATATAACCCAGAATGTATGCGTCCTACTTGACGCCTAAAACAGATATCTCTCAAACCCCAATCTATCATAACAGATGAGTCATAACCCTTATGGGTCTGAGTCTACAGCGGAATCAGAAATAATACTAGTATTAAAGTGCAGAGTATCGATTACAAAATCAAAATACCAGAATCAGAAAGAGTCTTAACTCCATAATCAGATAAAGAAATTAAACCTACTATAGGAATTTTCCTATTTCTATCCTAGCCACTAGCCTCAAGAGTGTTCGCCTGCCCTCCTTGCCCTCGTCTCTTCGGGCAGTCCCTAGTAAAGTGTCCCATCTCACCACAGTTAAAGCAAGTGCCCTTCCTTTTTCTGCAATCCTTGTTCAGATGAGTCGAGCTTCCACAAGTAAAGCACTTTTTCCCCTTCTTATCTTCAGACTTCTCATCCTTCCTTTGTGTTTCCTTTTTGGGCCCTGCTTTCTTATTCTGTGGTTCTTCCTTCTTTGTCTCTTTCGGGCCCTTGTCTTCCTCATGCAGTAGTGCCATGTACACCAATCTCTCGTAAGTCGCTCCCATGGGTACATAGGTCATGGCTAGGCTGTGCAGTGGCTCGTTCAATCCTTTAACAAAGCGGAGAGCCTTTTTATGCTGAGTGTTGACTAAATCCAATCCGAACCTAGCTAGTTGGTTGAATTGGTTGACGTATTCCTTGACCGTCATACTTCCTTGCTTAAGAGATAGAAACTTTTCCAGTTGTAAACTTCGTTCAGCTTGCGAGAGGAATTTTGTCTCAAACCTTGTTCTGAAATCCATCCATGTTTCAACTGGCCTCTCGGCGTTAGTGACTTCCCACCAATAGGAAGCTTCGTGTTTGAGCAGCCATACCGCCAACTGTACCTTCTGCCTATCGTCCACCTCGAAGATAACGAATAGATCCTCAGTTTCTTTGAGCCAGTTCCTCGCTTCTACGAATGATTCAGTTCCCTTGAAATCCTTCCCACCCATGGCCCTAAAATCTCTACAGATCTTTGAGAAAGAAATTGCACGAGGAGGGGTTGGAGGAGGGGGATCATTTGCTGGACCTGTGGTGGCGGTCCTAGCCTCAAGATATTGACGAAACCAACCGGGTACATGAACACCCTCTGGTATCTCGGATGCTTCAGACATACTGAAACGAAAAAGGAAAGATTCAATACAAAAAGGACTGAAAGAAAGATATATGGCTCTTGGGGATCATGTTTTTCAAAATAAGCTTTATTTTTGAAAATACTTCCTTTCGAAACCTTTTTGAAAATAGTTTTCAAAAACTTTTATCTAATCTGGTAACCTTTAGCTCTGATACCAAGTGTAACACCCCACCTCCGTTAAGGTCACTCACAAAGGGAATGCCTTAACTTTGGTGGAGCATTTTAGTAAATAGAACAGAAACTTACAAGACAGATAAAACAGTACTTGAAAATTTTATAACGTTGTTTCAACAGAAACGAAATAAACTTGGTCACATCCTTTCAAATCACAATATCAGAATTCAAGTACAAAATATCAGTCTTGTACAAAAGCCTTCAGAATGCATAGTTTAAAATCATAATCCCCACAGAAGAAGATAAGCCATACTTTAAGCACTGCAAGCGGAAGAAATCTGGATCAAGCTAGAGTATTCCCTTCTACAAAACCTGGGGGGAAACGGAAGAAAGGAGGCGAAACAACAAGGGTCAGACAAAAAGTCTGGCAAGTCCAGTGATTTTCAGTTATGAACAAATAATAATAACATGACATGATCATAAAACTGAATGAGAGGTAACTGTAACAGATTTAGTAGATATAACAGAAGAACAGAATGACATAAGCTATTTCTTTACACTTCTCTACACTAATACTAGTATAACAGGATTAGGTGTCACCCTAATGTCTAAACTAAAACAGAAACGGGTACAGAATAATTTCCACAGAAGAGAGTGCTAGTAATGGGCCTTTACCACCCGAACAGAAACAGACAGAAGCAGATTAATCCCTATGGAAACAGAATGTAGAATTAGGTATACACTAGTAATGGGCCTTTACCACCCGAACAGATGGTACCACACAGAAACAGACAGGTGTTACCACCCAACAGAAACAGACGGTACCAGCAGAAACAGATAGAACTAAGTGTACCCTAAAACCCTACCCAAGCGATCGGCTCCCTAATACATAAATACCCTGTGCCAGCCCCACAAAAGGGTGTATCATTCCCTAAAGTGGCAACCTTTGAATGACACATACCTATTTATAGATGTCACGGCGTCTTACATCCTCAGAGGCAGACCGGGATCCATGCACGCACATGACCCGGTTGGAACGCACCATCAACACTGTAATGACCCGGATCCTTATGGGTTAATTTTAAGTATTTAATATGGATTTAAATATTGAGGAGGGGTAATATAAATAGAATTTTTATTATGTTATTAGTTTAATAATCAATTTCAATTTAAAATCGATATATATAAAATAATCAGAATACGAAAAATGGATTTGGTTGAATTCAAATTTTGATTTGAATTAAATACAGTTCAAATAATTTATAGGAACTTTTATTTGAATTTATAACGACAATAATATTTATTTATTTATCGAGGAAATAAATTGTCTGAAATTAATTTATATCAGTTTAAATAAATATCAACTACAGGTGATCGAATTGGACTTCGTAACCTATACCAGTGGGTCCGGAATAGGGTTATTACCCTAAGATTGGCAGTTGTTGGGTTCAGAAAGGAGTTCGGCATCATAGGTAATTTAAATTAAAGGATGTCAGTTTAAATTAAATTTAAATTAAAACAAAATATCGGTGTTGGTGGACCAGAACAAAACCCGTGCCCTCCTATATTTCCACAGAACAAAACAAACCGTGGACCTTCCTTCTCCTTTCCTCTTTTTTATAAAATGGCCGAACTAATTCACTTGCAAGCAAAAAAATCAAGTCCCCTTAAATAAAAAAAAACCCGTCTTCCTCTTAAAATCAAAAATCGCGATTTCCCTAAAGCTAGAATCTGAAGCCGACATCAAACTGGAGCTCGAACAAACTGGAAGTTCACGTAACTCGATCCAACGTTCTAGGGTTGGCACTTCGATTTGAGGAAATTAGGGAAGAATGGTGTCGCAAGTATTGTGGGTACCAAGCTGGAATCCGCGACATCAATTGAGGGGGTTGGATTTAGTAAGCATCGATTGTCCTTAAAGGGGGCGAGCTCGACAGTTTTGTTTCGAACAGAGTTAGGTTCATCGCTAAGCATGCCAAGAGAAGCTCGTTGTGTCTCGATGGTGCAGTTTTGGGTTGCGCGATGTTTGGGCGAGGTCAGAGGGAAGAGTCGACGCTGGATTGGGATCGCGGTTTCAGTAGCAGGAATTAGGGGTTGCGGATTGTGTGGATCGATGTCAGAGGGCGAGTTCTTAGGCAAAGCTCAAAGTCGCGGTATGCAAAGGGAGGGGTGCGAGTCTGTGGTGATGATGAAGCTCGAACACTGTTATGGGGGTTGCGATGGTTTCCAAGTCGCAGACAAGACAGGGAGGGGTTTCACTTCGCCGTAAGAAGAAGGTGATCGAACGGACGAGGGACGGGCTAACATGGTGGAAATGATATGGTTCTAAGGGCGAGTGTTCGAACTGTTAATTTAAGGTAAGGAATAATATAGTAATTTATTTAGTTTATTTATTTTTATTCGAGTAGTTAAAATAAATAAATGTTTAATCGTTAATTAAAATAAATAATCTTAGGAAAAGATTTCATTCGGGATTCGTTCAAGTGGAAGAAAAGCGAGACGATAGAGAATGTTAAATGAATATTCGACAAATGGAAAATCATCGGTGAGTAAACCTCACTCACCATTTAATTAGAATTATTTCTAGTTGTTAAAAATAATTGCTATGCTTGTTTGAATATTGTTTGGTTGATTTAAAATATATATTAGTTATTTAGGACTATTATATATATATATTGGGTTGATGATTGGTTGGATTCCCGCAGTCTCATTAGCGGATGCCCGCGGTACCATAGCGGATGATTACCCTATACGCCCCACGCTATGATTAGTGGATGACCTTCTATACCGCGATATCCTGCCTCGAAGCAGGATAGGTATTATTTATGTGCTAACATCTGTGGATGCAGGAAAACAGGTTGGAGGAATCCAACAGGATTCCTCAAAAATATATTATCTGTTTGTTTATTTATTTGCATATATACTGTCATATATGATGTGTTAAGAAAATAAATAACTGGTTGCTTTGTGTGTTTAAATAGCACTAGAGCCTAAGTGTTGATATTTGAAAATATCATGAAAAAGGATATTTGAGATTTAGAAAGAAAATTCTATTTTTCTAAAATAGAATTTGAAATTTGAATATATAAGATTCAATTAAAATAGAATTTGAAATCCCGAATAGAATAAAAATATTAACTTGTTTTGAATATATATATAAAACAAGTATGGAATTTATAAACTTTGTTTATAAATGAAATTATGGGATTTGAATGGAATTTATAAACGTTGTTTATAAATGAAAAGGTAGGTTTTGAATCGAATTTATAAACTTTGTTTATAAATGAAATTATGGGATTTGAATTGAATTTATAAACGTTGTTTATAAATGGAAAGGTGGGATTTGAATTGAAGTTATAAACGTTGTTTATAAATAATGCCGAGAATTCAAATAGACTTTGAATATAGAATTTGAATATAGAAATTCAAAAGGGCTTTAAACTATAGATTCGAATATAGAAATTCAAATAGACTTTAAACGATTTGAATATAGGATTTAAATGGAATTTAAACAAATAGACTTTGAATATAGAATTTGAATATAGAATTCGAATGGACTTTAAACTATAGAATTTGAAAATAGAATTCAAATGAAGTTTTAAATAAAGAGAATTCAAATAGAATTGAATTGGAATTTGAATAGAGTAGTCGATAAGGAAACGAGAGTATGAGTATAATTAGAATTTGTTAATATGCAGTTAAATTATATTTGAACATGTCATGTTCAAATATGACGGTAAAATAGACTGAGAAGTTAATTAACAGATTTAATTAACAAATTGAGTTAAAACGATTGTTATAGTTAAAATAGATTGGACAGCTATAGACATACAGGAGACAGGTATGGAATAAAGTATAGAAGTGAAATAAATAGAATGCCCGACAAAAAGGTACGTATTTAATTTCCATATGAGATTTTATGCGCCGTATCGGCTAGCCGCTTGGCTTTTTCTTTTTCTTTTTGAGATAAGAAGGACCGGGAAAGCTATTTGAAATTTCCCGATGCTCCCGGTACAAAGGAGGTTATGGAGAATTTTTCCGGGAATTTAAGGAGATAGAATATTTTTAAGATAATTTGATAGTTAGAAATCAACATATCAAAATATATAGAAGTCGATAAGAAAACGAACTTAGAAATAAAATAGTATAATCAAAAAGGGAAGTATAAGAATAAAATCTCGTAGGTATAGAAAGAGAAAATGTATATGTGTTTAAAGATGAATAATCAGTTGTATGGTATTGATTATTCGAGTAAGTAGTCTTGTCTGTTTTGACGTTAAATGTTATTCAGTCAAGGTCTGAGAGGTAATTATACCCCAACTTGATTGATTTCATGATATACCGATAAGTAGCAAGATTCAGGCTCGAAGATCAATGTGGAATAAGAATTAGTTAAATACTGTATTTGGGTTGTCGTAAAGATGTTTTATACAACATCTGTTTTAACCCAAATATGTGCAAAGCTTGGAAATAGAATAATGAATATTTCCTAGTATAGAAAATAAAGGAAGGCGATATATGGAAATGTTTTCCAAAGAACGTATAAGGCCAATATGGTTATTGAAAATATTTGGTTAACAAATATTGATAAGAAATAGAGAAGAGATTTAATTAATAGAATATTAATTAAAGGCTCACCGATTGTTGGATGTTTGGATGAACACTTGTTTTATTCGATAGTTAAATCATCGACTATCGAAACACTTGTTTTTATTCGATAGTTAAATCACAGACTATCGAAGTTTTGACCATCGTTGTCAATATGGAGAGACCGGTTGGATTATTATCCGAAGAACCACTCCATATCGGCAGTAGCGTGCGAATCAGATTATATAAAGATAATCGAAGACGGAGTAGAGTGCAAGGACTTTTTCTATTAATAGAAATAGTGCCTTCGGTTCATCCTGTTCCTGGGTGACTTGTATGGATGAATGTCTGACAGAGTATTTCCAGAAAGGTCACGTACATTGATTTCTTCAACTCTACCAAGAGTGGAAGCGGAGGAGGAAACTTCTTTTAGCTGACACGTAATGTACTGTTGTAGACGTCAATTAGTGATTTTCGATGGATTTGACGATGTGACATTCGAAGTGAATCTGGTGTGATGATAAAGCGTAGCTTCTAGCCTCATCAACCGGTAAATGACAGAAATCGGGCAAGCAGCATGGCTATGTAGGTCGCACCTATTAGGGTGTATAATCACCTGATCTAGAGTTTCATTTACTTCTAAAAATCTATTGTCGATGCTGACCCATTCGGGAAACGGTTGCTGATCCCAATCGTTGGTGATATACATTCGATACACTCAAGCGAAATGAGTGGTCGGTCATGTGTGGCTGAGTTGCAAGATGTTCTTGTTGAACTCGGTGTATTCTCCTCTAGAGATATACTAGCGGAAGGTGATTCCATACCTTGTCATAGAAGGAAAACCAAATACCCAATACGTGCTTGCGGTTTTGATTGTATATATATGTGGAACGTGAGATGCAAACGTTCCACTAGATTGTTATTTACTTGATTTAGACATTATTATAATATCAAAAGAGTTTTGATATAAAGATAAGTCAAGTGTTTGGATTTTCATAAGGGAAAAACCCGTTCCGTGTTATACGGCGTGGTCTTATGAGATATCATTTAGTTTTCTGAAATTGTTTTAAACTGTTTACTCATACCAGTCCCATGACTGACCCGGAGTTTATTTGTTTTGTTCTACCTAAACTCTTGGGTGCCTAAATTTGTACGGGCAGTCAAGTAGTTTAGGATTTTACAGATCTATCTAAAGGAGCTTGGAGCAGGAGGCTTCAGCGTTATCTAGTTATAGTTTGTTCCGCTATGTTGTAAGTGTTGTACTCTGATAAGTGTATGTTATACAATTAAGATTTTGTATTTTAAAGATGTGATATATTATATTTTGTTCCGCTGCGATGTGAGATTCTGCGTTGTTAGTTCTGTTCTTCTTCTACCTCTTTCTTCTAAAAAAAAATGTTCCGTATTTTCGTGACATTTGGGTTGGACGTATGATGTATATAGTCAACTCCGATGTTGCGGAATTTTTGGGTCGTTACAGTTGGTATCAGAGCTTAGGTTGAGCGAATACCTAGGCTTGTTGGAATGTGCTCATTAGAGATAGGATCAGTAATATCCTAGAATGAGTTGAGTGTATATATATACGAGAGAGCGTACTTGTTATTTGATATAAAAACTGTTTTATATTGTGTTGACTAGTCTGTTGAGTGGATTATAAATTTTGGTCGAATCGTGGGACGCCACGATGTCGATAGGAGTTTATAAACACTTGAATAGAAGATTGGACACGATATTGTTTTCAAATAGTTAAGTTGATTATTAGGATTGTAATCGAATTAGATTATAAAACAGAAATAGATGTATAACCAATGAAATTTGTATATAGAATCAAATATACAAATGTGATAAATTGAAATTGAATTCCAACCAGAATTCAGAATTTAAAATCTTGGGAGTTTGGAAAATATTTTTCTAAAATGGAGTTTGAAAGAAATATAGCACTGGACTCATTCAGTAGCTGGGAAATAATTCTGATGATGGTCGCAACATCACCAGTGTTCATTTTCGAGTTTCTAAGTGACGAATTGCTGCCTTAGAAATTTTTTGATGGAATTTGTTTGAAAGAAACAAGTTGTTGGAAAATTCAATGTTTTGAATTTGAGATAGATAAATATATGTATATATTTATATTACTTCAAAGGAATTTTGAAATGGGAATGGGAATATAGATTTCAAATAGAAGTAAAATAAAGGAATTTGAATATGTATATAATTCAAATAGAAATTGTATAAGAAGAATTGAAATGGAATTTGAATTCAAAGGAATTCAAATGGATTTGAATAAAGAAAAGTCAAATAGAGATTTGAATATTAGAATTCAAATGGAATTTGGTTAAATAGAATTTCAAAGAAAATATAAAGTTTGAAATAGAATTTGAATTCAAAGGATTTCAAATAGAAATTGAATAAAGGATTTCAAATGGAATTTGAACAAAGGATTTCGGATGGATTTTGAATAAAAGAAATTCAAATAGAAATTGAAGATAAGAAATTCAAATAGAAATTAAAGATAAGAAATTCAAATAGAATTTGAAGATAAGAAATTCAAATAGAATTTGAAGATAAGAAATTCAAATAGAATTTAAAGATAAGAAATTCAAATAGAATCTGAAGATAAGAAATTCAAATAGAATTTGAATAGAAAGAAATTCAAATAGAAATTGAATAGAAGGAAATTCAAATATAGAGTTTGAATAAAAAAAAAAATTCAAATGGAATTTGAATATTGTAAATATATAGAATTTCAAATAGTAGTGAAATAGATCGGAAATATTATGAAATGGATTTGATATATATTAAAAATATATCAGAATGGAGTTAAATTTATTATAAACAAAGTTAAACGTTTATATTTATAAATATAATTAAAACGAGCTCGCCATAGCGCGGCAGTTCGTAAATTGGCGATTCGAACTTCAATTTAGTATACAGAACTCAATTGAAGTCGGAATTCTTTGAAACAAGAATCGTCGGGACCGGTTGAATAATAGTTTTCTAATGAAAGAGAAAAATCAGGATTTCGTCGTATAGATTTTGAGTTATGTCAAAATCAAATTTTTAGAAAAGCAGCGCCAGAACCATTATAAAACCATAACGGTTTAATTAAAAAGATAAAAGGATTTTAAGGAAATAAAATCCGAGTTGACACTTGAAAAATCCAGACTGGGGATATAAAATAAATATGAACTTCAGTGAAGTAAGTGAAATGATTTTTGAGATAAAAATCATATTTTAAATGGTTAAATAGAATTAACTAAATGGGAAAATAATTAGTTAAAGGAAATTTGAATCGAAATTGGGTTTTTGGATAAGTGAAAGAAATTGAGAATTTATATTCGAAATCGAATATATAACTCGAGTTGAAATATAATTAGATTAGTTTATAATCACGTTTACATATATTTGAACAAGTGATATTCCAATAAAAAGGGTGAAATAGGAAAAACAGTTAATTAGCAACTAGTTAATGGGAATTTGAATGGTTGAAATTAAATTTAACTTAAGTAAGTTAAATTGATCGAATTGAATAAAATTGAGCAAAATCAATGTGAATGAAATATGAATTGGGTGTGAATGAAGGAAAAACCCAAAAGAGTTAAAAAGAAAATATATTTGTAAATCAAATATAAAGGAAATATATTTGTAACACAAATACAAAGGAAGTTATGTGCAAACAAATAGAAGGAGAAATATTTGTAAAAACATTTACAAATAGAATTTGGAAGGGGAAATATTTGTAAACCATTTACAAATAGATTAAATGGAAATATTTATTTATTTGTTAAATAAATAGAATATTATAAATGAGATATTTATTTGTTAAATAAATAGAATTTAATCAAAGGAATACTTAGAAGATGAATAAAAAAAATGGAAATCTGTTTTTAACAGGTAAATCGAAAGATTAATTTATAAATAACAGTTTATAAATTAAATTAAATATTTATCATTCGATAGATGGAATATATAAGTCTGAGCTTATATAGAGAAGAGATATTGGTTTTTAACACCGATAGTTTAAAATAGAAAGGGTACACAACACTTGTATAAGTGAAGTAACGTTATTAAAGAGAACATTTATAAAGAGAAGAACCGTTACTGAAAGTAAATCTTTATAAATGAATAAACGTTATCCAATAGGAGTTATTCGAATAGGAGAAGTCGATTAGAGTTGGAAATAATCGATTAGAGTTGGAATAAATCGATTAGAGTAAGAATTAACCAGTTAGAGTTAATCAGTTAGGGTAAATCCGTAGAGTAAATTGAATATTAGTTATTCAATTAGAATTTATCGAATATTTGTTATTCAAATAAAGAGTTAACATGATAGAGTAAATTGAACATGGTAAATCGAATTTGGATTTAATTGAATTTTAGTTATTCAATTAAAGATGATCGAATATAGTTATTGAGATAGAGTTAGTCAACCATAGTTACTCAGGATAAGTGCCATTTCGTACGACTGCTAGCGTAATTCGCAGGGCTGCAGATAGCCTAGGGCGGTCAGATGTTTCCTGGGGGAATCAGGCGTAACCATTGTGATTGCTGCAATCTAGAGTGAAGCAAATGGAGTCGAAGGAGTTATCAATTATTAGTTAATCGAAGGAGTTATCGATTATTAGTTAATCGAAGGAGTTATCAATTATTAGTTAATCGAAAAGAGTTATAGTTTAATCGAAGTGAGTTATAGAATATTGGTTAATCGAAGGAGTCATCGAATTTAGTTATTCGATGGAGTTATTCGATAAGAGTTAAATCCAATAGAGTAAATTGAATAGAGTAAATCGAATATAGTTTATTCGAAGAAAGATTTTCGAATCTAGTTATTCGAAAGAGAGAATATCGAATATAGTTATTCGAAGGGAGGAGTTATCGAATATGGATTTATTCGAAAGAGAGTTATGCAAGGAAATTTGAAATGTTGAGTACAACATAAATAAGATTTTAAAAATTTAATGGGTTTGTAGCACTTTTTCTACCTTAGCAATTTCGAGGACGAAATTATTTTAAGTGGGGAAGAATGTAATGACCCGGATCCTTATGGGTTAATTTTAAGTATTTAATATGGATTTAAATATTGAGGAGGGGTAATATAAATAGAATTTTTATTATGTTATTAGTTTAATAATCAATTTCAATTTAAAATCGATATATATAAAATAATCAGAATACGAAAAATGGATTTGGTTGAATTCAAATTTTGATTTGAATTAAATACAGTTCAAATAATTTATAGGAACTTTTATTTGAATTTATAACGACAATAATATTTATTTATTTATCGAGGAAATAAATTGTCTGAAATTAATTTATATCAGTTTAAATAAATATCAACTACAGGTGATCGAATTGGACTTCGTAACCTATACCAGTGGGTCCGGAATAGGGTTATTACCCTAAGATTGGCAGTTGTTGGGTTCAGAAAGGAGTTCGGCATCATAGGTAATTTAAATTAAAGGATGTCAGTTTAAATTAAATTTAAATTAAAACAAAATATCAGTGTTGGTGGACCAGAACAAAACCCGTGCCCTCCTATATTTCCACAGAACAAAACAAACCGTGGACCTTCCTTCTCCTTTCCTCTTTTTTATAAAATGGCCGAACTAATTCACTTGCAAGCAAAAAAATCAAGTCCCCTTAAATAAATAAAAAACCCGTCTTCCTCTTAAAATCAAAAATCGCGATTTCCCTAAAGCTAGAATCTGAAGCCGACATCAAACTGGAGCTCGAACAAACTGGAAGTTCACGTAACTCGATCCAACGTTCTAGGGTTGGCACTTCGATTTGAGGAAATTAGGGAAGAATGGTGTCGCAAGTATTGTGGGTACCAAGCTGGAATCCGCGACATCAATTGAGGGGGTTGGATTTAGTAAGCATCGATTGTCCTTAAAGGGGGCGAGCTCGACAGTTTTGTTTCGAACAGAGTTAGGTTCATCGCTAAGCATGCCAAGAGAAGCTCGTTGTGTCTCGATGGTGCAGTTTTGGGTTGCGCGATGTTTGGGCGAGGTCAGAGGGAAGAGTCGACGCTGGATTGGGATCGCGGTTTCAGTAGCAGGAATTAGGGGTTGCGGATTGTGTGGATCGATGTCAGAGGGCGAGTTCTTAGGCAAAGCTCAAAGTCGCGGTATGCAAAGGGAGGGGTGCGAGTCTGTGGTGATGATGAAGCTCGAACACTGTTATGGGGGTTGCGATGGTTTCCAAGTCGCAGACAAGACAGGGAGGGGTTTCACTTCGCCGTAAGAAGAAGGTGATCGAACGGACGAGGGACGGGCTAACATGGTGGAAATGATATGGTTCTAAGGGCGAGTGTTCGAACTGTTAATTTAAGGTAAGGAATAATATAGTAATTTATTTAGTTTATTTATTTTTATTCGAGTAGTTAAAATAAATAAATGTTTAATCGTTAATTAAAATAAATAATCTTAGGAAAAGATTTCATTCGGGATTCGTTCAAGTGGAAGAAAAGCGAGACGATAGAGAATGTTAAATGAATATTCGACAAATGGAAAATCGTCGGTGAGTAAACCTCACTCACCATTTAATTAGAATTATTTCTAGTTGTTAAAAATAATTGCTATGCTTGTTTGAATATTGTTTGGTTGATTTAAAATATATATTAGTTATTTAGGACTATTATATATATATATATTGGGTTGATGATTGGTTGGATTCCCGCAGTCTCATTAGCGGATGCCCGCGGTACCATAGCGGATGATTACCCTATACGCCCCACGCTATGATTAGTGGATGACCTTCTATACCGCGATATCCTGCCTCGAAGCAGGATAGGTA
Source organism: Allium sativum (assembly GCA_030737875.1). Lineage (NCBI taxonomy): Eukaryota > Viridiplantae > Streptophyta > Magnoliopsida > Asparagales > Amaryllidaceae > Allium > Allium sativum. The sequence goes on from CM060919.1 coordinate 295,684,915, forward strand.
TTATTTATGTGCTAACATCTGTGGATGCAGGAAAACAGGTTGGAGGTATCCAATAGGATTCCTCAAAAATATATTATCTGTTTGTTTATTTATTTGCATATATACTGTCATATATGATGTGTTAAGAAAATAAATAACTGGTTGCTTTGTGTGTTTAAATAGCACTAGAGCCTAAGTGTTGATATTTGAAAATATCATGAAAAAGGATATTTGAGATTTAGAAAGAAAATTCTATTTTTCTAAAATAGAATTTGAAATTTGAATATATAAGATTCAATTAGAATAGAATTTGAAATCCCGAATAGAATAAAAATATTAACTTGTTTTGAATATATATATAAAACAAGTATGGAATTTATAAACTTTGTTTATAAATGAAATTATGGGATTTGAATGGAATTTATAAACGTTGTTTATAAATGAAAAGGTAGGTTTTGAATCGAATTTATAAACTTTGTTTATAAATGAAATTATGGGATTTGAATTGAATTTATAAACGTTGTTTATAAATGGAAAGGTGGGATTTGAATTGAAGTTATAAACGTTGTTTATAAATAATGCCGAGAATTCAAATAGACTTTGAATATAGAATTTGAATATAGAAATTCAAAAGGGCTTTAAACTATAGATTTGAATATAGAAATTCAAATAGACTTTAAACGATTTGAATATAGGATTTAAATGGAATTTAAACAAATAGACTTTGAATATAGAATTTGAATATAGAATTCGAATGGACTTTAAACTATAGAATTTGAAAATAGAATTCAAATGAAGTTTTAAATAAAGAGAATTCAAATAGAATTGAATTGGAATTTGAATAGAGTAGTCGATAAGGAAACGAGAGTATGAGTATAATTAGAATTTGTTAATATGCAGTTAAATTATATTTGAACATGTCATGTTCAAATATGACGGTAAAATAGACTGAGAAGTTAATTAACAGATTTAATTAACAAATTGAGTTAAAACGATTGTTATAGTTAAAATAGATTGGACAGCTATAGACATACAGGAGACAGGTATGGAATAAAGTATAGAAGTGAAATAAATAGAATGCCCGACAAAAAGGTACGTATTTAATTTCCATATGAGATTTTATGCGCCGTATCGGCTAGCCGCTTGGCTTTTTCTTTTTCTTTTTGAGATAAGAAGGACCGGGAAAGCTATTTGAAATTTCCCGATGCTCCCGGTACAAAGGAGGTTATGGCGAATTTTTCCGGGAATTTAAGGAGATAGAATATTTTTAAGATAATTTGATAGTTAGAAATCAACATATCAAAATATATAGAAGTCAATAAGAAAACGAACTTAGAAATAAAATAGTATAATCAAAAAGGGAAGTATAAGAATAAAATCTCGTAGGTATAGAAAGAGAAAATGTATATGTGTTTAAAGATGAATAATCAGTTGTATGGTATTGATTATTCGAGTAAGTAGTCTTGTCTGTTTTGACGTTAAATGTTATTCAGTCAAGGTCTGAGAGGTAATTATACCCCAACTTGATTGATTTCATGATATACCGATAAGTAGCAAGATTCAGGCTCGAAGATCAATGTGGAATAAGAATTAGTTAAATACTGTATTTGGGTTGTCGTAAAGATGTTTTATACAACATCTGTTTTAACCCAAATATGTGCAAAGCTTGGAAATAGAATAATGAATATTTCCTAGTATAGAAAATAAAGGAAGGCGATATATGGAAATGTTTTCCAAAGAACGTATAAGGCCAATATGGTTATTGAAAATATTTGGTTAACAAATATTGATAAGAAATAGAGAAGAGATTTAATTAATAGAATATTAATTAAAGGCTCACCGATTGTTGGATGTTTGGATGAACACTTGTTTTATTCGATAGTTAAATCATCGACTATCGAAACACTTGTTTTTATTCGATAGTTAAATCACAGACTATCGAAGTTTTGACCATCGTTGTCAATATGGAGAGACCGGTTGGATTATTATCCGAAGAACCACTCCATATCGGCAGTAGCGTGCGAATCAGATTATATAAAGATAATCGAAGACGGAGTAGAGTGCAAGGACTTTTTCTATTAATAGAAATAGTGCCTTCGGTTCATCCTGTTCCTGGGTGACTTGTATGGATGAATGTCTGACAGAGTATTTCCAGAAAGGTCACGTACATTGATTTCTTCAACCCTACCAAGAGTGGAAGCGGAGGAGGAAACTTCTTTTAGCTGACACGTAATGTACTGTTGTAGACGTCAATTAGTGATTTTCGATGGATTTGACGATGTGACATTCGAAGTGAATCTGGTGTGATGATAAAGCGTAGCTTCTAGCCTCATCAACCGGTAAATGACAGAAATCGGGCAAGCAGCATGGCTATGTAGGTCGCACCTATTAGGGTGTATAATCACCTGATCTAGAGTTTCATTTACTTCTAAAAATCTATTGTCGATGCTGACCCATTCGGGAAACGGTTGCTGATCCCAATCGTTGGTGATATACATTCGATACACTCAAGCGAAATGAGTGGTCGGTCATGTGTGGCTGAGTTGCAAGATGTTCTTGTTGAACTTGGTGTATTCTCCTCTAGAGATATACTAGCGGAAGGTGATTCCATACCTTGTCATAGAAGGAAAACCAAATACCCAATACGTGCTTGCGGTTTTGATTGTATATATATATGGAACGTGAGATGCAAACGTTCCACTAGATTGTTATTTACTTGATTTAGACATTATTATAATATCAAAAGAGTTTTGATATAAAGATAAGTCAAGTGTGGATTTTCATAAGGGAAAAACCCGTTCCGTGTTATACGGCGTGGTCTTATGAGATATCATTTAGTTTTCTGAAATTGTTTTAAACTGTTTACTCATACCAGTCCCATGACTGACCCGGAGTTTATTTGTTTTGTTCTACCTAAACTCTTGGGTGCCTAAATTTGTACGGGCAGTCAAGTAGTTTAGGATTTTACAGATCTATCTAAAGGAGCTTGGAGCAGGAGGCTTCAGCGTTATCTAGTTATAGTTTGTTCCGCTATGTTGTAAGTGTTGTACTCTGATAAGTGTATGTTATACAATTAAGATTTTGTATTTCAAAGATGTGATATATTATATTTTGTTCCGCTGCGATGTGAGATTCTGCGTTGTTAGTTCTGTTCTTCTTCTACCTCTTTCTTCTAAAAAAAAATGTTCCGTATTTTCGTGACATTTGGGTTGGACGTATGATGTATATAGTCAACTCCGATGTTGCGGAATTTTTGGGTCGTTACAAACACCCCTCGCCATTATCAGAATGAACCGCTTATAATTAGTTCAGTAAGCGTGCCCGGACCCTACCTACTGTTGGGTCAAAGTTTTGATACCAGAAAGGGTTACTGACTAATATGGGTCCCAAACAATAGATGACACAAGTAATTCCCCTCCTAACCTTGTGTCCCCAGACTAACAGATTTTCAGATTAACTTGTTCACAAGTTCAGACATACATAATTCAGATCAACTAGTTCACAGACAAGTTTTCAGACTAACGGATCAGATACACAGATTTAACAGACTTACCGATTAACTGGTTACAGATTAACAGGTTACAGATTGTCTAACTTTGTATTGGGCCTACAGATTCACGAAATGGGTTTATCAGATTCATTGGTCCAATTGGTTTAACCTTACCCACCCAACACGCTTTAGACATCATATTTATCCCAGATTTTCATTAATTAAATATTAATGCCCAGACCTCTCACATTAGACTGACAGTTTGCGGCTACTGGTTAGGCCGGTTGGTTCCGGGCAGGTTTCTGTCGCAAACTGAGTCTAACCTCGGGTTTCAAGCACGTTATGACTAACTTCCCACATTATAACCTATAGTTTGCGACCACTGGAATATGCCGGGCGGTTCCGGGCAGAATTACGCCGCAAACTCATTCTAACCTCGAGTTAGCCATGTTTATCTTTGCGGCCAATTAATTAATAATTTACCATTTACGCCCACGCCTAATATACATGTCAATTACTCATAACTATAGCCAATTCAGATTATGTCAATAACGGACTAATTATATCAACTCAACAGATATAGCAGATAATAGATTTCTCAGATTAGGCGACCTAACGAATTTAGCAGATTAAGCAAACTAGCAGATTTAGCAGACAACAGATTAGGCATCTCAACAGATTTAGTTTAGCAGATTTGGCATTTTTAACAGACTTAGCAGATGACAGATTTGGAAGGTGAACAGATCTAGCAGACTAGGCAGTAGAGCAGAACTAGCAGATTAGGCAATATAACAGAACTAGTAGATTAGGCAAATATAGCAGAACTAGTAAATTAGGCAAATATAACAGATTTAATCATTCCTTAAAGTTTCCCAAACATATCTTGCCTAATTATAAATCTTGCCTAAGTTCACATGCATAAATAATAGTCATGATTCACAATATGATCATATACCATATATCATATGTTTCAATTTTTATTAAACTTGCATAGTACAGAAGATCCATATATATAAATTATACCAAATATAGCCATCGATTACTATGCATGACAAATATCCCAAAAATCCCTTGCTTAAGTGTTTATTTACATTAATAGATACCCTACTTTCATGTAAATCTTTATACCTAAGCTATATTCTCTTTATCTCAAATCATATGCTCAACACCCCTTTATGTTATAAATATGACATGTCCAGTCATATGTCTTAGATTTATGTTCTAGCTACAGTCCATGTTCTTTCCTCAAATTAGTCACTTATTGGTCATGCCCAATTTATGCATCATTCATTTTTCTGTCCTAAACATTTTAGCGTATATTAATCTCTTATGAGATTGGCTCAGGCTCGTGGTAGCCTGGCTATAAAACAGAAAGAGGAAAGAGATACAAAATAAGATCTAAACAGAACAGAACAGACATAACCTCAGATTCAGATTTTACAATTCATGTCACAATCAGAATTAACGTTTATATCGGAAAATAACTGTACTTGCCTTGATTGGATTAAAGAAAGAACTTTAGTTGTTGTAGAATCGTTGCAGAAGCTTTAATCTCTAATTTTAATTGAGTTGCTTAGGTTGATGTTGATTAGCTTCTAGTTTTGATTTCAGCAGAGTAGCGACGCCATTTTTATTTTTATTAGAACAGAGGTAGAGTAGAAGCAGAATAGAATTGTGTGTAGAGAAGGCTAGGTCTTAGGCTGTATTTATAGGTGTAGGAACTCATTTAGGCCCTCAGATTAACCCTAGAACTCATCAGGTCCGTCCAAATACGTCACAGCCCACAAAATCGCACACACACGCACCAGGTTTGACCAGGGCTCGACCCCCAGGTCAACTGCCCAGTCGACCTGGTCTGGGGGGTCGACTGCCCAGTCGACTCCCCAGTCGACCTGGGTCCTGGGGGGTCGACTGCCCAGTCGACTCCCCTGTCGACTTGGGCCCTGGGCGGGAAATTTCCCGCCCAGCCCGCTTCTGGGTTTGAATTCGAATTTCGAGCTGTTTTCGATTCTGAAAATTCCTGAAACTTCGGAGGGTCATATCTCCCTCATACGGACTCCGATTCTTGCAAACTCGGACTCGTTTCCAGGCAGAATTCCGAGACGAACGCAATGGCGCAACCCGTTTCCCTTGATTCTTATTTTAAAAATTAATTATCCTCTGATTTGTTACTTATACATTCACAGAAAATACGGGGTGTTACAAACAACACCAACTGCATGGGCCAAATCTGGTCTCGTGCACACCATTGCATACATGAGACTACCAACAACACTAGAATAAGGTATATTAGCCACATACCTTTTATCTTCTTCCGATGTGGGACACATATCTTTGGATAGCTTGAATTGAGAGCCTAATGGAGTAGCCACCGGTTTAGCATTCTCCATACAGGATCGAGATAGGACTTTCTCGATGTATTGAGTTTGAGTGAGCCTCAAAACTCTTTGCTTTCTATCCCTCTGAATCCCCATCCCCAAAATTCTCTGTACGTTTCCCAAATCTTTCATCTCAAATTCCTTACTGAGCTCCATCTTCAACTCCGAAATTTTAGACATGCTCTTAGAAGCTATCAACATATCATCAACATAAAGTAACAAATAGACGATGTCATCATTACATTTTTTAAAATAGACACATTGGTCCTTAAAGCTTCTAGAGTAACCATGTGAGATCATAAACTTATCAAATTTCTTGTACCACTGTCTAGCTAGGAGACTGTTTTAAGCCATAAAGAGATTTGTTAAGTTTACAAACATGACCTGGCCGGCTGCTATCAATGAACCCCTCTGGCTGCTGTAGGTAAATGTCCTCCTCAAGATCACCATGCAAGAATGCTGTCTTGACATCTAGTTGTTCCAACTCCATGTCGAAGTGAGCAACTAACGCCAAAAGAATGCGAATGGAAGTGTGTCTAACAACTGGAGAAAAAATATCATGAAACTCCATGTCTTTCTTCTGAACATAACCCTTCGCCACTAATCTTGCTTTGTACCTCAAGTCACCATTGCCGCCATCTTTCACCTTAAAGATCCATTTACATCCAATTGCTCTCTTGCCGGAAGGAAGTGGCACTAAATCCCAAGTGTGATTTTTGTGCAAAGACTCAATCTCCTCCTCCATTGCTACTAGCCAACTGGAGCTATCAACTGAACTAATGACATCTCTGTAGTCTCTTGGTTCATCATGAAATATGCTTAATGCATAAGCTGTTGTATATAACGGTGTTGTATACACAATTATATGATTTTTGTTTGATGATAACAACCAAATATATTTTATAAATGTGTTTATTACTGTACTGTTCTATATTTACATCACAGACAGGAATGTAATATTTATATTTAAATAAAATACATCTGTACAGAAATTCAAATATTTACTGTATTTTATTTAAAATATAAATATTTCTAACATTCAAACAGTACATCTATTTTAACTCCACTATATTTGTACTTATAAATAGACAAGTCTGTTTGACAACTATGAAATACTATTTTATTTCAAACAGATTTTGTTTATTACAAATAATCAGTACAATCATTTTTTCATATACATTAGCTCCTCACTATATCACTCAACACTCAGTACTTTTTCACTCATACATTCACAGACTCAATATACAGACACTTTCACTGTTACACACACTGTTTTTGTTTTCTGCCTTCTGTCTTCTTGTCTTCTGTCTTCACAGCTTACAAGACAGTCCAGTCTTCACAGTCAGTCCAGTCTTCATACCTGTCATACAAATGAACACACACATAGTACATTGCAATAGAAATAATATTGAATACATGTGAATATAAATTTTATTTTTAAAATTTTATTTGCCTCAGTTTTCTGGTGTGTTTCTCATCATTTTTTTGACTCGATCTGATTTGTATATATATCCACGTAGTACCCACTGATCAGCCTCAACATACCACACTGGTTTGCTGATCAGAACCAAGGTCAAAACTAGCTGATTCTGAACAGCCTCAACACAGTGCAGCAGTCTGCTGATTAAATATAAACACACACACACACACACACACACATATATATATATATATATATATATATATATATATATATCACACGTGCACGATATGTGTATACATACACTGTTGTGTATATATACACATATACAAATGTACAGGTGCATATGGTCGGTCAAAGTCAAAAGGAGAAATGGAAATCAAATATGCATGACAGAACAGCTCAATGGCACAATGAATGTCAAGATCATGTCTGTATACAAATCCAGTTGTGTTCAAGTATCAAGTATATGGTGCAGCTGTGTCATCATGGCCGTGGCTACACACACAGGTTCTATTACAATCATGCAGTGAACATGAAGCATGCAACAACTCAGTGGCAGTTCAAAAATGGTCAAAGAAATTGGACATGATTTCTAGGAAACTGGATGAGCAAGTAGCCAACAAGGATTCAGCACTGGTGTATGAATCTAACAGCAATGAAAGGCTTCAAGAACATGATCTTGCTCAAGCATAAGTGGTGGCAAAGAGAGAGCACAATAAAAAAGTAGTAAAGTCTCAAGAAATAGTGCTGAGCAGGGCCGAGCATAGTTATACTCAAGTTAATAATGGAGCAGTGCATTCTATACACAAGCAAGCAAGGAAAAATGGTGAACCCACAAGTATTTGTGTACATGACAGAACATGTCAAAACAGTTCAGTTCTGTGTGATGATGATCAACAAGTTCAAGTGTAACAGTACCAACAAGTAAACAAAGCAGCAAGGGTTTAAGAATATTCAAGACAGCTCAACACACTTTCAGGAAATCATACTGTCAGCATATGGATGTGCATGTCATGAATGCAGCTCGACATAGTCAAGAAAGCAAGGCCAAGCAATGACATAGATAAAAGAACTTTCAGTGCAAAAGTGTCCAAGTGTGCAAGTACAAGGGTTTGGGATGAACAACATGTTCAAAAGCAGTTTCCAATTCAAATGACAAGTTGCAGAAGTCACAATGCCCATTTTTGGCAAGGAATAAATCCACAAATCAGAAAATGTTTCAAGGTATGCAACTGTGTGTGATTTCCAGATAATCAGGGCAGATTTGGAAACATGTTTGGCAATAATTTAAACTGTTTCCAGATTTACATGCCAGCGTGATTTAGTTCCAGAAAATTAGCAAAGATTTTATTTTATCAATCAAGACCAAGCATTAGAGCATTCAAGCAATCAGGATTTATTCTGTCGGCAACATTTTAAATCTTTCCATAAATGGGAAAAATTAAATCATGAATTTCGTGAATCTAGAGAGAGATAAGAGACAATTTTTTTCCATTTATTTAAGTGGGCAATTCATCATGAATATCACCATACAAAGGAATCAATTTCAAATCGAGGATGCCAAAAAAGGAATCCACATGCAGGCAACTTTTCATAAATCAGCAAATTTGTTTTAAAGGGAGTAACAATTCATATGTATATATGGCAAGTGTTTTAATTTGCAGAAAATCATATATAGCGCAGATTAAAATCATACAAGGCAACACATTCAAATTCGATTCAAAGCCGAGAAACAAAAGGAGAAAAATCAGTCAAGCCGCATAATGAAATCAGAGACTAGGGTTTTTCATTTACCCTATTTATACACTCATTTACATTACAGGCATATAGATCGAAACCCACAAAAATCAGTTCAATCTTTTAAAAGCATTAAATTTCAGAAAACTCACTGTTTTGATCGAGGCTGAGAAAAATTCCAAGTCGAACGTGTAAAGCCACAAAGAATCGAGCATCAGAGAAGTCATTCAATCAATTCCAGAAAGCCATCGAAGTTGCAATCGATTTGGGGATGATTATAGAGCAAAACCCTAGAAATATTTCCAGAGCAGCCGCCATATTTTTTCTCAACAAAGTAAAAGATCGGGTCAAAGAAAATAACAAAGGAGTGGAACCAATTTTATGTGGCCGGCCAAGATTACAAAGGGGATGACCCATTTCTTTTAAACTCCTCTTTTGTACTAGGGTTTTCTCTTGTCATTTGTTTTTATTTGTTGTATTTTTCTTTTTCTTTTGTAAACCAACAAATCAGTTTTCTAGTCTGTAAAACTAGGGGTTACGAATTAAGGGGTTGTAATTTGGGAAAATCTGGCCTAGGGGATATAGGTCAGTCTAGGGTTTTGAGCGTAGGGTTAGGACAGGAGCAGGCGCTGCGAGTGTACATGGTCTTGTATGCTGGATCTGTTTATAACACCTAGTAGAAACCTTAGGAATGCAGCAGTAGGCAGGGTTTTGCCGAAGCTGGGTATATCTGTGTGTGATTTATTTTCTGCACTTTTATTTCTACTGCATTCTGTGATCTGTTTATTATTTTAATATCCTATCAGTTTTTCAATTCAGTTAAAAACTGTGATAAACCCTATTCACCCCCCCCTCTAGGGTTAATCTAGATCCAACAATTGGTATCAAAGCTTGGTTTTTCATTAACTCTAGAACCATGTTTTCCCCTTGTTGTCAGTCTTCTGAGAGTCAGTCCAGTTCATCTCCAACTATTTTCAAAGGAACAGATTTTTCAAACTGGAAATCCGAAATAGAATTTAATTTAAAATCTGTTAATATTAAATGTTGGGATACTGTTATCAATGGGAGTGATATGTCTGATAATAGAAACATTGTTTTCGATTCTCGTGCTATGAATATCATATTTGATTATCTCAGTACAGAACGGTTTATTCACGTATCTCATTGTTTGACTGCACAGGATGTCTGGAGAACTCTCAACAAGCTCTATGGAAAAACTGACGACTTCTCAAAACCCCAGAATGTCAACTCAGATTAAGATCTATGCTTAACAAGTCAGGTAGATAAAACTTCAGATGAATCAGATGATGAAGAATAACCAAATGCTGGAACAGAAAATCTCTCATATGAAGATTTGGTTTACATGTGTCTTGATTTAACAAAATCTGTTGATAAACTCCAACTGAAAAATAAGTCTCTGAAATCTAAGAATTCTGAGTTGACCAGCAAAATTGATGGTTTGGAATCACAACTTGAATATGTTAAAAATTCTTCAAATTCAGTTTGCAAAAATTGTTTGAAATTGAAAACAAATCTTGTTCATCTCAATAAAAATGTTCAAAAATTTGAAGATGAAATTTTGATCTTAATTGAGAACAAGACTGAGTTATCAAATTTGAATAACCTTCTGCAAAAGGAATTTGAAAATTTTAAAATAGATATAAACTCCAAATTTAAAATTGCTGAAAAGGAGAACTTGTTAAAATCAAATTTTATTTTGAAAGAACTTGAAAATGAGATTGAAAATCCAAGAATTTTGAGTCTGAAAAACAAAAACGATTTGAACTTGAAATTTCCGAATCCCAAGCCAAAATTAAATTGCTTGAAAATGAGAATTTGGTTTTGAAACAGTCCAGTGCTGGACAGAAGATCGCTATAAATAATTGCTCAAATCTACTAAAATAAAATAGCGATCTGAAATCCAAAATTCAACGATTAGAATAAACTTTGGATAAATTTTCTAACGGGGAAAAATCGTTGAATATGCTGTTACAAAACCAAGTTTCTATTGGAAATAAATCTGGTCTTGGCTTCGGGAAAAATGATGTTTTTGGAAAACAAAATTCAAATGATTTGAAGAATCCCTCAAACTGGTTTGGAAAGAACTGCTTAGAAAACTTGAACACTGAAAATTCCAAAGGATTTTTGAATCAAAAGCAAAATGTGAATGTGTTTTGTAATAAACCATTTAAACATTCTTGGATTCTAAAAGGAAATGAAACGGGCTTCCTTAAGTTTAAACAGATTTGGGTCCCTAAAGGAACTTTTGTAAATTCTGAGGGATTGTTATACAAATAGATTTGGGTACCAAAACGTATGAATACAACTGTGATTGGTTTTACTAATTTTGTTAGACCACTCGATTCCTTGACCTGTTAGGTACCGAAGAAGGCTGAGGAACTGCTGTGTTGAAAAGAGATTGAGTTCAAGCTGTTCTATATTTCTATATTCTTTACAGTTCCTTGGCCAAGATTTGTTGAGTTAGAGATTCTAATTTACATTGGATTTCAGGTATTATCTCTGAACACATCCTTGTAAATATTTTAATTGTTTATTTCTTCTTCTGCCCCTTCAACCATTTTCTTCTGTTTATTCTGATTTGATTTATCACTGCCAATTTTTTTTATTTTCGGCTTTCTTAACTTCCAGTTGCAGAACTCTTGATTTTCTGGAAATTCGCTTTAGTTGAATAAAACACTGATGTTTTAATTATTTCCAGATCTTGAATTTATTTTTGTAAATATCTGCAATTGATTTGAAGTTTGTTTTCTGATTCTCTAAATTCATAATATTGTTGATGTATTCGTGCCATATCTTGAACATTGTTAATTTGAATTCTAAATTTTTTGAATATCTGAAAAACAATTGAAATTTCACACAAATCTGCTATTTTGAGTTTCTTCTAATTCAGTTTAGAAAAGCTTGAAATATTATACTCATTACAGCACATTGCTACTTATCAGTCGTGATAATTTCATTGATTTTTTAGATTGGCTTAGATATTCTTGAAACATTGCTTACATCTTGAAATTCTCTGTTATTCATGATCATCTAGGTTGTTTTTTTTTGTTTGTTTAAGATCATTTGAAATTTCAGATATTTTGAATCTCACACGCCTCTCATATCTGCGATTATTAATCCTGTGTGATTGATTCATTGTATCTCCAGAATTACATTTATTTCAAGTGATTTTGAATAAACCACTATTTTTGGATCATGAATTTTCTTTCAAACTTGATGTAAATATTCTGAGAAATTACTCTTGTACTTGTCAGTATTACTTGTGAAAAGTTCTTTGAAAATCCGGTCTTAGAACTCTCTGTTATTTCATGATTATTTGATTTGAATATCTGTTTGTTTAAAACCATTTGAAATTATTGATTTATTGAATCTCACACATATCTCGAATCAAAAATTTATAATTTGGTGTGATTGATTCATTAAATTCTAATATTTTCATATTCCTTCGAATGATTCAAAATAAACAATATTTTTAAATCTGGGATCATGAATCATCTTTGGTGACCATCTGAATCTTCTGTGAAACATTTTCTGACAAGTCTGATTCATGACTGATGTCTTGTGCTACTTTGATATTGTTTTGAAAATATGTTGGAAATTGCTTGTTTATGATTTGATTGTTGCTCTGATACTGATCTTCAAATAACTACTTGTTCTTATCGGTTGCTCTAATAAATGTGCTAAATTTGTCTGGCTGGGTTTGTGTTTAAATTTCTTTGGTCTGAGATATCCACGATAGTCCATCACGGTGTAATTAAATTCCTCGATAAAGGAGACTACAATTAGTATTAGCTTTTACACTCATCTTTTTTTTTAATTATCATCGTGTATAGATTCAATTTTTTGTACAAATCTGTTTGTTCAAGATCATTTGAAATTATTGATTTACTGAATCACACACATATCTTGGATGTGAAACTAATAATTTGGTGTGATCAATTCATTGAATCTAGAGTTTTTCATATTTCTCAAATGATTTCAAATAAACAGTACTTCTAATCTTGGATCATGAATGATCTTATGTGACCATCCACTGACAAGTCTGATGTGATATTGTTCTCTGTGCTGCTCTGATACTGTTTCAAATAATTTCTAGTTCTTATCTGCAGCTTTGAAAAATGTGGAAATTTGTTAATTCTGTCTATTTGGGCTTTGTAATTAAAATTTGTTAATAGAGACACCAAGTGGTATCAAAAGCGCTGAATTTTTATGTATATTTATTTTTTCTTATCCCTCTTGCTTTGTATAGCTCTTCATATTCCTCTTGTAATTGATTTTCAATTTTAAACTTATTTATTGATTATTCATTCAGAAATTGAAATCAATATCCAAAATTGAACTGTATTTATAATTCATCAAAAATTATGATTAGATTTTGAAATTGTGATGAATTGTGACTGCAGTATATTTCACAACGAGAGGAGATTTTATTTAATATTTTCATGATGATTGAACATTTATTATAATATCTTTGAATTGGTCACTATTTCACGATCATCTTCTTTATCTATCATCTTTCTGCCATCCATGATAGTTCTATATTAATGTGGATAGTTTGATAATTTTTAAAAAGATAATCTTGAATAAACAGTGAAAATATTTGTGATGGAATTGTGGCTATGTTATTATTATTCAGAATTAGTGATAATTGAAAATTTTCAATAATCCCAGTACAGTCGAGCATATTTCATAATATAATTAATTTAGAAATTTATTTCACAGACCATTTCTGTACCTACCGCATTTCTATCATTCACTTTTTGGTTGTATATACTGAGCAGTTTTTCCTTTATAAAGCTGAAAATGATAAAAATATAATTAATATATAAGAGTGTCTCTAACCTCGTTTAAAAATCCAAGCTCTGGTTATGCATGGTTATGAGACGTCTTATAATTTAAGCTGCGACTGACCTCATTTAAAAATCCAAGCTCTGGTTATGCGTGGTCAGTGTGCTCTTAAATAAAATAAAAAGAAAAAGGAAATATTGTGCTATAAATGGAAATTATTCTGAAATTCTCCTCGGTGTATAAAAATCAGCCTATCAATCCATCTTTCTAATCTGTGAAATGTGTTGAAATCTTATGACGTATTATGATTTGTTGATTGATAGGCATTGGGATTTGAGATTATTCGATCTTGTCACTTAAATTGAATTATTAATTATAGTCCAAATCCATCACTGTTTTTGTGCTTTATTTTTATAAAAAAAACCTTTGAAAATAATTGGAAATGAATTGTTTTTAAAACTCTCTCCATTTTATATAAAATTCATCGTATATCCGTCATTCTCTACAATGTGAAATATGCCACTTGTTCTTAGAATATTATGATTTTTGTTTGACTGATTGAAATTTATGATGACTGTTCTTCCTCTTAAGCTGAAATTATATTTTTTAGTCAATTTTCATCTGTATTTTAAATCTGTATCCTTTTGATGATAACAAAAGGGGGAGAATGGATTAGATTTATATTGAAATTTATGATGACCGTTCTTCCTCTTAAGCTGAAATTATATTTTTTAGTCAATTTTCATCTGTATTTTAAATCTGTATTCTTTTGATGATAACAAAAGGGGGAGTTTTCTGTTGTAGGGGGGAGCTAATAAATAGGAGGAGTTCATTTTTCACTATAAAACACATTTGTTGGATTCAAAATCTTTTATTTGTTTGTCATCATCAGAAGGGGGAGATTGTTGTATATAACGGTGTTGTATACACAATTATATGATTTTTGTTTGATGATAACAACCAAATATATTTTGTAAATGTGTTTGTTACTGTACTGTTCTATATTTACATCACAGACAGGAATGTAATATTTATATTTAAATAAAATACATCTGTACAGAAATTCAAATATTTACTGTATTTTATTTAAAATATAAATATTTCTAACATTCAAACAGTACATCTATTTTAACTCCACTATATTTGTACTTATAAATAGACAAGTCTGTTTGACAACTACGAAATACTATTTTATTTCAAACAGATTTTGTTTATTACAAATAATCAGTACAATCATTTTTTCATATACATTAGCTCCTCACTATATCACTCAACACTCAGTACTTTTTCACTTATACATTCACAGACTCAATATACAGACACTTTCACTGTTACACACACTGTTCTTGTTTTCTGCCTTCTGTCTTCTTGTCTTCTGTCTTCACAGCTTACAAGACAGTCCAGTCTTCACAGTCAGTCCAGTCTTCATACCTGTCATACAAATGAACACACACAGTACATTGCAATAGAAATAATATTGAATACATGTGAATATAAATTTTATTTTTAAAATTTTATTTGCCTCAGTTTTCTGGTGTGTTTCTCATCATTTTTTTGACTCGATCTGATTTGTATATATATCCACGTAGTACCCACGGATCAGCCTCAACATACCACACTGGTTTGCTGATCAGAACCAGCGTTAAAACTAGTTGATTCTGAACAGCCTCAACATAGTGCAGCAGTCTGCTGATTAAATATATATATATACACACACACAATATATATATATATATATATCACACGTGCACGATATGTGTATACATACACTGTTGTGTATATATACACATATACAAATGTACAGGTGCATATGGTCGGTCAAAGTCAAAAGGAGAAATGGAAATCAAATATGCATGACAGAACAGCTCAATGGCACAATGAATGTCAAGATCATGTCTGTATACAAATCCAGTTGTGTTCAAGTATCAAGTATATGGTGCAGCTGTGTCATCATGGCCGTGGCTACACACACAGGTTCTATCACAATCATGCAGTGAACATGAAGCATGCAACAACTCAGTGGCAATTCAAAAATGGTCAAAGAAATTGGACGTGATTTCTAGCAAACTGGATGAGCAAGTAGCCAACAAGGATTCAGCACTGGTGTATGAATCTAACAGCAATGAAAGGCTTCAAGAACATGATCTTGCTCAAGCATAAGTGGTGGCAAAGAGAGAGCACAATACAAAAGTAGTAAAGTCTCAAGAAATAGTGCTGAGCAGGGCCGAGCATAGTTATACTCAAGTTAATAATGGAGCAGTGCATTCTATACACAAGCAAGCAAGGAAAAATGGTGAACACACAAGTATTTGTGTACATGACAGAACATGTCAAAACAGTTCAGTTCTGTGTGATGATGATCAACAAGTTCAAGTGTAACAGTACCAACAAGTAAACAAAGCAGCAAAGGTTCAAGAATACTCAAGACAGCTCAACGCAATTTCAGGAAATCATACTGTCAGCATATGGATGTGCATGTCATGAATGCAGCTCGACATAGTCAAGAAAGCAAGGCCAAGCAATGACATAGATAAAAGAACTTTCAGTGCAAAAGTGTCCAAGTGTGCAAGTACAAGGGTTTGGGATGAACAACATGTTCAAAAGCAGTTTCCAGTTCAAATGACAAGTTGCAGAAGTCACAATGCCCATTTTTGGCAAGGAATAAATCCACAAATCAGAAAATGTTTCAAGGTATGCAAGTGTGTGTGATTTCCAGATAATCAGGGCAGATTTGGAAATATGTTTGGCAATAATTTAAACTGTTTCCAGATTTACATGCCAGCGTGATTTAGTTCCAGAAAATTAGCAAAGATTTTATTTTATCAATCAAGACCAAGCATTAGAGCATTCAAGCAATCAGGATTTATTCTGTCGGCAACATTTTAAATCTTTCCATAAATGGGAAAAAATAAATCATGAATTTCGTGAATCTACAGAGAGATAAGAGACAATTTTTTTTCCATTTATTTAAGTGGGCAATTCATCATGAATATCACCATACAAAGGAATCAATTTCAAATCGAGGATGCCAAAAGAGGAATCCACACGCAGGAAACTTTTCATAAATCAGCAAATTTGTTTTAAAGGGAGTAACAATTCATATGTATATATGGCAAGTGTTTTAATTTGTAGAAAATCATATATAGCGCAGATTAAAATCATACAAGGCAACACATTCAAATTCGATTCAAAGCCGAGAAACAAAAGGAGCAAAATCAGTCAAGCCGCATAATGAAATCAGAGACTAGGGTTTTTCATTTACCCTATTTATACACTCATTTACATTACAGGCATATAGATTGAAACCCACAAAAATCAGTTCAATCTTTTAAAAGCAATAAATTTCAGAAAACTCACTGTTTCGATCGAGGCTGAGAAAAATTCCAAGTCGAACGTGCAAAGCCACAAAGAATCGAGCATCAGAGAAGTCATTCAATCAATTCCAGAAAGCCATCGAAGTTGCAATCGATTTGGGGATGATTATAGAGCAAAACCCTAGAAATATTTCTAGAGCAGCCGCCATATTTTTTCTCAACAAAGTAAAAGATCGGGTCAAAGAAAATAACAAAGGAGTGGAACCAATTTTATGTGGCCGGCCAAGATTACAAAGGGGATGACCCATTTCTTTTAAACTCCTCTTTTGTACTAGGGTTTTCTCTTGTCATTTGTTTTTATTTGTTACATTTTTCTTTTTCTTTTGTAAACCGACAAATCAGTTTTCTAGTCTGTAAAACTAGGGGTTACGAATTAAGGGGTTGTAATTCGGGAAAATCTGGCCTAGGGGATATAGGTCAGTCTAGGGTTTTGAGCGTAGGGTTAGGACAGGAGCAGGCGCTGCGAGTGTACATGGTCTTGTATGCGGGATCTGTTTATAACACCTAGTAGAAACCTTAGGAATGCAGCAGTAGGCAGGGTTTTGCCGAAGCTGGGTATATCTGTGTGTGATTTATTTTCTGCACTTTTATTTCTACTGCATTCTGTGATCTGTTTATTATTTTAATATCCTGTCAGTTTTTCAATTCAGTTAAAAAACTGTGATAAACCCTATTCACCCGCCCTCTAGGGTTAATCTAGATCCAACATATGTTGCCATGTCATCAAAGTCAATATCTTCAATGCTTAATCCCACAAAATCATCGAGCCATGTAGGTCTTTTCTTCTCTCTCGTTGCTCGAGTTTGAATTTGAGCTCCACCTTGAGATAGATCTTCTGTCTCTTCCCTATCAACCACGGTGTCATCGGAATCACCATTTTTACTCGTATGGAAATCTGATGATCTGCCTAGTGTTTGGTATTCTGAATTTGTCCTCTCATCATCATCATTAACTGAAGAAGAAGGCTCCACCTTCAACATAGCCTTCTCATCAAATGTAACATGCCTGCTAGTAACAATCTTCTAGGTAGTAGGACACCACATCCTATATCCCTTAATTCCTTTCTTATATCGAAGAAAAATACACTTGCGTGATCTTGGATCCAACTTCCCTTTGCTCTCATGCACATAAGCTGGACAGCCAAACACTCTGAGAAAGGAACATGATACAGGCCCTCCCTTCCATACTTCTTCAGGAATCTTCATATCTATGGTGGTAGAAGGTGTGCGGTTGATAAGGAAAACCGCCGTAGATAATGCTTCTGCCCAAAATCTCTTATTTAATCTCGCAGTCAGCCGTAAGCAACGAGTACTTTCCAACAAAGTCCGATTCATTCTCTCTGCAACTGTAATGACCCGAAAATCCGGTCCAATTTGAGCTGACTAAATAACACAAGTCCAACCCCAAATTGCACTAGAAATTCAAGAAACTAATAGAAAGAAGATAGAGGGTGAGGATAGATAAGATAGAAACTTAGAATAGAAGAAGAAGAAGACAACAACAACAACATCAGAGTAACACGAATCTCACAGCGGAATGAATAAAATATAACATAACTTTTGAAATACAAAGTTATAACTGTTTATACATACCATTTTCAGAGTACAACATATAACATCACAGCGGAATAAATAATAGCTATTGACTGCTGAAGCCTCCTGCTCCAAGCTCTCCAAGTGCATCTGTAAATCCCGACTACTTGACTGCCCGTACAAATTTAGGCACCCAAGAGTTTAGGGAAAACAAAACAAATAAACTCCGGGTCAGTCATGTGACTGGTGTGAGTAAACTCAAATCATTTAAACAGGTATATGATATCTCATAAGACCACGCCATGAATACGGAACGGGTTTTTCCCTTATGAGAATCCAAACATATTTGAAAAGCAATATCATTCAGATATTATGATAATGTCTAAATACAAATAGATATCAGTCTAGTAGAAACGCTTGCATCTCATGTTCTACATATATAGTATACAATCAAAACCGCGGGTGCGTATTGGATGATCGGATTTCCAGCTATGACAAGGTATGGAACCACCTTCCGATCAGTGTACTCTAGTAACGATACACTGGAGTTCAACAAGAACATCTTGCAACTCAGCCACACATGACCGACCACTCATTTCGCTTGAGTGTATCGAATGTACATCACCAACGGTTGGGATCAGCAACCGTTCCCGTATATATATATATATATATATATATATATATATATATATATGGGACAGCATTGATAGATTTAAGAAGCAAATGAATATTCTCTAGATAGGTGATTATACACCCTAATAGGTGCGACCTACATAGCCATGCTGCCTGCCCGATTTCTGTCATTTACCGGATGTGAGGCTAGAAGCTATGCTTACTTTCCATTCATTTATAACACGATCACTTTGAATGCCACATTATCAGATCCTTTAATCATTTAGTTGGATCTGCACAAATAGATTCTGGATATTATGCGAAGGGAATAAATCCGTTGGCCACCATATATATTTGTACAGTCCAACCCATTCGATCATTGGAAATACTCTGTCAGACATTCGTCCATATACGTTCGTTCTGGGACTGAACGAAACCGAAGGCACTATTCTTTAAACAGGACAGCCCTTGCACTTTACTCCGTCTTCAATTTCTTCATCGTATTTGATCACAGCGCTTATGTCGATACGGAGTGGTTCTTCGGATAATAATCCAACCGGTCTCTCCATATTAACAACGTAAAATGGTCAAAACTTCGATAGTCTGTGATTTAACTATCAAATGAAAATATGTCGGTGTACAAACAATGATCTTAATTCCAAATGGAATTATCGATCCAATCATCAATCATATATATATATATACATATATTTCCTTATTTTCTATGATTTGAAAATATACGTTATTTACATTGGAAAACATTTCCAATCCTCATTTATGCATCACTATCATTCCACAACTATTAGTCCCTAACTGTAAACTAGTAAGAGAACAATTCTCTAAGTATAAACCCCGAAGGCCGAAACCAACATCAGATCAACACTCAGAAAACTATTCAACTTACTAATCTCTAGTCAGTTTCTAATTTTTGTTTAACTCCATTTCTTAATTTCTATATTCGATTAACCCCTTTTGATAAACTACGTTTGATTAACTCCTTTTGATAAACTACGTTTGATAAACTCCTTTTGATAAACTACGTTTGATTAACTCCTTTTGATAAACTACGTTTGATTAACTCCTTTTGATAAACTACGTTTTCCGTTACAACTATTTCTTTTTTATAACGTTTACTTACCGTTACAAATATTCTCTATTTACAACTTCTATTTACCGTTACAAATATTTCCTATTTACAACTTCTATTTACCGTTACAAATATTTCCTATTTACAACTTCTATTTACCGTTACAAATATTTCCTATTTACAACGGTTTATTTATCTTCTAAATAAATATTCATTATTTCTATTTATTTTCTAAATAAATATCCCTTTTATAAAACTCTATTTGTTTTATAAATAATTTCCTTTTATTTCAATATACATTGAAATATTCCTTTTTACAACTCAGGGTTTCTTATGATATTCAAAATATCAAACAACGATGATCAATATCGTTCTAACATCCATAATCAATAACAGATTATAAATCACAACATATATCACAATATATGAAAATAGTAAAATAATTGTTGAGGAACCCAGTCGGATTCCTCCAACCTGTCTCCCTGCATCCACAGATGTTACACAGTATAATATACATCAATTTCATTTTGAAATGAAATATCCTGCTGTACAGGACCATATTTGATTAACAGTACATAGATTAACTATAACTACGTTTTCAATCAAATCTATTTAACAATCCAGTTTAACAATCAATCTACTGCAGTCAATAAATAAAGTACAATTTATATAAAAATATAAATTGAGGAGAGTTAGTCTGTTTTACTCACATTGGCGCGTTAATCGTTATATAACGGTTTGCGTCGATAGCCCTGATCAGTTCCAGAAAATTCTATTCGTCAGCATGATTCCGTCAGATCTTGGTTTATTTGATTCTAATTTTGTATCATGAATGGCTGATAGTTTCATGGTTATCATCTAATTTGCTTAATGTGCCAGAGCCACTGTCTAAATATTATTCTTCGTTCGCGCTCCTTTCCCTTTGATTTAAAGATATGAAATAGTCGGCACTTCTGAACTTTGGGATTTTCTTTTCTTTACTTTAAATTAAAATGGGCTTCATCCAAAATAGCTCGGCCCATTTACTGTTGTTAAAGCTCGACCGCGGTCCCCTTTTTCCCCGAAGAAAACAATACGAATCCGCTCCTCGTTGTTTTACAGAACACTGCTGATTTGTTCGGCTTCCTTTAGCTACCAATTTCCTTCATGAATTCCAAACCACACACCATCATTTTTCTGCTCTTCCAAAACGCAACCTCTTTCACCTCGACACTGCACTATTCAGGTCCGCTATTACCCCTTTCAAATCCGCGACTACAACTACGCTGATATCCACGAACTTCACCATGTCCCAGAACTTTCTTCTTTCCTTTCCATTATTCATTCAACTTCACAACTCTTCGAACAGAAAACAAACCAAGGGCCTTCCTCTTGCTATCATACTGTTGAAAATGTCCCATACGCGAGCAGCTCAAGAAATCTTCTGTAAGCATAACATTTTCAGTCATCAACTTATATCCCAAACGAGAATCACAAAAACAAAATACTACCTCACTATCATTCCTCCGATCCCTCCTCAACTCTTCACTATATCACGTACATCCTACATCATCACATGCAAACACATGTATTCACTCAAAAGTTTCCACCTTCAAGGCCCTGCATACGCCATTAAGGTATTAGCTTACGGCTAATCCCATACATGAACCAACACGTGCTAATATGTCCTCCTGCATGCTTCAGAATTTTCCAACATCATCGTGTCCCTCTCTGTCCTCCCCGTTTACACCATGAATCCAAAAACTGCTGATGCCATTATCCACCTCTTCAAACTCTCCTCCTCCACCACAAAGATTCGAACTCGAACCCCGTCATCCTTCCGCGAATTCGGCCTCCCAATGTCAGGTGCTACACAAATTTATTTTATTAAATACCCAAAAATTTTCACAAGGTGTTATTCGTTACGACAAACTCAGATTCGTGCTCGGTTTTCCCTCCGATCATCTCCAGTTCCCCCACAGATTGGCCCTAGCACCACTGCTCGAAAACTAAGCATCACGGAAATGGATTTAAAACTATACTGGATCGAAGCCTATCCTTATACGAAGGAGAAATACTAGTTTGGTTAATTTAGGAATTTTGTTTGAATTTATGTGGATTTTATGAAGTTGGAATTTTTTTCTCGTTTTGCTTTGTGGAGGAATAATCGGCGGCTGTAAACTGAGATTTAGGTTTGGGAAATAAGTAAGGGTATTATATAGTCAAACCAAAGGTGCAATACTGGTGGACAGAAAACGTTCACACAAAAGAAGGGACGTGGTGCTTTAGGGACCAAGTCTTGGCCTTGGAAAGGATTTTAGATATTTTTGGGAGGCCCGTACGAGTTTTCATTATATTAAAGTTAATGAATATATATATATATATATCTACAAAAACCAACCCTATATACTTAAGTTAGGAATATAGTGTAGTATCCCATTTTATAAAAATCCGTTCACTACGGCTTGCTATCAACAGAAATAAGGGTATTGTTGTGTTGAGCAAGGTTCCTCGATTCCAGAAATATAATAATACCGGTAGTTGGACTCATATTGTGAAACCCCAAGGTATCGATTACAGGGTGCAAAATACTCCAAATAAAAAGTTGTTTATTTAATTAATTAAAAATTACAGTAAAATTCAAAAAATTAAATTATCGCTACATCTCAAAAGAACCTTGTCTAAATTCAAACCCTATCTCTGGTTATATCGAATAACCCGTTACGGTCGATAAACGATTCTATAGCGACTATTTTAAAATTTGATTTGGACATATCTCAAAATCCACACAATGAAATCCTGATTTTTCTCTTCCACTAGATAGATATACTCCACCAGCTCCACACGTTTCTTGTTTCACGGAAATCCGATTTAAAACGAATCTTGTACATTCAGTTGAAGTTCGAATCGCCAAATTACGAACTGCAGCGCCATTTCAAGCTCGATTTTAATTATAATATAATTATACGTTCTAACGTCGACGATTAAATAATATATTCATTATTTAAATAATTAAATAAGTTAATTATTACACCGTCAAATATCCGGGTCATTACAGCAACCCCATTTGACTGAGGGTCTCCTGGTGTGGTGTAATGTCTTTTGATTCCCTCGAACTCACAAAATTTGATGAATTTTTGAGAAGCGAATTCACCATCATTATCTGAACGAAGAACCTTCACTTTCTTTCCAAACTGCTTCTCAACAAGAGATTTCCAACTTCGAAACCTATCAAAAGTTTCATCTTTGGACTTCATAAATTAAACCCATACTTTTCTAGAAAAATCATCAACAAATGTAACGAAATACCTGGCTCCTCCATAAGATAGGCATGGTGCGGGGCCTCAAACATCAGTATGAACATACTCTAAAACATCTTTAGACTTATGCTCTGCAATGCCAAAAGAAACCTTGGTCTGCTTTCCAAGTACACATCCTTCACAAAAGTCAAGTTTTGAATGATGAACACCGTCAGTCAAGCCTTGCTTTCTCAATACTTCTAAATTGCGCTCTACAATGTGGCCCATACGAAAATGCCACAATCTGGTAGAGTCGGAACCAACTGAATCAATAACTGAAGCAGACTCCGCAACAGTAGTTGTACCCTTCAGCAAATATAGATTTCCAGCTTTTACCCCTTTCATTACTATCAATGAGCCATTTGTAATTTTTAATGAATCTTTTTCTATCACACACTTTAAGCCAAAATTGCACAATGCTCCAATAGAGATCAAACTACGCCTTAAATCAGGTACATGCCTGACATCACATAAAGTGCGAACAACACCATCAAACATCCTGATTTTTACTGTTCCAATACCAATCATGCGACAAGAAGCATTATTTCCCATGAGAACCTCTCCTCCATCAAGTTGACGATAAGTGGAAAAAGAGTGCCTATTAGGTGTCATGTGATAGGATGCTCCCGAGTCAATAATCCACATAGTACTCTTCATAGGAGAGGCGGAAGCTGTAAAAATGCCAGGATCATTATCTGAATCTGATGTCTCCGCTATAGATGTTGAAGCCTTCTGGGGAACAGCTTTGTTTTTATTCTCCAACTTGTGGCAATTTGCAATATAATGTCCAGGTTTTCTGCAATAATGACAAACTCCCTTCTGGGCTCCTCTTGACTGAGATTTGGACTTTGCTCTATCTCCACCATGATTGGGTCTACTTTTACTTCTTCCTCTCTATGCAACAAGGCTTTCAGAATCTTTCTCCGTGCTCATGCTTGCTAACTTTCCTCTCAACATCTCGTTATGCAAATTTGTCTTCACATCCTCCAAGCAAATAGACGAACGTCCATAGATCATAGAGTTAACAAAAGTGTTATACTCTGCAGGTAAAGAACATAAAGGAATAACAGCTTGCGCCTCATCCTCAATCTTTACACCAGCTGCTCGAAGATTCATGACAAGTGTGTTGAGGGCATCTATATGAGCAAATACATCTGTTCCAGGCCTCATTTTGAAAGAATAAAGTTGTTGCTGCAAGATGATGCGGTTGGTGAGAGACTTGTCATAGAACTTTCTCTGAAGAGCATCCCACAATTCCTTAGCAGTTTTCACATGAGAAAACTCTCTAAGTACTTCATCAGAAAGGCTAAGTTGGATGGTAGTGAGAGCATCCTCTTCCAATTCTTCTAACTCTTCAGGTGCTAATTTCTTCAATTTCTCTGGATCTGAGACAACCTTAAATGTCCTCTCTTTCTTCAACACCGCTTCCATCTTCATCTTCCATGGGCCAAAATCCCCCTTTCCATCAAATCTAGCGACTCCATAATTTGTAGCGCTTCTACCACCGTTATTCTTTGTGGAATTTGACATGGTTGAAAAAATCTTTGAACAGGACGACTAGCTCTGATACCAATCCGTAGTGCAAAATCAGAGATTTGGGCAGCGGAATATGAATAAACCCAATGATCTAGTCTGTCAACAATTTCAACAATGCCAAAAATAAAAACAAGTGGCACAAATTATAGAGAGAACAAAATTAGAAAATAGAGGAAAGAGCACACCAATTTTTAACGTGGTTCGGCTTTGCCTACGTCCATGGAGACCCAACAACTTTTATTTCTCAATGAAGAAATGAGTACAAAAGATTACAAAAGAGAGAAGACTAATGGTGGATTGCATACTTCATACAATAACATGACCCCTATTTATATAGAGGGATTTCTTGGGGATAAAGAGGAGAAGTTTCATGAAGAAAAATAAATATATTATCCTCCTTAATTTGATTAGAGCATAAATGGACGGAGCAATTATGGTCTCAATCTCTTTCCCTAAGAATTGATTCTTCATTAATTAATTGATTTATTGGCCTTTTATTTTTCTTCCAAAAAGAAAACTTTCTCCTATCTCTTTCCATGTACGAGCCAATTAATTGATTGACAATCAATCAATTTCTTTCCTTCTCTACAAATATTTGAATCATTAATTTCAACAGATGGGTGGTTAGAAAATGGAAAGCATGGAAGATCCAAAATTTATGGTGCTCAAAGGGACAAAGATTAGTTCTACCTTTCATTTAAATATATTTATTTGATCTTTGTTATTTACTCTTTCTACCATAACAAATTGTTATTAATGTTTCCTTGTAGTTTGAAATATAACCGACGACCATTTAGTGTTCAAATGACACTTCAGTCTCAACAATTAGCCGTACGCAAAGCATGGCCTCAAACTAGTCAATTAGTACGTGATTATAGAGCTAAAATTTAAGGTGTCCTCCCTTTTCATTTATTAATTTCAAATGTTACTTTACTTTTACATGCCCCAAATACCAAATCATCAACCCCTTATTCCAATAGCTAATTTCTACCCTACAATATCATCCCATGTCGAATAGCCTTACGCCTACAAACAATTCGTCCACTCCCGCTTTTTCAAGAACCCAAAAAAACTAGTTGAATTCAAGTCAAATGTAGGAAAAAAAGTGTCATTTTGTTGTGCCAAGTTGGTCTTTGACCAATCACCTACCTCATCTTCCTAAATAAGTTGTTAATTATGGCCAACAATAAACTACATCTAAAAAAAGCTCCAACGGTCATTTTAGTTATCGATCTCTTCTTCCTTTTTCTACGATTTCTAATTTTCAACTGTTTTAATGTTTGTGCTTCCTGTGACTTCTTTCTATTCAATTCTCTATTGGATTTGTGCCTCTATGGGTTCGTGCGGATCTTTTGGTGATTCGTTGGAGCTTCCTCGAATCGATTTAGGGTTTGTTGTTCGTGGATAGTTTATTGGGGTTAAACTCGATTTGAATTCGGTTCTTCTTGCCTTGTTAGAGAGGCTTATGGTGTTTGTGTTTTGATTTGTGATTTTTTTCCTAAATCGATGCTTATTGGGGTAGCGACTATTTCAGATTTTAGGACGCTGGTCCGTCATCGGTTAATTATCGTTAATGTTGCATTTATGGAGCTTTTTCTATGTTGGTTCTCGTCTTCGCTATCATTTCGTGGTGCTTCCTTTAAGTTTACGGGTGTTGAGCACCACTAAGGCAGCTTGAGGGAATCTTTGGTTGGTGCTTAAGTCTCTCCTATATTATTGGGTGAGGTGGTTGGTCCGGTTCCCCCAATTAGATTTCTTCCTCGTACCATCTCTTGTTATGTTCCTCTTCGAGAGGAATGATCAGTGTTGGCTATAGTTTGTCTTGTTGCGAGCAAAGGCAATAGGCATTGTAAGGCCCAGGTTTCCTTTTGTGCTAAAATCGAGCATCCCGTTGTATTACCCATTGGTTTAGTAAGGAGTCACCAAAGATCGTCGCTGGAGGAGGAGTTCAATCTCGTACTCTTCCTCCCATTTCCACGACTAACAGGATTTCTCCTCTGGTGATTGATGTCCACAAAGATTTTGGATTTTTTCCAGTTCTTCAATCTGACTCTTTTATTTTGCCTCGAGCTAAAAACCAGGGGTTAAAGGGGAATGCTTATCGACGATGGTTGGCCTCCTTTCGCTCTTTGTGTTGTGATACCGAGGTCCTTTTTGACCAATAGATCATGCAAACAATAGCTTCCAGATCTGGCGTAGCATCTATTGTTAACAATTGTGGTGTTTAAGTGCTTAGAAGGGCCAACTTTCTTGCCTAACTTTCGGTTTTTGGTATGTGTTTTTCCTTCTCCTTACTTACGATTTTTTGTTGGTTGTGGGCTTGTTAAGTTTTGCGGTGATGCTTTGTTTGTGGTTGGTGGTTCAATTGTTGTTTCTCTTATTAGTGTGTTGATAGTGGTTTTGACTCCGATGGGTATTGGCAACTATCAATTAACGAGGAAGTTGATCACCCTCTTGTGGCAGTCATGCATGCACCAGTTCGGGTTATCTTGTTATCTCTCAAGCTTGGGATGGTGTTTGGTTTTCCTGATGCCTTTTAAGGTTATTTATGTCATGTCGGGTTTCGTGTTGGTGGCCTCATGATCGATGGGTGGTGATTTTTTCATTGTATGTTCTATGGGTTTCTGGGTTGTTTTGTTGCTTTTGCGGTAGCCACTGCCTTATCTTTATTCTGTGATTTGGCAATGGCAGTTTTACTACCTTTGTTTTCGTCGTTGAAGTTCAGTTCATAATGAGAACAGTGAAATTTAGATTCCATGACTTATTCCCCTTATTTTACCATGCACAGAAGGGAGGAACCGTATGAGATGAAAATCTCATGTGCGGTTCTAGAGTGGAGATTTTTTGAAAAAAATAAATGAATGACAGTAATGGATGTCAGCTCAATACGAAGGAATTATGCGGATCGGTTACCAAGTGTTTTTTGGAAGTTTCTCTATTCGTCTTTTCAGCTTTCCGCGCCTCAAACGAAGCAATGGTCTGAGCATGATAGGGTCTTTAGATGGTTGGTTGCTCTTGTGGGCTTGGTTTGGTTCTTGCGGGCTTTAGGGTTGTTCATTTTTGGTTCATCGTTGTAGTGATACAACAACAGCTATTATGTTTGCTTCCTGCTTTTTCGAAGGCTTTCCCTTTGACTTGGTTTTCTTAGCTTCGTGTCCATAGGATTTTTTCCCACCCCCTTTGTCCAATCTGTGGTCTTATTGGATTTCCACCACTAATCAGGATCGTATAGATTATGACGGTACTGTTAGTCTGGAGTCCACATAGCAAATGGCAATGTGTTCTGGATGTTCCTACATCTCACTGTTCTGTCTCTGCTTTCGTTCTCCTTCTTATCCCTTACCTTTTTTCATCTCAGTCTATTTCTTCGACGTCACTATCTACCTCTCTCTTCTCTCATTCAAATCCGTTGCTCAGTGCAGACCAGATTTGCTTGCTAATGCTACTTTAGACTACTTAGCCAGGAATTCTCATTCTTGTAGGATTTTTCGACTAGTTTTTGATGAGTTGGCTTCTCACTTATCTCTTCTTGTCAGTTGGACTTCGTTCGTCCTGAGATGGGGATCATACCGCAAGTGGGTTTAGGTCTTCATTAGTATCTAGCCATTCTTCTAGGTGGAGTGCTCAGCTTCAACCACGCACTCCTCGCACCATTCGTACTCATTCTCTCGCAACATCAGATAAAATTGTTCGGTCAACCGGTCGTACGCTTTATCAGACCTAAGCTTCCTTTCCTATGGTGTATTCCCTATTAACTCGTGTTTGGTTTTTGTTTGTTTTTTTTCTTGATAGCGAACTGTTTGTTCTAGAATATCGGGGGTGTTGGGAAAGACGCTTCTTTTGCGTGTCTGAAGCATGTCATCAACTAGCACTCTATCTGCCTAGTGGCACTTCAAGAACCTTCCATGGGGATGGAGGTGCTTTTCGATATTGTATTCTCCTGAATTTTGAGGTATATTGTTCAGTATGTCCAACACGATTTGGTATGTATGAGCAAAAGAGGCCTCCGTTTGGATTGTTTGCGACCCAACTCAACTTTTGTCGGTTGAGTGTTCTCATCCCTTCTTTCTTTCCCCTTTTCTTTTCTGTGAGGTCTACACTAGATGCGATCGCATCGAGCGCAGGAGTTTATGACATAACATCCTGCCCATGTCTGAGTTGGGCTTGATGGCTCTATTGTTGGAGGGGATTTCAATGTGGTTTCGTGTCAAGCAAAGAAGCGTGGAACAGCCTCTACTAATTGGGCGGTGGTAGAGGATTTCATTGCTTTTATTTTCCAGTCGAGGCTCGTAGAGATTTTCTTTGTAGTCTCTGCTTTTACTTGATGTAATAACCAGGACGGACCCAATAGAATCCGATCTCGGCTAGAACTGGTTTCCTGGTCAAAGCGATGGTTTAGTTATTCCTTCTTTTTTTCCCGTTGAACATCTGCATTGCACATATTCAGATCATGCGTTGATGATTCTGAAGTGCTCCCCTCTGTCACCAACGAGACCTTCTTCATTTTTATTTTGGTCCATATGGAAAGCTCATCATTCCTTATTGAAGGGCGTGGAGGATTCTTGGTCTTTCCTGCGAAAGGGAACCTTATCACAGAATTCTCTCTTAAGCTTAAACGCCTCAAGTCCCATCTAAAGATATGGAACATTCAGGTGTTCAAAATTATTTTTGATAGGGTGCGATCGGCGGAAGAGGCACTTATCCTAGCAAAAGCGACTTTTGATGCTGACCCTTCGGCCTCTAACAAGGAGGGGTGGGTTTATGAAGCCTAGCTTTCTTTCAACTCTGAGTTGAGCATTGAGAATGCTTTCCTCTGTCAGAAAGTGAGAATCAAGTGGGTCATCGATGGTGACTATAATTTTAAATTCTTTCACGCTTCTATAAAAAAGAACAACATTCTTTCTATTTGTCAAATCCTTCGCCCTAACCTTTCTATAGATTCTACCCCTTCAGAGGTTGAAGCTACCATTTTAGACCACTTCCAAAACAATCTTCATTGTCCCTCTACAAACCATACCGACCTGTTTCTTTTGTCTTTTATTGCTTTTGTGATTACGAATGCAGAAGCTCCCTCTCCTTGCTGCCCTCCATTTATGGAAGGGATCCGTTTGTGTTCAGCTAGGATATTGCTAGAGGACCTGATGGTTGCAACAGTGTTTTTTATCATTGTGCCTGGGAGGTCATTTGTCAATATTTCTCTTTGGAGATCCAATATTTCTTGTTCAGTAGTACGCTCTCATGGGTGTGGACGTCCACTAATCTTGTGCTCATTCCTAAATGTGAGAACCACCAGAATTGATCAGATTTTGGACCAATTAATCTTTGCAACTTTTCGAACAAGGTCATTTCCAAGATCTTTTCTGCTCGACTCGTGCCTATTCTTGATTGGAATTTTTCCTCCTCTCAAGTTGGTTTTGTTAAAGGTCGTCATATCACGGACAATGTCCTGCTTGCCCAGGAACTGATTTCTTAAATTGATCGTAAGTTTCATGGTTCTAACATGGTAATTAAGCTTGATATAACAAAAGATTATGACCGCATGTCTTGATTCTTCATCATTCGTGTGCTACGCACTTTTGGTTTTCCCAAGCCTCTCATTGACATGATTTAGAGGCTCGTTTAAAATTGTTGGTTCTCTATTCTTGTAAATGGAGCAGCCAGAGGTTACTTCTCATCAGGGAGGGTTCTTCGCCAAGGTGGCCCCCTCTCCCTCTCTGTTTGTAATCGCTATTGAGACTCTCATCAGAGGGTTACATACTCTTACACAAGCAGATCAGATTCATCGATTTTGCATCTTTAGTGGATACCCAATCATTTCATCCTTATCATTTACAAATGACATGATTATCTTTACGAATAGAAACCAGTGATCCTTCAGTCGGGTTCTATCTCTTCTTCATCTTTATCAGTGGTGTTTAGGGCAATTAGTTAATGCTTCGAAGAGATGCTTCGTTACTTCCAAGTCGATAGTACCTGGGGGGATCACGTGGATCGAATCATTGTCTGGATTTTGGGTAGGGTCTCTTCCCCTTCCTTATCTAGGCATTGTCCTTTATTGTGGTCACAAGCTCAATGCAATA
Organism: Allium sativum; assembly: GCA_030737875.1. NCBI lineage: Eukaryota > Viridiplantae > Streptophyta > Magnoliopsida > Asparagales > Amaryllidaceae > Allium > Allium sativum. The sequence goes on from CM060919.1 coordinate 295,716,230, forward strand.
TTTGACTCCTTAGCAGACACAACTAGGGTAAGATTTTTAGATGGAACTCAACTCTCATTTCTCAAGCTGGGGGACAAGTTCTTATCAAGTCTGTTTTGGACTCTCTATGTCCTCATGTCTTTGCTTCCATGACTCTTATTTCATATGTCTTTCATACCCACTTTTCTTTGGCTATGTATTTCTTCTAGGGTAAGAAAGACAACATGAAGAGGAACCACTGGCTTTCCTGGTATACCATCTATCATCCTAGGAGTGGGGCTGGTCTTGGTCTAAGGAACCCGAGAGATATCTGCAAGGCTTGCGCCTATAAGATTTGGGTTAGATTTCGCTCTAATGACTCCTAATGGGCATCATTCCTTTATGCCAAATACCGTCATCTTCTACAGTTAGACTTCACCGCGACTCCGTCTTACGCTGGTGAGACCTGGAGACGAATGCTGTCGGTTAAGGATTTCTCTTATGCCCACGACCGTGGGGTGGAATGTAGAAAGCATCCTTTTTCCCATCAAGCACCTTGGAACTCTCTCGAATTCTGATTCCCAGAATCTGGGACTCCTCATTCATTTCGGACAGGAGCATCCTTCCTAAAGTGTCCATCATCATGTGGAAGAGCCTACATGAGGGGGTTCCGTTGGTTGATAACCTTATGAGGATTGGCATACCGATAGTGTCTCGCAGTCATTGTTGTAGTGTTGGTGCCTAGGAGTTGTTGGCACACTTATTCTTGGAAGGTTAGTGTGCCAAGGTGGTTTGGCCTTTCTTTTGGGGTTTACTGGTCCTTCCTGGGGAATGTTCATTTCTTCTTGCCTTCCTTTCTTTGTAGGAAAGTGTAATAGGGAAGGATCTTTCTTCGATCCTTTTTCCCCATCCCATTTGCTGGTATCTTTAATGTTCTTGGAAGAAGGCTATGTTCGAGAAATTTCCGATGATTCAGATTTCCATCATTTGTAATGTCTCGGATGATATTCATTTTTCTTTCCGAGGTATGCCTTTCTTGGGCAACCTCAGGCCCAAATTCTTATCTTTGGCTTCTACCTTCTCTATTACACGGAGATCCCATCAGCATTATGGTGTGTAGTGAGTTTTTATTGGGTGTGCTATGGTGTTTTATATTTATTTGACTTTGTACATATTATATATATATATATATATATATATATATGTATGTATGTATATGTATATATAGAAGATTTTTTCAGGTATTCTTGTTGGTCTTAGTTGGCTGGATTGGCTTAGCTTACTGGTTGGAATTGATGGTTAGATTTTGCCTCATTCTTGGTCATTTCCTTTTTGGAAGAAAGGCTAGAATTACAGAGTTGGATTCTAGTGAGTGCTTACTTCTGTGTAGCTGGGAAGTCTGGAGAATCAGGCCGTTGAGGCTTGAGTGGTGGTTTCTAATGTTTATTCGCTGGGGATGTTTGGCATCTGTTTTCGCAGTATTTCGAGTGTTAAGTTTTATTGTCCTATTCTATGCTATTATCTTTGTTTTTATGTGGTTTGTTATTGAGTTGTGTTACAGACTCAGTTACACTGTGTGTTGTTTCTTTGTTTTTGTGAGCCACTGAAGAAAGGCCTTTTTCTCCAGCTTTTGGTTATATATATTTCCTTTCTTTAAAAAAAAAACAAGTTGTTAATTCTTTCATGCTCGCCAGGTTCTTGTTGGAAAGCCTACTTGAACTTTAGTCACTACTTCACTTTTTTCTAACTTTAACATCTCTTCATTGATGGAGAAATTCCAAATGCTTTTAAATTGATCGTGAGGAACCATTGAAGGATAAGGCTCAATTTGGTGGGACTATAAGAGAAAAGAAGTGTGATTATCATTATTTAAGTTGTATTTATGGTTGAAGTATATGTTCATGATTATGTTTGGCCTTTTTTTATGAATAATACAAGGACGTGATAAAGTAAAAGGGAATGAATTATGTCTTTTGTATTCTCTTCTGCATAGTATATTACATACTAATTATATGGCTTCGGGCCACGTGATTAAGCAAAGCCCACATCGCTCATTTTACGCTATATATTGTTCCGTACATCACTATATTTTGAGATTTCATAAATATGAACTTTCATCTCTCAGTTGCACATCCAACATTTATCAAAATTCAACATTTCTAAATTTCTTACTTGGTATCAGAGCTTTACTCACCTAACGGCTGGAAGATGCTCTGATTGAACCTCCTCAGTTCACCGCCAATCCTGGCTTTAGCATTGGAGACAGGCTGCAACTCTTCAATCATCAGAGAATCTTGGATTCTCTACATCTAATTTGAATTTGTTGAGTTTCATCTCTGTATCGAGCTTTCTCCCTTTTCGTTTCAAATTCTTTTCCTGGCTATAGTGCCTCGCCAAGATTGGTTATCATACTATCATCTTCATCCAACATCTGGCTGCATCTGCAATTAGTTTCTCTTCGATCCTGGCTATCGTTGACCATGGCTAACCAAGATGACAATTCTTTTGTATCATCACCAGTTTCAAGAACCACCGCTCAAACTCATTTAAGAACCACCACATAAGATCTCATCAAAGTTGTCAAACCATAAATTCATCAAATTACTATTCAATTAGATGAAGATGATTTTCTACTGTGGAAATTCCAGATTGAAACAACATTAAGGGGTATGGCCTTGAACAATATATTCTCTCAGTGATAGTTCCTTCTAAAAACACATATGAAGATGGAAGATTGGTTAGCAATCATGATTTTCTCGCTCATTAAAAACAAGATAACCTGATTAGCTCATGGTTGTTCTCCATTATTAGTGCAAGTCTACAAACCCAGCTAATAGGCTGCAAGAGTGCACATGAAATATGGATCGCAATAGAACAAATTTTCAGTAGACAATATTTAGCCAGATCCATGCATTACAAATGGCAATTACACAATATGAAGAAAGAAAACTTACTAATAATTGAATATCTATCCAAGATCAAAATACTGTGTGATCAACTAACTACAGTTGGCTACAAGTACCAGACTTAGTTAAGATATTATATATCTTAAGTGGATTAGATGAAGAGTATGAAGCTGTTGTTGTTGTAGTCCCTTCAAAAGAAGATACCTATATAATTCAGTCAGTTCATTCTCTTCTACTATCTCACAAGGGAAGAATAAAACAAAAGAACTCGGCCACAAATGAATTTTCTATCAATTATGTCAACTACAACAAAAATAAGAATCAAGAAAGAAACACTGCTGGTAGAAAATAGTTCAACGGTCAGAGAGGGGGATCAACTACCAGAAGCAAAGGCAGAGGTGGATGATTTGGTAACAATAACTGAATTAGGTGCCAAATATGTGAAAAGTTCGGCAGCACAACGAACAGATATTACTTCAAATTCGTTTCTAATTATTCCCCGTCTCAGCAAACAAACAACAGTGTTAGAAATTATCCACCAAATGCTAATATGGTAAGTAATTCTCAAGAAAACAAAAATTAGCCTGAAACTACCACTGTTGACATAGAAAGAATTAAGGATATTAATGATGAAGTGTGGTATTGAGACTCGATTGCTGCCAACCATGTCACAAGCAGCTTATGTGATTTGAATTTGAGAAACTCTATGTACAAAGGTAAGCAATGTTTATTCATAAGTAATGGTAAACCCAAAAAAATAAAACACACAGGAAATGCAAGCTTCGTGGCTAAGAAAAAGTAGTTTTATCTCAACAATTTGTTAAGAGTACCTTTAACAAGGAAAAACTTATTAAGTGTATTTCAATTTGCTAGAGATAACAATGTCTTCTTTGAATTTTATTCTTCTTATTGCTTAGTTAAAGACATTTTAACAAGAGAAATATTATTGTAGGGTAAGGAGTTAAATGGGTTATACACTCTGAATGTAGCTAACTCACATTCTGGAAATTCAATAAATTATATTAAGTGTTGTAATCCTCTTGAAAACAATCGTGAAAAAAACTATAGGAACATTGATATGTGGCGCTACAAGTCCGATGTCCTGCTGTAATATGTTTTAGAAAATTTTAAGCAAAGTTCTTTGCAACAGAATGAAGGCTTTTTTACCTTACCTGATTTGCCAAAATTAGTGTGCCTTTATAATTGGATGATATATTGGAGAAAACATCTTGCTGGCTCACGAATTACTCTGAGATTCTAAAAAGTAGGAGTTAAAAAAATTGTGTGAAGGTAGACTTACATAAAGCATATGACATGATTAATAGAGAGTTTGTTGGACTTGTTATGCACAAAATCAGATGTCCAGTACATTTTTTCAACTTGGTATATGAATGTATGTCCACAACAACGTTCTCCATTCTACTACAGGGAATACCAAAGGGTTTTATACCATCAATCAAGGGGACTAGGCAAGGGACCCATATCTCCCTATTTATTTTCCACTGTAATGTAATATTTTACTTACTTCCTTAATGAAGTTGTTTCCACCAACCAGTTCACTCTTGTTTATAGGCCTGATCCACATATAACCCATCATGTATATGCCAATGATCTCTTTGTTTTTGGTAAAACAAATGTGACGTCTGCTACAACTTTGCAATCTGTTTTCCATAAATTGAGTTATTTTTCTGGTTTGAATGTTAGTACACTTAAAAAAAGCTCTACTTCGATGAATTAGCCCCTAATATGCGGGAAATCACAAGTATACTTTGCTATGATGTAGGTAACCTTCCAATTAGGTATTTGGGGGTGCCATTTATTTCCAACTATCTACATATTTGGACTATAATTCTTTACGTAATCTAATACAAAATAAGATTCAAGGATGGGATGCAATGTTTCTAAGCTTTGCCAATCGAGCTGAATTGATTCAAACAGTTACTACACCCACTGTGTTATATTGGTTGTTTTCTACTAAATATCCGAATACACATTACACAAACTAAATGTTATTTGTGCTGATTTTCTATAGGGTAACTCACATCACAAAATAACCTGGATAAAGTTATACAAACCAAATGATGAAGGTGGTATTGGCCACAAATTGTTTTGGAATTTAAAAAGATCCGTGTGTATTAAACTTTTATGGACTTTCCTATCTAAACATAATTTAAGGACTCACTGGATGGCTTCTAGATATTGTTTTTTTTTAAAGCAAAATGTGTGATCTTCTAAAGAGAATAGAGCACACATATATATAAAATTAAATAAAGTTCACAAAATCTGTCTACAAGCCTAAAATATAATCATAAACAACAACACGAGCTATGACTACATGCATGTACAGAATGGTAGATAGATGAGCTCCTGATAAACCACCGCCCACCATACATCAATATCAAATTCCGATATGGCCACCACTCGATAATGAAGTATATCTACCCCTATATAATACACTAGTCTCCCAAAAAAAACAAATACATGAGAACAAATATCTCAATACAAACTCTCCAAAACTGCACACTACAAACTCCAAGAAATTATCATCTCCAATCCAAATCAGCTCTCTATAAAGCTCCTCAGCTAGAATCAACTACTTGTGCCCTGAAAGAGACTAGCCAACCATAATCAACCACCACACACACATATACATATATATATATATATTTATAAATATATATACCAATGTATATATATACATATACTATATACACACACACACTCATATATATATATATGAATAGGAAAGATAAACCATAGTAAATGTAGACAAGAAGAAACTCAAAAAAGCAGATATCAATAACAGATGCAAATTCTATTATGACTAAAATACCTAATTAATCTAATAAACAGACTCAAATTAATCCTAACCTTTAACAAATATCTCTCAAATCCAGAATCACTATATAACTTATAGTGAGGATTAGACATCCAATCCAGACAAAAAGAAACAATCATAATAATTAATTTATCTATAGAAACAAGTTTGGATTGAATCAATCTCTGATTTCGTTCAAACCAAATAAACCAACTAATAATAGTAACTAAAGAATCTAAAACAAATCTATGCTTGAAATTAAACATAAGTCTAAAATAATTCTAATAAAAATCACGATTAATAAAAGTATTGGAAAAAATAAAAACAAAAATCTTTAAAACCATGTTAAAAATATAATAGCCTTTAGAACAAGAGAAAAGTAAATGATTAACACTCTCATCCAAAGTACGACAAAAACAACACTTAAAATAAAAAATAATAGTTTTCTTCTTTACTTACTCCACCGTATTAAGCTTCTTATGGATAATCAACCACATAAGAAATTTAGCTTTAAGCGGAGCATTTGTCTTCCAAAGAAATTTAAAAATGGATATAGAAACACCCGAAAAATTAAGAAAATTATACATAGAGTTGGACGAATACCGAAGACTCTTATCAATACCCCAATAAATGTTACCACTATTATTATCCAGATGGTACAAAGACAATTTAGCGCGAAGTAAGGCAAATTGCCTGAAAACTGACCCTTCTAAAATATTATCAAAGGAAAATTCCCACGGCAGATCAGAACTACCCCTATAAACATCAATAATCAGAGCACTCTTAAAGTAACAATTCTCGAAAAGTTCTCTAAATTCTATATTAAGAGGTACAATAGAAATCCAAGAATCATGCCAAAAATAAGTAATATTGCCCGAATTAACAATCATCTTACAGCCTAAATTTAAAAAAAAAATCAAAACATTTCAAAACAGAACTCCAAAAATAAGATAATATATGTAACACCCCACGTCCATTAATGTCACTCACAAAGGGAATGCATTAACTTCCATGGAGGTTTTAAGTGAGTATAGAACAGTAAAATTACAACAAGACAGATATAAAATAGTACTTGGAAATTTAAAACTTTATTTCATTGCAGCAGAAGTCAAAACATGTTTGATTACATCATAGTACCATAAATTAGAGTCAAGTACAATATCCATCTTGATAAAACAAAATACATAATCCCATCATCATAAATAGCCATTAAACAAAAGATAACAAGCTGGACTTTACTTCAGCAGTCCAAGCTTTCCCAAAAGAGATAAGCAATCCAACTAGACTCCACTAGAACTTGGCCCAACCTGAGGACCTGAAGGGAAAAAGAATGGAAAAGAGGGGGTCAGACATAAAGTCTGGCGAGTATGACAATTCTAACAATACTATTATCAAAATAACTGGACTAAGGCATAAGCTGGAAAACAAGAAAATGTCTATGAAGAGCAGATTAAGGACATAGACAATCGCTAAAGGCAACGTTATAGGCGCTCCTAGATACTAAAGGATAAACACTGTACTGCACCACACCCGTCCACTAACACTAACGTTAATGACGCTTCCTAATCAACATAGGATAATTACTATACTTTACCGTACTATACCGTACCATATTGTACTAGCACTAACTGCACCCCTACTAGTCATTCTTGGAATTTGATCCCCCTTGGCTAAATAGAATGATGATAGCTTCGTGTACTACTAGATGTACCCACTATCCCCCATGTTTGACTGTATATCTCTAGTTGCTATCATAGGTACCCAACGTGTATCTATCCCCACTAGACGTACCCCTTTAATAATGGTAACCCCACGTATTCCTAGCTGACGTCATAGGTGCCGTCTGCCCCTATCTCCACTAGGTGTACCCCCTTAGTAATTAAATGATAGTGGTAGCTCTATATACCCCTAGCTGACTACATAGGGCCGCCTGCTCCTATCTCAACTAGGTGTGTCCACTACCCTGCCCCATTCGATCGGCTCCCTAACTCGTAGATACCCGTGCTGGCCCCACAGTGGGGTGTATCACTCCCCTAAAGTGGCAACCCGATACAACCGAGAATGCACGGCTTATACCTACACGATGCAACAACGTCTTACCTACCAGCCCGGGGCCACGCACGCACGTGAACCCGTTGGACTTGCGTTGTCACCGCTAACCCGCTTTGGCCTCTAACAATCAGGCCCAGTAGGCGTGTCCCGTCCTCGACTTGGGTCGAGCTTACAAAGATACGAAATGGGCTACTGGTCTGAAAAGGGCCCCCACTGTAACACCCCACCTCCGCCAGGGTCACTCGCAAAGGAATGCACTAGCTTTGGAGGGGCATTATTGGTAAACATGCATAATGATATAGCAAGGCAGGACATGGCATGTATGTATATGTAAATAAACAGAGTAAGTAGATAAAACAGCGGAAGATTTATAAACCATTTCAAAACACAAGTCTAGTACATCAAAATGTCAATTTCCCAAAATTACAAGTCTAGATAAATACATCCTCTGATAAACTGAAAAATACGTAAGTACTATCCCCAAATAAGAGTGATAAACCATAGCGGCTCAAGTCCAAAGCATACTTGAGCAATCCAAGGAAGCAGCTAAAATCCAAGCTAAGCTCCTGTATTCCCTCCCTGAGAACCTGGGGGGGGGAAACGGAAGAAAAGAGGCGAAAGAAAACAGGTCAGTCAAAAAGACTGAGTAAGCCCTGCTACGATCAGTCTATAAACTAATAAAGTTAACATCATGATGGAAACTGAGATGATCATCAATAACAACATACTAACATGATAAATCAACTACAAGGTAGATAGAGGTGTCATCGCATAAACAAAGTTAAGTCTTGCACCACGGTGTACTAGCAAACCAACATAACAGGTATTGATCCCTTAGCACAAACTTTGGCCCAATAACATGAAGTGACCTTAATATATGGTCCAGCCCAACGGTCTAGTCGATCGGCTCCCTGTAAGCTTAACACGTCACGTGTTGCTGTCCATACGGCCCATGTATGGATGTAGTCTGACTGTGCTGGGTCCACCTTCGGGTGTATCAAGCCCTCGGGTGCCAACCCCGGACACTTAAGCAATAGTGCACAGCCCAGATCTACTGGTACCCATGCATAGTATGCGTCCAACATCGGACTACGTGCACGTCCGTAGCCCGCCTGGACCCGCATCGCGATACCACTCGGCCTCGTCTTTGGTCGTTTACATCCGTCCAGTAATCGTGCCCCGCCCTAGCCTAGTTTCTAGGGTTGTGATGATACCAAACTGGGATTACTGCCGGAACAGACCCGCCGCTAGGGTTTCCTAAGAGGGTTAAGTGTGATTTAACCCTTCACTAATCCTGGATTAAACTGGTTAAGTGTAACTTAACCCCATTCTAATCCCTCGAAATCCCAAGTGGATTTGACTGGCTAAGTGTAACTAACACCTAACCCCATCTCAATCTCTCTAATTCCCAAATGGATCAAGTATTAGCGGACCCTGACTTAACCCTAATCATGAGGCATTAATTAATTTAATGCACCTTAACCTCTGACATTTGACCTTGTTGTGGTTACTAGTTAGGCCGGGCGGGTCCGGGTAGTTTTACACCACAACTTAGTCTAACCTCGGGTTTTGGCACCACATGACCAACTTCTCACATTGGGTCCTATTGTTTGTAGCCACTAGTTAAGCCGGTCGGTTCCGGGTAGGATTACGCTACAAACTCAACCCAACCTCGAGTTGGCCACACTTATGTTTTCTAAGTGTCATGTCCACTTTATTTCAAAACATAATTACAAGTCAACAAATACTTGGGTAGACCTAACTTAATAGGTAAATTCCCAAGGGGTAGACCTAACTTAATAGGTAAATTCCCAATCTTATATTTTCATGTATTTTAAGTTTACCCCAAACCCCCAACGTCATTCTACCGCTTACATATTCGTAGTAACGCATAAAGGATAGGAAGAGGGAACTTGACACAACATACATGATAAACTTGCACAACAATCATGCATAACATGTTAGACTTGCACAACTTAGCATAGTGAACTTTGCATATTACCATAAACATGCATAACATGGTTAAACTTGCATAACTTAGCAAACTCGCATAAACATGCATACTCAAATAAACTTGCAAATCATGGTTTAGCAAACTCGCATAAACATGCATACTCAAATAAACATACATAAATCCCAATTTGCATCACACATTAACTTTAGAGTTTCTAAAATGAAGGTAAGAGGGCTTACAATGCTTATGCGGACTCAAATAACTATAGCAAATGTAAAGAACCCCTTATGCAACTAATTAAAACCCCCAAATGCAAGCAACTCGATCAAGACTCCTCCTTTATGACGCCAAATAGAGAAATAAGCCTTTAATGCAAGCTAAGGAGGATCATACAAGCCTAAATATGCTTGTATGCATGGAGAATCACTTAGGAATTAAATTAGGAGTTGTATGAAGAAGGTGGAGGCCATGAGAGTTTGGATTTTGGCATAGTTTTGTTGCTAGAGTGAATAATGAGTGATTTAGGGTAGATTAGGGCCTTATTTATAGATTAGGGTAGTGTTTTTAGGCCATAGGATTAACCCTAGATTCAATTAGGTCCATCAGATCCCGGAACTCTCTAGAACCAAGCCACAAGACCCAGCCCAAATCAGAAATGGTGCACCAGGCTAAACAGCCCGAGCACCCCCTGTCGACAGGGCTGTCGACAGGGCAGTCGACATGCCAAGACCCCTGTCGACAGGCCTGTCGACATGGGGTCCATGGCGGGATTTTTCCCGCCTTGGCCCAGCTGGCCCAATTCTTGATTTTAATCTAAATTTAAATCTGTTTTAATTATGGAAATTTCTGAAAACTTCCATGGGCCTTAACTGGGTCATACGGACTCCGATTTTCGAAAACTCGGACTCTATTTCGCGTATTTTTCCGAGACGAACGCAATGGCATAGCCCGTTTCCCTTGATTCCCATTTTAGAATTAAATTCTGCCTCAATTTTCATTATTACAGGTTATTGAAAATACGGGTTGTTACATTCTCCCCTCCTTAAAGGATTTCGTCCCCGAAATCTTCAAGTTAGGAAGAACGTATCCTACCATCCAATCATCCATCTACTCAAAGCATCATCCACGAGTAATCATTGTCCTTACAAGATTCTAAATGCTGGATGAACATATGCAAAAGTGTGTGTATATGTACTTACCTAATGCGGAAATCAGGCGGTCACTGATACAGTAAACCTCCTTAATGCATATGTATGTAAATCAGGCGGTTACTGATACAGTAAACCTCCTTAATGCACATGTATGTCAGTGAAATGAATCCATATGTATGCAAATTCCTAAATTCATAGTATCTATATGAGTGCACATAACATTCACCCATATGCAACATCCATGTGATAACACACGAATTTCATCCAAGAATAAGCATAAACACTCATGCACCTGCAATATGAGGAGTGTGTGAGCCGATCTAGTGCCTAATCGTGTATAATGCATCCACGAGCAACCACTTGCAAACACTTGCAACCACTTGCAACCATCAAGCATAACATGTTTCAAACACATGTTTCAACCAAAGGGTTTCTACCTAAGGTTCTCATGACAAGATAGACACGATAAACTAGATAACTAGATAAACTCCTTTTTGGATTACAAGAAATCCATTCAAACTCTGACATTCAGTACTAACCGATGAGTCTTAACCCCCTTATGGAGTTTACAACAGAAATAAGATCGAGAATGGGATCGAGAGGATATATACAAAAGATAACTTGCAAGCAAGTTCCACAGGAAAACAAGGATCAAAGATGCACTCTTAAAAAGAGATATGATGCGCGTGTCTAGTCTTCACTCTTCTTAGTCACGTTTTCTTGAGCTTTAACTCCACTGTGCTTTGACTGTCTTTTCACTTCATGATTCCTTGGCTTCCTAACTCCTATTTCCCGAAGTCGAGTTGGGCGTCATTTCATTATCGCCTCTCGTCTTTCCTTTCCACTTATTCTTCTTTCTATATACTTGGCTTAAACATAATTATAACCTCATGATTCGTGCAAGCTCTCCAAAATTCGCCAATGAATCCTGGATCTCGCCCACTTACTATAAAGTATTCCATGCGGCAGAACTTTCCTTGAAAATACCAATCCACGTTGCCAATTGCCCTTATAAACGTGATTTTCTATAACTCATGCTTAATCGAAATGAACCATCCGCCTATGAGTGATAGGCCATACCTAGATTCCGTTGCCTACCCATGGCTTCCTGTAGGCTATTTCAAAACTGGCCAACTTTTTTGAGGATAAACCGTTGCTAACCATGATACAGTCCTCTCGCTCTTCACCAGACCGAAATGAGTACTTTTCGTGAGCCTACCTATTATGAACCACATACCCGTGTTCCCTTTCTTTGATCTAGGTGGTCCATCCACATAATCTATCGGGATGTTTTCACACTTCCCTTGCGGAACCTCTAATGGAGGTAATGGCCCACTGGGCTTCTATGACTTGGCCTTAACCTGGTGGCACAACATGCATCCGGAGACCAACTCGGCCACCTCCTCAAGTGATGCGCATCTTCAAGAACCTTCTTTACCAAGTCTTCCACTCGAGGAACCCATAATCTCTCATCGCGCCTTAGTCATCCCTTGTCATCTATAATATATCTAACGAGGTGACTTAACATCTCGCCTCGAATCAACTGGTCCATGTTCTTGACTAACTGCGGGTCTTTTTCCTGTGAAACCCCCTTCTTGTTCCAGAAGAGTAAGTCTAAGCTCCGGGAATGCTAACTAACTAGCCAAACGGAGAAAGCTTCTTACTTCAATTGCCCTCCTCAGAGTTTTCCGGTTTTAAACCGCAACCACTTTAGCGGAATCCACCGCTAAGCCTTACTTAGGAACTATGTGCCCAAGAAATCCGACTTCTTTCCTCCAAAGTGACATTTGGAGAACTTGACCTTCCACTGGTAGCTCTAAGCGTATCCATCTCCTCCTTGAGGTGTATAGCATGCTCTTGCTCGTTCTTTTGAGGAGATCAAAATATTGTCTACGATGACCACGACAAACTTGTTCAAGGACTCCCTACACACCCTACCCATCAAGTTCACGTAATATGCGGGTGCATTAGTCAAACCAAATAGCATGACTATCCATTCTAAAAATCCATCTAGAGTCCTAAACGCAGTCTTGTCAATTCCATCCTCAGCCACCCTAAGCTGATGGAATCCGGCAGCTAGATCAAAAGAAAACCGATGCTCCTACAAGTTGATCAAACAAATCATTGATCCTTGGTAACGGTTATCTATTCTTCTCACGAAGGTCAACACACAAGCGAAGCAAACCGTCCACATCAGTAATGAATACTACTGGAGCACCCTACTCGAAAATGCTTCGTCTCAGGAAGTTCTTCTCAAGCAACTCCTTGACTTGCTTTCTTAACTCTCATCTCGTGAGGTCATGTGCCTAACCGGCCACGAAACTGGCTTGGTATTACCAACCAGATAATGCGGAAATCTATCCCCAGATATCAGGATATTCTCGGACCACCCTCACAGATTGCAAACTATCGATAGACGAGTTGAGGGATTCAAGATAACATAGCATGACGGGACCCATAGGGTTGCTAGAAATTTCTAAGGGTACGGCTGAGGCGAGTCATGAGCCTCACAACCCTATATACAAAAACCCAGAATGGCTCCAAAACAAGACAACCATTCCATGCCCAAAACCAACCCATATCCCCTGAAACCGAGAATATAAACATCCCACGAGAATTCTATACTCAAGATAGAAATTTTCAAATCCACTCAGACCACAGACAGGCGGGCAGAACCCCCAATTGGATTTGAAACACATACGGGATCATCAACTAGGCTAGTACTTAGGTGCAAAACTTTCCACTAGATCTGATGAAATAAAACTATGCGATGTGCCAGAATCAAACAAAGTTCGAACAGGGAAAATCAGAAAATGCAAACAAGATTTTCAACAGAAACACTACCTCTATCATAAGCTGGGAGAACGGTGTTGAGGGAATGAATTCGCCCTCCAGATAGTCCTGCACACTGAGTCTGACCTTGCCCTTGTTTCCTCGGGCAATCCTTGCGGAGATGTCCAAACTCACCACAATCAAAACATTCGCCCCGCTTTCTCTTCTTCCTACATTCCCTGGCTATATGTCCCACTATGCCACAGAAGTTGCACTTCCCATTCGTTCTTGGCTTGTCCTTACGGTTGTTGTTGTTCTTGCCTCGTTTTCCGGGATTTACCCTCTGGCCTTGAGGCTCATTTGCCTTGACCTCTTTCTTATCATTGCTACCTTCTTCTTGAAGTAGGGCCAAATTCACCAAACTCTCGAAAGTCGCCCCCAAGGGTATATGAGACAGGGCCAAATCATGTAATGGCTCGTTTAATCCTAGAGCAAAGTGTAGGGCCTTCTTCTGAGCTGTATTAACCAAGTCTAAATCGTCCTGAGCCAGTTGATTAAACTTATCTATGTATTCCCTAATAGTCATGTCCCCTTGCTTCAGTGATAAGAACCTTAGTCCTAACCTTCCTCTAAAGTCATCCCAAGTCTCGATTGGCCTAGTAGCGGTGGTGACCACCCACCAACGTGCAGCTTCTTCCTTTAGCAACCATACTGCCAATAAAACCTTCTTGCGGTCACTTATATCAAAGGTGGCTAAAAGATCTTCGGTCTCTTTCAACCAATTCCTTGCCTCTACAAAAGTCTCTGTTCCATTGAAATTCTTGCCACCCATCATCTTAAAGTTCTTACAAGTTTCCGCAAAATCCGCTTGTGGAGGCTGAGGGAGAAGAGGAACATCAGCTACGGAAGGAGGAGGAGGAACAGCGGCCTCGAATGGGGAGACAACATTAGGGACACCCGGGACCGGTGCCGTAACTTCCAAGTACCGACGAAGCCAATCGGGTATCGTTACTCCTTTGGGCAAGATGAGATTATCAGACATGCTGGAAACGAAAAGAAAAGAGTTCAAACGAGGAGTCAAAGGATAGTGCTAATGGCTTTTGGGGAATAGCCTTTTAAAACAACTGGACTTTTCTTTGGAAAATACTTAATACTTGGTTCTGAAAATAGTTTTTCAAAAAGTTTTAAAAAACCTTTTTATCCCTTCTCGTAAACCATATGCTCTGATACCAAATGTAACACCCCACCTCCGCCAGGGTCACTCGCAAAGGAATGCACTAGCTTTGGAGGGGCATTATTGGTAAACATGCATAATGATATAGCAAGGCAGGACATGGCATGTATGTATATGTAAATAAACAGAGTAAGTAGATAAAACAGCGGAAGATTTATAAACCATTTCAAAACACAAGTCTAGTACATCAAAATGTCAATTTCCCAAAATTATAAGTCTAGATAAATACATCCTCTGATAAACTGAAAAATACGTAAGTACTATCCCCAAATAAGAGTGATAAACCATAGCGGCTCAAGTCCAAAGCATACTTGAGCAATCCAAGGAAGCAGCTAAAATCCAAGCTAAGCTCCTGTATTCCCTCCCTGAGAACCTGGGGGGGGGGGGGCAAAACGGAAGAAAAGAGGCGAAAGAAAACAGGTCAGTCAAAAAGACTGAGTAAGCCCTGCTACGATCAGTCTATAAACTAATAAAGTTAACATCATGATGGAAACTGAGATGATCATCAATAACAACATACTAACATGATAAATCAACTACAAGGTAGATAGAGGTGTCATCGCATAAACAAAGTTAAGTCTTGCACCACGGTGTACTAGCAAACCAACATAACAGGTATTGATCCCTTAGCCCAAACTTTGGCCCAATAACATGAAGTGACCTTAATATAAGGTCCAGCCCAACGGTCTAGTCGATCGGCTCCCTGTAAGCTTAACACGTCACGTGTTGCTGTCCATACGGCCCATGTATGGATGTAGTCTGACTGTGCTGGGTCCACCTTCGGGTGTATCAAGCCCTCGGGTGCCAACCCCGGACACTTAAGCAATAGTGCACAGCCCAGATCTACTGGTACCCATGCATAGTATGCGTCCAACATCGGACTACGTGCACGTCCGTAGCCCGCCTGGACCCGCATCGCGATACCACTCGGCCTCGTCTTTGGTCGTTTACATCCGTCCAGTAATCGTGCCCCGCCCTAGCCTAGTTTCTAGGGTTGTGATGATACCAAACTGGGATTACTGCCGGAACAGACCCGCCGCTAGGGTTTCCTAAGAGGGTTAAGTGTGATTTAACCCTTCACTAATCCTGGATTAAACTGGTTAAGTGTAACTTAACCCCATTCTAATCCCTCGAAATCCCAAGTGGATTTGACTGGCTAAGTGTAACTAACACCTAACCCCATCTCAATCTCTCTAATTCCCAAATGGATCAAGTATTAGCGGACCCTGACTTAACCCTAATCATGAGGCATTAATTAATTTAATGCACCTTAACCTCTCACATTAGACCTTGTTGTGGTTACTAGTTAGGCCGGGCGGGTCCGGGTAGTTTTACACCACAACTTAGTCTAACCTCGGGTTTTGGCACCACATGACCAACTTCTCACATTGGGTCCTATTGTTTGTAGCCACTAGTTAAGCCGGTCGGTTCCGGGTAGGATTACGCTACAAACTCAACCCAACCTCGAGTTGGCCACACTTATGTTTTCTAAGTGTCATGTCCACTTTATTTCAAAACATAATTACAAGTCAACAAATACTTGGGTAGACCTAACTTAATAGTTAAATTCCCAAGGGGTAGACCTAACTTAATAGGTAAATTCCCAATCTTATATTTTCATGTATTTTAAGTTTACCCCAAACCCCCAACGTCATTCTACCGCTTACATATTCGTAGTAACGCATAAAGGATAGGAAGAGGGAACTTGACACAACATACATGATAAACTTGCACAACAATCATGCATAACATGTTAGACTTGCACAACTTAGCATAGTGAACTTTGCATATTACCATAAACATGCATAACATGGTTAAACTTGCATAACTTAGCAAACTCGCATAAACATGCATACTCAAATAAACTTGCAAATCATGGTTTAGCAAACTCGCATAAACATGCATACTCAAATAAACATACATAAATCCCAATTTGCATCACACATTAACTTTAGAGTTTCTAAAATGAAGGTAAGAGGGCTTACAATGCTTATGCGGACTCAAATAACTATAGCAAATGTAAAGAACCCCTTATGCAACTAATTAAAACCCCCAAATGCAAGCAACTCGATCAAGACTCCTCCTTTATGACGCCAAATAGAGAAATAAGCCTTTAATGCAAGCTAAGGAGGATCATACAAGCCTAAATATGCTTGTATGCATGGAGAATCACTTAGGAATTAAATTAGGAGTTGTATGAAGAAGGTGGAGGCCATGAGAGTTTGGATTTTGGCATAGTTTTGTTGCTAGAGTGAATAATGAGTGATTTAGGGTAGATTAGGGCCTTATTTATAGATTAGGGTAGTGTTTTTAGGCCATAGGATTAACCCTAGATTCAATTAGGTCCATCAGATCCCGGAACTCTCTAGAACCAAGCCACAAGACCCAGCCCAAATCAGAAATGGTGCACCAGGCTAAACAGCCCGAGCACCCCCTGTCGACAGGGCTGTCGACAGGGCAGTCGACATGCCAAGACCCCTGTCGACAGGCCTGTCGACATGGGGTCCATGGCGGGATTTTTCCCGCCTTGGCCCAGCTGGCCCAATTCTTGATTTTAATCTAAATTTAAATCTGTTTTAATTATGGAAATTTCTGAAAACTTCCATGGGCCTTAACTGGGTCATACGGACTCCGATTTTCGAAAACTCGGACTCTATTTCGCGTATTTTTCCGAGACGAACGCAATGGCATAGCCCGTTTCCCTTGATTCCCATTTTAGAATTAAATTCTGCCTCAATTTTCATTATTACAGGTTATTGAAAATACGGGTTGTTACACCCACCAAGCTTTCCACCTAGGCTTGGTCCCCTCTAGTATATCCCACTTAACCCCTCCATGTCTACTTACATGTCTGAATTTGGTTAAGAGTTCTTATAGTAATTCCACCTGCCACCCAAGGCACCCACTTAACCCCCATGTCCCACTTACATATTTACTTTGGTTAAGTGTTACTAATCATATTTTCTTATGCCACCCAAGGCACTTACTTAACCCTTTAGTCATGTTTATTTACATGTGTGTTTGGTTAAGTCTTTACTAATCGTATTTCAAATGCCACTAAGGGCAACCACTAGATTCCTCATGCCACCCAAGGCACCTACTTAACCCCCATGTCCCACCTTACATGATTATCTGGTTAAGTATTCCTTAATTTATTAAGGCCATAACCACATAAAGACCTCTCACATTAGACTGGCATTTATGGCAGCTGGATTTGCCGGGCGGGTCCGGGCAGTCTTACACCATAAAAGAGTCTAACCTCGTGTCTTTACAACTGTTATGCTTTAGTTTGGGCCTAGGACCTCTCACATTGGGCCGACATTTGTGACTACTGGATTTGCCGGGCGGGTCCGGGCAGGTTTACGTCACAAACGAGTCCAACCTCGTGTCCTAAGCATTGATTATTATTAATAATCCATTTTCCCCCAATTTTAATAATTCCCTATTTGAATTATTGATTAATTTCCAGTTTTAACGATGTTCATAATTGACTCAATTATGGCCATCCATTTATAGTATGCAAAATTATACCAAATTTCATCACAAGTTCATTATATGCCATTAAAGGCATTCTAATTCAAGTTAATCCATAATTAGATTATGTCCATTACTCCACATTAATTTTCCAATTAATGTCTTAATTAAATTTTCCACCTTTTAAGGCAATTTCTTAACATCTTAATTTTGTTATATGCCTTTTTAAGGCCATCACATGCAAATTCTCAATATTAAATCTTTTAATATTATTCCAACCCCACGTTGTATGTTTCGTTCATTAAACGTAAAATATACGTTAGACTCGAATAGTCTAACTCATAGCATAAAAGAAATTATCACAACAACCACATATATATGTGACTAAATAAATCATAATAAGGGGTGAAACTTGCATACATCCAAAATTACAACTTGCATAAGGTTATACATGTCACGGATCTAAGGGTGTCAACTTGTTCAAAATTCACCTTAATATGATCTCAATCAATTTTCATAAACTTACGTATGAACATGTGTGAATCAACATCATCTAATTTTTAATAACATGGTTTTATATGGGTACACCTAACTCAATAGGCAAATTCCCATAATCAAGTTTTATTTAATTATAGTTTCAAGTTTATGGGTACACCTAACCTAATAGGCAAATTCCCATAAACAAGATCCATTTAAATTAAGAGGAAAAAAAACATAACTTTAAGCATGATCCAACAACATCATGATTTTACAACATAATATAGCATGATTTATAACATGGCATAGTATGATAGTATAACATAGCATGACATGATTCTCAACATAGCACGACATTGCATAAGAGAATTTACAACATAGCATGACATAGCATATATAATTTACATCATACGACAACATAATAACATAATAAGAGATCCACAATATATAGAATTTACAATTACAAATCACATCACTTTCTTGTGATCCATTCATAACTGAGTCAAATTAGTTTGTAATAGTCTTGTGAGAATCATCATACTCACCAACAAAAGAAGAGAATTAGAGAGAGTTCTTTGGTTTGATTTGTTTTGTTGAGTAGAATTTAGTTGTAGTAGATTAGGCTTCCTCTTCTTAGTTTGTGACGGCTACGCTGAACTCCATGGCAGCAGCATGATGGTAGCTTCTCTAATTTTACAAGTGATTTAGGTTTAGGGTCTACCCACTTATTTATAGATTTTAGAATGCATTTAGGCCATTAGATTTAACCTAGAAATAACCGCAGCCGTTCAGACAAGATGGGATTTATCTTGTTGACTCAGCAATGAGTCAGAAGTGACTTAGCAAACACTCAGCAAATTAATAAACTTCTATTCATGTTTGCATTAACTGCCCATATATATATATATATATTTTCTACAATGTACACATTATATACATCCCCCTTTACTTATTATTGTTTTTATATACATATTAGATACATCCCCTCTCTTACATACTTATTAATATTTTTATATTCATATTAGATACATCCCCTCTCTTACACACTTATTAATATTTTTATGTTCATAATAGATACATCCCCTCTCTTACATACTTATTAATATTTTTATATTCATATTAGATACATCCCCTCTCTTACATACTTATTAATATTTTTATATTCATATTAGATACATCCCCTCTCTTACACACTTATTAATATTTTAGCAACTTTAGTGTTAATAGAAAATTCAGGGTGTTACATTCTCCCCTCCTTTTAGGATTTCGTCCCCGAAATCTTCAAGTCTGGAAGAATGTATATCCTACCATCCAAACGTCCATCTACTCATCCATCATACACATGCGTCCATTGTCCTTAAAAGACTTCTAATGCTTTATGATCATATGCAAAGTGTGTGTACATGTCCTTACCTAATGCGAAATCAGGCGATCTACTGATTCAGTTGACCTCCTTAATGCAAATTATGTAAGTGTCATGAATCCATTATGTATGCAAAAGATCCTAATTGCTTACATACTACTTCTATATGCGTGCACACCCATTCAACCGAATGCAGCATCCATATGATGGTACAACCATTATACATCCATTATACTAAATACATTCACTTATGCAATATGCAATATGTAGTGACTGAGCCGATCTAGTGCCTAAAGTGTGTGTATATATGCATTCACGAGCAACCACTAGCAAACACTTGCATCCATTTTGCATCCATCATACATAACATGTCTCAAACACATGTTTCAACCATAGGATTTATCCTAACTAAAGGTCAAAGATACTAACGAGAGGATATACTAAAAATAAGATAAGATAAGCGAAGTGATAATGGAGAAATTAAAAGACATACCCTCAAAAAGAAAAGGGTACAACGAACGCATCTTCTCTTCTGTCTCCCAAATAGCGTAGCGCTCATCATTTCCCCATTGCACTTTAACTAGTCTGACCTCTCGATTCCTCAACTTTTTGATCTCCAACCCAAGAATGCATGTAGGAGCTCGTCTAATTATTGCATCACGCTCTATTTCCACCTCTTTAAGCAAGCTCGGCACTACCACCTCCGTGGTCTTGTGCAAACACTTCCTCAAATGTGATACATGGAATACATCATGTATACCACTACGTCTCTTAGGCAACTTCCACTCTGCCCAATCCTCTCCTTAATAGGAAGCGGCCCTACTAACCTTGACGCTAACTCCCTCTTGATCCAAAGCGAACATTGTTCCTTGATGGAGATACCCTGATAAAGACCATGTCCCTTATGCGAAACTCCAGCTCGGTCCTCCTTTTGTTGGCATATAATCTTTGCCTACCTTGCGCCATTTTCATCTTCCTTTGAATCAAGTCGATTCTCTTCCGTAGTCTAAGACACATGACCTAAAAGAAAGAAATACTCAAGAATATGATTCACCCTCTTGGTCTGGCCATCTGTCTGAGGATGATATGCGGTGCCCAGACATAACTGAGTCCCTACCGCCTCTTGTAAGCTCTTCCCAAATTCGCTAGTGAAGATAAGGTCGCGGTTGCTCACTATGCTAGAAGGAACACCGTGCAAACTAATTATCTCCTTAATGTATGCGGAAGCTAACCATGGAGCAGTCCTATTACTCTTCATGGGAATGAAATGGGCGCTCTTAGTAAGTCTATCTACTACAACCCAAATCCCCGTATCTTGATTTTGGTAACCCATCGGGTTCCCTTTGCTCCGCTTTTACTTGATGGCACTCCGAACATTTAACGACATATTCAGCCACATCCATCTTCATACCGACCCAAAAGAAAACTTGCTTCATGTCCTTTTTCGTCTTGTCCCCGCCAGGATGAATGGTCATTTCTAAATGATGTGCATCATCAAGAATAACCTTCCTTAAGATCTCGTCTCGTGATACACAAAGTCTATCGTACTCATGCAACCAACCCTTATTATCTAAGTATATCTACTTAGGTGGTTTGATGACTCCCCTCTCATGAGTTTCTCTACTAACTCTATCAACTGTGGGTCATCACGCTGTGCCTCTCCAATCCGTCCCACAAGCGTAGGTCTAATCTTAAGGATGCTAGCAAACCGAGTACAAAACCAATGGATGGTCTAAAGTAAATGGTAGGGATAAACCCTAAGCTATGCCGCTCAATAGACAAAGGACTCAATGTCGATCCTTCCCTACCTAAGGCATCCACCACAACGTTACCCATTGTAAGGGGTATATGTTACCTCGAAATCGCAGGACGGCAAGAACTCCATCCACCTTTTCTGCCTCCAGTTAAAATCTTTATGAGAGACCAAAACTTTAACGACTTATGGTCTTTAAACAACTCAAATTTTTACCAAGACTTGAGCGCAAAAGCTATGGCGGCCAATCCTAGGTCATGGGTAGGGCAATTCTTCTCATGGACTTTCGATATTCTTCCTTCATAACATATTACCCTTCCTCTGAGACCTCCCTAAGATGTAGGGCATGTTCTTCCCTGCTTCTAGAGAAAACCAGGATGATATCCCATGCAAAATCATCACAACTATCCATCTCTCACGCAGGCAATCCTAGTCAAACTAGACATCCCCCAAGTGCAAGCCCCAAAGGCCTAAACCAATATCAGATAAACACTCAAGGGATACCTCCTTCGAATTCAGACGACCTACGTGAGATGATATTAGTAAAACGGCCAAATAATTGAGCACTTAACCGACTCTGGCTGTCCTTGCCAGTCTTGCTCCAAGGCCATCATTGCTCACCTAACTGGCTTTGAACTATCCACTAGGCACACACGAAGGCTTACTTCGTGCCTCTAGGTAAACCCCGCACTTCATCGAAGACGTCACTATACTCACGGACCACACAAACAAATTCCAAATCACCGTTGGATGCATCAAAAGATTCTATGCGGCTAAGCATTATTGAACCCCTAGGGTCTCAAGAAATATCGAGGGTCTTTCCATAACGAGTCACAGTCTAACTACCCTCCTTTCCCCATCTAGGATGGCACCACACCTGGCTTGCCAATCCATCCCTAGAATCAAACTACAGCCTGTGAAATGAAGGCGTTGCATTCAACCCCAACGCTCCAGATAGATACTCTCAAATCCCAACAAACCATTTAAGGATGAGCCGAAACACCAACCGGATTTGAGACTAGAATGGGATTCTTAACTAGACTAGTATTTAGGTGCAGTATTTCAACTAACTAAGCAGATACTAACGAGTATGAAGCGCCAGAATCGAGTAAGGTCCGATCATGATGATCAAACTGAAAAACTAAGTTTTCAACAGAAATTTTTCTACCTCGTTCTTGCAGCGGTGGGGCTTCAATAGCCTGAACTCGCCCCCTTGCCTGCCTGGATGCCATAAGAGCCTGTACCTGTCCTACTGAGGTAGACCCTGCCCTCTGCCCCTCCTTTGGGCAGTCCTTCACTAAATGTTCTATAACTAGCCTTCTTCTTCTCATTCTCCATTCGTGACCTCCCACCAAGATGAGGTTTCGTCCTTTGTTACCCTAACAGCTATTTGAACCTTCCTCCCCATTGTCCATCTTTAAAGGTACCAACAAGCCCTCCACTTTCTTGAATCAACTTCTAGCCCGTCAAACGTCGAAGTCCCTTGAAGTGGTTTTTCCGTCCTTCGTACGGAAGTTCTTATTTATCTTATCTACACGCGGAGGGGAAAGATTCGAAAAGGGAAAGAGGAAGAGACTCAAGCGGAGAATCGAAGGAAAGGATATGGCTATTGGGGATTATGTTTTTCATAAAAACTTTCTCTGTAAATAACATGTTTTTGAAAGCACTTCTTCCAAAAATACTTTAGAAAAAAAATATTTTTCTAAAAATTTTTTTTTTATCTGTTCTGGTAACCTTATGCTCTGATACCACGTGTAACACCCCACGTCCATTAATGTCACTCACAAAGGGAATGCATTAACTTCCATGGAGGTTTTAAGTGAGTATAGAACAGTAAAATTACAACAAGACAGATATAAAATAGTACTTGGAAATTTAAAACTTTATTTCATTGCAGCAGAAGTCAAAACATGTTTGATTACATCATAATACCATAAATTAGAGTCAAGTACAATATCCATCTTGATAAAACAAAATACATAATCCCATCATCATAAATAGCCATTAAACAAAAGATAACAAGTTGGACTTTACTTCAGCAGTCCAAGCTTTCCCAAAAGAGATAAGCAATCCAACTAGACTCCACTAGAACTTGGCTCAACCTGAGGACCTGAAGGGAAAAAGAATGGAAAAGAGGGGGTCAGACATAAAGTCTGGCGAGTATGACAATTCTAACAATACTATTATCAAAATAACTGGACTGAGGCATAAGCTGGAAAACAAGAAAATGTCTATGAAGAGCAGATTAAGGACATAGACAATCGCTAAAGGCAACGTTATAGGCGCTCCTAGATACTAAAGGATAAACACTGTACTGCACCACACCCGTCCACTAACACTAACGTTAATGACGCTTCCTAATCAACATAGGATAATTACTATACTCTACCGTACTGTACCGTACCATATTGTACTAGCACTAACTGCACCCCTACTAGTCATTCTTGGAATTTGATCCCCCTTGGCTAAATAGAATGATGATAGCTTCGTGTACTACTAGATGTACCCACTATCCCCCATGTTTGACTGTATATCTCTAGTTGCTATCATAGGTACCCAACGTGTACCTATCCCCACTAGACGTACCCCTTTAATAATGGTAACCCCACGTAATCCTAGTTGACGTCATAGGTGCCGTCTGCCCCTATCTCCACTAGGTGTACCCCCTTAGTAATAAAATGATAGTGGTAGCTCTATATACCCCTAGCTGACTACATAGGGCCGCCTGCTCCTATCTCCACTAGGTGTGTCCACTACCCTGCCCCATTCGATCGGCTCCCTAACTCGTAGATACCCGTGCTGGCCCCACAGTGGGGTGTATCACTCCCCTAAAGTGGCAACCCGATACAACCGAGAATGCACGGCTTATACCTACACGATGCAACAACGTCTTACCTACCAGCCCGGGGCCACGCACGCACGTGAACCCGTTGGACTTGCGTTGTCACCGCTAACCCGCTTTGGCCTCTAACAATCAGGCCCAGTAGGCGTGTCCCGTCCTCGACTTGGGTCGAGCTTACAAAGATACGAAATGGGCTACTGGTCTGAAAAGGGCCCCCACCAAGCTTCCCACCTAGGCTTGGTCCCCTCTAGTATATCCCACTTAACCCCTCCATGTCTACTTACATGTCTGAATTTGGTTAAGAGTTCTTATAGTAATTCCACCTGCCACCCAAGGCACCCACTTAACCCCCATGTCCCACTTACATATTTACTTTGGTTAAGTGTTACTAATCATATTTTCTTATGCCACCCAAGGCACTTACTTAACCCTTTAGTCATGTTTATTTACATGTGTGTTTGGTTAAGTCTTTACTAATCGTATTTCAAATGCCACTAAGGGCAACCACTAGATTCCTCATGCCACCCAAGGCACCTACTTAACCCCCATGTCCCACCTTACATGATTATCTGGTTAAGTATTCCTTAATTTATTAAGGCCATAACCTCATAAAGACCTCTCACATTAGACTGGCATTTATGGCAGCTGGATTTGCCGGGCAGGTCCGGGCAGTCTTACACCATAAAAGAGTCTAACCTCGTGTCTTTACAACTGTTATGCTTTAGTTTGGGCCTAGGACCTCTCACATTGGGCCGACATTTGTGACTACTGGATTTGCCGGGTGGGTCCGGGCAGGTTTATGTCACAAACGAGTCCAACCTCATGTCCTAAGCATTGATTATTATTAATAATCCATTTTCCCCCAATTTTAATAATTCCCTATTTGAATTATTGATTAATTTCCAGTTTTAACGATGTTCATAATTGACTCAATTATGGCCATCCATTTATAGTATGCAAAATTATACCAAATTTCATCACAAGTTCATTATATGCCATTAAAGGCATTCTAATTCAAGTTAATCCATAATTAGATTATGTCCATTACTCCACATTAATTTTCCAATTAATGTCTTAATTAAATTTTCCACCTTTTAAGGCAATTTCTTAACATCTTAATTTTGTTATATGCCTTTTTAAGGCCATCACATGCAAATTCTCAATATTAAATCTTTTAATATTATTCCAACCCCACGTTGTATGTTTCGTTCATTAAACGTAAAATATACGTTAGACTCGAATAGTCTAACTCATAGCATAAAAGAAATTATCACAACAACCACATATATATGTGACTAAATAAATCATAATAAGGGGTGAAACTTGCATACATCCAAAATTACAACTTGCATAAGGTTATACATGTCACGGATCTAAGGGTGTCAACTTGTTCAAAATTCACCTTAATATGATCTCAATCAATTTTCATAAACTTACGTATGAACATGTGTGAATCAACATCATCTAATTTTTAACAACATGGTTTTATATGGGTACACCTAACTCAATAGGCAAATTCCCATAATCAAGTTTTATTTAATTATAGTTTCAAGTTTATGGGTACACCTAACCTAATAGGCAAATTCCCATAAACAAGATCCATTTAAATTAAGAGAAAAAAAAACATAACTTTAAGCATGATCCAACAACATCATGATTTTACAACATAATATAGCATGATTTATAACATGGCATAGTATGATAGTATAACATAGCATGACATGATTCTCAACATAGCACGACATTGCATAAGAGAATTTACAACATAGCATGACATAGCATATATAATTTACATCATACGACAACATAATAACATAATAAGAGATCCACAATATATAGAATTTACAATTACAAATCACATCACTTTCTTGTGATCCATTCATAACTGAGTCAAATTAGTTTGTAATAGTCTTGTGAGAATCATCATACTCACCAACAAAAGAAGAGAATTAGAGAGAGTTCTTTGGTTTGATTTGTTTTGTTGAGTAGAATTTAGTTGTAGTAGATTAGGCTTCCTCTTCTTAGTTTGTGACGGCTACGCTGAACTCCATGGCAGCAGCATGACGGTAGCTTCTCTAATTTTACAAGTGATTTAGGTTTAGGGTCTACCCACTTATTTATAGATTTTAGAATGCATTTAGGCCATTAGATTTAACCTAGAAATAACCGCAGCCGTTCAGACAAGATGGGATTTATCTTGTTGACTCAGCAATGAGTCAGAAGTGACTCAGCAAACACTCAGCAAATTAATAAACTTCTATTCATGTTTGCATTAACTGCCCATATATATATATATTCTACAATGTACACATTATATACATCCCCCTTTACTTATTATTGTTTTTATATACATATTAGATACATCCCCTCTCTTACATACTTATTAATATTTTTATATTCATATTAGATACATCCCCTCTCTTACACACTTATTAATATTTTTATATTCATAATAGATACATCCCCTCTCTTACATACTTATTAATATTTTTATATTCATATTAGATACATCCCCTCTCTTACATACTTATTAATATTTTTATATTCAAATTAGATACATCCCCTCTCTTACACACTTATTAATATTTTAGCAACTTTAGTGTTAATAGAAAGTTCGGGGTGTTACAATATATTATGCCAAGTATAACCAGAATCTACTATAAAGATACCCCAAGTATAACAAAATTTGGAAACAATTTGCTTCCAAGTAGCCGTCACTTCTGTATTCCTAAAATTCCATAACCATTTAGCTAGAGTTAAAATTATATAAATTGATGATCCCCAGACCCCCATCCTTCTTGGATTTACAACAAACTTGTAATGACACGGCTTTTTTTTTCAATTTTCGTCGGTAATTAAACCAACTTAAACCGTTCATAAAGGCGGATTGTTACGGGTACTTACACATTTACACAAAATAAAAAGAACTTTTCCATTATAATTAAAATAATATTACATTAGAGTCACAAGAGATACATCAAAGTACATCGATTACACAGCGGAAGAGACACTAAGGGAATAATACGAATGCTCGGAGACATAATAGCTCCAGCCAAAACCAGAATCCTGCTCCAATCAACTCCAAGACTAAATCTGCGAACCAAACTACTAGGCTGCCCGTGTAAAAATTATGGGCACCCAGAGTTTAGGTGTGGAAATAATAAACTCCAGGTCAGTCATGGGACTAGTGTGAGAACTCAAAACAGTTGTTTTTAGGGTATATTTTAAAGTTAGGTAATTCATCGGACCACGCCGTTAATGCGGAACGGGTTTACTCCATGTGAATACCAGTGCATAGAAATCCGCAATAACTTTTTGAAAAATGAAGCTATCATAACCTCGTCCCACATCACACAATGCAAGCGCACACCAGACGGGTGAGTTTTGCCTTATGATAACCAAAAATGCCTTCATACGTGAAAAACCTTTTTTTACTACTATATAGTGTGAAAACCATTTTATCGAATAAATGTATTAATCCTAGCCAGCATAACGCCCCATCCCATTATACTGACAATCCTGCCAGTAACTAGCAGGCTATACACTCACAATTGTACGGGATCATAGTGGAGATTGGGTTTCCAACATGATGGTTCCTAGTACGAAAGTTCATGGGCTCACAAAATTTCTTGCGCGCATCATCCCAGTACTCGTGGGTAACGTTCAGACTCAGACTCCGTTATACTAACCCACCATACATGAATCAGAGTACCCAACAAATAGCATCCCAGACTGGGGACTTTGTATTACCCTTTCATCATCACATCCTGGTGCACCGAAAATACGAAACGAACATAAAAATCTGACCACTAGTATACCATTAATCCAGGGTGTAAGGTTCGTCGAGGTCACGATATACACAAAACTAGGCTTAAATAAGCTATGCTTTGATCATCCATAGCTCATAACATAACTTAAGTATGCCACATTGTCCATTCACTACGCATCACTGATTTCCATCAATATATAACCTCTAAGTTCATACGTCTTAGAGAAGGGTGTTAAGCAAGAGAATAAATTCTCCGCCACCAAGCAGATATATATTAATAAAGATTAGTTCAACGCAGTCAATTACAATGTCAAACACACAATCCATGCATATCCGTTCTGGGTCTAAACGAAACAAAAATCCGGAATTCCTTCACATACGTTCGGGTTCCTTGCCACTTAACTGATATATAAAATCCTTCTGCGAATGGGAGCCAGCCATTCGAGACATTCAACAAGCCTCCCTTACAACATGAAGGGTCCCGGTCTTCAAAGTCGTCTCCAATGTCTTCGATTGCTCCACAACGTCGTATTATTACTTGGAATGGTTTTCAGATATAAATCCGATCCCAATCTTTCCAAATAATAAGCGCAATTAAAAACACAATTACAGAACGCATAGGCTTTCTAGTTGTCTGCTTCCGTCAAGAATTTTGTTAAAA
Source organism: Allium sativum (assembly GCA_030737875.1). NCBI lineage: Eukaryota > Viridiplantae > Streptophyta > Magnoliopsida > Asparagales > Amaryllidaceae > Allium > Allium sativum. Next base: position 295,745,414 of record CM060919.1, read on the forward strand.
TTAAACTTCTTTAAACCCATTCTCAAATTATTACAAAATCCATATTAAACCTTTCTCTTCTGAAACACGTCCCTTAAATCAAAGATGATTTAGCCTCAAAGCCTTAATTAATTTTCCGTTTGATAACTCGTTAACAAAATCCAGTTTCCTATGAAAATCCTTAATCCACATTTCAACCATAGTTTCCAATTAAATTTGTTTTCGAACATTCAATTCTGTAATCTTAACTAAAAGATTATTATTCCTTCCCAATTCCTTATTTTTAATTTCCTCAAATCAAAGATTTGGTTAAATCCCCAAATTACGATATGAATTTCCATAACTCAATCTTAATGGGTTTCAAGAATGATGTTATTGAAGATATGATTCACGACAAAACCCAAATCAATTGATAGTGAACATAAATTACACAGAAATTGTGTCTACTTATATTCGATATCAATTTTCATAATCAACGAATACTATAATGGAATAACGATATAATAATAATAACTTCCAAATTCCTCAAATAATATATGTTTACACCAAAGAATTTCATATCAAATATCCGAATATTATTTCTATCCAACTTGTCCCAATTAAATTGGGAAGCCTGTATCTTAATTAAAAGATTTATCAAACTCTTTGACATTAGATCTGGATGGAAATATCATCCACTTATACTTAATATTAATATTTGTATCCAACTCACACTATGAGAGGAATAACAGTGAAATACCTTTTAAATTCCTCAAATTGTAAGAGTCATCATCCACCGGATTAATATCAGACATTCGAAGATTTATCTCCAACCATATCCAATTATTTAAAATTGAAAACTCCGTTTTAGTATCAAATAAATCAATTTAATTTCCATATAAAACATTTTCAATACTTCTATATTTTTGAAAATATTCCACCAATCATTTACAAATGATTACTTCTAGTTTGGAAAACAGTTTGCAGGTTAAAAACTTCAAAATAGATTGTTTCCAAAGAAGCGTTACAATAGTGTTTTCAAAAGCGTTACAAAAGTGTTACAAACAGTTGTCTTAACTATTTTGATCAAAATATCATTTATCATAGCAAAAACTTAAACTTTATAATTCTAAACACTTTTACGTTATTTATAATGATTTTACAAAAATTTCCATATTTTTAAAACATTTAAAATAGTTGTTTATAGTTTTGGTCGATAAATGCTGTTACAGCACCTTTTCCAAAGCGGTTTTAAATATAAGTTGAAAATTATAACCCGAAATTAAAATCCGCTTTCACTCATTTAAAATCTCTTGTTAATATAAATCAATTGGTTTTCGTTTCTTGGAAATCCAATTTAGATTGCAAAAATTATAAGCATTTAAAATTTGTAACTAAAATACGCAAATTGCCATTGTACGACAAGCTCTATTTTGACCGCAATAAAAATGATTCTTCAGTACTTCAAAATACCTTAGAAAACTGTTATATACCATTTAAAATCATTTAAGGTAATTTACATCGACTTTCCTAATTATTTCGGGTTCAAAATTCAACTTTTTTTTTACTTAATAAATCAAATTCCAATTCATTTCTAATTCAAATTAACCATCCCATTCGTCGGATCAATTAGGGATAGCCAGGAAGAGCAAGAAACTTTATTTCCAAACTCAAACCTAGACACTATCCTCTCTGTCATCCTAGAATGTTCGGTATTTATTTATTCATTTAAGGAACTTTATCAATATATATGAATTCACACATATGGTCTTTCCCAATTATTAACCTTCAATTTCAATAATGGTATTGTTTCTAATTACGAAGGAGATTTGTCGATCACCAATGTGATACCCTAATTGTTGTGTCATAGTGTGTGCGAAACAACATCAACAACCATTATAAACATCTATAGCAACTATCATCAAGATAATTAAATAAATCATAACTGCGCACAAGAGTTATAACACTAACTCTTAATAGTGTGTGTGTGTTCTAAACTACGCATCCATCATAACAAACATCAACCATCATTAACCAGTAATAATTCATCACTATATTTAAATTAGTCTAACTATTATATAAATTGTGGGTAAAGAGTTCTCACCAAATGGATTTCCAATCTTCGCGGTAGGCGAGCCTAGCTGAGTGAACCGTCGGACAGTATTTCATCGCACCGTCTTCTTCACCAAAATATATAAAATAAAATATACACTAGTCTCTCTCTCTCTCTTTCCATTATAAGAGGAGGAGGAGGATGACGATGAACTTTGGCAAGGTGGTGGTGGAAAAGAGGAAGACTTATGTCATGGAAACCATGGCCATTAGCTTTAAGAAGAAGGTAGAAAGGAGGAAATGGAATGGAATGGTAAGAAAATGGAGAAAATGCCTCCTTATATAGGAATGGGGAGATAAGGAGGTAATGACACCTAAGGGGACAAGTGGAGGAGGCATGCAAAAATATAAGTGTCCTTACACTTGTCTTAAGGAGAGAAAATGAGCTTTTGGTAGCATTTTCCCTTAAATGCTATGAAAACTAAGGGCAACACTTAATTCTAACGCTACTAATTCATGTTATGGTTTGACAAATCCGATCGAACGACAAGTAGTATCAATAAATCCAAACTCATTAATAATCATTCTCATTTATAATTCAAGTAAAATATATCATATAACTTATCTAAATTATTAAATATTCTTAACCATATATATTTATGTTAAATTCAAATTTAAATTCAAATTAAGTAATAAAAATTGCAATTTTAAATTGGTTAAAAATTCTGGATCATTACATTCACCCCCCTTATAACTTTTCATCCTCAAAAAGGAAAGGGAATCATAACTGCTCATTTGACATCTTGTAGATTTACAAATTCAAGATTAAAATTCTTTATACCAAAGCTCCCTGTTCTCATAATGGATATACCGGGTAGAATATTATAACACACATATTTACAGACAACCATATCTAACCTCCAGTTACCCATTATATTCGATTCATCGTTTACTGGGCCAATTACTTATACTCAACCATTTACTACTTTCAAAAAAAAATCAGAGTTATAATTTTATTCTCTTAGATCTTATCTTGCAAATACAAAGGCTATGAAACTTATTCCTTTAGTTTCCAAAATTTACTATTATTCGTTACATGAAAAACTTGGTCATCTCTGAACTCAGCTTGTCTAAACATTTCAGTTTAGGTAATTTCTTCTTACTATTCCTTCTTGCCAAATATCCTTTAATCAAATTGTGAAACTTAATTCACAAGGTAATTATGCTTACTTAAACAGTTCTTTTTGTTGCCACAATATACTTTAGAACTTATCGACTGCCCAAAATCGTCGATAATTCTAATCTCCTATCTATACCTTTAATTAAATTCAATAACTTTTCATTAGAATAGGACCTATTTGGATATATGATAGAATACATTAAAAAAAATTATAAAACCAGTTCTTTTTTTTAATTAACATCATATACGTACAATTTTTCATGCATCCAACTTTTCAGAGAAAATTCCCTAGGGGTCAAAGAGATTGATTTGATTATATAATTCTTGCGTTCCTTCTTCTTCACTTATGACTGCGGGGGGTGCTGCTTTAGCTGGTCTTTCTCCCTTCTTTAACTGACAATCCTGGACTATATGCCCCACTTTTCTACATCGATAACACTTCTTTTCTTCTTCCCTTCTTTAACTGACAATCTCTCGAACGTAGTACTCAAGAAACTCATTCTAGGGCATGATTAACCTTATTTCTAATAAGATATTATAACTCTGATGATTCTTTCCTTTTGTTCAAATGAGTCGTACCCCATAGCTTTGTATAAACCAAAGCTCTGATACCAAATGTAACGACCCGGCTTTTTGCCTGGTTTTCGCCGGTAATTAAACCAACTTAAACCGTTCATAAAGACGGATTGTTAGGGGCACTTACACATTTGCACAAAATAAAAAGTACTTTTCCATTATCAATAAAATAATATTACATTAGAGTCACAAGAGATACATCAGAGTACATCGATTACACAGCGGAAGAGACACTAAACTCAAGGGAAGAATCCGAATGCTCGAGGACATAATAGCTCCAGCTAAAACTAGGATCCTCCTCCAACCAACTCCAAGACTGGATCTACGAACCAAACTACTAAGTTGCCCGCGTAAAAATTATGGGCACCCAGAGTTTAGGTGTAGGAATAATAAACTCCACGTCAGTCATGGGACTGGTGTGAGAAATCAAAACAGTTTTTTTAGGGTTTATTTTAAAGTTAGGTAATTCACCGGACCACGACGCTAATGCGGAATGGGTTTACTCCATGTAAATACTAGTGCATAGAAATTCGCAATGAATTTTTGAAAAATGAAGCTATCATAAGCTCGTCTCACATCACACAATGCAAGCGCACGCCAGATGGGGGAGTTTTGCCTTATGATAACCAAAAATGTCTTCATACGTGAAAATCCTCTTTTACTACTATATATAGTGTGAAAACCATTTTATCAAATAAATATATTAATCCTTGCTAGCATGATTACCCATTCCATTATAACCAGCAGGCTATACAATCAAAAGTGTACGGGCTCGTAGTAGAGGTTGAGTTTCCAACATAATGGTTCCTGGTACGAAAGACCATTCGTGGGCTCACAAACTTTCTTGCGCGCATCATCCCAGTACTCGTGGATAACGTCCAGACTCGGACTCCATTATACTAACCCACCATATATGAATCAGAGTACTCAACAAATAGCGTCCTAGATGGGGGACTTCGTAATGCCCTTTCATCATCACATCCTTGTGCACCGAACATACGAAATGAACATAAAAATATGACCACTAGTTTACCATCAATCCGGGGTGTGAGGTTCGTCGAGGTCACGATATACACAAAGCTATGCTTAAATAAGCCTCGCTTTGACCATCCATAGCTCATCACATAACTTAAGTATGCCACATTGTCCATTCACTACGCATCACTGGTTTCCATCAATATATAATCTCTAAGCTCATACATCTTATAGAAGAGTGTTAAGCAAGAGAATAAATTCTCCACTACCAAGCAGATATATATTAATAAAGATCAGTGCTACGCAGTCAATTACAATGTCAAACACACAATCCATACATGTCTGTTCTACTCTATACGAAACAACAATACGGAATTCCTTTACATGCGTTCGGGCTCTTGCCACTTGACTGGTATATAAAATCTATCTACGAATGGGAGCCAGCCATTTGAGACATTCAGCAAGCCTCCCTTACGACATGTAGGGTCCTGGTCTTCAATGTCGTCTCCAATGTCTTTAATTGCTCTACAATGTCGTATTATTACTTGGAATGGTTTTTGGACATAATTCCGATCCCGTCTTTCCAAATAATAAGCGCAATTAAAAAGACAATTATGGAACACATAGGCTTCCTACCAGTCACCTTCCGTCTTGGATTTTGTCAAAATTAAACTTCTTTAAACCCATTCTCAAATTATTATAAAATCCATATTTAACCTTTCTCTTTTAAAACACATACCCTAAATCAAAGATTATTTAGCCTAAAAGTCTTAATTAATTTTCCGTTTGATAACTCGTTATCGAAATCTAGTTTTCTTTGAAAATCCTTAATCCACATTCCAACCATAGTTTCCAATTAAATTGGCTTCCAAACATTCAATTCTGTAATCCTAACTAAAAGATTATTATTCCTTCCCAATTCCTTATTTTTAATTTCCTCAAATCAAAGATTTGGTTAAATCCCCAAAATACGATATGAATTTTCATAACTCAATCTCATTGGTTTTCAAGAATGATGTTATTAAAGATATGATTCATGACAAAACCCAAATCAATCGATATTGAACATAAGTTACACAGAAATTGTGTCTATTTATATTCGATATCAATTCTCATAATCAACGAATACTATAAGTGGAATAACGATATAATAATAATATCTTCCAAATTCCTCAAATAGTATATGTTTACACCAAAGAATTTCATATCAAATATCCAAAGATTATTTCTATCCAACTTATCCCAATTAAATTGGGAAGCCCATATCTTAATTAAAAGATTTATTGTAAAAACCCGTAACTTCCCCGGTGAGGAAAGCGCGGATAGTTCGAGAACAAGCCACAAAAGAACGCAGACGGGAGAACATTTCATTGTATATTACAACATTTCCATCAGAATACAAGAATATACAGAGTATGAATAAATATTACACAGAAATATCAGAGATTTAAATTACATTTAAATACATCGCAGCGGAAATAATACAAAACACAACTGAAGGAGATATACGGATACAAAGCTTTCCGGATATCATTCCAGCTGTAAACCGGGATCCTATGAATATAAATCTGCAAAACCAAAACTACTAGCTGCCCGTGTCGAAAATAAGGGCACCCAGAGTTTAGGTTAAAACAATAAACTCCAGGTCAGTCATGTGACTGGTGTGAGAACTAAAATAGTTATTTATCTTTATTTTCAAAGTTAGGTAAATCAAGGGACCACGCCGTATAACACGGAACGGGTTTCCTCCCAAGAGCACCAGTGCATAAAACAACAGCGCAATGCTAAATAAAGAAAAATTGAAGCTATTATAAGACCCAGGTCCCATCACACAATGCAACGCAAGCCGGAGGATAGGGTTTTTACCATATGATAGCCAAGAATGCTTTATTCTGAAATGGCCATTTTCAAGGCCATTTTCAAAATGGCCATTTTCAAGGGCCGGAATTCCATAGCGACTAATCTGAAATTTCAACTGGACATAACTTTTGATCCCCGCTATGAAATTTTGATTTTTCGGATTCGTTGGAAAGATATTATCAATTAGATTCAAATATTTTTTGTTTCACTAAAATCCGGTTTATTTTGCACCAGGTACATTCATTTGAACTTTGAAATCGAATTATCGAACTACCGCGCCATTTTCAATTCCTTTTATAATTATAAATAATTATTTCTATTCTAACGATGATCTATATAAAATATACATTCGAATTCTATTCAAAATAAATTTTTCGTCGTTACTATTTAAAATAATTCATTTTAAATATTCAAAATTCACTAAAATTGCCAAAATAAAAATTTTAAATTGGCTCAGATTTCCGGGTTATTACAATCTCCCCCACTTAAAACTTTTCGTCCCCGAAAAGGAACGAAGCCGAAAGTTGTTTCACAAATCAACTCAACTTCCAGTATTTTCTTTACGGCTTAAGTTTTTCAACTTTTCAGTTTCTAAAAACTTTTCAAATTTTTCAAAAATTTGGCTAACACCCTAAATTTTCGAAAAATTTCGCCATAACCTCCCCTGCACCGGGAGCACCGGGAAAATCCCGAAATTGCCATACAGACCCTCTGATCTCAAAAAGAAAAAGAAAAAGCCAAGCGGCTTGCCAATTGGCTCATAAAATCATCATCACCCAAACAAAACAGTAAATTATGATAAACATGTACCTATTTGTCGGGCAAACAAATTTTATTCTTCTGCTCTAGCCTCCTTGCTATGACCTGTTCAATGTACGTACATGTATATGCAAGCAAATGCGACCAAATTTCAATACAATTCACTTTTTGGTCAATTTGGCTAAAGGTTCAACATTTAATTAATCAAACTATAATCAAACAACACAATCAGCAATCAATTAGTGAATTATCATTTCAAATTCATTACTTTGATATATAGTCAAAAATCACTTTTTTGATGCCAATTCACAACAATAAGCCCTATCTAATTTTGGTTCTCACACCAGTCAATAGGAAATATATAAATATCACACCTTCGGAATTCGAACACAAATACTGATGATGTCGCGACATCACCAAAATTATCCCCGAGCGACTACAGTGCGATTTTATATCTATCCACTATATTAAAACTTTGAATACCCGTGGATCAGACGTATATGCAAAATCTTTATATACTGGATTGTCCAAATCAATATAAATAAATATTCAAATACGAATTATTGAATTTAAATTTTCAAAACAAAAATTGTTTTCATTTTAAAATATACTCTTCACACTCGTTCTAGGATACTACTGATCCCATCTCTAGCGAGTCATTCGCATTGGATATTACTAATCCAATCTCTGATGAATTCTTTCGTATGGTTCTAATGTGTCCTGTTCTCTGAGCTTTGTAAACCAAAGCTCTGATACCAAATGTAAAAACCCGTAACTTCCCCGGTGAGGAAAGCGCGGATAGTTCGAGAATAAGCCACAAAAGAACGCAGACGGGAGAACATTTCATTGTTATTACAACAATTCCATCAGAATACAAGAATATACAGAGTATGAATAAATATTACACAGAAATATCAGAGATTTAAATTACATTTAAATACATCGCAGCGGAAATAATACAAAAAACAACTGAAGGAGATATACGGATACAAAGCTTTCCGGATATCATTTCAGCCGTAAACCAGGATCCTGTGAATATAAATCTGCAAAACCAAAACTACTAGCTGCTCGTGTCGAAAATAAGGGCACCCAGAGTTTAGGTTAAAACAATAAACTCCAGGTCAGTCATGTGACTGGTGTGAGAACTAAAATAGTTATTTATCTTTATTTTCAAAGTTAGGTAAATCAAGGGACCACGCCGTATAACACGGAACGGGTTTCCTCCCAAGAGCACCAGTGCATAAAACAACAGCGCAATGCTAAATAAAGAAAAAATGAAGCTATTATAAGACCCAGGTCCCATCACACAATGCAACGCAAGCCGGAGGATAGGGTTTTTACCTTATAATAGCCAAGAATGCTTGATACGTTTAAAACAAATCATTTGATACTATTATAAGTGCATATTGTATAAAACATCTTCAAATCATAAGTATCTATCATAGACGGCATAAGCGCCCCATCCCACTATGTCGCCATACAAGGCTCTACAAATAAAACCGAAATACACGTATTGGAAAGTTGGATTTCCATCATGGTGGCTCCTGATTCGAAAGATCGACCGCGTAGTGCAATTCCCCACGGCTTACGTCCCAGCAAGAGAAAACACCGTAATGCACATCCGCACTTTTTGGGACCAGAGTATCACCGCGGCTTACGTCCCAGCGAGAGAAAACACCGCTTACTCTATCCCTCTGAGCACTAAGCTCATCTCGGTCGACCGAATCCACGACACCACTAAGGTGCCCATCCACTAAAAAGCATACTGATCAAACCATCAGTTTACCACCATACCGGGGTGTGAGGCTCGCGAATCAACGATATACACAAAGACATGCTATATTAAAGCTGCGCTTTGATCATCATCCACCAAACTTTGCTTTTCAACAAAAGTCTGGATCACTGCATCTCAGCATGCCACACTATCAATCCATATCGTACCACAGATTTCTGCCAATATATAACCTATGAGCTCGTATGTCTCAGAGAAGGGCATTAAGCAAGAGAATAAATTCTCCGCCGCCAAACAGATATAAATTTAGCAGAGATCAACGAATACAATATAAAGGAATACAATGTCAGACACACCATCCATTTACAAGTCCGTTCTAGGTCTGAACGAAACCAGAGGCACTTTCTTCGCATATCCGTCGATCTCCAAGTACTTCTGGACGACCACCAACTATTTCCCTCCTCTCGGGTGTACAGCCCAATCTGGATCATCAGTAATTATCCAAACGATGTGAAGACTTCCGGTCTTCGACCACCGTCATCATCTTCGACTTATCGTCGAATCGGTTATTCAGAATGGGTATAAACTCGGCCTTTCTGAATGACCCGCGTACATAATAAACAAATGTTACACAAACACAACATACGCCTCATTCCAATTCAGCAGTCGCTAACCGTAAATTAGCAAGAGAACAATTCCCCAAATATTAATCCCGAAGGCCGAAACCAACATCAGATCAATACCCAGGAAACCATCCTTCTTAGCTAACCTACAGTTAGTTTCTAAATTTCATGTTCTTAGGGAAAGGTTCCCATTAATTTTATCAAAGATAAATTCTTTAGAATTTATTCTTTAATCTTCCTTTGGATATCATTTCAAACCAAATTATGGTTTTCCAAACTAGTCGGGATTAGCGAGCCACACCGAAGTAATTATTTATTTTATTTCCCAATCCCAACCTATTCATCCCATGAAGCAAAACTGGTAATACTCCATATCTAATACCACGGTGTTATCGGTAAAATTAATTACCATTCCACGTCCAAATCTAATTAAAGATTTAACTATCGCTTTGGAGCAAAACTGGTGATACTCCATTCTCGATCTTTTCAATCTAATTAAAGATTCATTAAAACTCCACTTAGTTTTAATCTTTAACTGGGTAAAAGAATCAGTATCAGTTAAAACACGGTTCACTATAAACCCAAAATCACATTACATTTCAATCAGACCCTAACCATAAATTAACAAGTGAGCAATTCTCTAAGTATTAACCCCAAAGGCCGAAACCAACATCAGATCAATACCCCAGAAACCATTCAACTTAACTAATCTCCAGTTAGTTTCTGATTTTCTTAACTCCTTTGGGTCTAAGAATAGTATTATTGAAGATACCGTTCACGACAACCCAAAATCACATTCTATTAATTATCGAGTTAAAGAACAAGTGTTATTTAAAACACTGTTCACGATAAACCCAAAAATCAATACCAATTCAATTCCAATTAAATATTATTTAATTGGTACACTTCATTAAATCTAAATAAAAGATTTAATCTTTTTCTCAACTGGGCTTAAGAACAGTGTTATTGAAGACACCATTCACGACAAACCCAAATCACATTTGATATTAAATACAAGGCTCTGAATAGAAAATATATCGGCTTATATTCAATATCAAATTCTACGACCAACAAATATCGTATTGGAAATAACGATATAAATATATCTTTCAAATTTCCATAATAATATCTGTATAATCATGAAATCCAACATCAAAATAATCCAAAGACAATTTCGATTCAAATCCATTCCAATTCAATTATTGGAAATCCTGGTTACTTTTAAAACCCTTTCAAATCCAATTTATTTATTTAAAAATAAATAGAATTTTAATTCTAGTTCAAAACTAGTTCATTTCGATAAAAATCTATTTTTATCTTTTCAAATATGGAGTTTTTCATCCCAATTTTTCCCAAATCATTTCTTATGATTCTACACAAATTATTACTATTTTTAATAATTTTATCAAGGCCCGTACAGTCGATTTCCATCAACGGCCATCGAACTGCACTTACAACGACCTTTTCCAAATTTGATTTGGACATAATTCCAAATCCAACCGTTAGATTTCAAATTTCTAATATTCGTTAGAAAGCCCTTTTCGATACGAACCCAACGGTTCCGGTTTTAGGAGAATCCGACGGTTGGATCTCCCGCAATATCCATTTGAAGTCAATAGTCGAAATTCACGAACTATCGCAGCGCGGCGCGTTCTATTCAGGCCATTATATTATATATATATAATATATATAATATATACTTCGTCCATTACCTTTTAAAAACGTATTTTTATAATTCGTTTTAAATTCGTTTCAAAACGATTTCAATTTCATTTCTAATTCAAATCAAAATTGAATTTTTCCTTATAAATTCGTTTTAAATTCATTTCAAATTGATTTCAATTCAAATTGATTTCTAATTCAATTTCAGTTCGTTTTCAATTCAATTCAATTTCAATTCGAATTCATTTATATTCAATTTTAATTCGAATTCATTTATATTCAATTTAAATTCGAATTCATTTCTATTCAATTTAAATTCGAATTCATTTCTATTCAATTTAATTCGAATTTCAATTCTTTTCGAAATATCAGGTTTTGAAATCACTTTCGATATTCATTATAAAATGAATAAAATCGATATAAATATCGTTCACATCAAAATGGCGTCAATCTAATCAACGCGGCTTCATGTATTTCTATTTTCAAATATTCTATTTCAAATATTTCTTTTTCAAATATTTCTATTTCAAATATTTCTTTTTTAAATATGGAATGAGGCCCAATCAATTACCATATAATGTTAATTATATGGATTTTCTACAACACATGTATACAATAACAACGATGATTAATCAACCATCATCCAAAGTGCATTCTACACTGTATAAGCATCGAATATAAATGTTTAACGCTTATAACAGTCGGTCAATCAATCGATTGACATACAACTAAACAATCGGGATTAGTGTACGTCAAATCTCATCCCAACACCCGTGTGGGGTTTCAAACAACCAAACACAGATTTTATTTGTGCAGTTGGGCGATGTGTAAAATTTATCGTCCTAATCAATATCAGTCAAATGTGTGTATATAAACAAATCGTCCGATTTGTTTATTTTTATTTCATTTCATATACACGTTAAAAGTTCTATTTTTAACTATAAAATATTTTCCACTATAAAATATTTTATTTCAACTATATAAATGTTTTATTTCATTTCACATCACATCACACAATCAACAACACATCAAAATCAAACAAACAAGCATACAAGCCGTCCATGGTCTGTGGACGACGGGTGTCGGGTGCTACTAAACACCGTTTGCATCCTAGTATATATTTTAACTAGAAATAAAATAAAATAAAGGTGAGGAGTTCTCACCCAAGCTAAACCAAACGCCACGACTCTTCATTTGTAGAAATCTTCGTCATGCTCGCCTTTTGTCACTTTCGTTGCCCGTAGCCACTACATATATAAAAATCATATTTTAATATTGTTGCTATGTATATAAAAATTCTATTTTTACACCACTACTATATAGATAAAATTTTTATTTTTGCAGATAAAAATTCTATTTTTGCATCGTTACTATATAGATAAAAATTATATTTTTACAGATAAAAATTATATTTTTACAACGCTACTATATAGATAAAAATTATATTTTTACAACGCTACTAGTATAGAAATTATATTTTTAACCTTTCTATAATATAAAAATTATATTTTTATATTAATAAAAATCTAAACTTTATATATTAAAAACCGCTATGTTTATACTTTCAAAGATCAGATCTTTATATGTTTTCCATAGTTAAAAATATAATCTTTGACTGAATAAAAATATAAACTTTTAACTAAACAAAAGTCTAAGCACTCACTGTTTACTGATGGGGTAGGGTTTTCAGTCGGAGAAGAAGAAGAGGGGGGCGGCTTTTCTCTGTTTGAACTGCGCGAGGAGGGGGGTTTTGCAGCAGTCTTCGGAGGGTGGTGCTGCGCCTGGTGGTGCGCGACTTCTGATGGTGGCGGCGGACCCAAAGCTGGTCGGAGGCGGGCCCCTCTTTGCTGGCAGCGGCGGATTCCAGTCGATGAGGGAGGGCTTGCAGTGGTACGACGGTCGGAGATCAGAACGAGGCGTTTCGAGGTGGTGCTGCGTTCGATTGGAGATAGGACAGGGGCTTCGCGGTTTTTATGGGGTGAACGGGGAGAGAGAGGGAGATTGAAGAGGAGGGGTGGCGACCTAGGGAGGCGCGACGACCATGGAGGGTGGCGTTCACCGTCGAACGACGGGGTAGCGTTGCGATGGGAGGGTTTTTCATTTATTTTAATTTTCTTTTCTGAGAAGGGTCGGGGAGAGAGAGTAACAGGGGAGGGAGGGTGTATATTTAATATATATATATATATATATATATATATTATTTAATTTAATTTATTATTCACTTAAGGTTTACTTTGCTTCTGAATCCCAAATCAAACCCAACGACTGTCGTCCCTAGGGTAATACCCCCATTCCGAACACAACGGAATATTACACAAAGGCCAGTTCGATCGTTACGATCAGTTTTCGTTAAAATGAACATATAACTCTATATATTGAATTTGAACGTGCATTTCAATTTACCGGGGTCACATACGAACTCGAAAAATTCCAGAAAATTATTTTCTAGCTTCGTATTGACGATACGGCCCTAACAAAACTAGTTTCGTCGAATTCTGAGACCGTTTGAAAAATGGCCATTTTCCAGTCGATTAAAATCAACTAAAACTGGTCAAAAGCGTTTTCCTTTACCACGCTCACATATTGATTCGAAAAATTATGAAATTTGAAACCTAGCAATAACTTTACATCCTGGATCCAACAAAAGTGGTTTCGTCGAAATCCGAGGTCGTTTGCAAAATGGCCATTTTCAAGGGCCGGCATTCCATAGCGACTATTCTGAAATTTCAACTGGACATAATTTTTGATCCCCGCTATGAATTTTTGATTTTTCGGATTCGTTGGAAAGATATTATCAATTAGATTCAAATATTTTTTATTTCACTAAAATCCGGTTTATTTTGCACCCGGTACATTCATTTGAACTTTGAAATCGAATTATCGAACTACCGCGCCATTTTCAATTCCTTTTATAATTATAAATAATTATTTATATTCTAACGACGATCTATATAAAATATACGTTTGAATTCTATTCAAAATAAATTTTTTGTCGTTACTATTTAAAATATTCAAAATTCACTAAAATTGCCAAAATTAAAATTTTAAATTGGCTCAGATTTCCGGGTTATTACATTTATCCTACTCTTTGACATTAGATTTGAATAGAAATATCATCCACTTATACTTAATATTAGTCTCTGTATTCGACTCACACTATAAGCGGAATAACGGTGTAACACCTTTTAAATTCCTAAAATAGTAAGAGTCATCATATACCGGATTAATATCTAACATCCGAAGATTTATCTCCAACCGTATCCAATTATTTAAAATTGAAAACCCCCACTGTGACGACAATGAATTTCGCTCGGTCCGACCCAGTCGCTAAACCGACCCAGACCGTTCGAAACGCCCTATCGTTGAGAACACGACAAAATAGAACGCATATAAAAGAACATTTCACTGTATATTACAACAATGCATCAGATTACAAGAATATACAGAGTATGAATGAATATTACACAGAAATACCAGAGATTTAAATTACATTTAAATACATCGCAGCGGAAAATAATACAATACACAACTAGAAGGAGATATACGGATACAAAGCTTTCCGGATATCGTTCCAGCTGTAAACCAGGATCCTGTGAATATACATCTGCAAAACCAAAACTACTAGCTGCCCGTGTCAAAATAAGGGCACCCAGAGTTTAGGTTAAAACAATAAACTCCAGGTCAGTCATGTGACTGGTGTGAGAACTAATACAGTTATTATTCTTTATTTTAAAAGTTAGGTAAATCAAGGGACCACGCCGTATAACACGGAACGGGTTTCCTCCCAAGAATACCAGTGCCTAAAACAAACAGCGCAATGCTAAATAAAGAAAAATGAAGCTGTTATAAGACCCAGGTCCTATCACACAATGCAACGCAAGCCGGGGGATAGGGTTTTCCCTTATAACAGCCAAAGAATGCTTGATACGTTTTAAAACAAATTATTTGATACTATAATAAGTGCATAGTGTATAAAACAACTTCAAATCATAAGTATCAATCATAGGTGGCATGGGTACCATATATCATGTCGCCATACTAGTTCTACAATTAAAACCGCAAAGTCACGTATTTGGAAATTGGGTTTCCATCTATGAACCGAGGCAAAAGACAGTCCTCAACCGATTCGAGACGCTCTAGCCCGCCCCTCAGGATCAGAGCTCGAGTGACCCTTGGATCGTCAGGGCCGGTCCACCGATGTGGATTAAACTTAAACCCTGAACATGCGTTTCCCCGCCCTATGGGGCGTAAACGAGCCAACTAAATGACTCCATCGGTTCGAGAACGACCGATCAATCCGAGGCGCCTCGCAACAGCAACAACCACATAAGTCAAACTCGTCAGGGCGTGTAAAACCACTGACGCCACTTCTAGCTAGAAAGAAACGCATGCCCTCCCTGACGTCCTCTCCCGTTTTTGGTTCATACCGGGTGTGAAGCTCGCGAATCAACGTTACACAAAGCTACGCCACAAAGGCCGTGCTTTGATCATCACCACAAGACTTTGCTTTTCAACAGAAGCCTCGATCAATTGTCACTTAGGCATGCCACACAGGCAATTCACTCCATGCGTTTGATATCCATCAATATATAACCCCTGAGCTCGTACGTCTCAGAGAAGGGCGTTAAGCAAGAGAATAAATTCTCCGCCGCCAAACAGATATATATTTAATAGAGATCAATCACACGGACTAAAATCCAATGTCAGACACACAGTCCATTTACAAGTTCGTTCTGGGGTTGAACGAAACCGGAGGCACCTAGTACCCCGCATATCCATCGATCTCCAAGTACGTCTGGACGATCACCAACTGTTTCCATCTTCTTGGGTGTACAGCCCAATCAAGATCATCAGTAATCACCCAAACGACGTGAAGACCTCCGGTCTTCGACCATCGTCTTCATCTTCGACTTATCGTCGTATCAGTTATTCAGAATGGGATAAACCCGGTCTTTCCGAATAACTCGCGTATATTTTAAATAAGTGTTACACAAACACAACATACGCCTCATTCCAATTCATCAGTCACTAACCGTAAATCAATCAAGAGAATAATTTCCCAAATATTAACCCCGAAGGCCGAAACCAACATCAGATCAATATCCAGAAAACCATTCTGCTTGGCTAACCGACAGTTAGTTTCTAAATTTCACATTCATAGGGAAAGGTTCCCATTAATTTTATCCAAGATAAATTCCTTGGATTTATTCTTTATTCTATTTTTGAATCTCAATTCAAACTAGTCGGGATTAGCGAACCTTACCGAAGTAATCATTTATTTGAATTTCCCCGTCCCAACCTATTCATCCCATGAAGTAAAACTGGTAATACTTCATATCTAACACCACAGTGTTATCGGTAAATTCAATTACCATTTCACGTTCAAATCTAATTAAAGATTTAACTATCGCCTGGAGCAAAACTGGTGATACTCCATTTTCGATCATTTCAATCTAATTAAAGATTCATTAAAACTCCACTTAGTTTTAATCTTCGACTGGGTTAAAGAATCAGTGTCATTTAAAACACGGGTCACGATAAACCCAAAATCACATTCCATTAATTATCGGGTTAAAGAACAAGTGTTATTTAAAACACTGTTCACGATAAACCCAAAAAATCATTCCATTAATTATCGGGTTAAAGAACAAGTGTTATTTAAAACACTGTTCACGATAAACCCAAAAATCAATACCAATTCAATTCCAATTAAATATCATTTAATTGGTACACTTCATTAAATCTAATTAAAAAAATTTAATCTTTTCAAAACTGGGCTTAATAATAGTGTTAATGAAGACACCATTCACGACAAGCCCAAAACACATTTGATATTAAATACAAGGCTCTGAATAGAAAATATCCCGGCTTATATCCAATATCAAATTCTACGACCAACAGATATCGTATTGGAAATAACGATATATAAATATCTTTCAAATTTCCATAACAACACCTGTATAATCACGAAATTCGACATCGAAA
Source organism: Allium sativum (assembly GCA_030737875.1). NCBI lineage: Eukaryota > Viridiplantae > Streptophyta > Magnoliopsida > Asparagales > Amaryllidaceae > Allium > Allium sativum. The sequence goes on from CM060919.1 coordinate 295,762,776, forward strand.
TGTTCGAAAGACAATTTCGATTCAAATCCATTCCAATGTAATCATTGGAAATTCTGGTTATTTTCAAAACCATTTCAATATTCAATTTATTTATTTAAAAATAAATAGAATTGTAATTCTAGTTCAAAACTAGTTCATTTCGATAAAAATCTATTTTTATCTTTTCAAATATGGAGTTTTTCATCCCAATCCTTTCTAAATCATTTCTTATGATTTTACACAAATTATTAATATTTTTAATAATTTCATCAAGGTCCGTACAGTCGATTTCCATCAATGGCCATCGAACTGCACTTACAGCGACCTTTTTCAAATTTGATTTGGACATAATTCCAAATCCAACCGTTAGATTTCTAATTTCTAATATTCGTTAGAAAGCTCTTTTCGATACGAACCCAACGGTTCCGGTTTTAGGAGAATCCGACGGTCGGATCTCCCGTAATGTCCGTTTGAAATAAATGGTCGAAATTTACGAACTGCCGCGGCGCGTTCTATTCAGGCCATTATATTATATATATAATATATATAATATATACTTCGTCGATTTCTATTTAAAACGAATTATATAAATAGTTTTAAATTCGTTTCAAAAGCAATTTCAACTTCCATTTCAATTCAAATCAAAATTGAATTCTTCTTTATAAATTCGTTTTAAAATTCATTTCTATTCAATTCAAATTTCAATTCAATTTGAATTCATTTCAATTTGCTTTCAATTCAATTTGAATTCGTTTTATATTCAATTCATTTCGAAATCGTTTTCTATTCGATTCAATTCAAATTGGTTTTCTATTCGATTCAATTCGTTGTATATTCCATTGAAATCAAATTCGTTATATATTCAAAACAAATTCGATTCGAATTCGTTTTCTATTCAATTTGATTCAAATTTCATTTCAAAATATTCGATTTCGAAATCACTTTTCAATATTCATTTTAAAATGAATAAAATCGATATAAATATCGTTCACGTCAAAATGGCGTCAATCTAATCAACACGGCTTCATATATTTCTATTTTCAAATATTCTATTTCAAATATTTCTATTATTAAAATATTTCGTTCAACACATGACCAATCTCAATGGATGAGTACTGTCAACACATGAACCTTTATTTTATATTGATAAAGATGTAAATTTTGTTACTAAAATATTTCGTTCAACACATGACCAATCTCAATGGATGAGTACTGTCAACACATGAACCTTTAATTTATAATATTCTTTATTTTCTAAATTGGAATGAGGCCCAATCAATTACCATATAAAGTTAATTATATGGATTTTCATACAACACATGTATAATAGCATTGAAAGATAATCAACCATCAACCAAAGTGCACTACACTGTATAAGCATCAAATATAGATATCTAATGCTTATAACAGCCTGTCAATCGATCGATCGACATATTTAATCAATCAGGATGAGTGAACTTCAAATTTCATCCCAACACCCGTGTGGGGTTTCAAACAATCAAACACAGATTTTTATTCGTGCAGTTGGGCGATGTGTAAAATTTATCGACCCAATCAATGTCCTTCAAATAGGTGTACATAAACAAACCGTCCGGTTTGTAAATGAATATTTTATTTATTCACGTTCACGTTAAAAATTATATTTTTAACGATAAAACATTTTATTTCAACATATGAATTTCTATACAATCCATTTATTCGATAAAATGATATTTTTATTTTTCTAACTTATTTTAGAAAATTTCGGCGGCATAACGGCACGATACTAGAAACGGGACGAGGCCTAGCCTTATCCCCGGTCTAGTGAAGGCCCACGCCATTCACACATCAATCAATTCATTCATTTCACCAAACAATTCAATTCCACCAAACAATTCAATTTCAAATCAAATCATCTAACCAATCTATGCAACCAAACAAACAAGTCCATGGTCTGTGGAGATTGTGTCGGGTGCTACTAAGCACCGTCTGAATCCTAGTATATATATATGACTAGAAAAGAAATTGAAGAGTGAGAAATTCTCACAGATAGCTATCCAATCATCTTGACTCTTCTTTTATTGAAATCTTCGCCAATCTCGCCTTTTGTCGCTTTCGTTGCCCGTATTCACTACATATGTAAAAATCGAATTTTTACTTCGTTATTCAATATATAAAAATCACATTTTTACTTGTTCACTTTCAATTTAGAAATCATATTTTTATAATCACTTCATATGTGTAAAAATCGAATTTTTTTCTTTGCTATTCAATCTATAAAAATCGAATTTTTATTTTAAAGATTTCACCTTTTCTAAAATAAATATTTCGCCCTTTCAATTATAAATATTTCGCTACTACTTTATATAGAAAAATTATATTTCTAAATTGCTAAAAATCACTTCTTTATAACATGAAAAATCATATTTTTCCTACATGAAAAATCTCATCTTTTCGTTTTGAAAAATCTAATCTTTATATGATTACTCATTTACATTTCACAGGAATAAGAATATATTCTTTATACGAATAAATATCTAAACTTTATATTCAATTAAAATCGTATTTTCTTTCTAATCTAAATTTATAAAAATCAGTTTTAAAGTAAAATAAAAAATTGGTTTTACTGTAAAATAAATAAAAAAAATCAGTTTTAAAGTAAAATAAAAAAAATCAGTTTTACTTACAGAGGGGGCTGACGCGAGGTCGGCGCCGCTGGGGGCTCCGATGGTGGACTGCGGCGAGGGGGGGGGTCTGATGCGAGGTCAGGGGGAGGTCGCGATGGGGGGGGGGACTGAGGGAAAGGCGGTGGCGGTCTTCGTTGGAGGGGCGGCGCGCGGTGCGAGAGGGGGGGGCGTTGACGGAGAGGGCGCGAGCGAGGGGGAGGGGGAAGGTCGGAGCGGTGGTGAGGCGTCGGCCCTGGAGCTGGCGCCCTCGATTTCTTTTTTTTTCCTTTTTAAAAACTGAATCGAGAATGAGGGGGGGGGCAGAACGTATAGGAAGAGGGCAGGAGAGAGAAAGTTCATATTTTTTTTTTAAATTTATTATTATTTTAAATGCAAAATTTTGACTTTTACATACGACCTCAAAACGAGGCCCACCGCCTGTCGTTCATAGCGTTTTACCCCTATTCCGAACCCAATGGGATATGTATCGCAAGCTGATATGATCGTTTGAACCAGTTTCCGTTGAAATTTACATTTAAATCATTATATTGCATTTTTAACGTACATTTCAAATTACCAGGGTCACATACTAACTCTAAAAATTCTCGAAAAATATTTTCTAGCTTCGTATTGTCGATACGGTCCTAACAAAACTAGTTTCGTCGAATTCTGAGACCGTTGGAAAAATGGCCATTTTCCAGTCGATTAAAATCAACTAAAACTGGTCAAACGCGTTTTCCTTTGCCACGCTCACATATTGATTCGAAAAATTATGAAATTTGGAATCTAGCAATAACTTGACATCACGGATCCAACAAAAGTGGTTTCGTCGAAATCCGAGGTCGTTTGCAAAATGTCCATTTTTAAGGGCCTGAATTCCATAGCGACTATTCAGAATTTTCATCTGGACATATCTTTTGATCCCCGCTATGAAATTTCGATTATTCGGATTCGTTGGAAAGATATTCACAATTAGATTCCATTATTTTTGGTTTCACTAAAATCCGGATTGTTTGGCACCCGGTACATTCAATTGAAGTTTGAAATCGAATTATCGAACTACCGCGCCATTTTCAATTCCTTTTATAATTATATATAATTATTTATATTCTAACGACGACGTATATAATATATACGTTCTAATTATATTCAAATTAAATTTCTCGTCGATATTATTTAAAATAATCTATTTTAAATATTCAAAATCCGCTAAAATTGCCAAAATAAAAATTTTAAACTGGCCCAGATTTTCCGGGTTATTACACCCTTTTAGTATCAGATAAATAAATTTAAGTTCCATATAAAACATTTACGATACTTTTAAATCTTTGAAAACATTCCACCAATCATTTACAGATGATTACTTATAGTTTGGAAAATAGTTTGTAGGTTAAAAACTTCAAAATGAATTGTTTCCAAACAAAGCGTTATAATAGTGTTTTCAAAAGCGTTACAAAAATGTTACAAACAATTGTCTTAACTATTTTGAACAAAATATCATTTATCTTAGCAAAAAATTAAACTTTACAATTCAAAACACTTTTACATAATTTATAATGAATTTACAAAAAAAAATCCATATTTTTAAAACATTTGAAATAGTTGTTTATAGTTATGGTCGACAACTGCTCTTACATCGACCTTTTCCAAAACGGTTTTAAACATAACTTGAAAACTATAACAGGAAATTAAAATCCGCTTTCACTCATTTAAAATCTCTTGTAAATTTAAATCAAATGTTTTTCGTTTCTTGGAAATCCGATTTAGATTGCAAAAGTTATAAGCATTTAAAATTTGACCACAATAAAAATTATTCTTTAGTACTTCAAAATACCTTAGAAAACCATTATATACAATTTAAAATCATTTAAGGTAATTTACATCGACTTTCCTAATTATTTTAAGTTCAAAATTCAACTTTTATTTTTTATGTAATAAATCAAATTCCAATTCATTTCTAAATTCAAATTAACCATCCCATTCATTGGATCAGTTAGGGATAGCCAGGGAGAGCAGGAAACTTTATTTCCAAACCCAAGCCTAGACACTTGTAACAACCCGGATTTTGAGCGACTTTGGTTATCGACATAAGCTCGATGTCGATAACCAAAACATCGAAAAATCCTGGTAATTAATGAAAGAAATTAGAAGGTGAGAATAGATAAGATAGAAACTTAGAATAGAAGAAGAAGAAGAACACAACATCAGAGTAACACGAACCTCACAGCGGAACGAATAACATATAATAGATAACATAACTTTGAAATATAACAGTTATGTATACAATAGCACTTATCAGAGTACAACACTTACAACACAGCGGAAATAAACTATAGCTATATGATCCAGAAGCCTCCTGCTCTAGCTCTTCAAGTATATCTGTAAATCACGACTACTTGACTGCCCGTACAAATTTAGGCACCCAAGAGTTTAGGGAAAACAACAAAGTAAACTCCGGGTCAGTCATGGGACTGGTGTGAGTAAAACAGTTTAAACAGGTATATGAACAAGTAAACGATATCTCATAAGACCACGCCGCAGAACGGAACGGGTTTTTCCCTTATGAGAATCCAAAATATCTTTATATCAAAAACCTTTTGGTATTATAATAATGTCTATGTACAAATAGATATCAACTAGCAGAAACGCTTTCATCTCACGTTCTACATATATAGTATACAATCAAAATCGCAAGCACGTATTGGATAATGGATTTCCAACTATGACAAGGTATGGAACCACCTTCCGATCAGTGTACTCTAGGAACGATACACTGGAGTTCAACAAGAACATCTTGTAACTCAGCCACACATGACCGACCACTCATTTCGCTTGAGTGTATCGAATGTACATCACCAACGGTTGGGATCAACAATCGTTCCCGTATATATATATATATGGGACAGCATTGATAGATTAAAGAAGCAAATGAATATTCTCTAGATAGGTGATTATACACCCTACTTCGGTGCGACCGACTTAGCCATGCTGCCTGCCCGATTTCTATCATTTACCGGATGTGAGGCTAGAAGCTACGCTTATCTTTTCACATCATATCTTCATTTACTTGGAATACCACATCGTCATACCCGCCAAATCATTATCGATTTCCCTAACGGTATCACGGGTATGAAGCTAAGAGAAACGAATTCCTCCGCCACCAAACGTAATACGTTGAGGAGATCAACATATATGATTCGTTAGGAATACTCTGTCAGACATTCGTCCATACAAGTTGTCCTGGACTGGACAAACAAAAGGCACTATTCGGTACATCCATCTTAGGCACTGTTATCTAAGACTTATACAATAGCCCTTGCACTTTACTCCGTCTTCAATATATTCAATATACTTGATTCACAACGCTTATGCCAATACAGAGTGGTTCTACAGATAATAATCCAACCGGTCTCTCCATATTAACAACGTAAAATGGTCAAAACATTGATAGTCGATGATTTAACTATCAAATAAAAATGTCCGTGTGCAAACAACGATCTTATTTCCAAATGGAATGTCAATCGATCAATCATCATGTATATCTATACATGTTTTCCTTATTTTCTGTATTTAGAAAATATTTGTTATCAACGTTGGAAAACATTTCCATTGTTTATTTACGTATCACTATCCTTCCACAACTATCAAACTCTAACTATAAACTAATAAGAGAACAACTCCCTAAGCATAAACCCCGAAGGCCGAAACCAACATCAGATCGATACTCAGGAAACTATTCAACTTATTAATCTATAGTCAGTTTCTAATTTTGCTTAACTCTATATTCTTTAACTCCATTCGCTCAACTCTAGATCGCAGCGATCACAATGGTTACGCCTGATTCCATCAGGAAACATCCAACCACCGTAGGCTATTTACAGCCCTGCGAATTACGCTAGCAGTCGTGCTAAATGGCAACTCATCCTGAATAACTATGTTTGTTTTAACTCTAATTGTTTAACTCTAACTGGTTAACTCTAACTGTTTAAGCTATAACTGGTTAACTCTAACTGTTTAAACTATAACTGGTTAACTCTAACTGTTTAACTCTAACTGTTTAAACTATAACTGGTTAACTCTAACTGTTTAACTCTAACTGTTTAAACTATTCATTTATAAAGATTTACTTTTAGTAACGGTTCTTCACTTTACAAATGATTTCCTTTTTATAACTCTATTTATTTTCTAAATATTTCCTTTTCAAATTTATTCTTAAAAATATTCTAACTCCTTAAATTCCCGGAAAAATTCGCCATAACCTCCTTTGTATCGGGAGCATCGGGAAAATCCCCAAACCCGCAACATAGGCCTTTCCATTCAAAAAGAAAATGGTTTGTAATTATTTCCTTTTTGAATATCTCCTATTTATAAATATTCCAATTTATAAATATTTCTTATTTATAAATAATCCACTTTATAAATATCTCTTATTTATAAATATCCCATTTTATAAATATTCTATTTTCAATATCACTTTGAAAATCCCCTTATCAACATTTCGGTATGTTATGGTATTCAATCATATCAAATCACGAAGTTCAATATCGTCCAAGTACATATAATCGCCCACAGATTTTATAATATATCATATAACAATATATGAAAAACAATAAAATAACTGTTGAGGAATCCAATCGGATTCCTCCAACCTGTCTCCCTGCATCCACAGATGTTACACAATATGATTATCATCACTTTCAGTTAAATATAAATTGTTCTGATAGCAGTATCAATATATAAATATTTAACGTTATATATATATATATATAATTACATATATATATATATATATAATTTTCACTAACTGACTAGCAGTTCAATCAATCAACCAACACACAACAATCAACAGATGATTAACAGTTCTAAAAATACATTATAAAAATATAACTGTTCAGAGTTGGTGAGTTTTACTCACATTTGCAGTTCATCGTTAAAGAACGATAAACTGTTGTTTGATTTGAATCAAACAGCTTATTTCGCCATAAATTCAAACGAGCCCCAATCCACTTCCAGTCAGCTTCATTGATTTGCCCTCGTCCATACGATCCCAACGCAACTTACGGTTCGTCAATCTGGTATCGTATGACTAGGATATCGTCATTACAAGTTATAAGTGTATTTAAATTAAATAAATCATTAACTTATATTACCTTATGGCCCAACCTTTATTTCTTGGCCCATTGACCATCGTACAAGCCCATACCCGCTCTCCCTTATAAACCCGATACTCCTTCTTTCTCTCCCAAATCAAACATAGAAAACCCGATTCCCATTTACACCCGTTGACCTTGCGTTGACCGCGCCTCCCCGCCTCCATGACCACTGCTCCGACCTGCAACCACCACCACAATCTTCCTCGTTCGGATCCGCACCATGCCATACCATTCCCGCCCAACTCGAACTGCTCCTCCAAGACCCGACTTCACCGTCGCTACAGGAACCCGCGACCCTCTTGGTGACCGCACTCCCCAAAAATCTGTGTACGAGCTCGTTTACTCCTTCTGAATCCGAATCTAACATCCACTTCGATCCTCGATGTTCGTGTTAGCCGATAATCCCAACCCTAGCCTGTCGAACCCATACTGTTCGAATTTCCAGTGAAGCCAAACTTCACCGAACCCAACAATACGTATGTAGAATCGAAGCATGTTGGATGCTGAGTCCATATATGTGTATACTTCGATTTATACGAATTTATTTGGTTTGTTTGGGATTTTATTTTATTCTTGTTTGCTGAGAAAACATGAGGAAGTAGCGGCGGTTTATTTGTCCGAGGAATTAGGTTTTAAGGGTTTTAGTTAGGGTATTTATAGGCAAATAAAATGAAGCGACCCGAACTTCCCCGGTCTCCGAAGAGATGAGAAAGAACGAATTACTTTGGGAACACTACACAAAAGGACGCATACGGAAGAATATTTCATTGTTATTACAACAATTCCATCAGATACAAGAATATACAGAGTATAAATGAATAAATTACATTCGACAAATATCAGAGATTACGATAAGTTACATAGCAGCGGAAAAATATACAAAACATAACTAGAAGTGATACACGGATACAGAGCTTTCCGAGCATCGTTCCAGCTGTAAATCAGGACCCTGTGAATATAAATCTGCAAAACCAAAACTACTAGCTGCCCGTGTGGAAAATAGGGGCACCCAGAGTTTAGGTTAAAACAATAAACTCCAGGTCAGTCATGTGACTGGTGTGAGAACTAAAACAGTTATTTAAAACTTTACTTTCAAGATAGTAATTCAAGGGACCACGCCGTATAACACGGAACGGGTTTCCTCCCAAGAATACTAGTGCATATAACAAACAGCGCAATGCTAATTAAAGAAAAATGAAGCTATTATAAGACCCAGGTCCCATCACACAATGCAACGCAAGCCGGAGGATAGGGTTTTCCCTTATAATAGCCAAACATGCTTGGTACGTTTAAAATAAATCATTTGATACTATAATAAGTGTATAGTGTCAAAACAATTTCAATCATAAATATCAATCATAGACGGCATGGGTACCATATATCATGTCGCCATACTAGTTCTACAATTAAAACCGCAATACACGTATTGGAAATTGGATTCCATCATGAGTCGAGGCAAGGGGCAAGCTCCTCTCCGCGTTCGAGACACTCTAGCAAATGTCCCAGGACCCCACTTTGATCCTTGGAATCGGCTGGGCCGGTCCTCTCTTACTTTTGAGGATTAGTTATTCCTGAACACACGTTTCCCGGTCCTTACAGACCTATATCCGAGGCGCCTCGTATCCAACAACCACACAGGTGAAAAGTATATAAATGTCAGGGCTGGTAGGTCACTGACACCACCCTAGCTAGAAAGAAACGTCGTGCTCTCCCAGCGGTCCGTCTCCCGTTTTTGACTCATACCGAGGTGTGAGGCTCGCGAATTCACGTTATACACAAAGCTACGCCACACAGGCCGTGCTTTGATCATCAACCACAAGACTTTGCTTTTCAACAGAAGCCTTGATCAATTGCCACTTACGCATGCCACATTGGCAATTCACTCCATGCGACTGATGTCCATCGATATACAACCTCTGAGCTCGTACGTCTCAGAGAAGGGCGTTAAGCAAGAGAATAAATTCTCCGCCGCCAAACAGATGTATATTTAATAGAGATCAATCAACACAGAATAAAATCCAATGTCAGACACACAATCCATTTACAAGTTCGTTCTGGGTCTGAACGAAACCGGAGGCACTTTCCTCGCATATCCATCCATCTCCAAGTACGTCTGGACGATCACCAACTGATTCCCTCATCCTGGGTGTACAGCCCAATCAAGATCATCAGTAATCACCCAAACGATGTGAAGACTTCCGGTCTTCAACCACCGTCTTCATCTTCGACATCTCGTCGAATCGGTTATTCAGAATGGGTATAAACCCGGCCTTTCTGAATAACCCACGTATATTATAAACGAATGTTCCACAAACACAACAAACGCCTCATTCCAATTCAGAATATTCCTTTATTCACAAAACACGTTCTTAGGGAAATGTTCCCATTAATTTTATCCAAGATAAATTCTTCTAAATTTATCCTTTGATCTTCCTTTGGATATCATTTCAAACTAGTCGGGATTAGCGAACCACACCGAAGTAATTATTTGTTTTATTTCCCCATCCCAACCTATATATCCCATGGAGAAAACTGGTAATACTCCACATCTAACACCACGGTGTTATCGGTAAAATTAATTACCATTTCACGTTCAAATCTAATTAAAGATTTAACTATCGCTTTGGAGCAAAACTGGTGATACTCCACTCTCGATCACTTTTCAGATTTGATAATTTAAATTATCAATTCACATTTTTAATCCAATTAAAGATTCATTAAAACTCCACTTAGTTTTAATCTTTTCAAAAATCAATATCCTGCCTTTAACTGGGTTAAAGAACCAATGTCATCAAAAACACGATTCACGACAACCCAAATCACATTTGATATTAAATACAAGGCTCTGAATAGAAAATATATCGGCATGTATTCAATATCAAATTCTGAAACTAACAAATATCGTATTGGAAATAACGATATAAAATATATCTTTCAAATTCCCATAACAATATCTGTATAGTCACGAAATCCAACATCGAAATATTCCGAAGATAATTTCGATTCAACTCCAGTCCAATTCACGTATTGGAAATTATCGATTATTTTCAAAATCACTTTCAAACTCAATTTATTTATTTCAAAAATAAATTGATTTCAATTCTAGTTCAAAACTAGTTCATTTCGATAAAAATCTATTTTTATCTTTTCAAATGTGGAATCTTCCAGCCTAAATCTTTCCAATTCACATATTATAATTTTACACAAATTATAGATATTTTTATTAATTTTATCAAGGCCCGTACAGTCGATTTCCAACAACGGCCATCGAACTGCACTTACAGCGACCTTTTTCGAATTTGATTTGGACATAATTCCAAATCCAACCGTTAGATTTCAAATTTCTAATATTCATTGGAAAGCTCTTTTCGATACGAACCCAAGGTTCCGGTTTTAGGAGAATCCGACGGTCGGATCTCCCGCAATGTCCGTTTGAAATAAATGGTCGAAATTCACGAACTACCGCGGCGCGGCGCGTTCTATTCTGGCCATTATATATATAATATATATATTATATATTTATTTCGTCGATTTCCTTTTAAAACGAATTTTATAAATCGTTTTAAATTCGTTTTAAAACAATTTCAACTTCCTTTTCAATTCAAATCAAAATTGAATTCTTCTTTATAAATTCGTTTTAAAATTCATTTCTATTCAATTCAAATTTTAATTCAATTTGAATTCATTTCAATTCACTTTCAATTCAATTTGAATTCGTTTTCAATTCAATTCATTTCGAAATCTTTTTCAATTCAATTCATTTCGAATTCGTTTTCAATTCAATTCATTTCGAAATCGTTTTCAATTCAATTCATTTCGAAATCGTTTTCAATTCAATTCATTTCGAAATCGTTTTCAATTCAATTCATTTCGAAATCGTTTTCAATTCAATTCATTTCGAAATCGTTTTCAATTCGATATAAATATCGTTCACGTCGAAATAACGCATCTCTAATCAACACGGCTTTATATTTTTCAAAACTCCTTTATTCTATCCAACAAATGAATATTTATCCCATTCAACACATGAATCTATATTTTTTTTCCAACACACGACTAATCTCAACACATGAGTACTGTCAACACATCACTATTTTTGTTATGTAAAATATTTTATAAAACTATGGTATCTATCGTTTGATTTTTAATTAGACTTCTACTAGGAAGTAGTTTCTAATCGTAAATATGATAAAGATGTAAATTTTATTATATAAAATATTTCACTCAACACATGAACATCGTCAACACATGACTATTTTTATATTCAACACATGAATTTTCTTTTATAATATTCCTTATTTTCCCAATTGGAATGAGGCCCAATCAATCACCATATAACGTTAATTATATGGATTCCATACAACACATGTATATAATAGCAATAATAAACAATCAACCATCAACCAAAGTGCACTACACTGTATAAGCATCAAATATCGATATCTAACGCTTATAACAGCCTGTCAATCAATCGATCGACATATTTGATCAATCAGGATGAGTGAACTTCAAATTTCATCCCAACACCCGTGTGGGGTTTCAAACAATCAAACACAGATTTTATTTGTGCAGTTGGGCGATGTGTAAAATTTATCGACCCAATCAATATCAGTCAAATCAGTGTATATAAACAAATCGGCCGATTTGTTTATAAATATTTTATTTATTCACTTTCACGTTAAAAACTATATTTCTAACGATAAAATATTTATTTCAACACTTGAATTTCTATTCATTTCATTTACACAATAAAATGATATTTTTATTTTTCTAACATACTTTAGAAAATTTCGGCGGCATAACGGCATGATACTAGAAACGGGACAAGGCCTAGCCTTATCCCCGGTCTAGTGAAGGCCCACGCCATTCACACATCAATCATATCAATTTCAATTTCACCAAAACAATCTAATCCAAATCAAATAATCTAACCAACTACACAATAAATCAAACAAGTCCATGGTCTGTGGACGGGTGTCGGGTGCTACTAAGCACCGTCTGCATCCTAGTATATATATATTACTAGAAAAGAGAATTTGAGTGAGAAGTTCTCACCAATAGCTATCCAACTTCACGACACTTCTTTTGTAGAGATCTTCGTCGTTCTCGCCCTTTTTGTCCGCTTCGTTGTCGTAGCCACTACATATGTAAAAATCGAATTTTTACTTCGCTATTTAATATATAAAAATCGAATTTTTACTACGATGTTCAATATATAAAAATCATATTTTTATCACGCTATTTTCTATATAAAGATTTCGCCTTTTTAAATTTAAAGATTTCACCTTTTTAAATTTAAAGATTCCACCTTTTTAAATTTAAAGATTCCACCTTTTTAAATTTAAAGATTTCACCTTTTTAAATTTAACCACTTTATCTCAACGTAGATAAAATAAAAATCAGATTTTTTTTATTTCGTTACATACACAAGGATGATATTTTTATATTCTCTATCCTATAAAGATTATATTTTTAATACTTTAAAAATATAAAAATCATATTTTTAATATTTCTATATAGTAAAGATTATATTTTTAATACTTTAAAAATATAAAAATCATATTTTTATCACTTTAAAAATATAAAGATCGTATCTTTTACCAAATAAAAATCCTATCTTTTCACCTTTTGAAGTTTAAATCTTTTCACTTTAAAATCTAAAAATAAAAATCAGTTTTAAAAATAAATAAAAAATCAGTTTTAAAAATAAAAAAACAGTTTTAAAAATAAATAAAAACAGTTTTAAAATAATAAAAAAACAGTTTTAGTAAATAAAAAAAATCAGAAAAAGTAAATAAAAAAAATAGCAGGGAACTTACAGGGGGGGCTTCTCCGTTCGTCAGTGAGGGGGGGGCTCGTGGCAGAGGCGCCGGAGGTGGATCGGCGGTGGCGGCTGGCCATCCAGATGGCGGCTTCTCTGGTGATGGGCGACGGTTTAAATCGAAGGGGCGCTCGCGTGGAGAAGAGAGAGGAGAGAGAGGGGAGCAGCGGGGTTTGGCGATGGTGGACGGAGGCGGTGGGGCGACGGTGGAGGGAGGAGCGGCGGGTTTCTCGATCCGCTCCCTCTTCTATATTTTTTTTTTCTTTTTATTCCTGTAATATGAATTCGAACGGGGGGGCCAGAACGTATAGGGGAGGAGGGTTTTCTTTTTCTTTTTTTTTTAATTTTTATTATTTAATTATTTTATTTTTATAAAAAGTTGACTTTTACATACGACCACTAAACGAGGTCCACCGCCTGTCGCCCATAGCGTTTCACCCCCATTCCGAACACAATGGGATATGTATCGTAAGCTGATTCGGCTGTTACAATCAGTTTCCGTTTAATTTGCATTTAAATCACTATATTGAATTTTAAACGTACATTTCAAATTACCGGGGTCACATACTAACTCTAAAAATTCTCGAAAAATATTTTCTAGCTTCGTATTGACGATACGGTCCTAACAAAACTAGTTTTGTCGAATTCTGAGACCGTTGGAAAAATGGCCAATTTCCAGTCGATTAAAATCAACTGAAATGGTCAAACGCGTTTTCCTTTGCCACGCTCACATATTGATTCGAAAAATTATGAAACTTGAAACCTAGCAATAACTTGACATCACGGACCCAACAAAAGGGGTTTCGTCGAAATCCGAGGTCATTTGCAAAATGTCCATTTTTAAGGGCCTGAATTCCATAGCGACTATTCAGAATTTTCAACTGGACATATCTTTTGATTCCCGCTATGAAATCTCGATTATGCGGATTCGTTGGAAAGATATTATCAATTAGATCCCATTATTTTTGGTTTCACTAAAATTCGGATTGTTTTGCGCCCGGTACGTTCAATTGAAGTTTGAAATCGAATTATCGAACTACCGCGCCATTTTCAATTCTATTTTAATTATATATAATTATTTATATTCAAACGACGACGTATATAATATATACGTTCTAATTATATTCAAAATAAATTTCTCGTCGATATTATTTAGAATAATTCATTTTAAATGTTCAAAATTCGCTAAAATTGCCAAAATAAAAATTTCAAACTGGCTCGCATTTTACGGGTTGTTACAATCTCCCCCACTTAAAACTTTTCGTCCCTGAAAAGGAACAAAGTCGAAAGTGGTTTGATTAATAAGCTCTACATTCGATCTGGCTTCCATTCTCCAACTTTTCAGTTTCTGAGAATTTTCAAAATTTCAAAAATTTGGCTAACACCCTAAATTTTCGAAAAATTTCGCCATAACCTCCCCTGCACCGGGAGCATCGGGGAATTTCAAATAGCTTCCCCGGTCCTTCAGATCTCAAAAAGAAAAAGAAAAAGCCAAGCGGCTAGCCAATAGGCTCACAAAATCATCATCACCCAAACAAAACAGGAAATTATGTAGTAAACATGTACCTATTTGTCGGGCAAACAAATTTTATTCTTCGGCTCTAGCCTCCTTGCTATGACCTGTTCAATGTAAGTATATGTATATGCAAGCAAACGCAACCAATTTTCAATATAGTTCAATATTTGATACAATTAGGCATAATGGTTCAAAATTAGCAAACAATTAAACAAACAACCCAAACATCAATCAATTAGTGAATTGGAGTTGCAAATTCATAATTTTTTTGATATATATACGGAAAATCATGTTTTTGGTGCCAATTCACAAATGTGTTCTAACTATACTAGTTTTGGTTCTCACACCAGTCTAATGGAAATATATAGAAATCACACCTTCGAAACTCGAATATGAATACTGATGATGATGCACCATCATCAGAATCATCCCCGGATGTCTAGAATGTGATTCTATATCTACCCAGTATATTAAAACTTCGAATATACGTTCATGACGCGTATACGCGAAATCTATATATACTCGATTGTCCATATTCAAAATAAATAAATATTCAAATACGTATAAAGAGATTTAAATTTTTAAAACAAAATTGCTTTCTTTTGAAAAATATACTCTTCACACTCGTTCTAGGACACTACTGATCCTATCTCTAACGAGTCATTCTAATTAGATATTACTAATCCAATATCTGATGAATTCTTTCGTATGGTTCTAATGTGTCTTGTTCTCGAGCTCTGTAAACCAAAGCTCTGATACCAACTGAAGCGACCCGAACTTCCCCGGTCTCCGAAGAGATGAGAAAGAACGAATTACTTTGGGAACACTACACAAAAGGACGCATACGGAAGAATATTTCATTGTTATTACAACAATTCCATCAGATACAAGAATATACAGAGTATAAATGAATAAATTACATTCGACAAATATCAGAGATTACGATAAGTTACATAGCAGCGGAAAAATATACAAAACACAACTAGAAGTGATACACGGATACAGAGCTTTCCGAGCATCGTTCCAGCTGTAAATCAGGACCCTGTGAATATAAATCTGCAAAATCAAAACTACTAGCTGCCCGTGTGGAAAATAGGGGCACCCAGAGTTTAGGTTAAAACAATAAACTCCAGGTCAGTCATGTGACTGGTGTGAGAACTAAAACAGTTATTTAAAACTTTACTTTCAAGATAGTAATTCAAGGGACCACGCCCTATAACACGGAACGGGTTTCCTCCCAAGAATACTAGTGCATATAACAAACAGCGCAATGCTAATTAAAGAAAAATGAAGCTATTATAAGACCCAGGTCCCATCACACAATGCAACGCAAGCCGGAGGATAGGGTTTTCCCTTATAATAGCCAAACATGCTTGGTACGTTTAAAATAAATCATTTGATACTATAATAAGTGTATAGTGTCAAAACAATTTCAATCATAAATATCAATCATAGACGGCATGGGTACCATATATCATGTCGCCATACTAGTTCTACAATTAAAACCGCAATACACGTATTGGAAATTGGATTCCATCATGAGTCGAGGCAAGGGGTAAGCTCCTCTCCGCGTTCGAGACACTCTAGCAAATGTCCCAGGACCCCACTTTGATCCTTGGAATCGGCTGGGCCGGTCCTCTCTTATTTTTGAGGATTAGTTATTCCTGAACACACGTTTCCCGGTCCTTACAGACCTATATCCGAGGCGCCTCGTATCCAACAACCACACAGGTGAAAAGTATATAAATGTCAGGGCTGGTAGGTCACTGACACCACCCTAGCTAGAAAGAAACGTCGTGCTCTCCCAGCGGTCCGTCTCCCGTTTTTGACTCATACCGAGGTGTGAGGCTCGCGAATTCACGTTATACACAAAGCTACGCCACACAGGCCGTGCTTTGATCATCAACCACAAGACTTTGCTTTTCAATAGAAGCCTTGATCAATTGCCACTTACGCATGCCACATTGGCAATTCACTCCATGCGACTGATGTCCATCGATATACAACCTCTGAGCTCGTACGTCTCAGAGAAGGGCGTTAAGCAAGAGAATAAATTCTCCGCCGCCAAACAGATGTATATTTAATAGAGATCAATCAACACAGAATAAAATCCAATGTCAGACACACAATCCATTTACAAGTTCGTTCTGGGTCTGAACGAAACCGGAGGCACTTTCCTCGCATATCCATCCATCTCTAAGTACGTCTGGACGATCACCAACTGATTCCCTCATCCTGGGTGTACAGCCCAATCAAGATCATCAGTAATCACCCAAACGATGTGAAGACTTCCGGTCTTCAACCACCGTCTTCATCTTCGACATCTCGTCGAATCGGTTATTCAGAATGGGTATAAACCCGGCCTTTCTGAATAACCCACGTATATTATAAACGAATGTTCCACAAACACAACAAACGCCTCATTCCAATTCAGAATATTCCTTTATTCACAAAACACGTTCTTAGGGAAATGTTCCCATTAATTTTATCCAAGATAAATTCTTCTAAATTTATCCTTTGATCTTCCTTTGGATATCATTTCAAACTAGTCGGGATTAGCGAACCACACCGAAGTAATTATTTGTTTTATTTCCCCATCCCAACCTATATATCCCATGGAGAAAACTGGTAATACTCCACATCTAACACCACGGTGTTATCGGTAAAATTAATTACCATTTCACGTTCAAATCTAATTAAAGATTTAACTATCGCTTTGGAGCAAAACTGGTGATACTCCACTCTCGATCACTTTTCAGATTTGATAATTTAAATTATCAATTCACATTTTTAATCCAATTAAAGATTCATTAAAACTCCACTTAGTTTTAATCTTTTCAAAAATCAATATCCTGCCTTTAACTGGGTTAAAGAACCAATGTCATCAAAAACACGATTCACGACAACCCAAATCACATTTGATATTAAATACAAGGCTCTGAATAGAAAATATATCGGCTTATATTCAATATCAAATTCTGAAACTAACAAATATCGTATTGGAAATAACGATATAAAATATATCTTTCAAATTCCCATAACAATATCTGTATAGTCACGAAATCCAACATCGAAATATTCCGAAGATAATTTCGATTCAACTCCAGTCCAATTCACGTATTGGAAATTATCGATTATTTTCAAAATCACTTTCAAACTCAATTTATTTATTTCAAAAATAAATTGATTTCAATTCTAGTTCAAAACTAGTTCATTTCGATAAAAATCTATTTTTATCTTTTCAAATGTGGAATCTTCCAGCCTAAATCTTTCCAATTCACATATTATAATTTTACACAAATTATAGATATTTTTATTAATTTTATCAAGGCCCGTACAGTCGATTTCCAACAACGGCCATCGAACTGCACTTACAGCGACCTTTTTCGAATTTGATTTGGACATAATTCCAAATCCAACCGTTAGATTTCAAATTTCTAATATTCATTGGAAAGCTCTTTTCGATACGAACCCAAGGTTCCGGTTTTAGGAGAATCCGACGGTCGGATCTCCCGCAATGTCCGTTTGAAATAAATGGTCGAAATTCACGAACTACCGCGGCGCGGCGCGTTCTATTCAGGCCATTATATATATAATATATATATTATATATTTATTTCGTCGATTTCCTTTTAAAACGAATTTTATAAATCGTTTTAAGTTCGTTTTAAAACAATTTCAACTTCCTTTTCAATTCAAATCAAAATTGAATTCTTCTTTATAAATTCGTTTTAAAATTCATTTCTATTCAATTCAAATTTTAATTCAATTTGAATTCATTTCAATTCACTTTCAATTCAATTTGAATTCGTTTTCAATTCAATTCATTTCGAAATCGTTTTCAATTCAATTCATTTCGAAATCGTTTTCAATTCAATTCATTTCGAAATCGTTTTCAATTCAATTCATTTCGAAATCGTTTTCAATTCAATTCATTTCGAAATCTTTTTCAATTCAATTCATTTCGAATTCGTTTTCAATTCAATTCATTTCGAAATCGTTTTCAATTCAATTCATTTCGAAATCGTTTTCAATTCAATTCATTTCGAAATCGTTTTCAATTCAATTCATTTCGAAATCGTTTTCAATTCAATTCATTTCGAAATCGTTTTCAATTCGATATAAATATCGTTCACGTCGAAATAACGCATCTCTAATCAACACGGCTTTATATTTTTCAAAACTCCTTTATTCTATCCAACAAATGAATATTTATCCCATTCAACACATGAATCTATATTTTTTTTCCAACACACGACTAATCTCAACACATGAGTACTGTCAACACATCACTATTTTTGTTATGTAAAATATTTTATAAAACTATGGTATCTATCGTTTGATTTTTAATTAGACTTCTACTAGGAAGTAGTTTCTAATCGTAAATATGATAAAGATGTAAATTTTATTATATAAAATATTTCACTCAACACATGAACATCGTCAACACATGACTATTTTTATATTCAACACATGAATTTTCTTTTATAATATTCCTTATTTTCCCAATTGGAATGAGGCCCAATCAATCACCATATAACGTTAATTATATGGATTCCATACAACACATGTATATAATAGCAATAATAAACAATCAACCATCAACCAAAGTGCACTACACTGTATAAGCATCAAATATCGATATCTAACGCTTATAACAGCCTGTCAATCAATCGATCGACATATTTGATCAATCAGGATGAGTGAACTTCAAATTTCATCCCAACACCCGTGTGGGGTTTCAAACAATCAAACACAGATTTTATTTGTGCAGTTGGGCGATGTGTAAAATTTATCGACCCAATCAATATCAGTCAAATCAGTGTATATAAACAAATCGGCCGATTTGTTTATAAATATTTTATTTATTCACTTTCACGTTAAAAACTATATTTCTAACGATAAAATATTTATTTCAACACTTGAATTTCTATTCATTTCATTTACACAATAAAATGATATTTTTATTTTTCTAACATACTTTAGAAAATTTCGGCGGCATAACGGCATGATACTAGAAACGGGACAAGGCCTAGCCTTATCCCCGGTCTAGTGAAGGCCCACGCCATTCACACATCAATCATATCAATTTCAATTTCACCAAAACAATCTAATCCAAATCAAATAATCTAACCAACTACACAACAAATCAAACAAGTCCATGGTCTGTGGACGGGTGTCGGGTGCTACTAAGCACCGTCTGCATCCTAGTATATATATATTACTAGAAAAGAGAATTTGAGTGAGAAGTTCTCACCAATAGCTATCCAACTTCACGACACTTCTTTTGTAGAGATCTTCGTCGTTCTCGCCCTTTTTGTCCGCTTCGTTGTCGTAGCCACTACATATGTAAAAATCGAATTTTTACTTCGCTATTTAATATATAAAAATCGAATTTTTACTACGATGTTCAATATATAAAAATCATATTTTTATCACGCTATTTTCTATATAAAGATTTCGCCTTTTTAAATTTAAAGATTTCACCTTTTTAAATTTAAAGATTCCACCTTTTTAAATTTAAAGATTCCACCTTTTTAAATTTAAAGATTTCACCTTTTTAAATTTAACCACTTTATCTCAACGTAGATAAAATAAAAATCAGATTTTTTTTATTTCGTTACATACACAAGGATGATATTTTTATATTCTCTATCCTATAAAGATTATATTTTTAATACTTTAAAAATATAAAAATCATATTTTTAATATTTCTATATAGTAAAGATTATATTTTTAATACTTTAAAAATATAAAAATCATATTTTTATCACTTTAAAAATATAAAGATCGTATCTTTTACCAAATAAAAATCCTATCTTTTCACCTTTTGAAGTTTAAATCTTTTCACTTTAAAATCTAAAAATAAAAATCAGTTTTAAAAATAAATAAAAAATCAGTTTTAAAAATAAAAAAACAGTTTTAAAAATAAATAAAAACAGTTTTAAAATAATAAAAAAACAGTTTTAGTAAATTAAAAAAAAATCAGAAAAAGTAAATAAAAAAATAGCAGGGAACTTACAGGGGGGGGCTTCTCCGTTCGTCAGTGAGGGGGGGGCTCGTGGCGGAGGCGCCGGAGGTGGATCGGCGGTGGCGACTGGCCATCCAAGTGGCGGCTTCTCTGGTGATGGGCGACGGTTTAAATCGAAGGGGCGCTCGCGTGGAGAAGAGAGAGGAGAGAGAGGGGAGCAGCGGGGTTTGGCGATGGTGGACGGAGGCGGTGGGGCGACGGTGGAGGGAGGAGCGGCGGGTTTCTCGATCCGCTCCCTCTTCTATATTTTTTTTTCTTTTTATTCCTGTAATATGAATTCGAACGGGGGGGCCAGAACGTATAGGGGAGGAGGGTTTTCTTTTTCTTTTTTTTTTTAATTTTTATTATTTAATTATTTTATTTTTATAAAAAGTTGACTTTTACATACGACCACTAAACGAGGTCCACCGCCTGTCGCCCATAGCGTTTCACCCCCATTCCGAACACAATGGGATATGTATCGTAAGCTGATTCGGCTGTTACAATCAGTTTCCGTTTAATTTGCATTTAAATCACTATATTGAATTTTAAACGTACATTTCAAATTACCGGGGTCACATACTAACTCTAAAAATTCGCGAAAAATATTTTCTAGCTTCGTATTGACGATACGGTCCTAACAAAACTAGTTTTGTCGAATTCTGAGACCGTTGGAAAAATGGCCAATTTCCAGTCGATTAAAATCAACTGAAATGGTCAAACGCGTTTTCCTTTGCCACTCTCACATATTGATTCGAAAAATTATGAAACTTGAAACCTAGCAATAACTTGACATCACGGACCCAACAAAAGGGGTTTCGTCGAAATCCGAGGTCATTTGCAAAATGTCCATTTTTAAGGGCCTGAATTCCATAGCGACTATTCAGAATTTTCAACTGGACATATCTTTTGATTCCCGCTATGAAATCTCGATTATGCGGATTCGTTGGAAAGATATTATCAATTAGATCCCATTATTTTTGGTTTCACTAAAATCCGGATTGTTTTGCGCCCGGTACGTTCAATTGAAGTTTGAAATCGAATTATCGAACTACCGCGCCATTTTCTATTCTATTTTAATTATATATAATTATTTATATTCAAACGACGACGTATATAATATATACGTTCTAATTATATTCAAAATAAATTTCTCGTCGATATTATTTAGAATAATTCATTTTAAATGTTCAAAATTCGCTAAAATTGCCAAAATAAAAATTTCAAACTGGCTCGCATTTTACGGGTTGTTACATAAAATATCTAGATATTTTTAGGATATTTATTTTATTGTTTTATATTCATTCCAGTCTTCTAAAAATTCGTGTGATCACACACGATACCCAAAAATCACCAAACTGGACATACTGCTAGAGTTTGACATTACGGTCCCAACGAAACTGGTTTTGTCGAATTCCGACTTCGTATGCTCACACAGCGTATTTTAAACCGTCAAAATACTGACTGTTTCTCACTCTAAAAATCCGTACGATCACATACTGACTCTAAAAATCACGAAACTGGAAATCTAACAACTATTTGACATTGCGGATCCAACAAAATTAGTTTCGTCGAATTCTGACTTCGTTTGCAAAAGTGGCTATTTTTAAAGCTCTGGATGACCCATTTAAATATATAAATATATTTAAATATAATTAAATTAAATATAAATAAATAAATATTATCATATATCTTCACATATGATATCGTACAGCTCCAGAATATCATATCAGTATTTACAGTTTGATATTTCAGATTTCAGATTTATCGATATTCAGTTTATATCGAAAATCCTTTTATAACGTAAATAAAGCGTCGCAAATTATAAAGGAATTCTACAGCGACTTTTCTGAAATTTGATTTGGATGTAAATCAAAATCTACACGACGAAGTCCCGATTTTTCTCTTCCACTAGAAAGATATACTCCACCAGGTCCACACGTTTCTTGTTTCACAGAAATCCGGCTTAAAACGAATCCTGTACATTCAGTTGAAGTTCAAATCGCGAACTGTAGCGCCATTTCAAGCTCGATTTTAATTATAATATAATTATACGTTTCAAACTGACGTCGATTGAATATATTCGTTAATATGATTCAACTCCAAGCTGAATTAAATCTTGGGGATGACCCTGTTCACCTTATATTGTGATTTCCAATATTTTTGATTATTTCTGAATTAAATATATTATTTAATTTAATTAAATATTCCATATTATTTAATTAACGACGATTAAATTCCCTATATCACTATTTTAAACAATTAAATAAATTAATTATACCCCTGGAAAATGCGGGTCATTACATTCTTCCCCACTTAAAATAATTCCGTCCTCGAAATTGCTAAGTTAGAGGACGACCCTACCTATTGGAATTCCTAGGATTGTTTACCCCTTATTTCTGATTTTAACTGTACCAATTAATATTGACTAAAATATTTATTCATTCCGACTAACTAAAATTTTCAAAAATTCTGAAAATTTTCTAATACTTTAAACTTTCGAAAAATTTCGCCAGCACCTCCTTTGTACTGGTCAATAGCTCAAACTCCAACTCGCCTCTCTGGGCCTTCTTCAACCCAAAAGAAAATCAAAACGCCAAACGGCTTGCCAATTCGGCTCATAAATTCCAAATTCATATAAAATATAAACTTGTACCTTTTTGTTGGGCATATCATTATATCCCTACCATCTGTCATCAACTCGGCATATACAAATGCCATCCCAATCAACTCCAACCAAGTTATTCTTAACACAACCATTCGCTTATTCAAGCCGAATTTCAATTTCAATTTCGAGTTTCAAATTCCAAACTCTCAACTTATCATTTCAAATCCAAAACCAGATTATTCTCTAATCACTTCCAGTTTTTCTTAACCTATCATCTCAAGTTAAGTTCTGGTTTATTATTTACTTTTACCATCCCATTCGAATTAACTTCACACGTTAAATTTTAATTTCTAGAACTTAAATTCCTGGGAAAATTTCAAATCAATTTGAAATCATAATACCTATTCAAAACCTTTGAATTTCTAAACAACTTGTTTTCTTAAAATAATTCAAATCAAAATCTTTGGTAGTAATCCACCACTTAGAAACTCGAAAATCACACCGATGATGCTGCGCAGTCATCATCGGAATTATTTTCCAGCGACCCAAGTGATTTCAATACTATATCATTTCAAAACCCTTACTAAATACATCCATTTTGAAAACATATCAAAATCTCCTAGGAACTTAAAATCTCCTTATTTTAATTCCAAATCTGATTTAAATTCATATTTAATTCATCTTATTTCATATACTTTACTTATATGAATTCTGATTGGTTATATATAACCATTTCACATGTTATAATCTTATCTGATTAAAATCACTCCCAACACATCCTATATATGATAATATATAACATATCCATACTGTGTCGGTCCATCGTATTCAAGTGTTTATTTACTCCTACCGATACAGTGGATCAAACTGATCGACCAGAACTCATAAATAACTCAGCCAATGAATCTCCACAATATAAAACCATTTTTTTTTCAAATACAAATACGCACTCTTATATATATACACTCAAACTCAATCTAGGGTATTACTAACCCTATCTCTACCGAGTCACGCCACAGAGCCAAGGTAATTCTTAACTTAAGCTCTGATACCAACTGTAACAACCCGGATTTGAGCGACTTTTGTTATCGACATAAGCTCGATGTCGATAACCAAAATATCGAAAAATCCTGGTAATTAATGAAAGAAATTAGAAGGTGAGAATAGATAAGATAGAAACTTAGAATAAAAGAAGAAGAAGAACACAACATCAGAGTAACACGAACCTCACAGCGGAACGAATAACATATAATAGATAACATAACTTTGAAATATAACAGTTATGTATACAATAGCACTTATCAGAGTACAGCACTTACAACACAGCGGAAATAAACTATAGCTATATGATCCAGAAGCCTCCTGCTCCAGCTCTTCAAGTATATCTGTAAATCCCAACTACTTGACTGCCCGTACAAATTTAGGCACCCAAGAGTTTAGGGAAAACAACAAAGTAAACTCCGGGTCAGTCATGGGATTGGTGTGAGTAAAACAGTTTAAACAGGTATATGAACAAGTAAACGATATCTCATAAGACCACGCCGTAGAACGGAACGGGTTTTTCCCTTATGAGAATCCAAAATATCTTTATATCAAAAACCTTTTGATATTATAATATTGTCTATGTACAAATAGATATCAACTAGCAGAAATGCTTTCATCTCACGTTCTACATATATAGTATACAATCAAAATCGCAAGCACGTATTGGATAATGGATTTCCAACTATGACAAGGTATGGAACCACCTTCCGATCAGTGTACTCTAGGAACGATACACTGGAGTTCAACAAGAACATCTTGTAACTCAGCCACACATGACCGACCACTCATTTCGCTTGAGTGTATCGAATGTACATCACCAACAGTTGTGATCAGCAACTGTTCCCGTATATATATATGGGACAGCATTGATAGATTAAAGAAGCAAATGAATATTCTCTAGATAGGTGATTATACACCCTACTTCGGTGCGACCGACTTAGCCATGCTGCCTGCCCGATTTCTGTCATTTACCGGATGTGAGGCTAGAAGCTACGCTTATCTTTTCACATCATATCTTCATTTACTTGGAATACCACATCGTCATACCCGTCAAATCATTATCGATTTCCCTAACGGTATCACGGGTATGAAGCTAAGAGAAACGAATTCCTCCGCCACCAAACGTAATACGTTGAGGAGATCAACAAATATGATTCGTTAGGAATACTCTGTCAGACATTCGTCCATACAAGTTGTCCTGGGACTGGACAAACCAAAGGCACTATTAAGTACATCCATCTTAGGCACTGTTATCTAAGACTTATATAATAGCCCTTGCACTTTACTCCGTCTTCAATATATTCAATATACTTGATTCACAACGCTTATGCCAATACAGAGTGGTTCTTCAGATAATAATCCAACCGGTCTCTCCATATTAACAACGTAAAATGGTCAAAACATTGATAGTTGATGATTTAACTATCAAATAAAAATGTCTGTGTACAAACAACGATCTTATTTCCAAATGGAATGTCAATCGATCAATCATCATGTATATCTATACATGTTTTCCTTATTTTCTATATTTAGAAAATATGTGTTATCAACGTTGGAAAACATTTCCATTGTTTATTTACGTATCACTATCCTTCCACAACTATCAGACTCTAACTATAGACTAACAAGAGAACAACTCCCTAAGCATAAACCCCGAAGGCCGAAACCAACATCAGATCGATACTCAGGAAACCATTCAACTTATTAATCTCTAGTCAGTTTCTAATTTTGCTTAACTCTATATTCTTTAACTCCATTCGCTCAACTCTAGATCGCATCGATCACAATGGTTACGCCTGATTCCATCAGGAAACATCCGACCGCCGTAGGCTATTTACAGCCCTGCGAATTACGCTAGCAGTCGTGCTAAATGGCAACTCATCCTGAATAACTATGTTTGTTTTAACTCTAACCGTTTAACTCTAACTTGTTAACTCTAACTGTTTAACTCTAACTGTTTAAACTATAACTGGTTAACTCTAACTGTTTAAACTATAACTGGTTAACTCTAACTGTTTAACTCTAACTGTTTAAACCAAAAGTGGTTAACTCTAACTATTTAACTCTAACTATTTAAACTATTCATTTATAAAGATTTACTTTTAGTAACGGTTCTTCACTTTACAAATGATTTCCTTTTTATAACTCTATTTATTTTCTAAATATTTCCTTTTCAAATTTATTCTTAAAAATATTCTAACTCCTTAAATTCCCGGAAAAATTCGCCATAACCTCCTTTGTATCGGGAGCATCGGGAAAATCCCCAAACCCGCAACATAGGCCTTTCCATTCAAAAAGAAAATGGTTTGTAATTATTTCCTTTTTGAATATCTCCTATTTATAAATATTCCAATTTATAAATATTTCTTATTTATAAATATTCCACTTTATAAATATCTCTTATTTATAAATATCCCATTTTATAAATATTCTATTTTCAATATCACTTTGAAAATCCCCTTATCAACATTTCGGTATGTTATGGTATTCAATCATATCAAATCACGATGTTCAATATCGTCCAAGTACATATAATCGCCCACAGATTTTATAACATATCATATAACAATATATGAAAAACAATAAAATAACTGTTGAGGAATCCAGTCGGATTCCTCCAACCTGTCTCCCTGCATCCACAGATGTTACACAATATGATTATCATCACTTTCAGTTAAATATAAATTATTCTGATAGCAGTATCAATATATAAATATTTAACGGTTTATATATATATATATATAATTACATACATATATATAATTTTCACTATCTGACTAGCAGTTCAATCAATCAACCCACACACAACAATCAACAGATGATTAACAGTTCTAAAAATACATTATAAAAATATAACTGTTCAGAGTTGGTGAGTTTTGCTCACATTTGCAGTTCATCGTTAAAGAACGATAAATTGTTGTTTGATTTGAATCAAACAACTTATTTCGCCATAAATTCAAACGAGCCCCAATCCACTTCCAGTCAGCTTCATTATTTTGCCCTCGTCCATACGATCCCAACGCAACTTACGGTTCGTCAATCTGGTATCGTATGACTAAGATATCGTCATTACAAGTTATAAGTGTATTTAAATTAAATAAATCATTAACTAATATTACCCTATGGCCCAATCTTTATTTCTCGGCCCATTGACCATCGTACAAGCCCATACCCGCTCTCCCTTATAAACCCGATACTCCTTCTTTCTCTCCCAAATAAAACAGAGAAAACCCGATTCCCATTTACACCCGTTGACCTTGCGTTGACCGCGCCTCCCCGCCTCCATGACCACTGCTCCGACCTGCAACCACCACCACAATCTTCCTCGTTCGGATCCGCACCATGCCATACCATTCCCGCCCAACTCGAACTGCTCCTCCAAGACCCGACTTCACCGTCGCTACAGGAACCCGCGACCCTCTTGGTGACCGCACTCCCCAAAAATCTGTATACGAGCTCGTTTACTCCTTCTGAATCCGAATCTAACATCCACTTCGATCCTCGATGTTCGTGTTAGCCGATAATCCCAACCCTAGCCTGTCGAACCCATACTGTTCGAATTTTCAGTGAAGCCAAACTTCACCGAACCCAACAATACGTATGTAGAATCGAAGCATGTTGGATGCTGAGTCCATATATGTGTATACTTCGATTTATACGAATTTATTTGGTTTGTTTGGGATTTTATTTTATTCTTGTTTGCTGAGAAAACATGAGGAAGTAGCGGCGGTTTATTTGTCCGAGAAATTAGGTTTTAAGGGTTTTAGTTAGGGTATTTATAGGCAAATAAAATATCTAGATATTTTTAGGATATTTATTTTATTGTTTTATATTCATTCCAGTCTTCTAAAAATTCGTGTGATCACACACGATACCCAAAAATCACCAAACTGGACATACTGCTAGAGTTTGACATTACGGTCCCAACAAAATTGGTTTCGTCGAATTCCGACTTTGTATGCTCACACAGCGTATTTTTAACCGTCAAAATACTGACTGTTTCTCACTCTAAAAATCATTACGATCACATACTGACTCTAAAAATCACGAAACTGGAAATCTAACAATTATTTGACATTGCGGATCCAACAAAATTAGTTTCGTCGAATTCCGACTTCGTTTGCAAAAGTGGCTATTTTTAAAGCTCTGGATGACCCATTTAAATATATAAATATATTTAAATATAATTAAATAAAATATAAATAAATAAATATTATCGTATATCTTTACATATGATATCGTACAGCTCTAGAATATCATATCAGTATTTACAGTTTGATACTTCAGATTTCAGATTTATCGATATTCAGTTTATATCGAAAATCCTTTTATAACGTAAATAAAGCGTCGCAAATTATAAAGGAATTCTACAGCGACTTTTCTGAAATTTGATTTGGATGTAAATCAAAATCTACACGACGAAGTCCCGATTTTTCTCTTCCACTAGAAAGATATACTCCACCAGCTCCACATGTTTCTTGTTTCACAGAAATCCGGCTTAAAACGAATCTTGTACATTCAGTTGAAGTTCAAATCGCGAACTGCAGCGCCATTTCAAGCTCAATTTTAATTATAATATAATTATACGTTTCAAACTGACGTCGATTGAATATATTCGTCAATATGATTCAACTCTAAGCTGAATTAAATCTTAGGGATAACCCTGTTCACCTTATATTGTGATTTCCAATATTTTTGATTATTTCTGAATTAAATATATTATTTAATTTAATTAAATATTCCATATTATTTAATTAACGACGATTAAATTCCCTATATCACTATTTTAAACAATTAAATAAATTAATTATACCCCTGGAAAATGCGGGTCATTACAACACTATCCTCTCTGTCTTCCTAGAATGTTCTAGTATTTATTTATTCATTTAAAGAACTTTATCAATATATATGAATTCATACATATGGTCTTTCCCAATTATTAATCTTCAATTTCAATAATGGTATTGTTTCTAATTACGAAGGAGATTTATCGATCACCAACATGATACCATAATTGTTGTGTCATAGTGTGTGCGAAAAAACATCAATAACCATTATAAACATCTACAGCAACCATCATCAACATAATTAAATAAATCATAACTGTGCACGAGCGTTATAACACTAACGCTTAATAGTGTGTGTGTTCTAAACTACGCATCCATCATAACAAACATCAACCATCATTAACCAGTAATTCTTCATCACTATATTTTAAATTAGTCTAACTACTATACAAATTGTGGGTAAAGAGTTCTCACCGAACATCTTTCCAATCT
The DNA here is from genome assembly GCA_030737875.1 of Allium sativum. Taxonomy (NCBI): domain Eukaryota; kingdom Viridiplantae; phylum Streptophyta; class Magnoliopsida; order Asparagales; family Amaryllidaceae; genus Allium; species Allium sativum. Next base: position 295,792,830 of record CM060919.1, read on the forward strand.
TCATGGTATGTGAACCTAGCTAAGTGAACCGTCGGAAAGTATTTCCACGCACCGTCTTCTTCACCAAGATATATATAATAAAATATACACTAGTCTCTCTCTCTCTCTTTATATTATAAGCGGAGGAGGATGACGACAAACTTTGGCAAGATGGTGGTGGAAAAGAGGAAAACTTATGCCATGGAAACCATGGACATAAGCTTTAAGAAGAAGATGGAAAGGAGGAAATGGAATGGAATGGTAAGAAAATGGAGAAAAGGCCTCCTTACATAGGAATGGAGAGTTAAGGATGTAATGACACCTGTGGGGGCAAGTGGAAGGCATGCATAGGAGGCATGCAAAAATACAAGTGTTCTTACACTTGTCTTAAGGAGAGAAAATGAGCTTTTGGTAGCATTTTCCCTTAAATGCTATGAAAACTAAGAGCAACACTTAATTCTAACGCTACTAATTCATGTTATGGTTTGCCAAATCCGATCGAATGACAAATAGTATCAATAAATCCAAACTCATTAGTAATCATTCTCATTTATAATTCAAGTAAAATCAATCATATAACTTATCAAAATTATTAAATATTCTTAACCATATATATCTCCGTCAAATTCAAATTTAAATTCAAATTAAGTAATAAAAATTCCAATTTTAAATTGGTTAAAAATTCTGGATCGTTACAAAACTTCCCAATTAACTAAACATTTATACCTTCTACAAATGATATCACCATTCGAGAGAAAGTTACGCCTAATTCTGACAATTTTCTCAATAACCCAGTAAGGAAATATATGAACAGTCATCCAATAAGTAGGAATATCAGACAACACTGAGTTGACAAGAACTATTCCACTAGCTCTAGATAGAAACCCGGTATTCCAACCAGATAATCTATTATTAATCTTATCTATAATAACTAACCAATCTTCATGCTTAAGTTTTGAAGGCCTAATCTTAAAACCCAAATAATCAAAAGAAAATTTCATAGTAGAACAGTTTAAGGTAGCAGCGACTTGATTCTCAACATTATCAAAATCATTAAGAATCATAACCGAACTCTTATCAAAATTAATTCTGAGCCCAGATAACATCTCAAAGAAATAAAGAATAAACTTCAAAGCTATAATATGTTTGGGCAAGTGAGAGGAAAATAATAATGTATCATCTGCAAATTGAAGAGTTGATAATTTATTGCTAAATTCCTCATTACCAACAAAATCTAAAACACCATTATTCATAGCTTTCTTAACAATCTTAGTGAAAACATCTGCAGCGAGATTAAATTGAAGAGGTGATAAGGGATCACCTTGTCTAAGGCCTCTTTTTGATTGGATTTTCTTACCAATAACCCCATTAACTATAATACTGAAACAACCAGATTTGACCAAAAGCACGATCCAGTTGATCCATCTAATACTAAAGCCCCTAGCCAAAAATAATTCGCAAATAAAATCCCAGTCCACAGAATCGAAATCCTTTTCAAAATCTATCATCAATATAGCAGAAGAAAAAAATATTTTTACAACAAACATTAATATATTCTTGGACTGCGGCCACCCCATCAATTATATTCCTTCCTTTTATAAAGGCGGTTTGGAACAATCAATTAGATCATTCATGCTAATACTAAGCCTAATACTAAGCCTATTCGCAAGAACTTTAGTAATAATTTTAATGGAACAGTTGATTAAAGATATAGGTCTAAAATCCTTCAGTGAATTAGCACCTAATCCCTTATGAATAAGGATAAGATTTGCTAAGTTAAAACCACCTAACCGCAAATTTCCTTTCTAAAAATCGTTAAATAAGTTAATCAGATCAAACTTCAAGACATCCCAAAATTGTTTATAAAAAAGAGTAGAAAAACCATCTGGACCAGAAGCTTTGTCACTAGGCATATCATTAATAGCCTTCCGGATCTCCTGTTCTGAGAATGGCTTATCTAAATCAACTAAATCAATCTTAGAATAAGAAGGATAAATGTCATTCCATCTAACATTAACCCTCCTCTTAATCTTAGAACAAAGAATCTGTTTATAATAACTAGTAAAAGCCTCATTCAACTCACTTTGAACAGAAAGCTCAATATCATTAACAACGATAGAATGAATCAAATTATCACGTCTCCACTTAATAGCCATACTATGAAAAAAAATCGTATTATCATCCCCTTCCTTAATCCATTTCAACCTGGCCCTTTTGTTTCCACATGACCTCCTCTTTTTTCAAAATCAACTTAAGATCATTCCTAAGATTACAAAGTCTATCCCTCTCATAGGAATTATGTGACGGCCCGCCCCGCACCAGCCTGCATTTCCTCCTAAAGTGCGCTGTACACATGCCCAGCTAGCACAGAACGGTCGTCAGAAGAAAAGAAAGAAGAGAATGAACTAATCAAGGAACCTGTAGAATGTCTCACAGCGCATGGGATAAAATATAATAATAACATACTTGACATAAAACAGGCGAGACAGTGCATAAGCTGATAACTAAAATCAACATCAATCATCAAAGCAGTGGAAATCCAAATACAGCTTATTACAATTTTCCAAATTTACTGTCTCTAAACAAAAGAAAGCTAAAGTAGAAGATACACCAACAATGCCCAAGCAGTGATCTTCAACAACACAGGGAGAATATTATGTATTTAGTACGTGGAAGTCTCCTGTGACGAGAAGGAATTTCGCTTGGTCCGAACCAGTCGCTAAACCGACCCAGACCGTTCGGAACGCCCTATCGTTGAGAACACGACAAACCAGAACTCATACAGAAGAACATTTCATTGTATATTACAACAACGCATCAGATTACAAGAATATACAGAGTATAAATGAATATTACACAGAAATATCAGAGATTTAAATTACATTTAAATACATAGCAGCGGAAAATAATACAATACACAACTAGAAAGAGATATACGGATACAAAGCTTTCCGGATATCGTTCCAGCTGTAAACCAGGATCCTGTGAATATAAATCTGCAAAACCAAAACTACTAGCTGCCCGTGTCAAAATAAGGGCACCCAGAGTTTAGGTTAAAACAATAAACTCCAGGTCAGTCATGTGACTGGTGTGAGAACTAAAACAGTTATTAATCTTTATTTTAAATCATTAGGTAAATCAAGGGACCACGCCGTATAACACGGAACGGGTTTCCTCCCAAGAATACCAGTGCATAAAACAAACAGCGCAATGCTAAATAAAGAAAAATGAAGCTGTTATAAGACCCAGGTCCTATCACACAATGCAACGCAAGCCGGGGGATAGGGTTTTCCCTTATAACAGCCAAAGAATGCTTGATACGTTTAAAACAAATCATTTGATACTATTATAAGTGCATAGTGTATAAAACAACTTCAAATCATAAGTATCAATCATAGGCAGCATGGGTACCATATATCATGTCGCCATATATAGGTTTACAAATAAAACCGCAAATGTCACGTATTTGGAAATTGGATTTCCATCTATGAATCGAGGCAAAAGATAGTCCTCAACCGATTCGTGACTCTCTAGCCCGAGCCACAGGACCCAGACTCAGGTGGGCCCTTGGATCCTCAGGGCCAGTCCACCGATGTGGATTAAACTTAAACCCTGAACATGCGTTCCTCCGCCCTATGGGGCGTAAACGAGCCAACTAAATGACTCCATCGGTTCGAGAACGACCGATCAATCCGAGGCGCCTCGCAACAGCAACAACCACATAAGTCAAACTCGTCAGGGCGTGTAAAACCACTGACGCCACTTCTAGCTAGAAAGAAACGCATGCCCTCCCTGACGTCCTCTCCCGTTTTTGGTTCATACCGGGTGTGAAACACGCGAGGTAAACGTTACACAAAGCTACGCCACAAAGGCCGTGCTTTGATCATCACCACAAGACTTTGCTTTTCAACAGAAGCCTCGATCAATTGCCACTTAGGCATGCCACACAGGCAATTCACTCCATGCGTTTGATATCCATCAATATATAACCCCTGAGCTCGTACGTCTCAGAGAAGGGCGTTAAGCAAGAGAATAAATTCTCCGCCGCCAAACAGATATATATTTAATAGAAATCAACCGCACAGACTAAAATCCAATGTCAGACACACAGTCCATTTACAAGTCCGTTCTGGGTCTGAACGAAACCGGAGGCACCTAGTACCCCGCATATCCATCGATCTCCAAGTACGTCTGGACGATCACTAACTGTTTCCATCTTCTTGGGTGTACAGCCCAATCAAGATCATCAGTAATTACCCAAACGACGTGAAGACCTCCGGTCTTCGACCATCGTCTTCATCTTCGACTTATCGTCGTATCAGTTATTCAGAATGGGATAAACCCGGTCTTCCCGAATAACTCGCGTATATTTAAATAAGTGTTACACAAACACAACATACGCCTCATTCCAATTCATTAGTCACTAACCGTAAATTAATCAAGAGAATAATTCCCCAAATATTAACCCCGAAGGCCGAAACCAACATCAGATCAATATCCAGAAAACCATTCTGCTTGGCCAATCGACAATTAGTTTCTAAATTTCACATTCATAGGGAAATGTTCCCATTAATTTTATCCAAGATAAATTTCTTGAATTTATTCTTCTTTCTATTCTTGAATCTCAATTCAAACTAGTCGGGATTAACGAAACTTACCGAAGTAATCATTTGTTTTAATTTCCCAATCCCAACCTATTTATCCCATGAAGTAAAACTGGTAATACTTCATATCTAACACCACAGTGTTATCGGTAAATTCAATTACCATTTCACGTTCAAATCTATTTAAAGATTTAACTATCGCCTGGAGCAAAACTGGTGATACTCCATTTCGATTATTTCAATCTAATTAAAGATTCATTAAAACTCCACTTAGTTTTAATCTGTGACTGGGTTAAAGAATCAGTGTCATTTAAAACACGGTTCACGATAAACCCAAAATCACATCACATTTCAATCAGTCCCTAATTGTAAATTAGCAAGTGAGCAATTCCCTAAGTATTAATCCCGAAGGCCGAAACCAACATCAGATCAATACCTCGGAAACTATTCAACTTAACTAATCTCCAGTTAGTTTCTGATTTTCTTAACTCCTTTAGGTCTAAGAACTGTATTATTGAAGATACCGTTCACGACAACCCAAAATCACATTTCATTAATGATCGGGTTAAAGAACGAGTGTTACTTAAAACACTGTTCACGATAAACCCAAAAATCAATATCAATTCAATTCCAATTAAACATTATTTAATTGGTACACTTCATTAAATCTAAATAAAAAGATTTAATCATTTCTCAACTGGGTTCAAGAACAGTGTTAGTGAAGACACCATTCACGACAAACCCAAATCACATTTGATATTCAATATAAGGCTATGAATAGAAAATATATCGGCTTATATTCAATATCAAATTCTACGATTAACAAATGTCGTATTGGAAATAACGATACAAATATATCTTTCAAATTTCCATAACAACACCTGTATAATCACGAATCCCAACATCGAAATATTCCGAAGACAATTTCGATTCAAATCCACTCCAATGCAATCATTGGATATTCTGGTTATTTTTAAAACCCTTTTCTAATTCAATTCATTTATTCAATAAAATGATATTTTTATTTTTCTAACATATTTTAGAAAATTTCGGCGGCATAACGGCACGATACTAGAAACGGGACGAGGCCTAGCCTTGTCCCCGGTCTAGTGAAGGCCCACGCCATTCACACATCAATCAAATCAATTTCATTATGCAAACCACAAAATTTGGAGTAAGCGTCTAACCTAGCCTTACTCCTTCGCCTTATAACGGCGCACGTCTAATCCTAACCAATTTATCGATTCGATTTTTCACACCACAAACCACATTCAAACCAATATCGCAATCAATAACCAAACAGCCAAACAAACAAGTCCATGGTCTGTGGACGATTGTGTCGGGTGCTACTAAACACCGTCTGCATCCTAGTATATATATATAACTTGAAAATAAATTTGAAAGGTGAGAAATTCTCACAGAATTGCTATCCTAGCTCCACGGCACTTCATTTGCAGAAGTCTTCGTCGTCATCGCATCCTTTTTCATCTTCGTTGCCCGCTTTCACTACCTATGTAAAAATCGAATTTTTAGTTCGCTATTCAATATATAAAAATCGAATTTTTAGTTCGCTATTCAATATATAAAAATCGAATTTTTAGTTCGCTATTCAATATATAAAAATCGAATTTTTAGTTCGCTATTCAATATATAGAAATCGAATTTTTAGTTCGCTATTCAATATATAAAAATCGAATTTTTAGTTCGCTATTCAATATATAGAAATCGAATTTTTAGTTCGCTATTCAATATATAAAAATCGAATTTTTAGTTCGCTATACAATATATAAAAATCGAATTTTTAGTTCGCTATTCAATATATAGAAATCGAATTTTTAGTTCGCTATGCCATATATAAAAATCCTATTTTTCATAACTTTACAACATAATTAAAAATTCAGTTTTTAACTCTTTTAAAAATTCAGTTTTAAAATCTTTGAAAAAAAAACAGTTTTTCTCTTTTTAAAAATTTCAGTTTTAAAATCTTTAAAATTTTCAGTTTTACATTCCTAATTAAAAACACAGTTTTAATCTTTATAAACAAATCAGTTTTCACCTCATAAAAAAAATCAGTTTTAATCCTCATAAAAAAAAAACAGTTTAATCTTTTTATAAAAACAGTTTCAATCTTTAAACAAAATCAGTTTCCTTTTCGAAATAAAATCAGTTTTTAAATTATGTTAAAATCAGTTTTTAAAATGCTTTAAAATCAGTTTTTTTAAAATGCTTTAAAATCAGTTTTTTAAAATGCTTTAAAATCAGTTTTTAAAATGTTTTAAAATCAGTTTTTAAAATGTTTTAAAATCAGTTTTTAAAATGTTTTAAAATCAGTTTTTAAAATGTTTTAAAATCAGTTTTTAAAATGTTTTAAATAAAAATAAAAGTAAAATAAATAAATTAAAAACTTACAGGGGGGCTGACGCGAGGGGCCTGGTCGGAGGAGCTCGCCTGGTCGGAGGAGCTCGCGTCGGGCGGTTCTAGGGTTAGGGCGAGGGTTCGATTTGGGGTATGGGGCGTTGGGGATTCGGGGCGGTTTCGATGGGAGAGGAAGGGGAGAGAGAGGCGGAGCTCGGGGAGGTAGGGCGGTGGGAGGACAGCGCCTCCGGCGGTGGCGGCGCCCCTAGGGCTAGTCGCGATCGGTTGTTTTTTTTTTTCTTTAAAATCTGATCGGGAAGAGAGAGAAGACTGGGGGGGTGATATAGGTTTTTTTATATTTTTTTTTTATTTTATTATTTTAAACTCCTTAAAAGCAACTTTTTATTTTGACCTCTAAACGAAACCCACCGCCTGTCGTCCATAGCGTTTTACCCCCATTCCGAACACAATGGGATATGTATCGCAAGCTGATTTGATTGTTTTGATCAGTTTCCGTTGAATTTACATTTAAGTCACTATATTGAATTTTAAACGTACATTTCAAATTACCGGGGTCACATACTAACTCGAAAAATTCCAGAAAAATATTTTCTAGCTTCGTATTGACGATACGGTCCTAACAAAACTAGTTTCATCGAATTCTGAGACCGTTAGAAAAATGGCCAATTTCCAGTCGATTAAAATCAACTGAAACTGGTCAAACGCGTTTTCCTTTGCCACGCTCACATATTGATTCGAAAAATTATGAAATTTGAAACCTAGCAATAACTTTACATCCCGGACCCAACAAAACTGGTTTCGTCGAAATCCGAGGTCATTTGCAAAATGTCCATTTTTAAGGGCCTGAATTCCATAGCGACTATTCAGAATTTTCAAACGGACATATCTTTTGATCCCCGCTATGAAAATTTGATTATTCGGATTCGTTGGAAAGATATTATCAATTAGATCCCATTATTTTTGGTTTCACTAAAATCCGGATTGATTTGCACCTGGTACATTCAGTTGAAGTTTGAAATCGAATTATCGAACTACCGCGCCAATTTCAATTTCTTTTATAATTATATATAATTATTATATATTCTAACGACGACGTATATAATATATACGTTCAAATTATATTCAAAATAAATTTCTCGTCAATATTATTTAAAATAATCTATTTTAAATATCAAAATTCGCTTAAATTGCCAAAATAAAAATTTCAAACTGGCTCGCATTTTACGGGTTGTTACATCTCCTGCTCGTCTCCGGATCATCTACCCGTGCATCACCAGCTAACCTGTCTCTAGTCTGCTCGTGTGAGCACCCAGAGTAATAAGAGGAGACATAAAACTCTGGGTCAGACATAAAGCCTGGTATGAGCGATAAGCATCTAAACAGAATAATAACAGGTATACTAAGCCATACCTGAACCTGGACCTGCAACCAAAGAGTTAGTACCACATACCGTACAATACTCCAAGGTGCCATAATAAAGGGTGTAAGAATACGGGGGGTGGGGTGTGCATGTCATAATGATAGCAAACAATCAACCATAGCAACCGTCCTCATATCTCTCACTCAGTGCGTAAAGCATACGATATCTACCACTTTGGAACACTAGACAAACTGAGGTAACGACGAATCCCGACTTGTAGAAACCCTGCTGTGACCAAGCCAAACACTTGGAGTCATGACCAAACATTTCAATGACCCACTTCATTGGTCGTAGCCCTTGGTTCTACCGATGCCATAATGGCCGTGAATCCGCCTTCGTACCTCCTACCATAGTGGTCCAAAGCTATAGACGTCGATAACCCCTTGGCACGCGTCCCGCAGCAAAGCCCAACCATGAAGCGAACTCGTTGATTCCCATCTGAATCCTGAGCTCTAACTTCTCATTTGGACTTCCTTTGCATCTCGGGTTTTGATCGAATTGGAGTGGGTCTTCAGAAGAGTTGTCGCGCAGTAACAGTCCTAGAACTCGGTTCGGTTCGGTAGTCATTGCCCTCGTCGGTTCGGTTCGGTCCTCCATACTTGTCATCTTCCATTCGGTTCGGGTCGGGTATTCCACTTCAGGTCGGGTCGGTGTCCTCCTCCGGGTCGGGTCGGGTGTCCTTCCTTCCAGCGCTCCGATCCGCTCCCTTATTTCTTCACGTATTCCGATCCGATCCCTCCTTGCCATCTGATCCGCGTGGCCTTCCCTCTTGCTAGTTCTCCCAAATGTTTACTTCCGATCCGAGCCCTGCATCTCCGAGTCGATCCGATCTGACCTCCAATTATTCTTCCGATCCGATCCCCTTGTCCACTCCAACTCCAAGTAAACGGCCTTCCTTCTCGCCAAGCCTCCTCCAGTGACAAGTTCCAATCCAGTTCGAATTCCCTTGGTCAGTTCACAAATCCGATCCGACCCCTTTCTCCGATCCGAACCGGTTCGGAACCTGCACACTTCTACAACTTTCCAGCGAGCTTTCTACGCCATTCGACGGCATTTTCGACCAATCTAACTATTCTAATCAATCATAAAACATACCAAAGAGTCATAGCAATATGTAAGAACAACCACAAACACCTAACAACAATTCAAATGAACCAAAATGGATCAAAAGTAGCTAAAACCTCACATTTTCCTATAATCCCTCTTAATCATGTTTAAGCATACGATTAGCAAAACACATCGAAATTAACCCAAATTTCTAACAGAGCCTTAAAACATTATTTTAGAAATTTTAAGAATTTTTCCAGAATTTATTTACGTATAAATTCGCTAATCTTCACTAATTACCCTTAATCACCATAATTAGTGCAGAAACTATGCAAATCACTCACCTTGGCCACAAATGAAACACCAAATCTGAAATACTCTCTATTTGGGTCGAATTCCTATGTATAGCAGCAGCTCCAACCTTGCTTTGTTGCTATTTGGCCTTGTTTTGATGTAGTTTAGGCTTAATCTTCACTAAAAATGTGTTTTGGAGTGGTTTTAGAGGATGGAAGCCATTACTAAGGTCTCAAGAAGGTTTGTAGCGGCTCAAAACTGAAATGAAAGTGATAACCTAACCCTAATCAGTCCTTGAATACCCCTAAACCCGAAATTCCCCTAGCTGCTAATCACCCGGTTAAGCCCGATTAAGCTGTATTTCACCATCTGAAACTTGTTTCAGCCATATCTCCCAAACGGTAAGCCCGTTCGGCTAATGTGACCACTCTACGGAAAGACAAACCATCATCCGAAGCCAATGGAATTGGTTTCAGGTCAAAATTTATTTCCAGTCAAAAGTTATGGCCAAAAAAGTGCCAACTAGGGGTAAAATGGTCATTTAAAAATCGAGAAAAATCATGAACATGGGAAATGACCCCAATAGTCGTCTCCCAAAGTTACATGACCATACGACTTCGTATGTGAAAGAAATAAATATCCCACGATCCTATGATGCGTAGGATACGGGTCGTTACACTCTCCCCCCCTTAAGAAATTTCGCCCCCGAAATTCCTTAACCCAAAACATACAAAGGGTCCCGCATGCCTAACAACCAAATACAACAATCAATCATGCAAAACAAGCAAACAAGTCTATCCTAGCATACGGAAAAACTAAATCGAAGCCAAAATCTTACCAGGCAAAGAGTTCTGGATACTTCTTCCTTATGTCCTCCTCTGTTTCCCAAGTACAATCATTCTCGTTCTCGCTCCACTGTACCTTGACTAGCTTCACCGCCTTCCTTCGAAGTTGCTTCATGTCGTGTTCGACAATACGGGCCGGCTTGCGGTTCCCAACCGCCTCGGGTTCTACTTCGAAGTCCTCCAACTGATCAGGTGAAATAGTCATATCTGAGTCGTGGACGAACTTCCTTAGTTGGGAAACATGAAATACGTTATGAACTCCCGCCATCTTCTCCGGTAAGTCAATTCTATATGCCAAATTCCCGACTAGTTCAAGAACAGGGAATGGACCAACAAATCTTGGTGCTAATTTTCTTCTCCTGCCAAATCGTATTACGCTCTTCAACGGAGAAATCTTGACAAACACCAAGTCACCCACGGAGAATTTTAAGTCTCTTCTCCTCCTATCAGCATAACTCTTCTGCCTATCTTGGGCTGCCTTCATTCGCTGTTGAATGATCTTGATCTTATCTGAAGTTTCCCTCACCACATCTGGTCCAAGCATAAACTTCTCGCCAGTCTCTATCCAACATGATGGTCAGTTACACGGCCTTCCGTACAAAGCTTCAAACGGAGCCATACCGATACTGGATTGGTAGCTATTATTATATGCAAACTCTACTAGATGCAAATGGTCATCCCATGATCCACCAAAATCCAATATACATGCTCTCAAGAGATCTTCCAAAATACGGTTCACCCTCTCCGTCTGACCGTCGGTCTGAGGATGATATGCGGTACTGAGATGTAACTCTGACCCTAGAGCCTCTTGTAAGCCCTTCCAAAACCCACTAGTGAACAACGGGTCTCGGTCGCTCACAATGCCTTTAGGTACTCCATGAAATCTCACTACCCACTTCATATACAATTCTGCTAACTTAGCTGCTGTTCTGGTCGATTTGACTGGTATAAACCTTGCACTTTTAGTCAGTCGATCTACGATTACCCAAATGCTGTCATATCCCGATCTAGTCCTTGGTAATCCATCGATGAAATCCATCGAGACTTGCTCCCATTTCCATTCGGGAATTTCTAAGGGCTATAACAACCCACTAGGCTTCTTTTGCTCGGCTTTAACTAGCTGGCAATTCATGCACTTGGATATAAACTTCCCAACGTCTCTTTTCATTCCTTCCCAGTAGTAAGTCTGCTTCATATTTCGATACATCTTGTTACCACCGGGGTGTATAGTCAGCTTTGAGTGATGACATTCTCTAAGCACTTCATCTCTCAATCCATTGACATTGGGTACAACAAGCTTTCCATTCTTTCTAAGCCATCCATCTCGATCAAGCCCATACTTGTTCATCTCCTCATCGATACCCATTTCTAACTTGGAGATGATTTCCAATAGGTTAGGATCGTCCCTCTGACTCGAGCCGATCTGTTCAATCAAAGTGGGCCTGATCGTCAAACTTGCTAACATTTCTGGATCCAATTCGCACTTTGGTCTGAAATCAAACCCCGCGATAAACTCCAGTTGCTTCCATTCAAGGAACATGGCCCCTAAGCTGGCATGTCTTCTACTCAATGCATCAGCCACCGCATTGCCCTTTCCCGGTGTGTATGCGATGTCAAAATCATAGGAAGCTAAGAACTCTAACCATCTCTGCTAACGGAGATTTAAATCCTTCTGGGAGAATAGATACTTCAACGACTTATGATCTGTAAACAGCTCAAATCTTTCTCCCAAGAGATAGTGTCTCCACATCTTTAATGCGAACACGATCGCTGCCAATTCTAAATCATGGGTAGGGTATCTTCTCTCGTGCGGTTTCAATTGCCGACTTGCGTAAGCTACAACCCTACCGCCTTGCATCAATACAGCACCCAGTCCGGTACCACAGGCATCCGTGTATACCGTCATCTCTTCATCCCCCTTAGGAATGACTAACACTGGTGCGCTTGTCAACTTGTCCTTTAGACTTTTAAATGCATTCTCGCACCTTTCATCCCAGACAAAAGCTTGCTTCTTCTTGGTCAACTGGGTCATTGGTGCTGCTATCTTGGAGAAACCTTGGATAAACTTACGATAATATCCCGCTAATCCCAAGAAACTTCTTACATCTGTTGCATTCTTGGGCGTAGGCCAGTCCTGTACCGTAGCCACCTTCGCCGGGTCCACGGCAATACCATTCTCTGATACAACATGGCCCAAGAACCTCACTTCCCTCTTCCAGAAGTGACACTTAGAAAACTTTGCTTTCAATTGGTGTTTTCTCAACACCTCCATTGCTACTCTTAAATGTTCCTTGTGTTCTTCCTCTGTCCTCGAATAGACCAAAATATCATCAACGAATACAAGAACAAACTTATTCAACTGATCCCTGAATACCCTATTCATAAGATCCACAAAATATGCTGGGGCATTGGTCAGCCCAAATGGCATAACCAACCACTCATAAAATCCAGACGGCGTCCGAAATGCCGTTTTAGCTATACTCTCAGCTTCCACTCTAAGCTGATGAAAACCTGTCGCGAGGTCCAACTGAGAAAATATTCTCGCGCCATTCAACTGATCGAACAAATCATCTATCCGCGGTAGAGGATACTTATTCTTCCTCGTCACTTTATTCAACTCGCGGTAGTCTACACACAAACGAAGGGAACCATCCGCCTTGGTAGCAAACACAACTGGTGCTCCCCATTCAGAAACACTCCTTCTGATAAATCCCTTCTTCAAAAGATTGCTGACTTGCACCTCGAGCTCTCGCTGCTCCCTTGGTGCCATACGACGAAGTGGCATCACTATAGGTCTGGCATCTTTTACCAAATCAATACGAAACTCAATCTCTCGGTGTGGTGGAAGTCCGGTCACTTCTTCAAAAACATCCGGATACTGGCCAACCACGGGCAAACCTGACAACTCACTATGCGGAATGTCGAGGGAGTTTAGAAAACTAGCCAATACCCCCTTACTGGGTAGACCACCAAACACTATCGTCCGCCCATCATCCGCTCTAGCTGTCACCAAAAAGTCCTCACAGTCTACCACCACCCCGTATCTTTGGAGCCAATCTACTCCCAAAATAATGCCAAACCCAGTAAAGCCCAAAACAAAGCAATCACAAACAAACATGCATCCATGACTCGATAGAACCACATTACGACAAATCATGCTAAGGCTAGTTGAACCACCAATCGGATTCGTCACTACTAAAGGTCTATCGACAATCTCGGGCTCCAATCCCAACCTATCTACCAGGTCACTAGATATGAAAGAACTGGAAGCTCCGGTATCAAACAAAACTCTAACAGGAACATCATAAACAGAAAGCATACCTTGAATGACGACATTCTTTCCCTTCTCCGCCGCAGTTGGGGCATTCGACGAAGAAGGAATAGCATTAAGGGCATATGCTTTCACCATTTGCTTTTCTTTAGGGGGCTGTGGACACTTGTCCTTGTGATGTCCCATTTGGCCACAGTTGAAGCACTTCCTATCCGCTGGCTTGGCCCGACAATTACTAGCATAATGGCCCTTCTTACCACAGCTGAAGCACTCAACATCTTGCTTATTCTTTTTCTTCTGGCCATCCTTAGTCTGATTCTGCTTTCTCTTATTCTGGGAACCACCCTTGCCTCCACCACTTGCTTGTGGCTTTGGCTCATCTGCGGATGCAACCTCAGTCTTCGGCTTAGGGTAGAGACTTTCCGATCTTAATGCTTTCCCCACAATCGATTCAAACGTCTCATCGATGTGGTTAATAAGTTTTCCCCCAAGTACTGATCCAAACCAGTTATGAATTTCTCATTCTTTTTCTCGGCAGTATCAATAAGAGATAACCCATATTTTGACAAAGTGTCAAATTCAGCAATATATTCTGAGACAGCTCTGCCATTCTGCTTCAGCTCCAAGAACTTCTTAAACAGCATTGACTTCTGAGCAGCTGGAATGAACTTCTCACTAAAGCGAGCCTTAAACTGTTCCCAAGTAATCTGGTCTTCGGGAGTAGCTGCCTTTATAGCATTCCACCAATTCATTGCCCGTCCTTGCAGCTAACGGGACGCTAGCTTTCTCTTCATCGCATCCTCGATACCCAAATCCTCGAAGATGCGTTCGCAACTATCCACCCAATCCTGAACATCCGTAGCCGACTCCGTTCCGTGGAACGGCTTCCCACCAAGGCTAGTATAATCCTTATTCAGCTTGGCGAAGTCGACTCTTGGCGCCTGCACCATTGGACCACCACCATTTCCACCATTGGGGGCTGCTCTCTGTACCTCTCTAAGCATCTCTCTCATGAGGTCAGTAAACATCGTCCTCATGTCAGCAGCATTCCCATTATTGGCCCCTCTACCGGTACCTCTAACATATCGGCTCATCGTCAATCTGAAAAAGGAAATGATTAACGACTCCATAGTGGTGCTAGTGCAGTACGACTTCATCCTTATACTACTAATAATATATATATATATAGCTTTTTAAAAACCAAAGTAATCACAAATACGCTCTCTCGTATACGTATATTATCTCTCCCTGATAACTTCCCTAGGTTAACTACGCAACCTAGAGCTCTGATACCAAGTGTGACGGCCCGCCCCGCACCAGCCTGCATTTCCTCCTAAAGTGCGCTGTACACATGCCCAGCTAGCACAGAACGGTCGTCAGAAGAAAAGAAAGAAGAGAATGAACTAATCAAGGAACCTGTAGAATGTCTCACAGCGCATGGGATAAAATATAATAATAACATACTTGACATAAAACAGGCGAGACAGTGCATAAGCTGATAACTAAAATCAACATCAATCATCAAAGCAGCGGAAATCCAAATACAGCTTATTACAATTTTCCAAATTTACTGTCTCTAAACAAAAGAAAGCTAAAGTAGAAGATACACCAACAATGCCCAAGCAGTGATCTTCAACAACACAGGGAGAATATTATGTATTTAGTACGTGGAAGCCTCCTGCTCGTCTCCGGATCATCTACCCGTGCATCACCAGCTAACCTGTCTCTAGTCTGCTCGTGTGAGCACCCAGAGTAATAAGAGGAGACATAAAACTCTGGGTCAGACATAAAGCCTGGTATGAGCGATAAGCATCTAAACAGAATAATAACAGGTATACTAAGCCATACCTGAACCTGGACCTGCAACCAAAGAGTTAGTACCACATACCGTACAATACTCCAAGGTGCCATAATAAAGGGTGTAAGAATACGGGGGGTGGGGTGTGCATGTCATAATGATAGCAAACAATCAACCATAGCAACCGTCCTCACATCTCTCACTCAGTGCGTAAAGCATACGATATCTACCACTTTGGAACACTAGACAAACTGAGGTAACGACGAATCCCGACTTGTAGAAACCCTGTTGTGACCAAGCCAAACACTTGGAGTCATGACCAAACATTTCAATGACCCACTTCATTGGTCGTAGCCCTTGGTTCTACCGATGCCATAATGGCCCTGAATCCGCCTTCGTACCTCCTACCATAGTGGTCCAAAGCTATAGACGTCGATAACCCCTTGGCACGCGTCCCGCAGCAAAGCCCAACCATGAAGCGAACTCGTTGATTCCCATCTGAATCCTGAGCTCTAACTTCTCATTTGGACTTCCTTTGCATCTCGGGTTTTGATCGAATTGGAGTGGGTCTTCAGAAGAGTTGTCGCGCAGTAACAGTCCTAGAACTCGGTTCGGTTCGGTAGTCATTGCCCTCGTCGGTTCAGTTCGGTCCTCCATACTTGTCATCTTCCATTCGGTTCGGGTCGGGTATTCCACTTCAGGTCGGGTCGGTGTCCTCCTCCGGGTCGGGTCGGGTGTCCTTCCTTCCAGCGCTCCGATCCGCTCCCTTATTTCTTCACGTATTCCGATCCGATCCCTCCTTGCCATCTGATCCGCGTGGCCTTCCCTCTTGCTAGTTCTCCCAAATGTTTACTTCCGATCCGAGCCCTGCATCTCCGAGTCGATCCGATCTGACCTCCAATTATTCTTCCGATCCGATCCCCTTGTCCACTCCAACTCCAAGTAAACGGCCTTTCTTCTCGCCAAGCCTCCTCCAGTGACAAGTTCCAATCCAGTTCGAATTCCCTTGGTCAGTTCACAAATCCGATCCGACCCCTTTCTCCGATCCGAACCGGTTCGGAACCTCCACACTTCTACAACTTTCCAGCGAGCTTTCTACGCCATTCGACGGCATTTTCGACCAATCTAACTATTCTAATCAATCATAAAACATACCAAAGAGTCATAGCAATATGTAAGAACAACCACAAACACCTAACAACAATTCAAATGAACCAAAATGGATCAAAAGTAGCTAAAACCTCACATTTTCCTATAATCCCTCTTAATCATGTTTAAGCATACGATTAGCAAAACACATCGAAATTAACCCAAATTTCTAACAGAGCCTTAAAACATTATTTTAGAAATTTTAAGAATTTTTCCAGAATTTATTTACGTATAAATTCGCTAATCTTCACTAATTACCCTTAATCACCATAATTAGTGCAGAAACTATGCAAATCACTCACCTTGGCCACAAATGAAACACCAAATCTGAAATACTCTCTATTTGGGTCGAATTCCTATGTATAGCAACAGCTCCAACCTTGCTTTGTTGCTATTTGGCCTTGTTTTGATGTAGTTTAGGCTTAATCTTCACTAAAAATGTGTTTTGGAGTGGTTTTAGAGGATGGAAGCCATTACTAAGGTCTCAAGAAGGTTTGTGGCGGCTCAAAACTGAAATGAAAGTGATAACCTAACCCTAATCAGTCCTTGAATACCCCTAAACCCGAAATTCCCCTTTGGGCCTAGCTGCTAATCACCCGGTTAAGCCCGATTAAGCTGTATTTCACCATCTGAAACTTGTTTCAGCCATATCTCCCAAACGGTAAGCCCGTTCGGCTAATGTGACCACTCTACGGAAAGAGAAACCATCATCCGAAGCCAATGGAAGTGGTTTCAGGTCAAAATTCATTTCCAGTCAAAAGTTATGGCCAAAACAGTGCCAACTAGGGGTAAAATGGTCATTTAAAAATCGAGAAAAATCATGAACATGGGAAATGACCCCAATAGTCGTCTCCCAAAGTTACATTACCATACGACTTCGTATGTGAAAGAAATAAATATCCCACGATCCTATGATGCGTAGGATACGGGTCGTTACAAATTAATAATCCTGGACTCACTAATCTTATCAAGATCTAACATCTCACATAAAATCTTGTCTTTCCTAATTCTAACATTACCGAAAATATACTTTTCCAATGCTTGAGAAAAAAAAATTTAACTTACACAACTTCGCAACAAAAATCTTGGTTGAATTACCATTATACAGATTATTAAAATAAAACAAGGAATTCCATTTAACAGTAACTAAATTATAAAAGCTAGAATCTAACAACCACATTTTTTTTCAAATCTGAAACTATTACTAATGTTGTATTCGAATCACAAGAAAGAATAATGGGGCAATGATCCGAGTATAAGAAAGGCAAACCCTTAACTCTACAAATAGAAAACCTATCTTCAACCTCATTATTAATAAAAAAAATCTATCTAATAAGGCAAAAGAAGGACTATTTCACACATTAGACCATGTAAATGATCTATTATTAAGAGGAATCTCAATCAAATTATTATTTAAAATGAAATCGTTGAATTCCTCCATATAAGAGAAGTCACCTTCTCAAGGTGATCCCTCCCCCAAAATCCTAGTGACATGGAAATCTCCCCCCACAATCCATTGATTGGGGACAAGATTTCTAAAATTCAAACATTCATTCCACAAAAGTCTCCTCTCTAACTTAGTATGAGGACCATATACTTTAGTAATACCCAAAATAGAATTGTCAGAAAGGGAGGCTAATAACATATGTAAAAAATAAACATTAGGAATTTCCTATGAGAGCCTAAATTGATTATCCTTCCAACCAATCATAAGTTCCCCGGCACTACCCATAGCCGAAAGATAAGCCCAACAACGAAAATGAGTCCTACCTAACCTACTATAGAAGCTTTGATCAGGGTTCTAAACTTTTATTTCCTGAAGCATAGTAATATCAATATGAAAATCCCTAAAAAAAAGTTCTAAGCTTATTGCACTTTTTAGGCTCATTAAGACCCCTAATATTCCAACTGACAATCCTCATCATCTTAAAGAATTAACTCTCTCTAATTCCCTACTCCTAATGAAATCCGCATCTATCTCAATATTAGTAAAAATAATGCAGTATCATCGACAAGTTGATATAACTGACAAGTAGAAAGGCTACCAAAAGCAAAAGGAGTATAGTCGCTACCATAAACAGGAATCATACCTGATCCCAAATTCGAATTGCTACTACTAGCATTCAAATTCGGGAACCTACCATGATAAGAATGGGTATAATATCTAATCTGCGCACTACGACGGACCGAACCTGAACTGGGAGCTTCTCTCTTACGCTTACCCTTCCTAGTCAATGATATAGTTATATCATTAACATAAGATAGCTTTCCACTATCCCCTAGCAATTCAACCGAATTCGGATCTCCAATCTGATTAAGAGTGTCAATCACCGGCCTAAACCTATCAAAGTTCATCTGAAAAACGCTAAAACTCGGCCTCAATGTCAAAGCTAAAATCCTCAAACCATCCTGCGAGGACAAAGTGAAAACATCATTATTTAACAAAAACCTAAACTACAGGTATCCAAACCAACTTTCACTAGAATCACGCCTAACTTGCACTACGAAGACAAAGTGCCACAAACATGCTCTGTTATACTGTCAACAACACCACTATCATATTCTCCACTACCACTGTCCAACTTACATACCATCTTGCCCCCTTACTAAAAAAATGGTTGTCCATCCTACCCAGATTATCCTCCAACCTTTCCTCGGCACTTACATAGTCATAAAAGCCATGTCTTTTCCTCAACCCTGAATGCACCGTACCAATGCCAACCCCCTTATTCATAGTTAGCTATATATTAAGCTACATATCAGAACAAATTCCTCTCCCCTTAGCCATATGAGAATCAGAATAATGTTCCGAAAACAATAAAGTCCAATTAGAAACCAACAACTTCCCCTGACTTAATCCAATGCCCCTTGAATTGTCCTTGTATTTCAAACCAAAAATTCCTTTTTAAATTGCAAAATCCATGTCAGGAGTTTGATTACACGAATCCACTATACCAGACCCTTCGTTCATTGACTCCCTCGTGTTTCCATCTTTGAAACAGACAACCTTATCTCTCAGAATTGTCTTCAATGAAGAATCCTCCAAAGAGCTAATCTTATACGTGTCATAAGACTTGTAATAATCCTTCTGCAATGTAGTATAATGCTCACACTCCCCTTCTTCATCGAGATCCTCCAATGCCCCAAAGATGTTAAACAACCTTAAATCTTTAGCTACTTGCCATTCAGACCCAATTTCTTTAAAGATAGTAGACTTAGCAATGACAGGAGAAAAGTCCATATGATTGTCTATATCAAAACTTTGCATATCCAGATAATCTATACCCTTCATCATCTCCTTAACCATACCAACCCTCGACCCCATACCATCAACGAACAACAACATCTCAGGATTATCGACACACATCTGAATAAAAGGATCAAGAAGCATCGGATCTAATTGCTGTGACATCAAGAGTCTCCCAGAAAATCCCACCTTCTCATCTTCACAAAACATCGAACCATCCTTCGACTCATTATCCATAACACCCATTATTTCACAATCCACATCAGACTGTGATTCAACACCCTTCTGGTTAGAAATCCTCCCAGATCTCATAGAATAGGCATCACCACCTTTTGAAATACCCAAAAAAATAGCATCCCTTTGAACACAATTTACTGCAGTATTAATAGTATCGAAATGCATCAGAATTTCAATCAAAAGCAGTAATCCCTTCCTCTTATTTTGTGAATTCGAATCAGAAAAAATTATCCTCACTTTCAAGAAGTTAAGACAAAACGAAAAGCATGCTCCTTCCTCTCAAATGGACGAGGCAAAGGAGGGTAAACAACATTTCTTGAAACACTAAGAACCCTCTTTCGCCATAGCAAACCATCCACTAATCCCTCTAACTGCCAAACCATCAAAAGCAGCATATATGCATCATCATTTTTCTGATTAGCATTTGCCAATTCATAAAGATTCATGAAAGAAATAAGCTTCTGGCATAATTTCGAACAGTTGAAGTGCAAAAACTAAAAATCTCATTTTCCTCTATATTTCTCAAAACAAAAGTTCTTCCGATGCCCAAAACCACCACAATAGAAGCATCGAAGCATATTCCTACATTCTTTTGCGATATGGCTCGATTCTCCACATCTGAAGCAAAAGCGATTTCTGGAAATATTTCAATCATTAGAACGCTCTCACAAGGTCAAATTCCAATTAGGGACACAAAAAGAATTAGGGACATCCTGACTAATCACATCAGCGTATGAATGCAAGAATTCTCTCCAAGAATTAGTTAGAGCAGAAGAAAAATTCAATTGAAAGTATCGAGAATTATTCAATCTATAATCTTCACGAGAAGAAGAAGAAATGGGAGCTGCCATTTTTAAGTTAGGCATTTATTCAATGGCTGGTAGATATTGTATGAACAATTTTTTTTGGAACATACTAATATACAATAATAACTCTTATACATAGAAATCTACACCCAGAATTCGAATTCAAGGCATTCAATTATTCAATAAAGTCATTTCGACTGGAATTAACACATCACTATGGTTTGAACCTTGGATAAATTGTAAGTGTTTGGTTTATCTTCTCGGCGTTCACATATTTCAAGCTATAGGTAGATCAACTAACAAAGTTTCCGATATTATTGACTGTGGACTGTTGGAGAATGGAGTTTTGATGACAACAACCTTATTTCAAATATCATTATTTATTTATTATAAAATATATACTAACATCTCTATCTAGAATATATACATATATACATATGCAGGGTTTGAATACAGGACTTAAATACTGAAGACTGTAAAGTTTTAGAATTTCAAGAGATTCAGGATTCAGAAGAGATTCAAGAATCATGAGTTATCAAGTTATCAAGATTTCAAGAGTTCAAGAAAAATATATCAATTGAGTCTAGTTTATATGTAAGACACTGAATAACACTTCAATTTCAAATTCTGAATTTCAAATTTCAAATTCTGTTTTCAAAATTCAAATCCTGGTTTCAAATTATTTTCAAACTACCATCTTACTTATGATTTCAAACATATATGTTTATAAAGTTTTAATATATATATATAGTTATATAGTTTTATAGTTTTAGAACTTATAACTTTATAAATATGTTTATATAATATATTATTATGTTTCCATATGATTTTACACTTTATAATATTCGTTTAAATTACTAAGTTTTGATTTAAGAATTTCTAGAATAATATATATGTTTAAACACTTGAAAAATAGCTTTAAAATCAAAATACTACACAATTGTCTACATACAACTGTCATAATTTCAATTTTCAAAGGAAGTGACTTTTCACTATTTGTAACATTTATGAAATGTTGCAATGATTGGGATGTTATAAATAGGGCCTGATTTAGAATTTTTTTTCTCCATCTTCACTGCTTTACATACTACCATTAATATACATCATTTTCTTGATTTCTACACTTATACTTTGCCATTTCTACTTAAATTATATCAAACTTCTTCTCTTCGCAATATTTATCAAATACTCTCTGAATTGAAGTGCTATTGAAGAGTTCTAGGGCTGTTGTAATCATTTGGGAATTGTTTTGGAAAGAGTGTGTTCCTTGTAGCCCTGAAATCAAGGAAAAAGAGAAATGTTAACCTTTTAGCCGTAAAATCAAGGGATTGTACTTGGATACTGATAATAATAAAACTCTACGCAATCCAGCGTTGCGTGGGACTGGAGGAGTAATCTAAACCAGTATAAAATCTGGTGTGTTCTTTCCTTTTATGCATTTTATATTTACTTATATTTGTATCTGTGTTTGATTCTGCATTTGTAATCATCTCTGGTGTGATAATCATTGTGTGATTCGTATATTAGATCAAATAAGTTTAAGATTTTCATAAATTTCTTATAAACACTATTCACCCCCCCTCCCCCCCCCCCCGCTTGTGTTTGTTTTGCCTTAAGATCCGCATTTCGCATTCCCTAACAATTGGTATCATAGCACAGTTTTTCAAACAGTTCATAATCTGCTTTTTGAAAATATTAAATGGCAATCAAAACTAGTAATAATAGTTCTTTTGTAGAGGGCCAGTCCACTGTTAGACCACCACTATTTAATGACTATAATTATTCATATTAAGCATGCAAAATGAAAATATATTTACATTAAGTAGGAGTAGACACGTGGAATAACACATAGACTGAATATGTTGAACCCACTACTAATTTTGCACAATGGACTAATAAACAAAAGGCTGCTGCACAAAGTAATTCTAAAGCTATGAACATGTTGTTTTTTTCATTAGATAGAAATGAATTCAATAGAGTATCAGTTTGTATATCTACTTATGAAATATGAAGAACATTACAAGTTACGCATGAAGGAACTAATAAAGTTAAACAGACAAAAATATTAATTCTAATTAATCAGTTTGAGTTATTTAAAATGAACGAGAATGAATCTATCTTGAAATGTATTGCAGATTCTAGAAGATCGTGCATTCATTAATAGCATTGGAAAAACTTATTCAAAAGAAGACAAATTTCAGAAAAATACTTAATTTCTTGACTTCTAAATGGGATCAGAAAACGTTGGCGATTGAAGAAGCCAATAATGCAGTGAAATGAAGATTGAGGAATTAATTGGAAATTTGATGTCATTTGAACTCCAATTACAGAAAGAAAAGAAAATAAGACATAGAAAAGAAATCTATAGTATTCAAAGCAACATTAAATAGTTTTGATTCAAGTAGTGAAGATGAGAAGAAATTGCTTTAATGATAAGGAATTTCAGAAAATTTCTGGGATATAAAAGGAGAAATAATTTTCAGAGAAATAATCAAGGGAATTCAGGAAGAAATGATGATAGATGTTATAACTACAACAAACCAGGTCATATAAAGAGAATGTTGTCCATATCCGGATAAATTAAATCAATGAACAGAAAATAGTAATTTGTCAAAGAAAAGAAAGAGAGCATATGCAGCAACTGTAGATGATTCAGATTCATCATCAAGTGATGAAGAGCCAGAAGGCGTAAATTCAAATATGTGTTTCACAGCGATTCAGAATTCAGTAAATTTCAAAGAAATGGATCTAAAAACTAGGTACACCTTAATTAATTTTTAATTTTTTGGTTGATTTGGATGAATGGATGTTTTGTTTGTTTGCCTTGTTTGAATTTGAAATTTAAATTCTAAAATTCAATCTTGAACTTTAAAATTCAAATTTGATATTCAAAATAATAATAAAATAATAATTAGTAAATATAATAATAATATAAATTTTTAGATGTTTGTTAGGATTAATACTATTTTAGGAAATAATTAATATGAAATCTAAAACATTAAATAAAACAAAGTCAAATCAACTTGTCTTTTGAAAATCAATCGGTATGCTGACATACAGAAATAGACATGTCAACATATAGGCCATAAAATGAAATTCAAATTTTGAATTTTAAGAGTTTGAACTTTAAAACTTCCCTCCAACTTTTCACCAACTTCCAAGGTCTGAAAAGGTGTCACTAATTTTAGAAAAGTTGTACCCATTCAATCCTTATTTATTTATCTATTCAATCTCATTCTCGCTACCTCAAATTCAAATTTCTAACAACTTTCCTCATATTTATACTCTTCAAAAACAACTCTTTAATGGCTTCCTCAAGCACATCTTAAACAATGAGATTAACCAAAACCACCAAAGCTTATCTTTACAATATAAAGAAGCATCAATACCTATGTTAACTACTTAGCAAATGCAAAAGTCAATACCGGAGATTTCGCCATATTTCAAAATTTTCCATCTCGCGATCTTAATTCTATTTTTAATCAAAATGAAGTTCTAAGCTTGGTTGACGCAGGGTATAACAATGAAGTATGTTACCTAAAACTTGTCAAAATGTTCTATGCAAATTTGAATTGTGGCGTTTACGAAGGAGATGAAAATCAAGTATGGAGTGGCGTAAAAGGCACTCAAATCATTTTGGATTATGAAATTTTGGGTAGTATCTTAAATTGTAAGCATACGGGCTCGGATTTTTCGAAATTTGAAATTGATGAAACGGATTTGGAAATCTTTCATCAAATATTTGAAAGTGATGATCATTTAGAATTCAAAAATCATTTTTTCCGTCCAAAAGAAAAAATTGTCAACCTCCTCCTTCAACCTACCATCACTCCTTGTTCCGGAAATTTTAACAACTCTACCCTCAAAGTTTAAAAAGCTCTCTTTGCTATTTATGGAGTTTATGATATTAATTGGGCCGATATGGTTTGAAAAGAATTTAAGCCAAAAGAAATGTCCATAAGAGAAAATACTCTTTATTATGAAGTTTATCTTACTTGGATTTTTAAGTATTTTGGAGTGGATCTCAAATGAGAAGAATTTGTGTTAAGAAAGGTGTTTGACTCGATATATATACATCTTATGCAAATTCCAATCACCTTTAAGCCTTACGAAACATTCGAAAATAAACAAGCCCGATTGCAACAACAACAACAACAAGAGGAAAATCCTATGCACATCGAAGAAGAAGAAGAAGAAGAAACCTATTTGGAAAGCATAAAGTGTCCATCTAATACTACAACCATATCCAAAGAAATGCTTGTTCAAAATCAAGCCAAGTTAACCAAGAACCAAAAGGAAATCAAAAAGACTCTTACCCATATGTCTAAGTTCATTGGCACAATAGGAAGAAAACTTGGAATAACATCTTCCTCCTCCTTATCTGCTGAAATCTAAGCTTATCTAATTTATGTTATCTTTCGTATTTCTTGTATTTGCTTTCGAAGCTCGTATTTAGTATCTTGTATTAGTTGAATGTAATTGCTTTTAAGTAGTAATGGATGGTGTTTATTTCTGTCAAAACAATCTTTAATTTATTGTAAAAACACATTAGAATTAAATAAATTATAATAATGTAATAAGAATAAAATTAAAATCGAGAAAGTCCAAAAGAATTACTAGGGTATGTCGACATACATTTTTAAGCATGTCGACATATAATCGCCAGTTTTTCAAATTTGTTCAAAATTTAAAATTTGAATAACTAACTAAAGTCTATTCATTTCCAACAAATTTCAGACCCTATAAATACCTCCTTCTGCCAGAAAAATTTATTCTAACCTTTCTCCTTCTTCTCTAATCATTTCTTTTTAATAATATCAAATTATGACAAATCTTATTCATAATTTGATTGAGAATCTTGAAGAAATATTGAATTCATTCAAGAATATCTTATCTATAATAATACGTAATCAACATCATCTCGAGTTGATTCAAATAAAGATGGTTGAATAGCAAGAGAAGCACTTTGATGCCATCCGTTAGCTGATATCTTCTCTTTTCAGAGACGAAGACAACAATTCGCTAAAGCACCACCCACGAAAGAAGATAAAGATTTGGAAGTCACCAAGAAGGATTCAATCTTTGGAGAAGACAGATGGGTGTAAGTTCCATGAGATATTTAAATTATTTGTTATGAATTGTTTGATTGATTTAAATATTGTTTAAACTTGCTTGTAAATATTGCTTGGTTTGAATTGCTTGGATTTGAAACTTGTATATGTATGGATTGAAATATTTGTAAATATTGACTATAATACTTGGGTAGTTAGATTTGTTTATACTTTTATAATTAGAATAGTATAAACACAAAAATTTAGGGGGAGTCATGTATATTTGAATAGAATTAAGTATTATAATCTTAGAATATACAATTATATATAGGATAGTTATTTATGGCTTAGATTTAGGGGGAGTATATTTAAATGTTATTTTTGTTGATGACAAAGGGGGAGAAATTATAAAATAAGGATTAGTTAGGCTTAATTTAAGGGGGGTATTTTGGATTCAGAGTGAAAGGGGGGGTATTTAAAGGACTAGATCAAAAAGTTTCAACAAGTATGAATATTTTATAAATCAAGGTTGTCATCATCAAAAAGGGGGAGATTGTTGGATAATGGAGTTCTGATGACAACAACCTTATTTTAGTTATCATTATAAATTGATTATAAAATATCTACTAACATCTCTATCTAGAATATATACATATATGTATATGCAGGGTTTGAATACAGGACTTAAATACTGAAGACTGTACAGTTTTAGAGTTTCAAGAGATTCAGGATTCAGAAGGGATTCAAGATTCATGAGTTATCAAGTTACCAAGATTTCAAGAAAAATATAGTAATTGAGTTTGGTTTACATGTAAGACTCTGAATAGCACTTCAGGTTAAAATTTAATTTTCAAATTTCAAATTCTGCTTTCAAAATTCAAATTCTGATTTCAAATTATTTTCAAACTATTATCTTACTTATGATTTCAAACATATATGTTTATAAAGTTTTAATATATATAAGTAGTTATATAGTTTTAAAACTTATAACTTTATAAACATGTTTATATAATATATTATTATGTTTCCATATGATTTTCACTTTAGAATATTCATTTAAATTACCATGTTTTGATTTAAGAATTTTCCAGAATAATATATATGTTTAAACACTTGAAAAATAGTTTTAAAAGTCAAAATCCTACACATATGTCGACATGCATTTATGGCTATGTTGACAAAAATTTCAATTTTCAAAGGAAGTGTCTTTTCACTATTTGTAACGTTTTTAAAATGTTGCAACCATTGAGAAACTATAAATAGGAGCTGATTTCGAATTTTTTAATCATTTTCTTCTCCATCTTCACTCTTTTACATACCACCATTAATATACATCATTTTCTTGATTTCTACACTTATACTTTGCCGATTTCTACTCAAATTATATCAAATCCTTCTCTTCTCCTTATTTATCAAATACTCTCTGAATTAAAGTGTTATTGAAGAGTTCTAGGGCTATTATATTCATTTGGGAATTGTTTGGGAAAGGGTGCGTTCCTTGTAGCCTTGAAATTAAGGAAAGGGAGTGGTGTTAACCTTGTAGTCGTGAAATCAAGGGTGTTTGGAGCGATGTTAACTTTGTAGCCATGAAATTAAGGGGTTATACTTGGATATTGATAATAATAATAAAACTCTGCGCAATCCAGCGCTGCATAGGACTAGACATAGGAGTAATCCGAACCAATATAAAATCCGATGTGTACTTTCCTTTTCTGCATTTTATATTTACTTATATTTGTGTCTGTGTTTAATTATGTCTTTGTGATCATATCTGGTGTGATAATCATTATGTGATTCATATAGTAGATCAAATAAGTTTAAGATTTTCATAAATTTCTTATAAACACTATTCACCCCTCCTCTAGTGTTTGTTTTGGCTTAAGATCTGCATTCCCTAACATGGACAACTGAAACCTACTTTACATGCTGCTATGAGAGAAGTTTCACAACTTGTTCAATCAGTTAGACTATGTGCAACTACAAAAAATGATCATTACAAATGTTGTCAAGGTGGAGAGTTTAGTTTTCATCGAGCATAGGAGTACATTAGGGAAAAGCATGATGCAAAGTGATTATTCTAAAGTCATATGGCATTCAAAAAACGGTCGGAGAAAGGCCTTCGTATCATACCAAGTTATGTCCAACATGCTTATAGATTGTTAAAATTTTGGGATCATGTTGAATACTACATGTGTAACGGCCCGGAAAAATTCAGCGCTTGAATTTTCAACAATAATACATAATCCTGTGTTATTTGCAAAAATCCAGAATGTTAATAGATAGAAGTTAGAGGATGAGAAGTAGAAAAAAGAAGTATTAGAATAGAAGAAAAAGAAGAACACATCAGAATCTCACAGCGGAACGAATAAAATATAATATCTCAAATTTCTTTATACAAAAGAAAACTGTATATACATACCAATCATCAGAGTACAACATGCATCAATCACAGCAGAAATAAACATTGTATAACTAATGGTTAAGCCTTCTGCTTCCAACTCCTGAGATCCAAGCGGAATCCTAACCTAGAAATATACTCGGTCTAACCCAAGCACATTTGAAGCAAAGTAAAATTCACCCGAATTAGTCTGGAGTACTTTTAGTGATAAATTCACAGTACAAACAACTTGTTTCACTTTGAAAAATCCTGTTGAATGAAAAGAATAATAGTAAACCAACCCACACATAAAAACGGACGGTTTTTACCTTACTATAATCCAGAACATTTTGAAAATCAATATCTTTTCTGATATTATAATAATGTCTATCAAACCACAAATAAATAATAATCAAGCAGAATGCTTGCATCTCACGCTCTACATATATAGTATATAATCAAAACCGCGGGCTCTTATTGGAGAATGGATTTCCAGGCAAGGTATGGGACCACCTTTCCGACAAACCTCTAGAAATGAATACATTGGGGTTCAACAAGAATGTCTTGCAACCAGGCTACATATGACTGGCCCCTCATTTCTCTTGAGAGTACCGAATATATCATTACCACGGTTGGGGGCCAGCCAACCGAACCGATAACATATATAAAAATAAAAGAGACAACCAAAGGCATTTGATTTCTCTAGATCAGGTAATGATATACCCTTTTAATGGGTGTGACCCACATAATCATGTTGCCTACCCGATTTTTGTGGCATTTCCTGGTTGATGAGGCTTGAGGTCACGTTTATCTTTTAGCCCATCTCCATTCACTTTGAATGCCACATCTTCAGATCCATCAAATCACTAATTGATGTCCATAAATACACTCTTGTGATAAGCAAGAGAATTTCTCCACCACCAAACGTGGTATATTTGTAAAAATCAAAGAACATGATTCTTAAGGAAATACTTTGTCAGACATTCGTCCATACAAGTCATCCAGGGACAAGATGAACCGAAGGCACCCTCCTACCGCATCCTATGTAGGAATCACCCCAAGGATCAGTAGCGAGCAGTCCTTGCAATCCATAGATTTCAACCAAGACAGAGCCCCAGTATAACTCTGCGTCGATTAAGATATTTTAAGTGGTTCTTCCATTTATAAAGATCTACAGTCTTCAATGCTCCTTCTTCATAGCCACGGTTGATTTGAAGTGGGTTTGGGTCTAGTTCCCATCCCGGTCTCTTCGAAACAACACGTCAAAAGGTCTAATAGGGTAATTCATTTGATAGTCGGTTGTTTAACTATCAAATAATAACAGTATTGTTAAGTACATTGGCAGCTCAGGTCGTTTATATTAAAATACCTCATTAATCCATTTGATCGATTCTTATAATCGATTTCATAAATTCTATCTCGACAAAACTCTTCTTGGTCATTACTTGAAATATTCATCAATATTTTCTTTAGAAAACGTATTTAACAAACTTCCCATTTTATCCCTTTGCCTCGGACTATTACTATATCTTTTTATTTCCCTTTATGTTGGAAACATCGTTTATATTCTCAAAACTCTTTCGTATTCTCTTATCTTTGAAAAATATCGCTATAGCTTCATAAACCCCTTTTCATTTCATTTACCATTAGGAATATCGTTATATACACTTACCCAATCGATGTAAGTTTAATTACCAATTTTGTAAGGTTATAACTAACGTCAAGTGACGTACTTCTTAAGATATACTCTTAAATGGTTTTATTAACTTTAAACAATCGCGCTTATGAAACTTATAATTTTATATACAATTCCATTTCGAAACCAATATCACTCTTTATTTCTCATCTTTTATGAAAACCAAAATTTTATCGACTTATTTCCTTGAATACATGCTTTTGCCCAAACATACCATGTCATTACTTCGGAAATAGTATTATATTATATAAGTATAATCCTACATCGTTTTTAGCCCATGGAATGTCAAATGGAATTTTGCTTATTTAAAACCCAATGGTTTGTTATATTACTAAGTCCTTACAAATTAGTATTTCCTTATTTTCCTCAATAGATTATTTCCATCACCCTATACCATTACAAACTGATATCATCTTTTAATAATAGTGAGGCCGTTCAAGTTGGGGAATTTTAATTACTTCTCAGACCTTGATCGACAACATTCTTTCGCAAGACAAATTGTAACCCAAAAACCTGATATTCCATTCCCATTTCCCTTTACTATGATTTCATAAATCCATTTTCATTTATTTGAAACCCACTTTACACCCTAATTTCCTTTACTTAACTAGGAAACTTCCTCTAAACAATCTTATTTATCGTTGGATTCCACTATGGTTTTATAACCCATTTCTTACATTGGTAACCTTCTTATAATCTCTTTACTTAATTTATTAAGTAATATTCACCATACCCCTTGTTAAGGCTTATTATAACCATGCTTATTTTTTTATAAAATCTTATTGCTATTTTCGCATTAGCTTACGCGTCACTTTTACAAACTTTGTTTGTAAATTCGGATTAAAAATCCTTTCATAAAATTCTTACCAGGCTTCAATCAAAATTATTTCCATTTGATCACTTTTCAATTTAATATTTAAAAAGAAACTGCTTTAATTATTATTAATTGAAATAATAATATACTTCAACATCACTAACTAAAAGTAGTTAATTTCATTATTAACTAGAAATAGAATAATTAATCATTGTTAAAAGATTATTAGATCAAAATTAAATTAATTGACAATAATTAACTTGATAATAACTTTAAATTATAGCTAATCAAAGATTAACTAACTTTAAACAATATTCGTTGAGCTTGACGAATATTCAGAAAACTATCGATTTGATTAATTATAATCAAATCAACCTAATCGTCAACTCTAATTAAAATAGTCTCCTTTGTCGATCGTAAACATCGGTTAATCATTAACTGATTTCTAATCATCTTTCCCCTTTAAATTAATTAACAACTTAATTAATTTAAAAAACATCATTTACTTGTTTTATAACAACAATTATTAAATTTTACCAACCCGTATATTTGTTCCTGACTTCGTGTTCTTAAAACAACATGTGAATTCGTTACAAAAGCGTTTAATAAATCCTTTTATAAAACACGATTATAAATATAAATATATTTAAAAACATATATTTTATAAACTGGTATAAAATAACATAAAATTTCCATTTCAATTATAAAATAAATTTATAATTTAAACCTTCGTCAGTTTGCCTAACGGCAAAACAACGTCATAAATAATAGATTTTAGGCCATCACTACCAACCACTTAATCAATACTATCGATTGATTAAAATCACAACAACGATTAACATCCATTCAATTCGAACAGGTTTTGATATCATTTTGGGTTAACAATTCATCCGTATGAATAATATGAACACTAAAATAAATTTGAGGAATCCGGTTTGATTCCTCCAACCTGTTCATCTCTGCATCACATATCACAATAATATATGATATATGAAATGATTTCATAATGCATTTAAAACGACGAAATATAATCAATGCCAACCAATCAAACAGTAGCAACCAGTAACACCCATAACATCCAATCAACCAATATATACTATCAGTGGTACGTTATAATTAGCACATACGTTGTAATTATATGAATTTATCACATCATAGTATTCTAGAAAAGTGTAAGAGCTAACTCACCATTTTATATCGATCGATGAACCGCGCGTTGTTTTTTATAACGTCAAATACGTTTGAAATTACATAAAATTCCAACAGCTTCTGATTTGCACCAAACCAGGTCGATCACCAAGGCTTCGTTGCCACGATTCCAACAAACCCAGTTTCATTTAATTTGATTACAAACAAGCGAAATATCACTGTTACAATATATAAATGGGTTTTAATTAACTAATAATTAACGTTATTACTAATATAAAAATTGATTAGTTTACCCAATCATTGATTACGTTTTAATTATTAAACGTGTCATTAACGGTTTTATTAGGCCCCTATTCCATGATTTACTTCACGCGTCTTTCACCCGATGCCCTATCAAGTTGGGGACTTCGATCTTCTTCAAACCCGATATCTAAACAAAACAAGAATGTTTTCAACTTGGATCTAAACCAATATATACCCATTTAAATTTTAAATAATTCCCAATTAGCTAATTACCATTTGACGGTTTAACCACGTCAGCAAGCACTATCCCTCCCACGTGTTTTCTTCTCGTTCACTCCTAACGCCCGACATCTTCCCATAATTTCTTCGATGACCCAGTCCTCCGCAATCAACTTCTTCCACTACACGCTACATGAAGTTCTCCATATGGACAAAAACACTCCCCAACCCTTTAACCCACTACAGCTCCTCTTCTTCCAGTTTCAACGCCCAGTGCACCTTCACTTCCACTCACATCCTCCACCGACTTCTACTCACCACCTCCTAGCATGCAAAATAACCAAACTTCCTTTTCCAATCATCACGTTTGAAACTCCACGTCACCCATACAATCGTTTCAAGCCTACTGTCATTCCTTTCTACCTTTTCTACTCCGCTCACTGCTGACCTCGCCAACTCCCTCTCGTTCAAGCTCTCCGACCATCGATCTCCACTTTTCATGATAACAACCTGCGCACAACTCCCACTTAACTCGCCAACAAAATACATCGACACTGCATGGGTTAACTACCGAAGACTTCCTCCCTCTTCACGCGAGACTGCAGCTTCAACTCTGCACCCACCTGCTACTTTCCATGCAAACTTCACTAAATTTCTTTAGACAACCGATCACTACTCCTCCCTTAAGCCTTCCATATATCACTATTCGTCAAACAAACACAGTCCTGCACTTCTTTTTCCAACATTATACAACCCGCCTTCCATCGATCCTATTGTTTCGCTCTAGAAAACCAACGCGCCCCTCAGCTCCAGCTTAAAATACATACCACGTCCGTACTGCCCTCGCCATCTTCTCTACGTTTTACTGTCTCCTCAACAGACCAGTCCCACATGCCTCCATCACCTACAAATCCTCTTCATGCAGTAACTTTCCCGTTAGAGTTTGTTTGAAGAAGAAGAACAGCGAGGTTTTTATTTGTTTTGGATTTGGTGAGGATTGAAGAAATAGAACGAGGCACGGGGTGTATATATAAGAGCATCTCCAACAGTGTTACGGGCCGTAACGTTACGGCCCGTAACATTACGGGAGATATCTTTGATATGTCCCAGCAGGCGCGAGCTGATTTTATCGGCTCGCAGCCTGCGAGCTGATTTTATCAGCTCGCGAGCTCGCGAGCTGATAAAATCAGCTCGCGATCTTCCGAGCCCATCTATGGCTCGGGAAGTTTGTGGGTGGGGGGGGGGTTGTGTGGAATGTGTGTTCATTTGATTAAATATTTAGTTCTTATTTTTATCTACTTATTAATTTTTATTAGTAGATTATATACGAAAGATTATAGTTTAGAAGATTATATACGAAAGATTATATTTTAAATATATAGAACGTGAAATTTTTATATAGGAAAGATTACAATGATTCAACTAGGGGGTTTTCGCATAACAATAACCTTACAGATACAACCGACCGTTACAGATACAACCGACCGTTACAGATACAACCGACCGTTACAGATACAACACCGAATAATAGTACATGCCTACTACATCATCGCAAACATTAAAAGTACACATTCAATTTCAAGGGAGTCGCATTGCGTTCAGTCGCAACTCTTGAACAAGATTTTCGAGACGCATAATCTCTCGTTCGAGTTGGTTTGCATATACTATTCCCCGTGGGCACAACGGCTCGTCAATCCATTCCGTGTAGCTGCATCCATTTGGATAGAATCGACATTGCTGCATGCGCCGACCTATATTGTCGCCTTCTGCACGAACCATAACTTCGACCACATGACCGCAGTAGCAAAGTACAGGATAAGATTCACCTTCATGTTCATGTGGTGGTACTCGGTAGAACTCTACTTGTTGTTGTGGTTGAGCGAGAGTCTGTTCGTTTGCTAGTTGAACATGTGGCACTTGAACTTGTTGTAGATGTTGGAGGTTCCCCTGTTCATGTGATGGTTCATCATGGGGTGTAATTTGGATTAGAAACTCGAATTCGTCTTCGAGCGCTTGAAGTCTCATCTGTTCGTACGCTTGTTCATCAGAGTCAGTTTAGGATGGCCAAGAAGGCATTTTTGAGTGAGTAAGTAGTAGAATGAGAACTAAGTTGTTTGAGTGAGGTATTATGTGAGTAAATTGCATTGAGATATATAGGCAAGGAGTGTACAAATCAATAACAAAAATCATGATGGTACCGGTCACTGTTTCGCCTGACGTAATACTGTAGGGAATCTCTTTTTCTTACTGTCTTGATGTGAACAGACACTGTTGTTGGGCAGAGTCTCGATGTTACAGCTCGAGTAATGATGACAGTGCTTTATCAATATTCACCTACACTTATTTAAACATTTCATTCCCCGTCTCTCAACCATGACCATTATTTGTGCTTTCTAAATCAACCAAGGCAGTAAGGTGAGAAACCACTTATTATTTTTTCTACTGGTTCAAGTACTTTTTTAAATCGGACTAACTTTTTTTTTATTCCGTGTAGCTTTAATGGCCGATGGGGAGATTAGTGATGAACTTATGGAAAAAATGTTTGATGAGTTTGAACAGAACAACCAGGAGGAGAAAGTGCGTGGATTCGTTCCAAATACACAAGTAGATGAAGTTAGTAAATCCGAAACACAACCAAGAAAACACACAGCTAGGCAAAGGGTTAACCAACCTCGACGCAATCCAAGTAAAGCAAGCTCCAGTGCTGCTACAACCGAATTCTCTTCTACGGACTTACTTATACTCGTGAAATCCTATATCGAATGTGATAAAAGAGATTTGCAACTGAAGAAAAATGGAGGAGGACTTACCCATGAAGAATTTTGGTCCATGATAACAAGATTACATAACAACCACCGTTCATGCACTATTACACGAAAGTCTGCCGAAATTCTTATGGCTCATCGGCGGTTCGTTAAAAATTGTGAACGATACCAGATGATTATACAGGTAGTTGAAGATGAAAACGTATTTAAAACGAATAGGGCAACTTATGATTCTCGTTACCTTGTAGATTACGGCACTGATTTTGTTGGTCATGAGGCGTTTGAACTACGTTGTAGTTGGCTAACCCGATGATCTTTCGTTTACTTTGTGTTGTATCTTTCGTTTATTAGATAATCCTTTGTAAAAAGGATGAATTTCTTATAATTGTTTACGCAATAACAAAATATATAAAGCAAACATTTCATTATAAAAAAAGCGGTTGCTACAGAAGGAAATACAACGTTAATACAACAACATAATACGAGCAACTACTAATACGAGCATCTACTAATACGAGCATCTACTAATACGAGCAACTACTAATACGTTACTACATCAACTGTGGAAACCTTGACGTTATAATACGACGTTTCATCCCCATCCAAAATTCCTTTTCCAAATCAGACATTCCATCCAGATCTTTGTCCATGATAGCGTTCTCTTCTTGTTCTTTCTTATACGCATCTTGCTGTTTCTTATACGCATCGTGCTCTTTCTTATACGCTAAGTCCTCCGAAAGAATTTGAAGTTTCTTCTCTTCCAGATCAGCAATCCTTTTCAAAACTTCTGTTCTATCCCTAGCTTCTACAAGCCTTTTTTCCGCTCTACGACTGTGTTCTTCGTGTCGGGCGTTCACTTTTGATTCAAGCTCAACCGTTGTTTTGCCCCTTCTTTTCGCCGCTTTGCATCCCTCAGGTCTAAAATCTTCGTCATTCGTAGCATTGAACTCATCAAGTAGGTTTTCCCCTACACATTGAGAAATATTGCCACCTGAGCCGCTAGGACTAGAAGAATAACCCGATTTTGAACTTTTTTTCTTGGCCTTGCTAGCACTTTGAACATCGCGGAGACTCTTGGCAAGTTCTGAGTTCCACTTTGGTTGACTAGTAAGCAGATCATAACAATGCATAAACTGGTAATAGTGTGCCCTTTTCGTTCCATTTTCTCTAGGAAAAAACTTCTTGAACTCCTCATTCGCTAGTCGTTTCTACTTACCAAAATAAAATGTATCAATTAAAATGCTAACACCCATAAATAAAGTACGTACAAATACATACATACCAGATTATGTTCTCCTCCCATGCCGCTTGGATTCGCTATCTTTAGTTTGTACACTTGTGACTCATAATATTGGGTTTGGCGGCTTATTTTCCCAAAACGTCCCTGGATCGCCGATAACGTCCTTTGGCATCCCGGATGCCTCTCAACGAAGGATTTTTCCACTTTTTTCCAAAACACAGCGCCTGTTTGGTCGTTCCCCGTTGCAGAATCTTGTGTGAAATGACAATATATGTTGCATAGAGAAATGTCTTCTTCGTCAGTCCACAGAGTGGTTCCTTGCCTGCTCGATGGAGTTTCAAATATATTGCTCGTGTTGCCTTGTGAGAACTGAGTTCCATCTATCGTTGGATGCGAAAATTCTCCGAATGGGGAAGACATTATATAGCAAGACTTGGTGTGGAGTAGAGAGATGTAGAAAGAAGATATGAATATGTTGTGATGAAGAAAGAATGCGATGGAATGCTTTTATAACTGAAAATATGGCCGTTAGAAAAGTTTTCACCGTTTTATGGCCGTTGGTAATCAAAATCGAGGCGGAAATGGCCGTTGGAAGCCATTGGATTGAGATAGCCGTTGGGGAATTGGGGAGGGAGATGGCGAGCCGATTTTATCAGCTCGCCATGTTGCGAGCTGATTTTATCAGCGCGAGCTGATAAAATCGGCTCGCCACATGGCGAGCTGATAAAATCAGCTCGCCGGACTCATTCCGGATCCTGAATCGAAGCTGTAATATTCCGCTGAATATTACACGAGAGGATAAGAGCATCTCCAACAGTGTTACGGGCCGTAATGTTACGGCCCGTAACATTACGGGAGATATCTTTGATATGTCCCAGCAGGCGCGAGCTGATTTTATCGGCTCGCAGCCTGCGAGCTGATTTTATCAGCTCGCGAGCTCGCGAGCTGATAAAATCAGCTCGCGATCTTCCGAGCCCATCTATGGCTCGGGAAGTTTGTGGGGGGTGGGGTTGTGTGGAATGTGTGTTCATTTGATTAAATATTTAGTTCTTATTTTTATCTACTTATTAATTTTTATTAGTAGATTATATACGAAAGATTATAGTTTAGAAGATTATATACGAAAGATTATATTTTAAATATATAGAACGTGAAATTTTTATATAGGAAAGATTACAATGATTCAACTAGGGGGTTTTCGCATAACAATAACCTTACAGATACAACCGACCGTTACAAATACAACCGACCGTTACAGATACAACCGACCGTTACAGATACAACACCGAATAATAGTACATGCCTACTACATCATCGCAAACATTAAAAGTACACATTCAATTTCAAGGGAGTCGCATTGCGTTCAGTCGCAACTCTTGAACAAGATTTTCGAGACGCATAATCTCTCGTTCGAGTTGGTTTGCATATACTATTCCCCGTGGGCACAACGGCTCGTCAATCCATTCCGTGTAGCTGCATCCATTTGGATAGAATCGACATTGCTGCATGCGCCGACCTATATTGTCGCCTTCTGCACGAACCATAACTTCGACAACATGACCGCAGTAGCAAAGTACAGGATAAGATTCACCTACATGTTCATGTGGTGGTACTCGGTAGAACTCTACTTGTTGTTGTGG
The DNA here is from genome assembly GCA_030737875.1 of Allium sativum. NCBI lineage: Eukaryota > Viridiplantae > Streptophyta > Magnoliopsida > Asparagales > Amaryllidaceae > Allium > Allium sativum. Next base: position 295,831,097 of record CM060919.1, read on the forward strand.
TTGAGCGAGAGTCTGTTCGTTTGCTAGTTGAACATGTGGCACTTGAACTTGTTGTAGATGTTGGAGGTTCCCCTGTTCATGTGATGGTTCATCATGGGGTGTAATTTGGATTAGAAACTCGAATTCGTCTTCGAGCGCTTGAAGTCTCATCTGTTCGTACGCTTGTTCATCAGAGTCAGTTTCGAATGGCCAAGAAGGCATTTTCGAGTGAGTAAGTAGTAGAATGAGAACGAAGTTGTTTTAGTGAGGTATTATGTGAGTAAATTGCATTGAGATATATAGGCAAGGAGTGTACAAATCAATAACAAAAATCATGATGGTACCGGTCACTGTTTCGCCTGACGTAATACTGTAGGGAATCTCTTTTTCTTACTGTCTTGATGTGAACAGACACTGTTGTTGGGCAGAGTCTCGATGTTACAGCTCGAGTAATGATGACAGTGCTTTATCAATATTCACCTACACTTATTTAAACATTTCGTTCCCCGTCTCTCAACCATGACCATTATTTGTGCTTTCTAAATCAACCAAGGCAGTAAGGTGAGAAACCACTTATTATTTTTTCTACTGGTTTAAGTACTTTTTTAAATCGGACTAACTTTTTTTTTTATTCCGTGTAGCTTTAATGGCCGATGGGGAGATTAGTGATGAACTTATGGAAAAAATGTTTGATGAGTTTGAACGGAACAACCAGGAGGAGAAAGTGCGTGGATTCGTTCCAAATACACAAGTAGATGAAGTTAGTAAATCCGAAACACAACCAAGAAAACACACAGCTAGGCAAAGGGTTAACCAACCTCGACGCAATCCAAGTAAAGCAAGCTCCAGTGCTGCTACAACCGAATTCTCTTCTACGGACTTACTTATACTCGTGAAATCCTATATCGAATGTGATAAAAGAGATTTGCAACTGAAGAAAAATGGAGGAGGACTTACCCATGAAGAATTTTGGTCCATGATAACAAGATTACATAACAACCACCGTTCATGCACTACTACACGAACGTCTGCCGAAATTCTTATGGCTCATCGGCGGTTCGTTAAAAATTGTGAACGATACCAGATGATTATACAGGTAGTTGAAGATGAAAACGTATTTAAAACGAATAGGGCAACTTATGATTCTCGTTACCTTGTAGATTACGGCACTGATTTTGTTGGTCATGAGGCGTTTGAACTACGTTGTAGTTGGCTAACCCGATGATCTTTCGTTTACTTTGTGTTGTATCTTTCGTTTATTAGATAATCCTTTGTAAAAAGGATGAATTTCTTATAATTGTTTACGCAATAACAAAATATATAAAGCAAACATTTCATTATAAAAAAAGCGGTTGCTACAGAAGGAAATACAACGTTAATACAACAACATAATACGAGCAACTACTAATACGAGCATCTACTAATACGAGCATCTACTAATACGAGCAACTACTAATACGTTACTACATCAACTGTGGAAACCTTGACGTTATAATACGATGTTTCATCCCCATCCAAAATTCCTTTTCCAAATCAGACATTCCATCCAGATCTTTGTCCATGATAGCGTTCTCTTCTTGTTCTTTCTTATACGCATCTTGCTGTTTCTTATACGCATCGTGCTCTTTCTTATACGCTAAGTCCTCCGAAAGAATTTGAAGTTTCTTCTCTTCCAGATCAGCAATCCTTTTCAAAACTTCTGTTCTATCCCTAGCTTCTACAAGCCTTTTTTCCGCTCTACGACTGTGTTCTTCGTGTCGGGCGTTCACTTTTGATTCAAGCTCAACCGTTGTTTTGCCCCTTCTTTTCGCCGCTTTGCATCCCTCAGGTCTAAAATCTTCGTCATTCGTAGCATTGAACTCATCAAGTAGGTTTTCCCCTACACATTGAGAAATATTGCCACCTGAGCCGCTAGGACTAGAAGAATAACCCGATTTTGAACTTTTTTTCTTGGCCTTGCTAGCACTTTGAACATCGCGGAGACTCTTGGCAAGTTCTGAGTTCCACTTTGGTTGACTAGTAAGCAGATCATAACAATGCATAAACTGGTAATAGTGTGCCCTTTTCGTTCCATTTTCTCTAGGAAAAAACTTCTTGAACTCCTCATTCGCTAGTCGTTTCTACTTACCAAAATAAAATGTATCAATTAAAATGCTAACACCCATAAATAAAGTACGTACAAATACATACATACCAGATTATGTTCTCCTCCCATGCCGCTTGGATTCGCTATCTTTAGTTTGTACACTTGTGACTCATAATATTGGGTTTGGCGGCTTATTTTCCCAAAACGTCCCTGGATCGCCGATAACGTCCTTTGGCATCCCGGATGCCTCTCAACGAAGGATTTTTCCACTTTTTTCCAAAACGCAGCGCCTGTTTGGTCGTTCCCCGTTGCAGAATCTTGTGTGAAATGACAATATATGTTGCATAGAGAAATGTCTTCTTCGTCAGTCCACAGAGTGGTTCCTTGCCTGCTCGATGGAGTTTCAAATATATTGCTCGTGTTGCCTTGTGAGAACTGAGTTCCATCTATCGTCGGATGCGAAAATTCTCCGAATGAGGAAGACATTATATAGAAAGACTTGGTGTGGAGTAGAGAGATGTAGAAAGAAGATATGAATATGTTGTGATGAAGAAAGAATGCGATGGAATGCTTTTATAACTGAAAATATGGCCGTTAGAAAAGTTTTCACCGTTTTATGGCCGTTGGTAATCAAAATCGAGGCGGAAATGGCCGTTGGAAGCCATTGGATTGAGATAGCCGTTGGGGAATTGGGGAGGGAGATGGCGAGCCGATTTTATCAGCTCGCCATGTTGCGAGCTGATTTTATCAGCGCGAGCTGATAAAATCGGCTCGCCACATGGCGAGCTGATAAAATCAGCTCGCCGGACTCATTCCGGATCCTGAATCGAAGCTGTAATATTCCGCTGAATATTACACGAGAGGATAAGAGCATCTCCAACAGTGTTATGGGCCGTAACCTTACGGCCCGTAACATTACGGGAGATATCTTTGATATGTCCCAGCAGGCGCGAGCTGATTTTATCGGCTCGCAGCCTGCGAGCTGATTTTATCAGCTCGCGAGCTGATAAAATCAGCTCGCGATCTTCCGAGCCCATTTATGGCTCGGGAAGTTTGTGGGGGGGGGGGGGGGTTGTGTGGAATGTGTGTTCATTTGATTAAATATTTAGTTCTTATTTTTATCTACTTATTAATTTTTATTAGTAGATTATATACGAAAGATTATAGTTTAGAAGATTATATACGAAAGATTATATTTTAAATATATAGAACGTGAAATTTTTATATAGGAAAGATTACAATGATTCAACTAGGGGGTTTTCGCATAACAATAACCTTACAGATACAACCGACCGTTACAGATACAACCGACCGTTACAGATACAACCGACCGTTACAGATACAACACCGAATAATAATACATGCCTACTACATCATCGCAAACATTAAAAGTACACATTCAATTTCAAGGGAGTCGCATTGCGTTCAGTCGCAACTCTTGAACAAGATTTTCGAGACGCATAATCTCTCGTTCGAGTTGGTTTGCATATACTATTCCCCGTGGGCACAACGGCTCGTCAATCCATTCCGTGTAGCTGCATCCATTTGGATAGAATCGACATTGCTGCATGCACCGACCTATATTGTCGCCTTCTGCACGAACCATAACTTCGACCACATGACCGCAGTAGCAAAGTACAGGATAAGATTCACCTTCATGTTTATGTGGTGGTACTCGGTAGAACTCTACTTGTTGTTGTGGTTGAGCGAGAGTCTGTTCGTTTGCTAGTTGAACATGTGGCACTTGAACTTGTTGTAGATGTTGGAGGTTCCCCTGTTCATGTGATGGTTCATCATGGGGTGTAATTTGGATTAGAAACTCGAATTCGTCTTCGAGCGCTTGAAGTCTCATCTGTTCGTACGCTTGTTCATCAGAGTCAGTTTCGGATGGCCAAGAAGGCATTTTCGAGTGAGTAAGTAGTAGAATGAGAACGAAGTTGTTTGAGTGAGGTATTATGTGAGTAAATTGCATTGACATATATAGGAAAGGAGTGTACAAATCAATAACAAAAATCATGATGGTACCGGTCACTGTTTCGCCTGACGTAATACTGTAGGGAATCTCTTTTTCTTACTGTCTTGATGTGAACAGACACTGTTGTTGGGCAGAGTCTCGATGTTACAGCTCGAGTAATGATGACAGTGCTTTATCAATATTCACCTACACTTATTTAAACATTTCATTCCCCGTCTCTCAACCATGACCATTATTTGTGCTTTCTAAATCAACCAAGGCAGTAAGGTGAGAAACCACTTATTATTTTTTCTACTGGTTCAAGTACTTTTTTAAATCGGACTAACTTTTTTTTTTATTCCGTGTAGCTTTAATGGCCGATGGGGAGATTAGTGATGAACTTATGGAAAAAATGTTTGATGAGTTTGAACGGAACAACCAGGAGGAGAAAGTGCGTGGATTCGTTCCAAATACACAAGTAGATGAAGTTAGTAAATCCGAAACACAACCAAGAAAACACACAGCTAGGCAAAGGGTTAACCAACCTCGACGCAATCCAAGTAAAGCAAGCTCCAGTGCTGCTACAACCGAATTCTCTTCTACGGACTTACTTATACTCGTGAAATCCTATATCGAATGTGATAAAAGAGATTTGCAACTGAAGAAAAATGGAGGAGGACTTACCCATGAAGAATTTTGGTCCATGATAACAAGATTACATAACAACCACCGTTCATGCACTACTACACGAACGTCTGCCGAAATTCTTATGGCTCATCGGCGGTTCGTTAAAAATTGTGAACGATACCAGATGATTATACAGGTAGTTGAAGATGAAAACGTATTTAAAACGAATAGGGCAACTTATGATTCTCGTTACCTTGTAGATTACGGCACTGATTTTGTTGGTCATGAGGCGTTTGAACTACGTTGTAGTTGGCTAACCCGATGATCTTTCGTTTACTTTGTGTTGTATCTTTCGTTTATTAGATAATCCTTTGTAAAAAGGATGAATTTCTTATAATTGTTTACGCAATAACAAAATATATAAAGCAAACATTTCATTATAAAAAAAGCGGTTGCTACAGAAGGAAATACAACGTTAATACAACAACATAATACGAGCAACTACTAATACGAACATCTACTAATACGAGCATCTACTAATACGAGCAACTACTAATACGTTACTACATCAACTGTGGAAACCTTGACGTTATAATACGATGTTTCATCCCCATCCAAAATTCCTTTTCCAAATCAGACATTCCATCCAGATCTTTGTCCATAATAGCGTTCTCTTCTTGTTCTTTCTTAAACGCATCTTGCTGTTTCTTATACGCATCGTGCTCTTTCTTATACGCTAAGTCCTCCGAAAGAATTTGAAGTTTCTTCTCTTCCAGATCAGCAATCCTTTTCAAAACTTCTGTTCTATCCCTAGCTTCTACAAGCCTTTTTTCCGCTCTACGACTGTGTTCTTCGTGTCGGGCGTTCACTTTTGATTCAAGCTCAACCGTTGTTTTGCCCCTTCTTTTCGCCGCTTTGCATCCCTCAGGTCTAAAATCTTCGTCATTCGTAGCATTGAACTCATCAAGTAGGTTTTCCCCTACACATTGAGAAATATTGCCACCTGAGCCGCTAGGACTAGAAGAATAATCCGATTTTGAACTTTTTTTCTTGGCCTTGCTAGCACTTTGAACATCGCAGAGACTCTTGGCAAGTTCTGAGTTCCACTTTGGTTGACTAGTAAGCAGATCATAACAATGCATAAACTGGTAATAGTGTGCCCTTTTCGTTCCATTTTCTCTAGGAAAAAACTTCTTGAACTCCTCATTCGCTAGTCGTTTCTACTTACCAAAATAAAATGTATCAATTAAAATGCTAACACCCATAAATAAAGTACGTACAAATACATACATACCAGATTATGTTCTCCTCCCATGCCGCTTGGATTCGCTATCTTTAGTTTGTACACTTGTGACTCATAATATTGGGTTTGGCGGCTTATTTTCCCAAAACGTCCCTGGATCGCCGATAACGTCCTTTGGCATCCCGGATGCCTCTCAACGAAGGATTTTTCCACTTTTTTCCAAAACGCAGCGCCTGTTTGGTCGTTCCCCGTTGCAGAATCTTGTGTGAAATGACAATATATGTTGCATAGAGAAATGTCTTCTTCGTCAGTCCACAGAGTGGTTCCTTGCCTGCTCGATGGAGTTTCAAATATATTGCTCGTGTTGCCTTGTGAGAACTGAGTTCCATCTATCGTCGGATGCGAAAATTCTCCGAATGGGGAAGACATTATATAGCAAGACTTGGTGTGGAGTAGAGAGATGTAGAAAGAAGATATGAATATGTTGTGATGAAGAAAGAATGCGATGGAATGCTTTTATAACTGAAAATATGGCCGTTAGAAAAGTTTTCACCGTTTTATGGCCGTTGGTAATCAAAATCGAGGCGGAAATGGCCGTTGGAAGCCATTGGATTAAGATAGCCGTTGGGGAATTGGGGAGGGAGATGGCGAGCCGATTTTATCAGCTCGCCATGTTGCGAGCTGATTTTATCAGCGCGAGCTGATAAAATCGGCTCGCCACATGGCGAGCTGATAAAATCAGCTCGCCGGACTCATTCCGGATCCTAAATCGAAGCTGTAATATTCCGCTGAATATTACACGAGAGGATAAGAGCATCTCCAACAGTGTTACGGGCCGTAACCTTACGGCCCGTAACATTACGGGAGATATCTTTGATATGTCCCAGCAGGCGCGAGCTGATTTTATCGGCTCGCAGCCTGCGAGCTGATAAAATCAGCTCGCGATCTTCCGAGCCCATCTATGGCTCGGGAAGTTTGTGGGGGGGGGGGGGGTTGTGTGGAATGTGTGTTCATTTGATTAAATATTTAGTTCTTATTTTTATCTACTTATTAATTTTTATTAGTAGATTATATACGAAAGATTATAGTTTAGAAGATTATATTTTAAATATATAGAACGTGAAATTTTTATATAGGAAAGATTACAATGATTCAACTAGGGGGTTTTCGCATAACAATAACCTTACAGATACAACCGACCGTTACAGATACAACCGACCGTTACAGATACAACACCGAATAATAGTACATGCCTACTACATCATCGCAAACATTAAAAGTACACATTCAATTTCAAGGGAGTCGCATTGCGTTCAGTCGCAACTCTTGAACAAGATTTTCGAGACGCATAATCTCTCGTTCGAGTTGGTTTGCATATACTATTCCCCGTGGGCACAACGGCTCGTCAATCCATTCCGTGTAGCTGCATCCATTTGGATAGAATCGACATTACTGCATGCGCCGACCTATATTGTCGCCTTCTGCACGAACCATAACTTCGACCACATGACCGCAGTAGCAAAGTACAGGATAAGATTCACCTTCATGTTCATGTGGTGGTACTCGGTAGAACTCTACTTGTTGTTGTGGTTGAGCGAGAGTCTGTTCGTTTGCTAGTTGAACATGTGGCACTTGAACTTGTTGTAGATGTTGGAGGTTCCCCTGTTCATGTGATGGTTCATCATGGGGTGTAATTTGGATTAGAAACTCGAATTCGTCTTCGAGCGCTTGAAGTCTCATCTGTTCGTACGCTTGTTCATCAGAGTCAGTTTCGGATGGCCAAGAAGGCATTTTCGAGTGAGTAAGTAGTAGAATGAGAACGAAGTTGTTTGAGTGAGGTATTATGTGAGTAAATTGCATTGAGATATATAGGCAAGGAGTGTACAAATCAATAACAAAAATCATGATGGTACCGGTCACTGTTTCGCCTGACGTAATACTGTAGGGAATCTCTTTTTCTTACTGTCTTGATGTGAACAGACACTGTTGTTGGGCAGAGTCTCGATGTTACAGCTCGAGTAATGATGACAGTGCTTTATCAATATTCACCTACACTTATTTAAACATTTCATTCCCCGTCTCTCAACCATGACCATTATTTGTGCTTTCTAAATCAACCAAGGCAGTAAGGTGAGAAACCACTTATTATTTTTTCTACTGGTTCAAGTACTTTTTTAAATCGGACTAACTTTTTTTTTTATTCCGTGTAGCTTTAATGGGGAGATTAGTGATGAACTTATGGAAAAAATGTTTGATGAGTTTGAACGGAACAACCAGGAGGAGAAAGTGCGTGGATTCGTTCCAAATACACAAGTAGATGAAGTTAGTAAATCCGAAACACAACCAAGAAAACACACAGCTAGGCAAAGGGTTAACCAACCTCGACGCAATCCAAGTAAAGCAAGCTCCAGTGCTGCTACAACCGAATTCTCTTCTACGGACTTACTTATACTCGTGAAATCCTATATCGAATGTGATAAAAGAGATTTGCAACTGAAGAAAAATGGAGGAGGACTTACCCATGAAGAATTTTGTTCCATGATAACAAGATTACATAACAACCACCGTTCATGCACTACTACACGAACGTCTGCCGAAATTCTTATGGCTCATCGGCGGTTCGTTAAAAATTGTGAACGATACCAGATGATTATACAGGTAGTTGAAGATGAAAACGTATTTAAAACGAATAGGGCAACTTATGATTCTCGTTACCTTGTAGATTACGGCACTGATTTTGTTGGTCATGAGGCGTTTGAACTACGTTGTAGTTGGCTAACCCGATGATCTTTCGTTTACTTTGTGTTGTATCTTTCGTTTATTAGATAATCCTTTGTAAAAAGGATGAATTTCTTATAATTGTTTACGCAATAACAAAATATATAAAGCAAACATTTCATTATAAAAAAAGCGGTTGCTACAGAAGGAAATACAACGTTAATACAACAACATAATACGAGCAACTACTAATACGAGCATCTACTAATACGAGCATCTACTAATACGAGCAACTACTAATACGTTACTACATCAACTGTGGAAACCTTGACGTTATAATACGACATTTCATCCCCATCCAAAATTCCTTTTCCAAATCAGACATTCCATCCAGATCTTTGTCCATGATAGCGTTCTCTTCTTGTTCTTTCTTATACGCATCTTGCTGTTTCTTATACGCATCGTGCTCTTTCTTATACGCTAAGTCCTCCGAAAGAATTTGAAGTTTCTTCTCTTCCAGATCAGCAATCCTTTTCAAAACTTCTGTTCTATCCCTAGCTTCTACAAGCCTTTTTTCCGCTCTACGACTGTGTTCTTCGTGTCGGGCGTTCACTTTTGATTCAAGCTCAACCGTTGTTTTGCCCCTTCTTTTCGCCGCTTTGCATCCCTCAGGTCTAAAATCTTCGTCATTCGTAGCATTGAACTCATCAAGTAGGTTTTCCCCTACACATTGAGAAATATTGCCACCTGAGCCGCTAGGACTAGAAGAATAACCCGATTTTGAACTTTTTTTCTTGGCCTTGCTAGCACTTTGAACATCGCGGAGACTCTTGGCAAGTTCTGAGTTCCACTTTGGTTGACTAGTAAGCAGATCATAACAATGCATAAACTGGTAATAGTGTGCCCTTTTCGTTCCATTTTCTCTAGGAAGAAACTTCTTGAACTCCTCATTCGCTAGTCGTTTCTACTTACCAAAATAAAATGTATCAATTAAAATGCTAACACCCATAAATAAAGTACGTACAAATACATACATACCAGATTATGTTCTCCTCCCATGCCGCTTGGATTCGCTATCTTTAGTTTGTACACTTGTGACTCATAATATTGGGTTTGGCGGCTTATTTTCCCATAACGTCCCTGGATCGCCGATAACGTCCTTTGGCATCCCGGATGCCTCTCAACGAAGGATTTTTCCACTTTTTTCCAAAACGCAGCGCCTGTTTGGTCGTTCCCCGTTGCAGAATCTTGTGTGAAATGACAATATATGTTGCATAGAGAAATGTCTTCTTCGTCAGTCCACAGAGTGGTTCCTTGCCTGCTCGATGGAGTTTCAAATATATTGCTCGTGTTGCCTTGTGAGAACTGAGTTCCATCTATCGTCGGATGCGAAAATTCTCCGAATGGGGAAGACATTATATAGCAAGACTTGGTGTGGAGTAGAGAGATGTAGAAAGAAGATATGAATATGTTGTGATGAAGAAAGAATGCGATGGAATGCTTTTATAACTGAAAATATGGCCGTTAGAAAAGTTTTCACCGTTTTATGGCCGTTGGTAATCAAAATCGAGGCGGAAATGGCCGTTGGAAGCCATTGGATTGAGATAGCCGTTGGGGAATTGGGGAGGGAGATGGCGAGCCGATTTTATCAGCTCGCCATGTTGCGAGCTGATTTTATCAGCGCGAGCTGATAAAATCGGCTCGCCACATGGCGAGCTGATAAAATCAGCTCGCCGGACTCATTCCGGATCCTGAATCGAAGCTGTAATATTCCGCTGAATATTACACGAGAGGATAACTGTTGGGTGCAAAAACAACCCGTGTTACGCCCCGTAACATGAATATTGCCCTTTGTTGGAGATGCTCTAACTGTTGGGTGCAAAAACAACCCGTATTACGCCCCGTAACATGAATATTGCCCTTTGTTGGAGATGCTCTAAGCAGAGGACCCTTTTTATTTTATTATTATATATATATATTATATAATACGTAGCCGAACCCTAAAAGTATAACGCAACTTGTTTATGTTTTCGAAATGCATAGGGAGGCAGAGGTAACATGGGGTGCAGACGTTACAGGGATATTTTTATGTTTTTATTTTATTTATATAATATTATATGAACAGGTGTTCGAACGGAAACAAAACGATGGCCGCAATTCTTAACCCTTGCAATCCTACGTACATGCCAAAGATATTGAGAAATATATGAAAATGACAGTCCAAAGGATTTTCGTAGATTTGCACATGCCATATTTGTTTAGATAGGATCTATCATGTTGTATTTGTATTTATTTAGTTAATTTTCAGTCATTTTCAGTTTGCCGAAATGGTTGACCACACATAGAAGTTTATATTTGCAAAGATCTCAATATATTTTTATGAGCTGCTGCCAAAATTTGTGTAGGGATTAGGATAAGATTTGGCGCAGATAGCTAAGGCAGCATGAAAGACAAGATAAAGATTAGAAAATATATTGCTAAGAATTTTTCTTAGGCCAGATTATCTTCTAAGGCATGAACGATTATTTTCCTTTCAAGTCAATATTCGCTAAAGATCTTTCACGTGGTAAGGCATGGTAAGGCCGAGAAGCATGTGCATTTTGAATATAGGCAATGCGCTGATATAGACATAAGCATGTATATGCACTGTAGTTCCTTTTAGGTCGGTAGCACTATATTCTTTTTTTTTTTAAACTTGCGTTTACATTAAAGGAAGAAACAGCAGTGGCAGCCGTCATGTTTGGTATGGAAAAGAACGAAGTGAAAGCTTTGATTTTAAATTGAAGTGTCACCATCCATCTGCAGTAATAGTGCTTCGCGAGGGACAGACCGGTTCTACTTCTTTTCTTTTTGACCTTTTACCAAACCGAATAGTTTATTTATATGACATTAATTATGGATTTTGAATTCAACCAATCTTCAATTAAATGACTATTACTTGTCAAATACCACTGCATTAGTCCCTATAGATTATGATGGCTCAAATAAATAGCTGTATACTATATACACAGAAATATTAGTGACGAAAACCATCAAATATTTTTTTTACGATGATTCTTCTTATATTGTCAATACACACTGTATTGCAAATTCATCCGATTCCGACAATTTAAGATTTTTAGAATATTCTTTATATTATTAAAATATTCAAAATGATTAAATTTATTTATTTAAATTCTAATCAACATTTTAAAATAATAAAATAATTTAAATAATTAACTAGAAAAAAATACGAGATGTTACATTCCTTCCCCCTTAAAAGAATTTCGTCCCAGAAATTATCAAGGCAGAAAGAATGCTTCAAACCCATTATCTTTACAAAAATATATAGTTAAAACCCAGTTTTACTTCCAAAACTAATCTGATTGGTTTAAAAACCAATTTATTTATGATAACAAAATTTTCCAAAAAATTTCCAAAATTTTCTAACACCTTAAATTCTAGAAATTTTTTGGCATAGTCTCCCATGTATGGAGGGACATCTGCAATATTGCCGGTTCAACAAATATATATACATCGACTCTCATGGTCGAAAAATCCAAAATCAAATCCCAAAACTCAAATCAAAACCTAAAAAATTATATTATGCGTGGTCGTACCCTTTTGCGATCATATTAACAACAAGCAATAAGTGTTAAACAATAAGCGAGCCTGCTCGATAGCCAAACTCGATCCAATTAGCTCCAGAACTTGTTCTCAACTTAAGTGGAATTCAATATTTTTATAATCATATAACTTGGGTTCAAACATTCAAGTTATCGATTCATATACCCTCCAACTTATATGAAGTTTATTCATAATCGGTTAGTAATCCATTCATATTCATTAGACTTGAATTAATTCGTTTATTGGTTTCCAACCAAGTTCAAATCTATATCTATACCATATATTTCAACCAAACAGTTCTTTGATCTCCACATTATACTCGGACTCATCTCAATTGATTTAATTTTATTCAAGATTGGTTTCAATCAAGTATATCTTATAATCATGCAATCGATTTCAACCATACAACCAACAAACGATACAAAACAACTCAACCCAGTCATTTAAATTCAACATTGTCATTTCTCATTTGTTTTCACTTTGGTTTCACATACTTTAATATCAATCAAATTATGTTAGATTAATTTCTTATTCAATTATTAATTCGATTACCAAATTCCAAATGTATTTTATTTAATTCCAAAAGTATATCCATTTCTAATTTGACTCGACTTAACCAAGTTAAGTCGTATTTCCACATTTGGATTTGATTGCATTCAAATTAATCAAAAAATAAGATATCTCAATAATTCGATAAAATACTTTGCTTTCTATACAAAAATTTAGGGAAAATTATTAAATTTACCCGCTTTACAAAATATTTAAAAATAATAATTTTATATTCAATTACAAATACGCGCTCTCATATATATACACTCAACTCAATTAGGTTATTACTAACCATATCTCTATTGAGTTACACCACAGAGCCTAGGTTGTCACTAAACCAATAGCTCTGATACCAACTGTAACGGCCAGAAAAAATTCAACGCTCGAATTTTCAACAATAATACGTAATCCCGTATTATTTGCCAAAAATTCAAGTATTGAAAATCCGGACTATTAATAGATAGAAGTTAGAGGATGAGAAGTAGAAAGAAGTATTAGAATAGAAGAAAAAGAAGAACACATCAGAATCTCATAGCGGAACAAATAAAATAAAATATCTCAAATTTTTTTATACAAAAGAAAACTGTATATACTTACCAATCATCAGAGTACAACATGCATCAATCACAGCAGAAATCAACTTTGTATAACTAACGGTGAAGCCTCCTGCTTCCAACTCCTTAGCTCCAAGCGGAATCCTAACCTGGAAATATACTCGGTCTGACCCGAGCACATTTGAAGCAAAGCAAAATTCACCCGGATCAGTCTGGAATACTTTCAGTGATAAATTCACAGTACAAACAACTTGTTTCACTTTGAAAATTCCTTTTGAATGAAAAGAATAATAGTAAGACTAGCCCACACATAAAAATGGACAGTTTTTACCTTACTATAACCCAAAACGTTTTGAAAATTAATATCTTTTCTGATATTATAATAATGTCTATCAAACTACAAATAAATAATAATCTAGCAGAACGCTTGCATCTCGCGCTCTACATATATAGTATATAATAAAAACCTCGGGCTTTTATTGGAGAATGGATTTCCTGGCAAGGTATGGGACCACTTTTCCGACAACGTACCTCCGGAGATAGCAAGAACATCTTGCAACCTGGCTACATATGACCAGCCCCTCATTTCTCTTGAGAGTACCGAAAATATCATTACCACGGTTGGGGGCCAGCCAACAGAACCGATAACATATATAAAAATAAAAGGGACAACCGAAGGCATTTGATTTTTCTAGATCAGGTAATGATATACCCTTTTAATGGGTGCGACCCACATAGCCATGCTGCCTACCCGATTTTGTGCCATTTCCCGGTTGATGAGGCTTAAGGTCACGTTTATCTTTTAGCAATCTCCATTCACTTTGAATGCCACATCGTCAAATTCGTCAAATCACTAATTGACGTCCACATATACACTTTGGGTATTAAGCAAGAGAATTTCTCCGCCACCAAACTTGGTATATTTGTAAAAATCAACGTACATGACTCTTAAGGAAATACTTTGTCATTCATTCGTCCATACAAGTCATCTAGGAACAGGATGAATCGAAGGCACCCTCCTATCGCATCCTATATAGGAATCACCCCAAGGATCAGTAACGAGAAGTCCTTGCAATCCATATATTTCAACCATGAGAGAACCCCTGTATAACTCTGCGTCGACTCAGAGATTTTAAGTGTTTCTTCCATTTATGATGATCTACAGTATTCGATGCTCCTTCTTCATAGCCAGCAAGTTAGTTGCATCCACACGGTTGATTTGAAGTGGGTTTGGGTCTAGTTCCCATCCCGGTCTCTTTGAAACAACACATTAAAAGGTCTAATAGGGCAATTCATTTGATAGTCGGTTGTTTAACTATCAAATAATAACAGTATTGTTAAGTACATTGGCAGCTCGGGTCATTTATATTAAAACACCTCATTAATCCACTTGATCGATTCTTATAATCGATTTCATAAATTTTATCTCCACAAAACTCTTCTGGGTCATTACTTGAAATATTCATCAATATTTTCTTTAGAATAACGTATTTATCAAACTTCCCATTTTTTTCCTTTGCCTCGGACTATTATTATATCTTTTACTTCCCTTTATCTTGGAAACATTGTTTCTATTCTCAAAACTCTTTCGTGTTCTCTTATCTTTGAAAAATATTGCTATAGCTTCATAAACCCCTTTCCATTTCATTTACCATTAGGAATATCGTTATATACACTTACCCAATCGATGTAAATTTCATTACCAATCTCGTAAGGTTATAACTTACGTCAAGTGACATACTTCTTACGATGTACTCTTAAATGGTTTCATTAACTTTAAACAATCGCGCTTATGAAAATTATAATTTTATATACAATTCCATTTCGAAACCAATATCACTCTTTATTTCTCATCTTTTATGAAAACCAAAATTTTATCGACTTATTTCCTTGAATACATGCTTTTTCCCAAACATACCATTTCATTACTTCGGAAATAGTATTATATTATATAATTATAATCCTACATCTTTTTTAGCCCATAGAATGTCGAATGGAACTTTGCTTATTTAAAACCCAATGGTTTGTTATATCACTAAGTCCTTACAAATTATTATTTCCATATTTTCCTCAACAGATTATTTCCATCACCCTCTACCATTGCAAACTGATGTCATCTCTTGATAAGAGTGAGGCCATTCAAGTTGAGGTATTTTAATTACCTCTCAGACCTTGATCGACAACGTTCTTTCGCAAGACAATAAAAGTTTGTAACCCAAAAACCTGATATTCCATTCCTATTTCCCTTTACTATGATTTTATAAATCCATTTTCATTTATTTGAAACCCACTTTACACCCTAATTTATTTTACTTAATCTAGGAAACTTCCTCTAAACAATCTTATTTACCATTGGATTCCACTAGGGTTCTATAACCCATTTCTTACATTGGTAACCTTCTTCTAATCTCTTTACTTAATTTATTAAGTAAATATTCACCATACCCCTTTAAGGTCTTATTATAACCATGCTCATTTTTTATAAAATCTTATTGCTATTTTCGCATTAGCTTACGCGTCACTTTTACAAACTTTGTTTGCAAACTCGGATTAAAAATCCTTTCATAGAATTCTTACTAGGCTTCAATCAAAGTTATTTCATTTGATCACTTTTTAATTTAATATTCAGTTAAAAAGAAACTGCTTTAATTATTATTAATTAAAATAATAATATACTTCAACATCATTAAGTAAAAGTGGTTAATTTCATTATTAACTAGAAATAGAGTAATTAATCATTGTTAAAAGATTATTAGATCAAAATTAACATAGTTGACAATAATTAACTTGATAATCACTTGAAATTATAGCTAATCAAAGATTAACTTACTTTTAACAATATTCATTGAGTTTAACGAATATTCGAAAACTATCGATTTAATTAATTTAAATCAAATCAACCCAATCATCAACTTTTAATTAAAACAGTCTCCTTTGTCGATCGTAAACATTGGTTAATCATTAATTGATTTCTATTCATCTTTCCCCTTTAAATTAATTAATAACTTAATTAATTTAAACACATCATTTACTTGTTTTCTAACAAAAATTATTAAATTTTACCAACCCGTATATTTGTTCCTGAATTCATGTTCTTAAAACAACATGTGAATTCTTTATAAAAGCGTTTAATAAATCCTTTTATAAAATACGATTATAAATATAAATATATTTAAAAACTTCTATTTTATAAATTGGTATAAAACAACATAAAATTTCCCTTTCAATTATAAAATAAATTTATAATTTAAACCTTCATCAGTTTGCCTAACGACAAAATAATGTCATAAATAATAGATTTTAGGCCATCACTGCCAATAACTTAACCAATACTGTCGATTGATTAAAATCACAACAATGATTAACAACCATTCAATCCGAACAGGTTTTGATATCTTTTTGGGGTAACAATTCATATGCATGAATAATATGAACAATAAAATAAATTTGGGGAATCCGGTTTGATTCCTCCAACCGGATCTTCTCTACATCACATATCACAATAATATTTGATATATGAAATGATTTCATAATGCATTTAAAACGATGAAATATAATTAATGCCAACCAATCAAACAATAACAAACAGTAACACCTATAACATCAAATCAACCAATTTATACTATTAATGGTACATTATAATTAGCACATACGTTGTAATTATATGAATTTAACACATCACGGTATTCTAGAAAATTATGAGAGTTAACTCACCATTTTATATCGATCGATGGACCGCGCTTTGTTTTATATAACTTCAAATACGTTTTAAATTACATAAAATTCCTACAGCTTCTGATTTGCACCAAACCAGCTCGATCATCTCGGCTTCGTTGCCATGCTTCCAACAAACCCAGTTTCATCTACTTTCGATTACAAACAAGCAAAAATATCGCAGTTACAATATATAAATGGGTTTTAATTAACTAATAATTAATGTTATTACTAATATAAAAATTGATTAATTTACCCAATCATTGATTACATTTTAATTATTAAACGTGTCATTAACGGTTTGATTAGGCCCCTATTCCCTGATTTACTTCACGCATCTTTCACCCGATGCCCTATCAAGTTGGGGACTTCGATCTTCTTCTAAACCGATTTCTGAAAAAAACAAGAATGTTTTCAACTTGGATCTAAACCAATATATACCCATTTAAATTTTAAATAATTCCTAATTAGCTAATTACCATTTGACAATTTAACCACGTCAGCAAGCACTATCCCTCCCCTGTGTTTTCTTCTCGTTCACTCCTGAAGCCCGACATCTTCCCATAATTTCTTTGATGACCCAGTCCTCCGCAATCCACTTCTTCCACTACACGCTACAGGAAGTTCTCCATATTGACAAAAAACACTTCCCAACCCTTTAACCCACTGCAGTTCCTCTTCTTCCAGTTTCAACGCCCAGCGCACCTTCATTTCCACTCACATCCTCCATCGCCATGTACTCACCACCTCCTAGCATGCAAAATACCCAAACTTCCTTTTCCAATCATCACGTTGGAAACTACACGTCACCCATACAACCATTTCAAGCCTACTGTCATTCCTTCCTAATTTTTCTATTCCGCTCACTACTGACCTCGCTAACTCCCTCTCGTTCAAGCTCTCCGACCTTTGATCTCCACTTTTCATGATAACAACATGTGCCACAACTTCCACTTAACTCGCCAACAAAATACATCGACACTGCATGGGTTAACTGCCAAAGACTTCCTTCCTCTTCACTCGAGATTGCGGCTTCAACTCTGCACCCACCTGCTACTTTCCATGCAAACTTCACTGCAGCTTTCTTTAGACAACCGATCATTACTCCTCTCTTAAGCCTTTTATATCTCACTGTTCGTCAAACAAACACAGTCCTGCACTTCTTTTTCCAACACCATACAACCCGCCTTCCATCGATCCCATTGTTTTGCTCCAGTAAACCCACGCGCCCCTCACTCCAGCTTAAAATACATACCACGTCCATACTGCCTTGCCATCTTCTCCATGTTTTACTGTCGCCTCAATATACCAGTCCCACGTGTCACCATCACCTACAAATCCTCTTCATGTAGTAACGTTCCCGTATGAGTTTGTTTGAAGAAGAAGAACAGCGGGGTTTTTATTTGTTTTGGATGTGGTGAGGATTAAAGAAATAGAACGAGGCACAGGGTGTATATATAAGCAGAGGACCCCTTTTATTTTATTATTATTATTATATATATTATATAATACGTAGCGGACCCCAAAAAGTATAACGTAACATGTTTTCTGCTTTTGAAATGCACAGGGAGGCAGAGGTAACATGGGGTGCAGACGTTACAGAGATATTTTTATGTTTTTATTTTATTTATATAATATAATATGTACAGGTGTTTGAACGGAAACAAAACGATGGCCGCAATTCTTGACCCTTACAATCCTACGTACATGCCAAAGATATTGAGAAATGTATGAAAATGACAGTCCAAAGGATTTTCGCAGATTTGCACATGCCATATATGTTTAGATAGGATCTATCACGTTGTATTTGTATTTATTTAGTTAGTTTTCAGTACAAAAGTTTATATTTGCAAAGATCTCAATATTTTTTTATGAGCTGCTACCAATATTTGTGTAGGGATTATGATAAGATTTGGCGCAGATAGCTAAGGTCGCATGAAAGACAGGATAAAGATTGGAAAATACGTTGCCAAGAATTTTTCTTTGGCCAGATTATCATCTAAGGCATGAACGATTATTTTCCTTTCAAGTCAATATTCGCTACAGATCTTTCACATGGTAAGGCCGAGAAGCATCTGCATTCTGAATACAGGCAATGCGTTGATATAGACATAAGCATGTATATGCGTTGTAGTTCCTTTTAGGTCGGTAGCACTATATTCTTTTTTTTTAACTTGCGTTTGCATTAAAGGAATAAACAACAGAGGAAGCCATCACGTTTGCTATGGAAAAGAACGAAAGTGAAAGCTTTGATTTTAAATTGAAGTGTCACCATCCATCTGCAGTAATAGTGCTTCGCGAAGGACAGACCGGTTCTACTTCTTTTCTTTTTGACCTTTTACCAAACCGTATAGTTTATTTATATGACATTAACTATGGATTTTGAGTTCAACCAATCTTCAAATTGAATGACTATTACTTGTCAAATACCACTGCATTAGTCCCTATAGATTATGATGGCTCAAATAAATAGCTGTATACTATATACACTAAAATATTAGTGATAAAAACCATCAATTTTTTTTTTACGATGATTCTTCTTATATTGTCAATACACACTGTATTGCAAATTCATCCGATTCCGACAATTTAATATTTTAGAATATTATTTATTTTATTAAAATATTCAAAATGATTAAATTTAGTTATTTAAATTCTAATCAACATTTTAAAACAATAAAATAATTTAAATAATTAACTAGAAATAAATACGAGATGTTACAACATGTTTACTATGTAATGATGAATCAGAAACCATTTACCACTTATTTTTCCAATGTCCTTTTTCAACATTAATATGGATTGCTTTAAAACTCAACCTTGGCATTTCAGCAAACAGGTTGGTTTCTCTGCAAGCAGAAGTTGCTCGGCTCCAGATTACTTTTCGATAGAAAAACCAATTGCAGGATGTGGCATTTAGTGCTTTCACCACTACGATTTACCATTTTTGGCTTGATCATAATGCATGGGTTTTCAGAAATCCAAGTTTACCAGTAGTTACTAAATTAAAGCATAGAACTAGAAGTGCTATATCTGGTTCAGGATAATGGCTCGACCATAGTTCATTCACGAGGGAATTTTGAAATGTTAAGAAGGTGGGGAGTTGAAATAAACGTAGTAGGATAATGTTTGGAAGGTATTATTGTTCGAAAGAGAAGGAAGTGAAGTGAGCGGGTTGTTGACTGGGCCAAAAATGGCCGGGTTTTACTTCTCCAATTTTTGCTTTTTATTAGTCCCATATTGCAATTATAACTACTCTTTAATATATTTTGTTTTGTATTGTTAATATATGGAGGTTATATGTGCTCTTTTCCTCTACAAGGCACCCATCTAAGGTAGGAGGGCTGTAAGGTTTTAATGAGTCATATAACTATAAGTATATGATTGGTATTAGTAATAAAATGTACCAATTTTGAAGGAAAAAATGCCCATATATTATTTTTGCTGTACAACATGTGAGATAGCATCATTATCATAATTACATGGTTTCACATCTACTTGTATGCATGGATTTGCTACATGATTTTAAGATTTTATGTTTCAGCTAAAAATGAAATAACCTATTTTTTGGGTTATACTTTATTGTGTATCTATCAAATCTAGTAGTTTATGGATTGTCATGATGCATAATTTCACTTACTTAAGGTTGGTGTATTCCTCATTTCATTCCATTGTCCTATTTTATTTGCAACCTGTTGCATACATATGCCTAGTTTAGTTTTCTTTCCTTAGTGAAGATATTGATAATTGACGTTGCCTTAGCTTGATACAAGATAAGGAAGCTTAGGTTTGCAATTGCCTGAGGTTGATCTTTATTTGGCAAGTTTAGAACTCTTTGGAAGAAAGGTGTGAATTGATCAAGATAATTCGGTAAATGTTATATAAGAGGGCTCTTTGGGAGTGTTGTTTTTGTTTAAATCCTTTACCTTCTCCCTGTTGTATTACATTCCATTTACCTTAGAGAAACAATGAGTATGACTCATCCCCTCATTCTTTATAGTTGGCTTTCATTCTCCTTCTAAATTTAAGATTTCAACTAAATTCAAGTCTCTAGCAACTGGTATAACCACACAATGACTAGTGTGTCCCAAAAAACGCCTTGAGAATAAAACCCAACCTTGCGGAAAAACAAATAGGAACAGATTGATGGTGAGGCAAAACAAAAAACAGATAGTCACCAACAAAATAATCACGGATCAAGCAATAAAGAAAGAACGCAAGAGATTTATAGTGGTTCCACTAACGTCTTGTTAGTGTACGTCCACTTGAGGAGAGGATATTTTATTCCTTTTCTAAATAAGAAAATATTACAAGACTGATAATAGAGGAGAAGAAGAAGAAGAAATACAACTTTGAGAGATGTACCGTACATTTACCTAATCCCTATCATTATATAAGGATTAATACTTGGGGTCATGGTAATTGATTTATGGTTATAATTCAATGCCTAATTAATTCTACAATCATAGAATTAATTCCTTACTTCAATATCCCAAAAGAAACTTCTTCACATTTTTTCACTTTTGTAGGTAATCTATTGCCCTGTCTAATTTTACAAAAAAGAGACAATAAATTTTTTGATATCTTCCAAATCTTCTGCAGTTGGAAATATTATATTACTCAAATTAACAATATTTCCCAAATCTTCTCTAAATGGAAATATTGTATCACCATAATTAATAATATTTTCCAAATCTTCTGCAAATTGAAATATTGTATCACAAATTATAACAATCTCCACCTTGATACTATATTTCCTTGAAAGCATACCAACTCCACCTACATCCTCTTACTCTAAGCATCTTCTTAGACAAGACACCATGGTTACTTTCCCCAATAAGCTTCGGCATGGCCATCACCCATTGCACTTTGTCAACAAACCCCGGCAACGCCACCGTCTGCCAACAAAATGTTCAAAGTACCACCTTCAAGTAGGACCTATCAATTTTACCATGAAAACAAATGTCTCCATGAACCATCTCAACTCTCTCCCCCACATCATGCCACCGCGTGGCACCTAGCATTCGATAAGCGATTCCAGCTCGAGCAATGCCCGAACTTAACAGTCTGCAAAGACATATGCATATCCACTACATTCTCCTTTGATCTTTGACCAACTTTAGACGACCCATTCTTCCGCTTATCAAACACATCCTCTTGGAAAAATCCCACCTTGTTGAAGCTTTCCCCTTTGATCATATTTTGCCTATGTAGAAACTCAATGTCCCTTCTCGTATGTCTAGCTTTAACATCTTTTCCACGAGAACTGTAGACTCTAACCCTTGACTCTCCAAGTATAGTGCTTCCCCTTAGGACATACAAATTATGAAACATATATCCTTTCATCACTACAAATGTAACACCCCACGCCCGCTATAGTCACTCACTAAGGGAATGCCATAGCATCGGTGGAGTATTTTAGTGAATATAGAACAGAAAAATTACACCAAGACAGATATAAATAGTACTTGAAATTTTAAAACATCATCTCATAACAGCGGAAATAAACATGTCTAGTTACATCATAAAACCATGATAAAAGTCAAGTACAATATCTGTCAAAATAAAGAAGTACATAATCCCACTCTCTCATACAATAGCCATAACAAAAGAAAAGATAACTGGATAACTGGAGCTTTATATCTACCCAAGCTCCTAAAGACTGGAACAGCAATCCGATCAAGCTCTACTACCGCTAGGATCCACCGTAGGACCTGAGGGTTGGGAAAAAGATAAAAACAACGGGGTCAGACATAAGTCTGAGTGAGTCCTATAACTTTAACAATACAATCATTAAAGTAACCAGAGAAGATATAAACTTGACCTACGGTAATATCTGGGGATGAATGGCTACACTAAGCAGCTTGGTAAACTTAGGATAAACTAAGATAACCGTCAGGACGCATCTACCCACCCAAGGATAATTACTAACTGCACCACACCAGTCATTCCTACTTAAAGGTTGATCCCTCCCAAGGACTTAGAAAATTTCCCCAGTAGTTTCATGTACCCCTAGCCCACTACATAGGTGCCGTCTGCCCCTATCTCCACTAGGTGTACCCGGTAATTCTTACCCAGTAGTTTCGTGTACCCCTACATAGGTGCCGTCTGCCCCTATCTTCACTAGGTGTACCCACTACTCCCCATCGATCGGCTCCCTACCGTAGATACCCGTGCTGGTCCCACAGTGGGGTGTATCACTCCCCTAAAGTGGCTACCCAATACTAACGGTGCACGACTTTATATCTACACGATGCAACAACGGCTTATCTACCAGCCCGGGCCCACACACGCATATGAAACCCGTTGGACTTGCGTTGCCACCGCTAACCCGTTTTGGCCTCTTATAATCAAGCCCAATATGCGTGTCCCGTCACTCGACATGGGTCGAGCCCACAAAGATACGTTTTGGGATATTGGTTGAAATGGGCCCCCACAAGCTACCCACTTAAGCTTGTCAAATATCTAGTGTATCCCACTTAACCCTTTTATCATGTTTAATTACATGTTTCCACTTGGTTAAGTATTCTAATCGTATTTTCTATTGCCACCCAAGGCAACCCACTAGATTCCACATGCCACCCAAGGCAACCATAAAATTTCCTCATGCCACCCAAGGCACCCACTTAACCCCTCATGTCCCACTACATGCTAATATGGTTAAGTGTTTCTTAATTAATTAAGACCGTGATCTCCCATAAAGACCTCCCACATTAGACTGGCTGTTATGACCGCCTGGTTAAGCCGGTAGAGTCCGGGCAGTCTTACGTCATAACAGAGTCTAACCTCGTGTCTTTACCTTAATCACGTATTTAATTCATGGCTAAGACCTCTCACATTGGGCTGACATTTGTAGCAACTGGTTAAGCCGGTCGGGTCCGGGCAGTTTTACACTACAAATGAGTCCAACCTCGTGTCTTAGTCGATTAATTACACCTAATTAATCACCCCCATATTAATTATCCCTAATTAATATCAAGTTTCCCATAACATGGGTAGACCTAACTCAATAGGTAAATTCCCATGGGGTAGACCTAACTCAATAGGTAAATTCCCACTTATGGTAATTTATTTTTATGGTATGCTTAATCATACCCAAACATTCATTTATTAACATATTTACCAACCCCATCGTTCCCCACGTAAATCGTTCTCGTTACATGGCATAATAAGGGGAAGATCATCACAAATATCATGGGTTTAACATACAACTTTGTCATGGGTTAAGAGGATGTCAACTTGCATATATGAGCATATATTAACCCAACTACATATAACCCAAACTTGCATATTATCATACACATGATTTGCATAACATGTTGCATATTAGCTTGCATATTATCATACACATATCTTGCATAACATGTTAAACTTGCATATAGGCATTCTCATAACTTGCATAACATGTTAAACATGCATTTAAGCATACACATAACTTGCATAAGCATTCACATAGTTGCATAGGCATTCACATACTTGCATAACTTGCATATCATGTCATTTAAGCATATACATATCTTGCATAAGTATTCATATACTCGCATAAGCATGCATAACTTGCATATCACATAAATCTTACATTTAAACATATACATGACTTGCATAATCATCCATACACTTGCATAAGCATGCATAACTTGCATATCACTTTCAACTTGCATTTAAACATACACTTAACTTGCATATCACTTTCAACTTGCATTTAAACATACACTTAACTTGCATATCACTTTCAACTTGCATTTAAACATATACTTAACTTGCATATCTCACTTTGATAAACATGCATAATTCCACTTATTAAATATGCATAAATCCACTTATTAAACATGCATATATCAACTTGTTAAACATGCATAAATCAACTTATTAAGCATGCATAAACCAACTCATCAAATATGCATAAACATAGAACAACATAGAGTAACATATCATTATACATGATTCATACTCACTAATCCGCATTTAAGACCATAAGTCTCATTACACCCAATCTACTTACTTTAACAATTGATGTTAAAGTGATAGAAACTCACCAAACTCCAAATTAACCACTTATGAAGAGAGATTAGTTGCTAATTATGATGATGGTGATGTTTAGAGAATGATATGAGAGGGATTAGCTTGAAACTTCCTTCTTAGATTAATGGAGACTCCTTTTAGGATTTGATTTGGCGGCATGAAGCCTTCATTTCTATTTTTGGTGAGGATTAAGGTAGGTTTAGGGTGTATTTATAGATTAAGAGAGTGTTTTAGGCCCTTGGATTAACCCTAGATTAATTTAGGTCCATTAGATTTAGGAAACCTCTAGAACCAGACCCAGCCCTAACCAGAAAACCAGATCTGGTGCACCCAAGCACCCTGGCTCGACACACCATGTCGACAGGCAAGTCGATAGGCATGTCGACACCCCTGTCGACAGGCCTGTCGACAGCCCTGTCGACATGCTTAGGCGGGAATCCTCCCGCCTGGCCCCGCTGGTTCTAAATTTAAATTTAAATTTAAATTCCTAAATCTGTTTTTAGCTCTAATTTTTCTGCAAACTTCTTTGGGCCATAACCGGGCCATACGGACTCCGATTTTCGAAAACTCGGACTCTATTTCGCGTATTTTTCCGAGACGAACGCAATAACGCAGCCCGTTACCCCCAATTCCCACGTCTGAGATTATTTATCCTGTAATTATTGAATTTTAGTATTAACTAAAATTCGGGGTGTTACATTCTCCCCTCCTTAAAGGATTTCGTCCCCGAAATCTCTAGGCTAAGGAGAATGCATATCCTACCATCCAAACAACCATCTACTCAAATCATCAACCACAGGCATCCATTGTCCTTAAACAGTTTCTAATGATGTATGAGCATATGCAAAAAGTGTGTGTATATGTTCCCTATCTAATGTATGACCATATGCAAACCATGATAGTGCCATGCATCCATTATGTATGCGAGAGAACCCTATCGACACATACATGATCTACATGAGTGCACAATCATTCACCAAAATGCATCATCCATGTGATAACACAACCATTATACATCCATAAATATATTTTCCTACACACAATTTTATGCAATATGCAATATGAAGTGATTGAGCCGATCTAGTGCCTAGAGTGTGTGTATATGCATCCACGAGCAACCACTAGCAAACACTTGCATCCACTTGCATCCATCATCCATAACATGTCTCAAACACATGTTTCAACCATAGGTTTACCCTATCTAAAGGTCAAAGGTACTAACGAGAGGACATACCAAAGATAAGATAAGTACTAGACAAGCGATAAAGGAGAAAGTAAGGACATACCCTCAAAAAGAAATGGGTATAATGAACGCATCTTCGCTTCCGTTTCCCAAGTCGCGTTGCTCTCATCTTCTCCCCATTGCACCTTGACTAGTTGAACCTCACGATTCCTCAATTTCCTAGTCTCTGACCCAAGGATGCGAGTAGGAGCTCGTCGAATCGTCGCATCACGCTCAACCTCTACGTCTCTAAGTAAGCTCGGCTCTACCACCTCTGCGGTCTCATGTAAGCACTTCCTCAGATGTGATACATGGAATACATCATGAACACCACTAAGTTTGTCGGGCAACTCCACCCTATATGCCATCCGTCCAATCCTTTCCTTGATAGGAAATGGCCCAACAAACCTTGGTGCTAACTTCCCAACGGATCCGAAGCGAACAACATTTCTTAACGGAGATACCTTAACAAAAACCGTGTCCCCAACCTCAAACTCAAGATCCGTCCTTCTCTTGTCCGCATAAGATTTTTGCCTATCCTGCGCTGCTTTCATCCTTCTTCGAATCAAGTCAATCTTCTCTGAAGTCTCCCTAACCATATCAGGCCCAAGCAAGATCTTATCCGTAGATTCCCACCAACATGTAGGTGATCGACAAGGCCTTCCATAGAGAGCTTCGAAAGGAGCCATACCAATACTGGACTGAAAGCTGTTATTATATGCGAACTCTACCAATGGAAGATGCTCTTCCCATGTACCTCCAAAATCTAAGATACAAAGCCTCAAAAGGTCTTCTAAAACACGGTTCACCCTCTCTGTCTGGCCGTCCGTCTGAGGATGATATGCAGTGCTCAGACACAACTGAGTCCCCACTGCTTCTTGCAAACTTCTCCAGAACTCGCTAGTGAAGATAGGATCTCGATCACTCACTATGCTAGAGGGTACCCCATGTAATCGAACTATCTCTCGAAGGTATACTGAAGCTAGCCATGGAGCAGTCCTCTTGCTCTTCACAGGTATGAAATGGGCGCTCTTAGTAAGCCTATCTACCACCACCCAAATTCCTGTATTACCCTTCTTCGACCTGGGTAACCCGTCAATAAAATCCATCGAGACGCTATCCCACTTCCATTGCGGAACCTCCAATGGGTGAAGCAACCCACCTGGTTTCCTTTGCTCCGCCTTCACTTGTTGGCACACCAAACATCGAGCGACATACTCGGCCACATCTTTCTTCATACCGGCCCAGAAGAAAACCCTCTTCATGTCTTGGTACATCTTATCCCCACCGGGATGAATGGTCATCCTAGAACGGTGTGCGTCATCAAGAATAGCCTTCCTCAACCCTTCATCTTGCGGTACACAAAGCCTACCGTCTCTACGCAAGCACCCCCTATCGTCTAGGGTGTACCTACTCAAATGGATGGACGACTCCCCCCTTATGAGCTTCTCTATCAACTCAACCAACTGTGGGTCGTCCCTCTGGCCATCCCCAATCCGCCCCAAAAGAGTAGGCCTAACTTCCAAGGAAGCTAGCAAACCGGGTACATAATCAATGGAAGGTCTGAAATCAAACATCGAGATAAACTCCAAGCTTCGTCGTTCCACGAACAATGGACTCAAGGACAACCTCTTTCTACTCAAGGCGTCTGCCACTACGTTACCCTTGCCAGGGGTATACGCTATCTCGAAATCATAGGATGCTAAGAACTCCATCCACCTTTGCTGTCTTAAGTTTAGATCCTTCTGAGAGAACAAGTACTTCAAGGATTTATGGTCAGTGAACAACTCGAATCTCTCACCAAGAAGATAATGGCGCCAGATCTTAAGCGCAAAAACAATAGCGGCCAACTCTAGATCATGGGTAGGGTAATTTTTCTCATGTGCCCTCAACTGCCTTCCACCATAGGCTATCACCCTTCCCTCTTGCATTAAGACTGCGCCAAGACCTGTCCCACAGGCATCAGTATAGACAACAAATGGCTTGCTCCCATCTGGCAATACTAAAACTGGAGCAGTGGTTAAAGCTCTCTTTAACCGTCGGAACGCATCATCACAATCTACGTCCCACGTGAAAACAAGATTCTTCTTTGTTAAGCGGGTTAATGGGGCTGATATCTTCGCGAAGTCTTTAATAAACTTCCTATAATAACCCGCCAACCCCAAGAAACTTCTTACTTCGGTAGCATTCTTCGGAACCTTCCAATCCTGAATCGATACTACCTTCGCGGGATCCACAGCTATCCCCTCCTTGGAGACCACATGCCCCAAGAACCGCACTTCCTTCCTCCAGAAGTGACATTTAGAGAATTTAGCCTTAAGGCTATGTGCTCGAAGAGTCTTCAACACTTCCCCAAGATGTAGGGCATGCTCTTCTTCACTCTTAGAAAATACTAAGATATCATCCACAAAGACCACCACAAATTTATTAAGGAAATCCCTAAACACCCTACTCATCAAGTCAACAAAGTATGCAGGGGCGTTCGTCAACCCAAATGGCATCACCAGCCACTCATATAAACCATCCGGAGTCCTAAAGGCAGTCTTGTCTATGCTATCCTCAGCCAGCCTCAACTGATGAAACCCCGTGGCTAAGTCCAACTGAGAAAATACTGTAGCGCCAACCAACTGATCGAAAAGATCATCAATCCTAGGCAATGGGTGTCTATTCTTCTTTGTGAGCTTGTTGAGTTCTCTATAGTCTACACAAAGTCTGAGGGACCCATCCGCTTTCGTAGCAAATACTACTGGAGCACCCCACTCCGATATGCTCCGTCTTATGAACCCCTTCTCAAGTAACTCCCATACTTGCTTATGGAGTTCCCTCCTCTCACGAGGAGCCATGTGGCGCACTGGTAAAGATACCGGTTTAGCATTATCCACCAGATATATTCGGAAGTCAATCTCCCGCTTCGGAGGTAAGCCCTTCACCTCCTCAAACACATCCGGATATTCCCGGACCACTCTAACAGAATGCAAACTCTCGACCGAAGCGTCAAGCGATTCAAGATAACTTAGCATAACAGAGTCCCTGGGATTACAAGAAATCTCGAGAGTGTTACCCAAGCGGGTCATGAGCCTAACAACTCTCCTTTCGCAATCAAGAACGGCACCATTACTGGATAACCAGTCCATGCCCAAAATCAACCCATAGCCCGTGAAGCCCAACACAAAAGCATCACATCTAAACTCAATGCTAAGTATAGAAATCTTCAAACCCAAACATATCATGGACAAATAAGTGGAGCCCCCAATTGGGTTTGAAACAACCAAGGGATCATCTACCAGACCGGTGTCTAAGTGCAGTGACTCAACTAATGATGATGAGATAAACGAGTGCGATGCGCCTGAATCAAACAATGTACGGACAGGATGATCAAATAGAAAAACCAGACTTTCAACGGAAATAGTTCTACCTCTCTCCTGAATCGGTGGAACCGCGAGAGCCTGTACTTGCCCCCTAGCCTGACTCGGTGTCATAAGAGCTTGCACCTGTCCTCCCGAGGTAGATCCCGTCCTTTGCCCTTTCTTAGGGCAATCCTTCACTAAATGCCCTGCTTCGCCACAGTTGAAGCAGCCAGTCTTCTTCTTCTTGCGACAATCCTTGCTTAGGTGGCCAGGTGTCCCACAATTGAAACACTTCTTCTTCTTGCCCTTGCCACCGTTGCCTTTCCCACCTTTGCTTTGCTGTTGTGGAGGTCTCTTTTGATCTCCCTTCTTCTCGGGTGCCTTATTAGCATTAGGACCCTTCTCTTCCTCATACATGAGTGCCATGTCAACTAGCTTCTCAAAGGTGGCCCCCATAGGGATGTGAGTCATAGCCAACCCATGCATAGGTTCATTCAAGCCTTTCACGAACCTCAAAGCCTTCTTCTCCGGTGTATTCACCATGTCTAGGCCAAACCTTGCCAATTGATTAAACTTGTTAACATATTCCTTCACCGAAAGATTTCCTTGCTTTAGAGTCAAGAATCTTTCCATATACAAGTTTTCCTCCGCCCTTGAGAGAAACTTTGCCACAAATCTTTGCCTAAAATCCGCCCAAGAGTCAACGGGGCGTTCTCCATTAGTGACCTCCCACCAGAATGAGGCCTCTCCCTTCATTAACCAAGCAGCCAACTTGACTTTCTTCCCTTCTTCCATCTCAAAGATATCTATCAACTCTTCCACCTCCTTAAGCCAATCTCTAGCCTCCACAAAAGTTTCAGATCCTTGAAAAGGTTTCCCTCCCATAGCTTTAAACTCCTTACAAGTCTTAGCAAAAGTATCCGTGCGAGGAGGAGGGGGAGGAGAAAGATCGGGTGCTACGGTTGGTGGAGGAACATTTGCTGGACCCGCCGTAGTGGCCCTAGCCTCCATCAATCTCCTATACCATACTGGTACCGTCACACCCTCTGGAAAGATAAGATTCTCGGCCATGCTGAAACGAAAAAGGAAAGATTCAAAACGAAGGATTCGAAGGATATAGATATGGCTATTGGGGATTATGCTTTTCTTTCAAAAACTTTTCTCTTAAAAGACATGTTTTTGAAATATCACTTCCAAAAAAAATGGTTTTAGAAAAATAGTTTTCTAAAAATTTTATCTGTTCAGGTAACCTTTGCTCTGATACCACGTGTAACACCCCACTCCCGCTATAGTCACTCACTAAGGGAATGCCATAGCATCGGTGGAGTATTTTAGTGAATATAGAACAGAAAAATTACACCAAGACAGATATAAATAGTACTTGAAATTTTAAAACATCATCTCATAACAGCGGAAATAAACATGTCTAGTTACATCATAAAACCATGATAAAAGTCAACTACAATATCTGTCAAAATAAAGAAGTACATAATCCCACTCTCTCATACAATAGCCATAACAAAAGAAAAGATAACTGGATAACTGGAGCTTTATATCTACCCAAGCTCCTAAAGACTGGAACAGCAATCCGATCAAGCTCTACTACCGCTAGGATCCACCGTAGGACCTGAGGGTTGGGAAAAAGATAAAAACAACGGGGTCAGACATAAGTCTGAGTGAGTCCTATAACTTTAACAATACAATCATTAAAGTAACCAGAGAAGATATAAACTTGACCTACGGTAATATCTGGGGATGAATGGCTACACTAAGCAGCTTGGTAAACTTAGGATAAACTAAGATAACCGTCAGGACGCATCTACCCACCCAAGGATAATTACTAACTGCACCACACCAGTCATTCCTACTTAAAGGTTGATCCCTCCCAAGGACTTAGAAAATTTCCCCAGTAGTTTCATGTACCCCTAGCCCACTACATAGGTGCTGTCTGCCCCTATCTCCACTAGGTGTACCCGGTAATTCTTACCCAGTAGTTTCGTGTACCCCTACATAGGTGCCGTCTGCCCCTATCTTCACTAGGTGTACCCACTACTCCCCATCGATCGGCTCCCTACCGTAGATACCCGTGCTGGTCCCACAGTGGGGTGTATCACTCCCCTAAAGTGGCTACCCAATACTAACGGTGCACGGCTTTATATCTACACGATGCAACAACGGCTTATCTACCAGCCCGGGCCCACACACGCATATGAAACCCGTTGGACTTGCGTTGCCACCGCTAACCCGTTTTGGCCTCTTATAATCAAGCCCAATATGCGTGTCCCGTCACTCGACATGGGTCGAGCCCACAAAGATACGTTTTGGGATATTGGTTGAAATGGGCCCCCACAAGCTACCCACTTAAGCTTGTCAAATATCTAGTGTATCCCACTTAACCCTTTTATCATGTTTAATTACATGTTTCCACTTGGTTAAGTATTCTAATCGTATTTTCTATTGCCACCCAAGGCAACCCACTAGATTCCACATGCCACCCAAGGCAACCATAAAATTTCCTCATGCCACCCAAGGCACCCACTTAACCCCTCATGTCCCACTACATGCTAATATGGTTAAGTGTTTCTTAATTAATTAAGACCGTGATCTCCCATAAAGACCTCCCACATTAGACTGGCTGTTATGACCGCCTGGTTAAGCCGGTAGAGTCCGGGCAGTCTTACGTCATAACAGAGTCTAACCTCGTGTCTTTACCTTAATCACGTATTTAATTCATGGCTAAGACCTCTCACATTGGGCTGACATTTGTAGCAACTGGTTAAGCCGGTCGGGTCCGGGCAGTTTTACACTACAAATGAGTCCAACCTCGTGTCTTAGTCGATTAATTACACCTAATTAATCACCCCGATATTAATTATCCCTAATTAATATCAAGTTTCCCATAACATGGGTAGACCTAACTCAATAGGTAAATTCCCATGGGGTAGACCTAACTCAATAGGTAAATTCCCACTTATGGTAATTTATTTTTATGGTATGCTTAATCATACCCAAACATTCATTTATTAACATATTTACCAACCCCATCGTTCCCCACGTAAATCGTTCTCGTTACATGGCATAATAAGGGGAAGATCATCACAAATATCATGGGTTTAACATACAACTTTGTCATGGGTTAAGAGGTTGTCAACTTGCATATATGAGCATATATTAACCCAACTACATATAACCCAAACTTGCATATTATCATACACATGATTTGCATAACATGTTGCATATTAGCTTGCATATTATCATACACATATCTTGCATAACATGTTAAACTTGCATATAGGCATTCTCATAACTTGCATAACATGTTAAACATGCATTTAAGCATACACATAACTTGCATAAGCATTCACATAGTTGCATAGGCATTCACATACTTGCATAACTTGCATATCATGTCATTTAAGCATATACATATCTTGCATAAGTATTCGTATACTCGCATAAGCATGCATAACTTGCATATCACATAAATCTTACATTTAAACATATACATGACTTGCATAATCATCCATACACTTGCATAAGCATGCATAATTTGCATATCACTTTCAACTTGCATTTAAACATACACTTAACTTGCATATCACTTTCAACTTGCATTTAAACATACACTTAACTTGCATATCACTTTCAACTTGCATTTAAACATATACTTAACTTGCATATCTCACTTTGATAAACATGCATAATTCCACTTATTAAATATGCATAAATCCACTTATTAAACATG
This sequence comes from Allium sativum, assembly GCA_030737875.1. Classification (NCBI taxonomy): domain Eukaryota; kingdom Viridiplantae; phylum Streptophyta; class Magnoliopsida; order Asparagales; family Amaryllidaceae; genus Allium; species Allium sativum. The sequence goes on from CM060919.1 coordinate 295,864,463, forward strand.
CATATATCAACTTGTTAAACATGCATAAATCAACTTATTAAGCATGCATAAACCAACTCATCAAATATGCATAAACATAGAACAACATAGAGTAACATATCATTATACATGATTCATACTCACTAATCCGCATTTAAGACCATAAGTCTCATTACACCCAATCTACTTACTTTAACAATTGATGTTAAAGTGATAGAAACTCACCAAACTCCAAATTAACCACTTATGAAGAGAGATTAGTTGCTAATTATGATGATGGTGATGTTTAGAGAATGATATGAGAGGGATTAGCTTGAAACTTCCTTCTTAGATTAATGGAGACTCCTTTTAGGATTTGATTTGGCGGCATGAAGCCTTCATTTCTATTTTTGGTGAGGATTAAGGTAGGTTTAGGGTGTATTTATAGATTAAGAGAGTGTTTTAGGCCCTTGGATTAACCCTAGATTAATTTAGGTCCATTAGATTTAGGAAACCTCTAGAACCAGACCCAGCCCTAACCAGAAAACCAGATCTGGTGCACCCAAGCACCCTGGCTCGACACACCATGTCGACAGGCAAGTCGACAGGCATGTCGACACCCCTGTCGACAGGCCTGTCGGCAGCCCTGTCGACATGCTTAGGCGGGAATCCTCCCGCCTGGCCCCGCTGGTTCTAAATTTAAATTTAAATTTAAATTCCTAAATCTGTTTTTAGCTCTAATTTTTCTGCAAACTTCTTTGGGCCATAACCGGGCCATACGGACTCCGATTTTCGAAAACTCGGACTCTATTTCGCGTATTTTTCCGAGACGAACGCAATAACGCAGCCCGTTACCCCTAATTCCAACGTCTGAGATTATTTATCCTGTAATTATTGAATTTTAGTATTAACTAAAATTCGGGGTGTTACAACAAATGTACCCATAGAAACCCTTAGATTATCCTTATCAATAGTAACCTCGCATCCTTTGGATGCCAACTACCCAAGAGATATCATTGACTTCCGAAGACCTGGGACATAACGGACCCCTGTCAAGGTGCGTATTACACCATCATACATGCAACTCTTCACAATACCTTCGCCCATGACTCTACAACTAGCATCATTTCCCATAAGAATCAGTTTCCCTCTTTTCTTTTAAAAGAATTGAAATAATTCTTATTAGGTGTCATATGAAAAGACTCCCCCGTATCTAGCACTCAGTGGTCTGATACATCTGATACTACCTTTGTCAACAAGTCATCAAACAAAAATTCCTCCATCGCAACCAATGAATTTCCAGCTTCAATTTTTTTCTTCAAGCCCAGACAATCTCTCTTCCATTGACATGGTTTCTTGCAAATGTAGCACTTCCCATCTTTTGATATTATTTTCTTCTTCTCCCATTTATCCATACCAGCTAATAAGGCTTTCGTACTACTTCCTCCTCTACCTTCACTCTACCCCTTCATCTGGTCCCTCAAGTCCTCAGATAGAAGACCTGCCTTCACATCGTCTACTGTTAGTGTATCTCTAGCGTATATAAGACTATTAGTGAAACTTGTGCATCACTCCGAAAGAGAACACAAAGGAATCATTGCTATTTGCTCCTCATCCACTTTCAAGTCAACAGTCTTCACCTTCATCACGAGATCATCGAAGATGCTTAGATGTGCCTTCACTGAAGTACCCTCTCTCATTCGCATGCTGAAAAACGTCTTCAGCAAAATTAGACGGTTGGTTAGTGACTTCTTTAAATAGAGTTTTTCCAGCTTGGTCCAAATTTCCTTAGCAGTGGTCTCACCGCTAATCTCTGAAATGAAATTTTCTCCCATTGCTAATTGTAAAGTACTAAATGTCCATCGTTCATCTCCTTCCTTTCCACGGCTGAAATATCATCCGTCAACTCCTTAGGAGCAAACACCATAGGATGAAGATTGTTCCTCATCAGAACAACTTCCATCCTCCATTTCCACTTCTCGAAGTCTTTATCCCCATTCCATCTTTCTATTACTAACTGAGATTCTGGTGCCATATATGTCCCTCTGACATATGGCCTTGATACAATTGATGAATTCTCCTCATCTCCTGCCATAATACCTAACACCCTTTCTCAATCAACCTCTTAGCTCTAATACCAATTGTTGGGAAAAGGTTCCAAAAAAACGCCTTGAGAATAAAACCCAACCTTGAGGAAAAACAAATAGGAACGGATTGATGGTGAGGCAAAACAAACAACAAATAATCACCAACAAAACAATCACAGATCAAGTAATAAAAGAAAGAACACAAGAGATTTATAGTGGTTCCACTAACGTCTAGTTAGTGTACATCCACTTGGGGAGAGGAGATTTTATTCCTTTTCTAAATAAGAAAGTATTACAAGACTGATAATAGAGAAGAAGAAGAATAAATACAACTTTGAGAGATGTACCATATATTTACCTAATCCCTATCCTTATATAAGGATTAATACTTTGGGTTGAAGTAATTGATTTATGGTTCTAAATCAATGCCTAATAAATTCTCCAATCAGAGAATTAATTCCTTACTTCAATATCCCAAAAGAAACTTCTTCACATTTTTTCACTTTTGTAGGTAATCTATTGCCCTGTCTAATTTTACAAAAAAGAGGCATAAATTTTCTGATATCTTCCAAATCTTTTGCAGTTGGAAATATTAGATTACTCAAATTAATAATATTCCCCAGATCTTCTCTAATGGAAATAGTGCATCACCATAATTAATAATATCTTCCAAATCTTCTGCAAATGTAAATATTATATCACAAATTCTAATAATCTCCACCTTGGTACTATATTTCCTTGAAAGCATACCAACTCCACCTACATCCTCTTACTGTAAGCATCTTCTCGGATAAGACACCATGGTTACTTTCCCCAATAAGCTTCGGCATGGCCATCACCCATTGCACTTTGTCAACAAACTCCGGCAACGCCACCGCCTGCCAACAAAGTGTTCAAAGTACCCCCTTCAAGTAAGACCTATCAATCTTTACCATAAAAACAAACATCTCCATGAAGCATCTCAACTCTCTCCCCATATCATGCCACCGCGTGGCACCTAGCATTTCGATAAGTGATTCCAGCTCGAGCAATGCCAGAACTTAACAGTCTGCAAAGACTTATGCATATCTGCTGTTTTCACCTTTGATCTCTGACCAACTTCAACGATCCCTTCTTCCGCTTATCAAGCACATCCTCTTGGTAAAATCCCACCATGTTGAAGCTTTCCCCTTTGATCATTTTCTGCCTATATAGAGACTCAAAGTCCCTTCTCGTATGTCTAGCTTTGACATCTTTTCCAGGAGAACTGTAGACTCCAACCCTTGACTCTCCAAGTACAGTGCTTCCCCTCAGGAGATACAAATAATGAAACATATCTCCCTTCATCACTACAAATGCACCCTTAGAAACCCTTAGACTATCCTTATCAATAGTAATCTCGCATCCTTTGGATGCTAACTGCCCAAGAGATATCATTGACTTCCGAAGATCTGGAACATAACGGACACCTGTAAGGTGCATATTACCCCGTCACACATGTGAATATGCACAATACCTTCGCCCATGACTCTACAACTAGCATCATTTCCCATAAGAATCAGTTTCCCTCGTTTTCTTTTAAAAGAATTGAAATAATTCTTATTAGGTGTCATATGAAAAGGCGCCCCTGTATCTAGCACTCAATGGTCTGATACATCTGATACTACCGCTGTCAACAAGTCATCAGACAAAAGATCTTCCATCGCAACCGATGAATTTCCAGCTTCAATTTTTTTCTTCAAGCCTGGACAATCTCTCTTCCAATGGCCAAGTTTCTTGCAAATGTAGCACTTCCCATCTCTTGACTTTATTTTCTTCTTAAAGGCTTCTGTACTACTTCCTCCTTTGCCTTCACTCTACCCCTTCATCTGACCCCTCAAGTCCTCAGATAGAAGACCTTCGTTCACATCATCTACTATTAGTGTATCTCTGGCATATATAAGACTGTCAGCAAAAACTATGCATCACTCCGAAAGAAAACACAAAAGAATCATTGCTATTTACTCCTTATCCACTTTCAAGTCAATAGTGTTCATCTTCATCATGAGATCATTGAAGAAGCTTGGATGTGCCTTCACTGAAGTACCTTCTCTCATCCGCATGGTGAAAAACATCTTAGGCAAAATCAGATGGCTGGTTAGTGACTTCTTTAAATAGAGTTTTTCAAGCTTGGTCCAAATGTCCTTAGCAGTTGTCTCACCGTTAATCTCTGAAATTACATTTTCTCCCATTGCTAATTGTAAAGTAGTAAATGCCCATCGTTCCATCTTCTTCCTTTCCACAGCTGAAATATCATCCGTTAACTCCTTAGGAGCAAACACCACAGGATAAAGATTGTTCCTCATCAGAACAGCTTTCATCCTCCATTGCCACTTCTCGAAGTCTTTATGCCCATTCCATATTTCTATTGCTAACTGAGATCCTGCTGCCATATATGTCCCTTTGACATATGGCATTGATACAATTGTTGAATTCTCCTCATCTCCTGCCATAATTCCTAAAACCCTTTCTTAATCAACCTTGTAGCTTTGTTACCAATTATTGGGAAAAGGTTCCCAAAAAAACACCTTGAGAATAAAACCCAACCTTGCGGAAAAACAAATAGGAACGGATTTATGATGAGGCAAAACAAACAACAGATAGTCACCAACAAAACATGACGGATCAAAGTAATAAAAGAAAGAACACAAGAGATTTATAGTGGTTCCACTAACGTCTAGTTAGTGTACGTCCACTTGGGGAGAGGTGATTTTATTCCTTTTCTAAATATGAAAATATTACAAGACTGATAATAGAGAAGAAGAAGAAGAAATACAACTTTGAGAGATGCATCATACATTTACCTAATCCCTATCCTTATACAAGGATTAATACTTGGGGTTGAAGTAATTGATTTATGTTTATAAATCAATGCCTAATTAATTCTCCAATCAGAGAATTAATTCCTTACTTCAATATCCCAAAAGAAACTTCTTCGCATTCTTCCACTTATTTAGGTAATTTATTGTCCTGTCTAATTTTACAAAAAAGAGGCAATAATTTTTTGATATCTTCCAAATCTTCTGTAGTTGGAAATATTATATTACTCAAATTAACAATATTTCCCAAATCTTCACTAAATGGAAATATTGTATCACCATAATCAATAATATCTTCCAAATCTTCTGCAAATGGAAATATTGTATCACAATTTCTAACAATTATATTTTCATTGTATTGGTAAGTATATGTATTTCTTCTTTAGGTTCTGTAATATAAGAGATCGAGACTGAAAATACGTGGATCTTTTTAGTATTTAGATAACAATGAATATGCTTGTTATTGTACAATACTTTGTTTTCAATAGCAGGTTAATTTCAAATTTATGAGTGAAATGCAACAGTATTTTTTTATATTAAACGTTTTTAACAATAGGACAAAACAATTGTAAAGATGATATCGAGATGGGCAAAAGCATTTGTAAGAGATTCTATTACAACGTATATAGATGGTTTTATAATGTATTTCCTAAAATGATTTTTTACAATGATTTTAAAACATTGTAGCTTTTGGGTATATTATGAAATTGGATAATGCAATGGCAGCAGGCCCGTTGAGGAACCCTTATTACTATGGGAATCACTCGTTATAAAAAATGTATTTTTTTAATAACGTATAAATTTGTTGTAGTATATGTAGCTAATCGAGGGTGAATATGTTAAATGTTAAAGGGCATTATTGTAATTTTCATTGCATATAAAGTAATAAATAAAGCAAGTTTTTATTATTTAATATATGTAAGGAATAAAACATGCATCTCCTATGTGTAATGAATTATAATCTTATTTATTTAACCAACACCAAATTATGTATATTTTAACAGGTTATCGTCACGACTTCTTTGCAATTCCACAAATTGTAGACTTTGTTGATTAATTTTAAAATTAAAGAACAAATAGATCAATTATTTGGAGATCTTATATGTTGCTTTCAATTTATTGTGAATATAATTTTTTGGTTTGCATTAGTTGGATTTATTTTAGATGTAGTTAATCTTTTTATTTTTATTTCTCTTGAAACTTGTTTATAAATGATTTATGTAAAAGTTTTTACAAATATAACATTTGTTATGTAAATTTTATATCGATGTTTGCATGAAATAGTTGGTTTTAATAAAATTAACTCTAGTACTAAATCTTATTGTTCCTTTTTAAAAATATTGATAATTTATAGTACTTAAAGTAGTTACGCAATTGTTTCTACATCTGTCTTTATTACATGATTAACTTTATCAAAATTATAGTATTTTTCACTTGCACAGACATTATGATCATAAAAAAGAAAAGACTTTGATCAGTTAATTACTTAACTTACTTTTTCTATTTTGAAACCACACAAATACAAGTAGGAATAAAAAAAATTGAGTACATTTATTACACTACAACAAAATGACCCTATTACAATGGTGGAACACCGTTGTAATATACATTTTACAATGGTGGGCAAACCGTCGTGTACTAAGAAGTTGTAATAGACTAATATCTTTTATAACTTTTTTGCACTGTTGCAACACCGTTGTTATATGATATTTTACAACTTTTTTCCACCGTTGTAATAAACTTTATTACAACAGTTATGCACCGTTGTAATAAAATCTACTACAATTGTTATGCACCGTTGTGATTGACATTTGGGTTTTAAAAAAATAGACACTTTTGCAACTGAAAAGAACAATACACTAAATATGGCAATACTCCATAAGCAAATCCGATATTACAGTTATTTGCAAACTAATTTATAAAAATACTCAAATATTCAATATTACAAACAATAAGTTTTAGACAACATTTCGTACATTATTACATACTTGACCGTTACAAAGCAACTTAGTACAAGCACAAGTTATCCACAAAAAAATGCATATCATATGGGAGTACACTAGTCGAAGACAAAGAAATCTTTACGCCGTTTATCTTTTTGGTGCAAGTTTACTACAATGATCAAACCTATTGCATAAGAATATGTCTGTTGTTAGAAAAAAGAACAAAAAGTGTTTTTTTTAAGCCAACAGTACCAAAACATAACAATAATGCTTAACGTACCTGATAGCATGAACTGCATGTGGTCCAAAGCCCCTTTTTAAACAATTGGATGTTGCACAACTTCTAAAAAAAAGAGCATCTGCATGTTTACCGCACATAACAAAATCAAAATTTAATACAATAAGATATGTTTGTTTACATGCATGTTTACCGCACATAACAAAGATCTCTTCTCAATAACCGTTCTACAAATTGTGCATTTTATATGCCATCCAGAAAATATATAATAGGATTGTTGTAAAATGTTATAGAAGACTTCTAATTTATGTCTATTGAAATTACATACAAAATCAAAATTTAATACAATAAGATATGTCTGTTTACATGCATGTTTACCGCACATAACAAAGATCTCTTCTCAATAACCGTTCAACAAATTGTGCATTTTATATGCCACCCAAAAAATATAGAATAGGATTGTTGTAAAATGTTATAGAAGACTGCTAATTAATATTTATGAAACTGAGAGTGACTCAATACATGTTCGAATGATCATATTGAGTTCAGATCTATGTAAGAAAACCATATATACAGGAACAGTGGTATGATATTTAATATTTTATAAGAAAGCTACAAATCCAATGTGAATAGGTAATACAAGGTAGATGCATACCTTTTTGAATGGTTCGTTGTCAATGCTTGGTTGTTCATCTTCACATGTCCTATGTGTTTCCTGTTCAAAATACATCCACAAATTGTTGAAGATTTTGAATCAATACTTGTTTACTTTAACATCTAAGTTATCAGACATTGTAAGCGAAATCAAAATCTCTAGCTATAGAAAGGGGATTTTTTGAATAAGCATTTATGCAAACACTTCTTATGCAACCAACTTAAACATCCAAGCCACAGGAAATTTTGACAGCTTAATTACATTCAACCGCCCGGACGTTATCGCAGAATTTACCATTATAACTCAACACATCCAATAGATCACTAAGATGTATTCTTAAAAAGAAAACAAAAGGAAACAACGAAATGTAATTTATAAAAGAACCAAATGGAAAGAAAAAAAACAGCACCAATGTTATTCTGAAAAGCCACTAGCTTTTACACAAACACACCCAACGTAATGTAATTTTGAAAACAAGCAGCAGTAAAAGCGATAAAAGGACTCACCTTCAAATCCTCAAGCAAGTTGCCGAAGCCTTTCTGCATCGATTTGGATGTGTGGTCAGTGGCTCAGGCGTAGGTTTAAGATGTATGGTCGATCTAGGCAAGGGGAAGCTATGGAGCGAAGGCGGCTTGCTTTCTGGTGCAGATCTGTTGTGAGTAGGAACAAGGCAGCAGGAGGAGCACTGGCAGACGCAACGTAGGGCTGAGAGGAGGGTGTTCGATGGCGGGGGGAGAAGCCAGTCGGAGGCTTAAACCAAAGGTGGAGCTCCGATTTTTAGGTGATGGGGCTGGCTTGATGGAGAATTTTCGATGAGGAAGAAGAAGGAATACGAAGAAACGTAAATTTGGGGAAAGTTAGTTTTGACTAAGGAGATAAGCGGTAAACATATGCTAATGTTTGGGTTTGGCACTGAAAATTTACGTTTGCCGCTAAAAATTTTGTTTTGGAACCAAAAACGAGATTTTGTTTTGGAGTCAAAAGCATCTTTTACCACTAACAAAAAAAAGTTGTAACATTTCATTCTTTTCTAACTAATATTTCATTGTTTTCTGATCCGTTAAACACTCTCGACATTCGAAGCCAAAATGTATAATAAAAAATAAAATCGGGTACAATCTAAATTTTTAAAAAAAGGCATAAATTTTTTTTTTTTGGGGGGGGGGGGGGGATGTTCCCGAACCCGTGCCGCAGCGCAGTGGCCAACAATGATTATCAAGGCTTGATAGTCAAGATTCGACGGTTAGTCCAAAAATTCCAACAACTAAATAACGACGAGTGGGATAATTTGAAAAGGGGCATGACCAATTTACAGACTTTATCCAATGCATGAAGTCTAATTATTCGTTAATTGTTATGTATATATTACCAATTATCAATCATTAAATATTTAATAGTAATAATTGAAAGCTAATTACTATTCATTAATAATTATATCTATAATTAATTACTTAATATTTCTAATTAATTATTATTATTTAGTAGCCAAAATTGTTATTAGTTGCCAAAATTATATTTATTAAAATTTCTAAAATAGTTACTACCAAATCAAATATTACTTATTAATAATAGTTATTATTTAGCTTTACTTATTTCTACTTAGATATAACAGATTAATAATTATTAAAAGCTTATAACGTATGTTACTAATTGTTGATTAATAAGTAGTTAACATATATTAACTATTAAAAATAAATTACTACTTCTTAAATAATTATTTAATAATAACTAATAAATATTATTGGTTCCTAGGTTTATTATTAATTATTAATTATTATTAAATATTAATATAATTAGTTATTAAATATAGATATTATAAACATGAAGTTTGTAATAAACATCTATTACAACTAACAAAATAAAAAGTTGTTAAAAAACGTTTATTACAACTTTAGGGAATTGACAGTTGTAAAAAACATTTATTACAACGGTGCTTTTACCACCGTTGTAAAATTAAAGTTGTAATATGGTGTTTTTTTTGTAGTGTTAGTAATATTATAATACTTCCATGGCTATCTTACATAACATGACTATATGTTTTTTGCAGCTTTACTAAATTTAATTTTAGTTTCAATTTTATATTTTTCTATTACTTGGTCAAACTACCTATTATTACTAAGTCACAGAGTTGTAGTTGTTAAATAATGTCTTGCCTAGTAATTCGTTGCTAACTATTCTCTAACTCTTCGATATTTCATGGGATAAGTATACAATTTTTATTGTACATTCAAAATATTTTTGTAAGAAACATATACGAATTTCTCTTAAAATAACTTAAAAGAAATGATTTCTTTGCTTAACTAATTTTTTTTTCATCTTTTAGTATTCATTTTCATAGTGAAACCTTAATAGCATGTCCATTTGAAATACAAAATTTGTTTGTTTCTTTTTAAATACCGTGCATTCGTTATAAAAATTAAATATCCATACCGTTGATGCAAATTACATGTATGTTTCTAGAATAAACTAAGCATGTTATTTTCTCAATATTTCCAAAGATAGTTGCAACTGAAGAAATAAAAATCGCAAAGAATTAATATACTAGAAATGTATTCAGATCTTAAGTTAATCATATTTCTTGAAGAAATTTATCTTTTGAAGAGATCTTACAAATATAGTAAATTTTATTTTCATGACAAAAAACAGTATTGTGGATTCTCGTATATGAATTCCATTTTGAAGGGATTATATATCATCCTTAAAGAAATATAATTTTTTTTATTTTCAAAGAGATAATTTACTATATTCTTTTATTATTTACTAAAATATATGTTTTTTCATTCAATGTTAAATAAATAATAAAAGTTCTCAATACTTTCCCTTCTAAAACATTTAAATAGAATTTCATTTCTAAAACATTTTAATGGCAGACCTTACTTTCCCTCTCTCCTCTGCCAACACCTATCTAAATATTGTCGTCGCGCAAACATCACTTTTTACCTCGAATCCCCCTCTGTCCCCAATTCCACCCTCTCCGGACCCTCCACCATCTCCTCCTCTTCTCTACCGACCACCCCTTCTCTTAAGAAATGGTTGACTCTTTTCATCATGAAACCTAAGAACGCTGGTTCTTTCTCCCCACCGCCTTTTATCTCAAGTTCTCTTGTAAGATGCTAATTCCATCGGAAGAAATCATCAATGCTGGAATCAAAATCTGGCATGAATACCTGGTAGGATTCTTCCTCGACAAGGCTCCATCCTACTCAGTTGTAATCTTGCATTTGAAAAAGATATGGAAACCACGTGGAGCTATTAAGGTAAAATCGAATGGTCAAATATTTTTCTTTTATTTTGTCTGTGCTGAGGATAGATTAAAGATTGTTGAATCTGATTCGGTTACCATTAGAAACAAAATTTTCATAGTAAAACCGTGGGACACTGCAATAGGGAACAACAGTGATAATATTAAAAATATGCCAGTTTGGATTAAACTCTAGAATATACCGATGTTTTCTTGGTCAAAGTTGGGGATTGGTTAGCTTGCTACTAGGTTAGGAAGATTTCTGTGTATAGATGCTAACACACACACACACACACACACACACAAAAGAAGAAGAAGAAGAAGAAAGGATTGAGTATGCGAAATGTATGATGGAAATATGAGACCAATTCTTCTGTGCCCAATTCCCCTATGCCCCATGTCCCCTCTAATAAAATCTCCTTATTTCCATTTTTTTGCATTTTAGTCTTCGGACAATCAAAGTATTTAACTGCAAAAGACAGAAATTAGGGGGCTATGATTGGTTGGGGACACCGCACACCGAATTTGGGCACAGAAGAATTGGTGCGTGGAAATATCACCTGGCAGGTATTTGGCCATTATGAGGAAGCATGCAAGAACTCTAAAAGAAACATTAAGACAGTTAGTGAAACCCCACAAACAATTTAGTGAAAGATAAAAGCAAAGAGTTTAGAGTCCAAGCTCAAAGCTCACAGTGCAATGTTGAGAGTAAGCATCATGTTGGTGATCCCTTAGTCAAGAAGAAACAATCATGGAGAAGGGTCTTAAACTTGAGCAGGAAGGCTAAACTGACCAAATTTAGTAGAAGTGCGCTTGGAAGACATTCTAACACAGGTGTTCATGGTCAAAATACACAGGAGGTAGTTACAACATCTATGGATGTTGATGGTACCTCTTTTTCAGTAGTAGAACCTCCTGAAGTTTATGATGGTGAAGTTAAAGAAAATGTGAGTGTTAATTCTGGAATCACTATAGCTAACTATTTTGTTATGCTAGCTCATGAGAGTGAAGAAAGGGATACTGAAGTCTTAGACGTGCAAAAAAAGGCTACAGGATTTGAAGAGGGTGAATTTAGTCACCAGGCAAATCAAATCCCCTATGCCCAAATTCACCTGTCCCCTATTCCCAATCAATCAAGACCCCCTGATTTTCACTTTTTTGCAATTAAGTCCTCTCTTTTTTATTTAATTGCAAAAAAGTGAAAATCATGAATTATAATTGGTTGGGTATAGGAAGACAGATAATTTTAGGTATAGAGAATATGTTGTCGTCACCAGGATGGAATGATTAGCTCATGCAATTATGGTTATGAGGCTAAAAAGGGTATCAATAGTGAAGTAGACCAAACTCTTAAACAAATTTAATGTGACACAAGTAGTGAACTAGATGACATTTCAGGAAATCCAAATAAGAGCATAGAGCTTGCTACTCATACTAAAGTGAAAGAGCTTTTTGATGCAGTGATAAATTATAGCAACTCCTTAGATTCCGAAGTTAGGATTGTGGACCAACTTGAAAGCAGTGTTTCTCATGCTGAAGGTGTTCACACTACATAACTGCACTATGCTATTTCAACTCCTACAAACTTATCCCTTTGAGAAGTTCTTTTACCTTCAAACCAGGATTTTTTAATAAGTTTAGTCCGCCTCTCAAACTATCCAAAGCTATTGATTTGCCTTCCTCTTTAAACAAGCAAACTTCTTGCATTGAAAGTCCTGTTAAAGGCTGTAGCAATGAGAAAGCTGCATCTCCTTCCTTTACTACAAAGAAAAAACTCAAAGGCAAGAAAGACTACCCTATGCTAACCTCATTCCACCTGCTGCATACAAAGCTCCTCCCCCTCTACCTACTCCTAAGAATGTAGCTTTTTCTAACTCTCCTCTAACTCTCCACTTTCAGCTACCCTTTCAGGATACAAAGAGCTTAAAGCCCCAGTCACTAGAAGCAAAAAGATGGAGTTGTCGAAGGGCCACCTTTTCAACAATGAGTTGCAAATGGAATAGGAAACCTTGAGTCACTTGGTGGCTCCTGAAATGCATTAGTTACGTAGTGTATGTTAAATTTTTAGTTCAAGTCAATCTGCATGTAATAGTCTCTGCCTTATTTTAAACATTGTAACTTGCTATACCAGTCTGTCTGCAATTGTTTTGCAGGCAATGCCTTCCCTGCATGGAAGCTTTCTCTTTCTTGTAGTACATTTTGTGTATATCCTGGTTTTCATGTATTTATTATTTAATATAATAAAAAGTGTTATGAACCACTTCAAAAATGGGTCGGCTTTTCCAAAAAAATAATAAAAGTGCTTTCTGTAGAAGTTGCATTAATGATACCTTGAAACAAATGGTAACACTTATATAAGTTATAATAAAACTTGAATTTTTATTGCAATAATCTTAGAATTTGTTATTAAAATACAAATGATTTGGCACACTTGAAAATTGAAGTTCTCAGTGTTTATGTATTGTTATCTATTCACCTTTAAAGCAAGCTTGTAGAACTTGAATTTGACGATATAATTAATTTGAATTAAATGTTCAACATACATTAGATTGAACAACATCAAAACATACTTAAGCCAACTTGTAACACCCCACCTCCGCCAGGGTGTCTCTTGCAAGCACTCTGACTTTGGAGGGGCGTTTGAATCAGGTAAACATGCATAATGATATATCAAGGCAGAACAAGAACATATGTATATAAGTAAACAAAGTAAATAAGATAAGTAAAACAGCGGAAGATTTCAAACTATTTCAAAACAAGTCTGGTACAACATAATGTCAACTTTCCAAATACACAAGTCTAGATAAAAACAACATCACTGAAAAACTAAAATACATAAGTACTATCCCCAAAATAAGTGATAACCATAGCCAGCTTCATGTCAAGACCGTACATGAGCTAAAATCCCACAAGCAAGCGATCAGAGATCCAAGCTAAGCTCCAATATTCCCACCCTGAGAACCTGGGGGGGGGGGGGGAACGGAAGAAAAGAGGCGAAAGAAAAACAGGTCAGTCAAAAAGACTGAGTAAGCCCTACTACAATCAATGTAAACTGATAAAGTTAACTGGCATGAGAAGCAGGGATGAACATAAGGATAACAACATACTAGCATTATGATTAACTAACAAGGTAGATAAAGGTGTCATCGCATACTCAGGTTTAAGGTTTTTGCACCACAGGTGTACTAGCAAGCTAACATGACTTGAATAAACAAGTATTGATCCCTTGGCCCAAGCTTTGGCCCAATAACATGAAATGACCCTAATACGAGGTCCAACCAAGCGGTCTAATCGATCGGCTCCCTAAGCCTAACTCGTCACGTGTTGGTGTCAATACGGCCCAAACATAATTGTAGTCGGACTATGCCGGGTCTCCCGTCGGGTGTATCAAGCCCTAGGGTGTCAACCCCTGGACACCATAAACATAAGTTCACAGTCTCGATCTATTGGTACCCATGCTTGACTTCTCCAAATACGGACTACGTGCACAACCATAGTCCGTCCGGGACTACATCGACGTACCACTCTGCCGTCGTTTTTGGTCACTTACCTCAAGTCCAGTAATCGTGCCCCACCCTAGCCTAGTCCCTAGGGTCTTAATGATACAAACTTGGGATTACTGCTGGAGTGGACCCCATTGCTAGGATTTTCTAGTGGATTAAGTACGGTTTAACCCTTTTACTAATCATGGATTAACTTGGTTAAGTGTAACGATGGGTTCACGACTTAACCCCGATTAATCCACCAAGCCCAAATTGGTTAAGTATTAAGTGGACCATGACTTAACCCTAGTCATGAGGCATTAATTAATTTAATGTGCCTTAACCTCTCACATTAGACCTTGTTGTGGTTACTAGTTAAGCCGGGCGGGTCCGGGTAGCTTTACACCACAACTTGGCCTAACCTCGGGTTCAAGGTACAACATGACCAACTTCTCACATTAGGTCCTATTGTTTGTAGCAACTAGTTAAGCCGGTCGGTTCCGGGTAGTTTTACGCTACAAACTCAACCCAACCTCGAGTTGGTCACACTTATATTCTCTAAGTGTCATGTCCATCATGTTTCCAAAACATATTACAAGTTTTCAAGAATTTGGGTAGACCTAACTTAATAGGTAAATTCCCAATGGGTAGACCTAACTTAATAGGTAAATTCCCAATCTTATGTTTTCATGTCTTTTAAGTTTACCCAACCCCAAACGCAATCCCATCGCTTACATATCGCAATAGCGCATAAAGGATAGAAAGAGGGAACTTGGCATAATCATGACATAAAGGTGTTGAAGCCACAAGTTTAACATGGTGGCATATGAAATGTACATATGTTCATATACTTGCATATTGCATCATTAGGCCTCAAAAGTATGCATAAAACCAAACTTAGCATATAAGTGATACATGGTGATAAATGACATGTAGAAGTTGCCATAAGTTCGCATTTAGCCTCACATGCAAGTTATCATAAGGGACATGATAACTTACATGTTGCCAAAATGCAACCTTTAGCATAAAGCTTGAAGCTTTAGGCTCATAAACCCAAGATAAGCTTGCATAACATGAGCAAAATGATCAACCCAAACTTGCATAACATAACTTGCATATCATATGGCAAACTTGCATATCATAACATAGCAAACTTGCATAACATAACATGATAAACTTGCATATCATAACATGACAAACTTGCATAACATAACATGATAAACTTGCATATCATAACATGGCAAACTTGCATAGCATAACATGGTAAACTTGCATATCATAACATGGCATACTTGCAATCATAACATGATAAACTTGCATATCATAATGATCAAACACAACTTGCATCATTCATTTAACTTTAGAGTTTAAATATGAAAGTAGAAAAGGGCTTACAATGCTTATGAAGACACAAAAATATATATAGATTGAGACAAAGCCCTTATGCAATCAAATAAACCCAAAATGCAAGCTCCAATAGAAAAACCCTTGAGCCAAAATGATCAAAACCCTTGCTTTATGATGTAAATATGGAAACTTGACTTGAATGCAAGCTAATGACACTCATACAAGCTTGAAAACACTTGTATGCATTGAAAATCTCTCATAGAAATGACTTAGGAATTTTATGAAGAGAGTGGAGGCCATGAGAGGAATGATTTTGCCATAGTTTAGTTACTTGAATGAATAATAATGATTTAGGGTTAGGTTAGGGGCTTATTTATAGAGATTAGGATTAGTTTCAACCTTAGGATTAAACCCTAATTCCAATCTCAGCCCTTAAAACCGAATCTGGCCCCAAAACCTAACCAAAACCCCAAAATGGTGCACCAGGCAAAACTGCCCGGCTGAACCAAGTCGACACCCAAGTCGACAGGGCTGTCGACTTGGGCCTAACCATGTCGACTGCCCGACAGGGCTGTCGACATGGGTGGTCTGGCGGGAAATTTCCCGCCTGCGCCCAACTGCCCTAATTTCAAAATTCAAACTTGAATTTGAAATCTGTTTTTGAACTTGAAATTTTCTGAAAACTTCATTGGGCCTTAATCGGGTCATACGGACTCCGATTTTCGAAAACTCAGACTCTATTTCGCGTATTTTTCCGAGACGAACGCAATGGCATAGCCCGTTTCCCTTGATTCAGATTTTAGAATTAAATTCTACCTCGATTTATGTTATAACAGGTTATTGAAAATACGGGTTGTTACATTCTCCCCTCCTTAAAGGATTTCGTCCCCGAAATCTCTAAGTTAGGAAGAACATATCCTACCATACAACATCCATCTACTCAAAACATCATCCACGAGCAATCATTGTCCTTACAAGATTCTAAATGTTGTATGAACATATGCAAAGGTGTGTGTATATGTACTTATCTAATGCAAATATCATCAATGCAAATTATGTTAGTGAAATGAATCCATATGTATGCAATTCCTAACATAATGTATAACATCTATATGTGTGCACATAACATACATCCATATGCAACATCCATGTGATAACACAAAAATTTTCATCCATGAATAAGCGTAAACACTCATGCATATGCAATACGAGGAGTGTGTGAGCCGATCTAGTGCCTAATGTGTATAATGCATCCACGAGTAACCACTTGCAAACACTTGCAACCACTGGCAAACATCAAGCATAACATGTTTCAAACACATGTTTCATCCAAAGGGTTTCTACCTAAGGTTCTCACGACAAGATTAACACGATATAGATAGCAAAAGAAAGATATGCTACAAAGAGATCGGGAAGATAAGCAAGATATACTCCTTTTGGATTACAAGAAATCCCTTCCTAACCCAACCCATATTCTATAAAAGCCCAAAAGGTTTAGTCAACCTAACGGACCCCTTCAAACCCTGACATGCATTACTAACCGATGAGTCATACCCCCCTTATGGAGTTTACAACAGAAATGGGATCGAGTATGGGACCGAGAGGATATACGTAAAAGATAACATGCGAGTAAGCTCCACAGGAAAACAAGGATCAAGGATATACTCATAATAAAAAAAGATATGATGCGCGTATCCAGCCTTCAATCTTCTAAGTCACGTTTCCTTGAGTTTAACTCCACTGTGCTTTGACCGTCTTTTACTTCATGATTCCTTGGCTTCTTAACTCTTATTTCCAAATATGAGTTGGAACCCATTTCATTGTCGCCTCTCGTCTTCTTTTTTTCACTTACTCTTCTATCATTCTTGGCTTAAACATAACTATGACCTCATGGTTTCATGCAAGCTCTCCAAAATTCACTAGTGAATCCTGGATCTCGTTTACTTACTATAAAGTATTCCACGCAGCAGAACTTTTCTTGGAAATACCAATCCACGTTGCCAATTGCTCTTACTAACGTGATTTTCTATAACTCATGCTTGAACGAAATGAACCATCCGCATGCGAATGATAGGCCGTACTTAGATTCAGTTGCTTGCCCATGACTTCCCGTAGACTATCCCAAAACTGGCTAGTGAAGATTGAGTCATGGTTACTAACTATACTTTAGGGAACCTCGTGCAACCGCTTTATTTCTTGAAAGTAAACTATCGCTAGCTATGATGCAGTCCTTTCGCTCTTTACTAGAGTGAAATGAGCACTCTTCGTGAGTCTACCTACTATGACCCACATGCTCTTATTCTCTTTCCTTGACCTTGGTAATCCATCGATAAAATCCATGGGAATACTCTTCCACTTCCATAGTGGAACGTCTAGAGGATGCAATAGCCCACCGGGCTTCTTCGACTCGGCCTTAACTTGCTGGCAAATGATACATCTAGAGACAAACTCCGCCACCTCCTCGAGTGATGTGCATCTTCAAGAGCTTTCTTTCTCTCATCGCGTCTTAGCCATCCCTTGTCATCTATAGCGAGGTGACTTACCATCTCTCCTCGAGTCAACTTGTCCATGATCTCGACTAACTGCGGGTCTTCTTTCTGTGAAGTCCCTACTTGATCCAGAAGGGTAGGTCTAAGCTCAAGGGACGCTAACTGACTAATTAAACTGAGAGAGCTTCTTACTTCAATTGTCCTCGTCGGAGCTTTCTGGTCTTGAACCGCGACCACTTTAGCGGGATCCACCGCTAAGCCTTGCTTAGTAACTATGTGCCCAAGAAATCTAACTTCTTTTCTCCAAAATGACATTTGGAGGACTTGGCTTTCAACTGATGGGCTCTAAGCGTATCCAACACCTCCTTGAGATGTCTAGCATGTTATTCCTCGTTCGTTAAGAAAGTCAGGATATCATCTACAAAGACTACCACAAACTTGTTCAGGAACTTCCTTGGCACCCTACTCATCAAGTCCACGAAGTAGGCGGGTGCATTAGTCAAACCGAATGGCATGACTAGCCATTCTAAGAATCCATCTGGAGTTTTGAACGCAGTTTTGTCTATACTATCCTCAGTTACTCTGAGCTGATGGAATCCAGTAGCAAGATCAAGAGAAAACAGATGTTCCTACAAGCCGATCAAACAAATCACCGATCCTTGGTAATGGTTGTCTATTCTTCTTGTTCTACTCACGATAATTAACATACGGGCGAAGCGAACTGTCCACATTACTAGCGAATACTACTAGAGCACCCTCCTCGGAAATGCTTCATTGTATGAAGTCCTTCTCAAGCAACTCCTTGACTTGCTTTCTTAACTCTCATCTTGCGGGACCATGTGCCTAACCGGCCACGTAACTGGCTTGGCATTATCAACCAGATAAATGCGGAAATCAATCTCTCGCTTAGGGGTAACCCACCTTCACTTCACCCAAGATATCAGGATATTCTCGGACCACCCTCACCGATTGCAAACTATCGATAGACGAGTTGAGGGATTCAAGATAACACAACATGACGGGACCCATAGGGTTACAAGAAATTTTTAGGGTATTACCGAGGCGAGTCATGAGCCTCACAACCCTATGCTCAAAAATCAAGGATGGCTCCAAAATTGGACAATCAATCCATGCCCAAAATCAACCCATACCCCATGAAACCGAGAATATAAGCATCACACGAGAACTCTACACTAAAGATAGAGATTTTCAAATCCACGTAGATAATAGACAAATGGGCGGAAACCCCAATTGGATTTGAAACACACACGGGATCATTAACTAGACTAGTACTTAGGTGCAAACTTTCAACTAGATCAGATGAGATAAAGCTATGCGATGCACCAGAATCAAACAAGGTACGAACTGGAAAATCAGAAATATATACAAGGCTCTCAACAGAAATACTACCTCGATCGGGAACTGGAGCGGCATTGAGAGCATGAACTTGCCCTCCTGAAGGTCCATCACGCTGAGTCTGACCCTAGCCTTGCCCTTGCTTCTTCGGGCAATCCTTACTGAAATGTCCAGTCTCACCGCAGAAAAAGCATTCACCATTCTTCCTTTTCCTCTTCTTACAATCCTTAATAAGATGCCCAATTGAACCGCAATAATGGCACTTCCCCTTGTTGTTATTGCCCTTGTTGTTGTTCCCCTTGTTGCCTTGACTCTTGTTCTTGTTCTTGTTCTGATTGCCTTGACTGCTCTGACCACTTGGATTACCCTGATTTCCTTTCCACTGGGAATCAGTCTTCTTGGCTTGAGTATCATTCATCTTGATCTCTTTCTTGACATCTCCCTGAAGTAACGCCATATCAACCAAGCTCTCAAACGTGGCCCCATGGGGAATATGTGACATAGCCAATCTCTGCAACGTCTCATTCAATCCTCTAGCAAAACGAAGAGCCTTCTTCTGAGGAGTACTCACCATATCCAAGCCAAAACGAGCTAACTGATTGAACTTGTTCACATATTCTTTGACAGACATATCTCCTTGTTTCAAAGTTATGAACCTCTCCATTTGCAGATTCTCCTCAGCAGAAGATAGAAACTTAAGCACGAACCTTGCCCTGAAATCGGCCCAAGTCTCAACAGGCCTAGTACCATTGGTGACTTCCCACCAATAAGCGGCTTCATCCTTCATAAGCCAAACCGCCAACAAGATCTTCCTCTGATCGTCTAACCCAAAGATAGTAAATAAATCCTCGGTCTCTTTCAACCAATTTCTGGCCTCTACAAAAGTCTCAGTGCCTTGAAAGTTCTTGCCACCCATTGCTTTGAAATCTTTGCAAGTCTTTGCGAAGTCAGCTTGAGGATGCTGAGGGGAAGGAGGAAGAGGAACCTCAGCGACAGGAGGAGGAGGAACATCAGCGACAGGAGGAGGAGGAACATTAACTACCGGAGGAGGAGGAGGAGAAACATTAACCACCGGAGGAGGAGAAGGAGGGACATCTGCGGGGCCGGCTTCGGTCGCCCTAGCCTCCAAAAGTCTCCTATACCAAACAGGTACGTGTACTCCCTCCGGAATGGCAAAGTTATCGGCCATACTGAAAACGAAGAAAAAGATAGATTCAGAATGGAGAAAAACAAAGGAATTTTGCTAATGGCTTTTTGGGGAATAGCCTTTAAAATAAACTAGACTTTTCTTTGGGAAAATACTTTATACTTGGTTTTGAAAATAGTTTTCCAAAAGTTTTCTAAAAACCTTTTTGTTCCTTCTCGTAAACCATATGCTCTGATACCAAATGTAACACCCCACCTCCGCCAGGGTGTCTCTTGCAAGCACTCTGACTTTGGAGGGGCGTTTGAATCAGGTAAACATGCATAATGATATATCAAGGCAGAACAAGAACATATGTATATATGTAAACAGAGTAAATAAGATAAGTAAAACAGCGGAAGATTTCAAACTATTTCAAAACAAGCCTGGTACAACATAATGTCAACTTTCCAAATACACAAGTCTAGATAAAAACAACATCACTGAAAAACTGAAATACATAAGTACTATCCCCAAAATAAGTGATAACCATAGCTAGCTTCATGTCAAGACCGTACATGAGCTAAAATCCCACAAGCAAGCGATCAGAGATCCAAGCTAAGCTCCAATATTCCCACCCTGAGAACCTGGGGGGGGGGGAACGGAAGAAAAGAGGCGAAAGAAAAACAGGTCAGTCAAAAAGACTGAGTAAGCCCTACTACAATCAATGTAAACTGATAAAGTTAACTGGCATGAGAAGCAGGGATGAACATAAGGATAACAACATACTAGCATGATGACTAACTAACAAGGTAGATAAAGGTGTCATCGCATACTCAGGTTTAAGGTTTTTGCACCACAGGTGTACTAGCAAGCTAACATGACTTGAATAAACAAGTATTGGTCCCTTGGCCCAAGCTTTGGCCCAATAACATGAAATGACCCTAATACGAGGTCCAACCAAATGGTCTAATCGATCGGCTCCCTAAGCCTAACTCGTCACGTGTTGGTGTCAATACGGCCCAAACATAATTGTAGTCGGACTGTGCCGGGTCTCCCGTCGGGTGTATCAAGCCCTAGGGTGTCAACCCCTGGACACCATAAACATAAGTTCACAGTCTCGATCTACTGGTACCCATGCTTGACTTCTCCAAATACGGACTACGTGCACGACCATAGTCCGTCCGGAACTACATCGGCGTACCACTCTGTCGTCGTTTTTGGTCACTTTCCTCAAGTCCAGTAATCGTGCCCCACCCTAGCCTAGTCCCTAGGGTCTTAATGATACAAACTTGGGATTACTGCTGGAGTGGACCCCCATTGCTAGGATTTTCTAGTGGGTTAAGTACGGTTTAACCCTTTTACTAATCATGGATTAACTTGGTTAAGTGTAACGATGGGTTCACGACTTAACCCCGATTAATCCACCAAGCCCAAATTGGTTAAGTATTAAGTGGACCATGACTTAACCCTAGTCATGAGGCATTAATTAATTTAATGTGCCTTAACCTCTCACATTAGACCTTGTTGTGGTTACTAGTTAAGCCGGGCGGGTCCGGGTAGCTTTACACCACAACTTGGCCTAACCTCGGGTTCAAGGTACAACATGACCAACTTCTCACATTGGGTCCTATTGTTTGTAGCAACTAGTTAAGCCGGTCGGTTCCGGGTAGTTTTACGCTACAAACTCAACCCAACCTCGAGTTGGTCACACTTATATTCTCTAAGTGTCATGTCCATCATGTTTCCAAAACATATTACAAGATTTCAAGAATTTGGGTAGACCTAACTTAATAGGTAAATTCCCAATGGGTAGACCTAACTTAATAGGTAAATTCCCAATGGGTAGACCTAACTTAATAGGTAAATTCCCAATCTTATGTTTTCATGTCTTTTATGTTTACCCAACCCCAAACGCAATCCCATTGCTTACATATCGCAATAGCGCATAAAGGATAGAAAGAGGGAACTTGGCATAATCATGAAATAAAGGTGTTGAAGCCACAAGTTTAACATGGTGGCATATGAAATGTACATATGTTCATATACTTGCATATTGCATCATTAGGCCTCAAAAGTATGCATAAAACCAAACTTAGCATATAAGTGATACATGGTGATAAATGACATGTAGAAGTTGCCATAAGTTCGCATTTAGCCTCACATGCAAGTTATCATAAGGGACATGATAACTTACATGTTGCCAAAATGCAACCTTTAGCATAAAGCTTGAAGCTTTAGGCTCATAAACCCAAGATAAGCTTGCATAACATGATAACATGAGCAAAATGATCAACCCAAACTTGCATAACATAACTTGCATATCATATGGCAAACTTGCATATCATAACATAGCAAACTTGCATAACATAACATGATAAACTTGCATATCATAACATGGCAAACTTGCATAACATAACATGATAAACTTGCATATCATAACATGGCAAACTTGCATAGCATAACATGGTAAACTTGCATATCATAACATGACATACTTGCAATCATAACATGATAAACTTGCATATCATAATGATCAAACACAACTTGCATCATTCATTTAAATTTAGAGTTTAAATATGAAAGTAGAAAAGGGCTTACAATGCTTATGAAGACACAAAAATATATATAGATTGAGACAAAGCCCTTATGCAATCAAATAAACCCAAAATGCAAGCTCCAATAGAAAAACCCTTGAGCCAAAATGATCAAAACCCTTGCTTTATGATGTAAATATGGAAACTTGACTTGAATGCAAGCTAATGACACTCATACAAGCTTGAAAACACTTGTATGCATTGAAAATCTCTCATAGAAATGACTTAGGAATTTTATGAAGAGAGTGGAGGCCATGAGAGGAATGATTTTTCCATAGTTTAGTTACTTGAATGAATAATGATGATTTAGGGTTAGGTTAGGGGCTTATTTATAGAGATTAGGATTAGTTTCAACCTTAGGATTAAACCCTAATTCCAATCTCAGCCCTTAAAACCGAATCTGGCCTCAAAACCTAACCAAAACCCCAAAATGGTGCACCAGGCAAAACTGCCCGGCTGAACCAAGTCGACACCCAAGTCGACAGGGCTGTCGACTTGGGCCTAACCATGTCGACTGCCCAGTCGACAGGGCTGTCGACATGGGTGGTCTGGCGGGAAATTTCCCGCCTGTGCCCAACTGCCCTAATTTCCAAATTCAAACTTGAATTTGAAATCTGTTTTTGAACTTAAAATTTTCTGAAAACTTCATTGGGCCTTAATCGGGTCATACGGACTCCGATTTTCGAAAACTCGGACTCTATTTCGCGTATTTTTCCGAGACGAACGCAATGGCATAGCCTATTTCCCTTGATTCAGATTTTAGAATTAAATTCTGCCTCGATTTATGTTATAACAGGTTATTGAAAATACGGGTTGTTACACAACTATTCAAACATTATTGTTCTTAAGTCAAGATTGATGATCTAAAATATAATGGAAATGGATTATTTTACAAATTCAAATGCTTTCATATATTTTGAATGGACAAATTTATACAAACTTCAAGTCAGTAGTGAAAGTATTGTAGAGTCGTTTTGACATCATTATGTTTTATCAATGTTTGAAACTAAAGTTCTTTTATGAGTTATGTATATAATTTTGTATTCCCAATGATTAATTATCCAAAGCTAATTTGCATTTTAATAAATTCTAACTACCTTTGAGATCAAACTCGAGGTCTGATAATAATAACCAAACTAATTATAGTTTGGGATATTAAGTCCTAAGATATCAAAAAAGAACTTCACTTAGTGAAATAACAGAACAAAAGTTCTACAGATATTTTCAAAATTACATGCTCAAATAATCAAACTAAGAGCATGCTTTCTGTGATTACCAAATTAGATCAGTTCAACGAGATGATGCAGAAGAATTTACTTCTCAAGTATTTAATCTTTATTGCTTATCACTGGGATTTGAATTGAACACCTAATAGCTCATGTGCATATTCAAAATGATTTAGTTGAACCATCGTGATGCCAAACCCCTAGACCCGTACTATCAAAGAGTATTACTAGGTAATACTATCCAATATTACAAAGAATATGGCTGGTTTGGAGTGACCAGCCGTGACTCTTGTATTAAACAAGTATCAAGTATGTCGATTTAGTGCTCTATTTTTTTCCCTTACCCCAGGTGGATCGACATAGTCAATTCTAGCTTAATACAATGCTATAGTGGCTAACGTACGGATTTGTTCAACCTAGACAATTAAAGTGCATAGAGTTCTATAACGTTGGAGGTACAAAATGGTGTAGCGGGGATAAAGCATGGAAATAATGGGAATATAGCAGAGATACAGAAGAGTTAATTAGATGTGAAACCAAATATTCAAAATTAATTAACTATTGTTCTCACATTATATGTGTAGAAGAAACCAATGTTAATTAATCTTATATAATAAAATCAAGGAATATCATCGTTACACACACTAGATTTGGTAATTATAATAGATTTCTACAATATATTGGATACTTATGCCTTAAAATTAGCTATTTACACTAAATTTATTGATTTAAAAAAAGAACTAGTTGTATCAAGCTCTGTATATTAATATTGCTAAAGAGGATGCTCAAAACTCTTGATTTAGCGGGTGTAGAGGGAAATAGCAGGGCTAAAAGTGGATATGTTATTCATCGACACTAAATTAAAATAGCATAGTGGTTGAAGAGCGCTATGAACTATAGCTTGGCTTTAACTTTATAGTTCAGAACAAAACATAATAACAATGAATAACACAGACTACAGAAAGCAGACACAACTATATATATATATATATATATAGACACACACACACATTAAGTACAATACATAGTAATACAGAAGTGAGTAGCTATATGAACCACATATATATACAACATGTCCCATAAAGGAATGTGTATATATCAGAATTACATGAATAAATACGAAGCGACCACTAGAATATGCCCAAGCATCAAAAGGAGATAAGATAGACAAGATTGAAAGCAAGCTAAGAAAATATCTACAGAGGTACTAACATGAAATAAATCTGTCTGACCCGAGTGTATAAAATACACGGATTGGTTTAGATTAAACATAGTGATTAGATCATGATAAGTGAAATATAATGTCGTATGGGAATAAATCTTCTCATTAGACAACGAGTAACTTCAACTTACATCAACTTATGGTTTATAAAATAATTGCTACTAAATAATCATATGATGATCTCATTAATGGCGTCATAATGATAACATTAAAGTTTCTCATTGTCAACAAGTGGAAAGCAATAAGGCTAAGAAACATAAATATAGTCCCAAAACACTAAGAAACAATAAGGTGGAAACAATTATAATATCAACATATAGAACTCATTTGGTAGTTCAAGCAACATAAATGTATTCATTATACGTACCACCAAGTAGCACTAAGGCTAAGAATAAACTCCGACGTCATCAAAGTAGTGAAACGTTTGAAAATCAACAACATCTAGTTGTATCACCTAAAATGAATATAGTACATCAAACGGGATCCAAATGAACATTTGCACGTGCATCATATGAAGAGCCTCTCCTGACTTGCCAAGTACTATATATATATATATAAGTCTACTTAGAAAAAAAAATGACACAAGTTGGATGACACAAAATCTTGGCCATTGGATTGTCCTTTGACTTTCATCCCTCATATGAGGACAAACATCCAATGGTTGGTATTTGTATCCCCTAGTTTGTGTTAAAATTTGGTGTCTAAGTAGCCTCTCTTTTTTAGAGCCTTCCCCAGCCCCCCTCAGCCTAGTGCTAGCAATAATAATGACATTGGAATGTGTCAAAGGATTCTAAACAATAATATAGATAGTGACAATAATACGTCCTATATCACAAGTTTTCACTTATCGGTTTACTACCAACTAGCTTACTTTATATGGAAAATAACTTCAACCGAACAAGCCTGAAATTAACCAACATAATAAACCTATGTGTCACATACCACATGACTTACTATTCTTTAAGTTGCTTTCTCGTTTTCTCGAAGAGTGTAAAAAAAAAACATGATTTTCTATTGAAAATACTATATTTGAGAAAATGAGTTTTTAAAATAACTTTGAAAACTGTTTGGAAATGGTTTCTATGGAATCTCTTTAAAACGGAAAATATTCGTATATTCAATAGCTTTGAATCAATTTAATTTTTATAAATCAATTTTGGAAAATATTTATCTTACTACAAGAAAAATGATTTTTTGTAGCACCCAAAAACTGCCACTAATCATTTTTGGTGGCGTTTCGATAATCGTTATGGTAAAATATGCCACTAAAAATCATTGAGTATAAGTTGAACATATTATAAACGCCACTAAATATTTATTTTTAATAGCATTTGTTAAATGTTACTAATGTTTTTTCTGCAACGTATATAAAAGGCCAAAGGTTTCTTCACTACAACTTTTTTAATGGCATTCACTCATATTTTTTGTAGCGTTTAGTGAACGCCGCCGCAAATGTTCCTGATTACTCTACCCATTGATTTGTAGCGGTTTTTAACCGCTACAAATAAAAATAATATTTCATAACCATTTTTTCCCAATTTGTGTCACAATATTCCAGACTACCCATAATTTTGCCTCCACTTATATAATAATGTAATACACAAGCACATACACTTCTTAACATAACATATTAAACAACCACAAAATACGTACACATTCGAAGATCAATAAGATACATACATATTCAAATATCCAAAACATACATAAGTGTCAAGATAAAAAGTTAGTCGTACAGTTACACATCCAAACTACCATTAATAATGTCATAACAAACTACATGCAGCCAAAGTACATTAAACACTGAAATAAACATTTGAAATAACCAAGGAACCAAGCAGATATCATTAACTAGTGTTGCTATTGCCGATGTCTTCAAAAAAGGTTGATCTACATGTAAACAAAGTACCGAACAAAAGACTGAGAAAATAATGAAAATTAATTACGAAAACAAAACTGTTAATAATCAATTTTACCTTAAGTGCATCCCCGTTATGTGTAACGACCCAGATTTTTGAACAGTTTATTTTAAATATTTAGCATGGTTTTAAATATTGAATTCATAATATAAATGAATTTTATATTGGATTTGTCAATTTAATTATCGATATGTGATTTAATATCGAATATATTTAATTATCGTAATAGTAACAATTGAATTCCCAGTGTAACACTAAATCGAAACAATACAGTCGATTAATAGAAATTCTGTATTGAAATAGAACGATAATAATTATTTATTATCGATAAATTTAATTTTTTGAAATCAATTTATATTTTAATCGAATTTAGTTTTAATCGTTAATTTAAGTTGTTATCTCTTCTATATAGTCAAATTTAATTTCAGAATTTGTTCCGTAGAGCTCAGAATAACGATATAATCTGAGAGCGTCAGTCGTTACGATTAAAAATCGGTTTAGGACTTCGGATTGAGAGACCGCAAGATATTTTAGTTATTTAATTCAGAAAAATCAAATCAAAATAAAATCACATCATTTCAGCTAACCTATGATTAACGAAGCCGACCTAACCATTTGAGGCTGCAGACCTAAGTTTTCTCGAGCACAAATTCCTGCTCCCCAACTTCGTAGCAAGCAAACATCAATTTAATGGCTCTGTACTTCGGTTCCTTCCTCATGCCTATATAATCACGAGAACCCTTCTCTTTTCTTCCCAGATATTTTCACACTGTTATTTCTTCAGAGGAAATTTAATCGAACCCAACCCTTCTCAAAAACTTCGAACCCCAAAATCACGTTCAATACCAAATGGAAATCCACAAAATCGGATTCGCGATAGGAACCACGCGTCCCTGAAGCTCGCCACCAATTCGAAGTCAACCGAGCAGAAACCGAACTCGATGGAATCAAAATCGGATGGTGCAATTTGATTTGGGAAGTTCGAGGTTTTGTAGTCCGACTCCGTTCAGGTGGGAGGAAGTTACGATTTCTGAAAAGGGTGGCGCAGTGGGGTTGCCGAGGCTTCAGGGTTCGACATTGTGGGTGCTTCGGGGTAGGATCCGGAGGTGCGACGATGGGTTTGATTAGGGTTCTTAGGAGACCGATTAGATGATGGACGAAGTGACGCGTTTGGAAGTTTGGAATTTGTCTTTGGGGGTGCGAACTGGGTATTGCGTGGAAGAGGAAAGGGTATGAGGAGAGTTGACAGTATACGTGTGGAGTGAGAAGCATGAACCTGTAGAAGAAAGGGAGTTGTGTTAGGATGTTGGCAGTTTCGGTCATTTACAGTGAGAGGGGTAGTAGGTGTTCGATGGAATGCCGCAGTCGTGGTTTGGTTTTCGGGTGGATGGTGATCGAAAAGAAAAGCATGAAGGTAACGCATACAAAAAAGGAATTAAGGTATACGTTTTAATTTAATTTAAAAATACATAGATTAAATTATTTATTTGTTAAGTTAAATTTAAATTAGTAATCGTTAAATTAAATCTGATAAATCATAGGCGAATAAATCCATTCAAGTTGATTCATAGATGTGACGTTGCAGAATGAAACAGGATATTCGGCAAAAGAAAAATCCGGTGAGTAAATCTCACTCACCTTTAGAATTATTTTTATTTCATTAAAAATAATTGTCTGTTGCTTGTGTGAATGATTTCTGGTTGCTTTATATATATTAGTTATTTAGGCTATATATATATATATATTGGGTTGATTGATTGGTTGAATTCCCGCAGTCTCATTAGCGGATGCCCGCAGTTTCATAGCGGATGATTACCCTATACGCCCCACGCTATGATTAGTGGATGACCTTCTATACCGCGATATTCTGCCACGAAGCAGAATGGGTATTATTTATGTACTAACATCTGTGGATGCAGGGAAACAGGTTGGAGGAATCCAACAGGATTCCTCAAAAATATATTATCTGTTTGTTTGTTGTTTGTTTGATTTCATATATATTCATATATGATGTGTTAAAAATAAAATGATTGAAAATTGGGTGATTTGATTGTTTAAATATCACTGGGCTTAAGTAATGATATTTAAAAATATCGTGAAAGGATATTTGAGATTTTAAAAGGAAAAATTCTATTTTTAAATAGAATTTGAATTTTAAATGGAATAAAAATATAAAACAAGTAGTTTCTTTATAAACGAAGTTTATAAATAGTTCTTTTATAACAAAGTTATAGATGAAGTGAAAAGAATTATCACTTGATAATTCAGAAATAGAAATACAAGTGTGAAATTGAAATTCGAAATGAAATTTCAAATATAGATGTGAAAAGGAAATTTTAAATATATAACTCAAATGGAATTTGAGTATAACATTTGAATTTTAAAGGGAGTTTAAATATTTGAATTTTAAAAGAAGATTGAATATTAGAAGTTCAAATAGAATTTGAATAGACGAAATTAGAATGAAAAATAGAATTTGAATTCAAGGAATTAAAAATAGAATTTGAAATTCAATTAAAATAAAATTTGAATTCAAAGGAATTCGAATAAAGAAATTCAAATAGAGATTTGAATGTAGAATTTCAAAATAGAATTGGAAATATAGAATTTCAAAGAAGAATTGAATAGAATTTGAAATATAGTATTTCAAAGAAGGATTCGAATGTGAAATTTGAATAGAGATTTGAATGGAATTCAAATATGAAATTTGAATAGAGATTTGAAATGGAAATTCGAGTATTGAATTTTGAACATGGAATTTGAATACAGAAATTCAAGTAGAAATTTGAATATGAGATTTCAAAATAGAATTTGAAACAAACTTTGAAAATAGGATTTCAAAGTAAAATGGGAAATGGAATTTCAAAAATAGGATTTCAAATAGAAAATCCAAATGGTTTTGAAATGGGATTTGAATTCAGGGGAATTCAAATGGGTTTGAGTGAAGAAATTCAAATAGGTTTGAATATTAGAATTCAAAAAGAATTTGAATATTAGGATTTCAAATGGGGCTGGAAATGAATTTGAATATTAGAATTCAAATGGAAAATGAAATTTGAAATAAGAGATTCAAATTGAATTCAAATAGGATTTGATCTATGGGATTTGAATATGAAATTCAAATGAGTTTTAACTATGGGATTTTGAATATAGAGTTTAAAAAGGAGTTTGAATATTTGAATTCCAATAGAATTCAAATATAGAAATGGGAATATAGAAGTTCAAATGGAATTTAAATATAAAGTTTGAATAAGAGAATTCAAATGAATTCAAACATCGAATTTGAATATAGGAGATTCAAATAGAAATTCAAGTATTGAATTTGAATATCAAATAGAAAAGGAATTGGAATTTGAATTTAGAATTCAAATAAAAGTGAGATTTTAATTTGAATCAAGCAGAGTTAAATGGAGTCGAATTCATTTTAAAGAAGTTTAGAAGTTTAAAAGTTTATATAAATATAATTAAAACGAACTCGCCGCAGCACTGCAGTTCGTAAAATAGCGATTCGAACTTCAATTGAATATATAGAACGCAATTGAAGTCGGAATTCTTCGAAACAAGAAACGTCAGGACCGATTTGATAATAGTTTTCTGATAGAAGAGAAAAATCTGAATTTCGTCGTATAGATTTTGAGTTATGTCAAAATCAAATTTTTAGAAAAGCAGCGCCATAAACCATTGTAAACCATAATGGATTTTATATATATAAATATTGGGATTTTTAAGCAAATAAAAATCCGGATTTCCATTTAAAAATCTAGACTTGAGTTAGAAAAGAAATATGGACTCAAGTGAAGTAAAGAAGATGATTTTTGAAACAATAATC
Source organism: Allium sativum (assembly GCA_030737875.1). Taxonomy (NCBI): domain Eukaryota; kingdom Viridiplantae; phylum Streptophyta; class Magnoliopsida; order Asparagales; family Amaryllidaceae; genus Allium; species Allium sativum. The sequence continues at coordinate 295,896,009 of CM060919.1, forward strand.
ATATTTTGATTATTGAATAGAATTAACTAAAGAAGAATTAGTTAATGAGAGTTCGAATGGATATTGGGGTTTGAATAAGTGAATTCGATTTGAAAATTTACATTCAAATAGAAAAGAGAACTAGAATTGAAATTGAGATTCAATTTGGTTATGAACGAGTAAATATTTTGTTTGAACATGTTATGTTCAACAAAGAAGTGAAATAGGCAAAATGACTAATTTAAGAATAAATGGCAAAATTGAATTCAAACGATTAGATAGTATTGAATTGAGTTGAAAACAGGTGAACAGGTGTTAAACAGATATGGGATGGAGTATATGAAGGTTTTTATTTACGTGCCCGACAAAAAGGTACATGTTTAAATTCATATATGGGTTTTATGCGCCGTATCGGCAAGCCGCTTGGCTTTTTCTTTTTCTTTTTGAGATGAGAAGATACCGGGAAGCTATTTGAAATTTCCCGATGCTCCCGATACAGGGGAGGTTATGGCGAAATTTTCCGGAAATTTAAGAAGTTAGAATATTTTTAAGATATTTTGATAATTAGAAATCATTGTATCGACGTATTGAATATTCGATAGGAAAGTAAATATAGAAATCGAATATTGTAAACAAAAAGGGATAGAGATGAGTGTTTGAAATTGTTTCAATTACAAATAGAGACATTTTCTAATATATAGAAAATAAAAGAAGATAATATTGGAAACGTTTTCCAAATGGCATAAGGGCCAATATGGTTATTGAAATATTTGGTTAACAAATATTGATAAGGAAATGGAAAAGTGATTTAATTAATGAAATATTAATTAAAGAGCCCAGTGATTTGTTTGATATGTTGACAGAACACTTGTTTTTATTCGATAGTTAAATCACAGACTATCGAAATTTTTGACCATCGTGTCAATATGGAGAGACCGGTTGGATTATTATCCGAAGAACCACTCCGTATCGGCATAAGCGTTGCGAACCAAGTATGCTGAATATATTGAAGACGGAGTGAAGTGCAAGGGCTTTTCTATTAAATAGAAATTGTGCCTTCGGTTTCGTTCAATCCCAGAACGAACGTAAATGGACGAATGTCTGACAGAGTATTTCCAATGATCAAATGGGTTGGTCTGTATGGATGTATATGGTTGCAACGGATTTATCCCTTAGCATAATATCCAGAATATTTGTGCAAACTCAACTAGTGATTAACGGATCTGACGATGTGGCATTCAAAGTGATTGTGTTATCAAATGAATGGTAAGTATGCGTAGCCTCAGGCCTCAACAACCGGGAAGGACAAAAATCGGGCAGGCAGCATGGCTATGTGGGTCGCACCCATTAGGGTGTATAATCACCTGTCTAGAGAAATTCCTTTTGTTTCTTATCTATCGATTCTGCCCATTCGGGAACGGTGGTTTGAGTCCAACCGTTGGTGATATACATTCGATACACTCAAGCGAAATGAGTGGTCGGTCATGTGTGGGCCGGGTTGCAAGAAGTTCTTGTTGAACCTAGTGTATTCGCCTCTAGAGATACATAGGCGGAAGGTGGTCCCATACCTTGTCATGTTGGAAATCCAATCTCCAATAAGCGCCATGCGGTTTTTGATTTTATACTATATATGTGGAGCGTGAGATGCAAGCGATCTGCTATTTGGTTATTTACTTGATGTAGACATTATTATAATATCACTGGATTTTCGTATCAAAGTATTTTTGGGTTATAGTAAGGTAAAAACCGTCCATGTTTATGTGTGGGCTGGTCTTACTATTATCTTTTCTTTTGAAAGGATTTTGAAAGTTAAACAAGTGGTTGGAGTTTACTCACACCAGTCCCATGACTGACCCAGAGTTTATTTTGTTTTGTTTTCCCTAAACTCTTGGGTGCCCAAATTTTGTACGGGCAGTCAAGTAAGTTGGGATTTCACAGATTCATTTGAAGGAGCTGGAAGCAGGAGACTTCACCGGTTAGCTATAGGCTATCATATATTCCGCTGTGGACCTTGTTTGTATCTGGAAACAGGTGTTTATAACTGTTCCAGAAATGACTGTTGTGCTCTGATGATGGTATGTATATAAAGTTACTGATTTGTATTTTCAAAAGTTATGTTATATGATATATTTTATTCGTTCCGCTGTGAGTTTGTGATCTTCGTTTTTTCTTCTATTCTAACATTTCTTTCTTTCTATTTCTCATCCTCTAACTTCTTTCTAATAATGGTTCGTATTTCTGTGTTATTTGGGTTGGACGTGTAGTGTTATTAGTCAACTCAGATAGTACGGATTTGCGGGTCGTTTCAGTTGGTATCAGAGCTGGTTGCTTAATTGGTACGGATGATAGGGGGCTCTCGCTTCGCGTTAGGTGGCGGACGGGAGACTCTTACCCCTACATCTCCCGACAATGTGGGTTGGTCGAGTCGAGAGGCTGGCCGTAAAAGCAGTTCTGAGGTATCTCTGTAAGCCACGCTGGGAGGTTAGCCCAGTGCCGAGGGAGGAGAGGATGGTTGAAAAACCTACTCGAATCTCGGGGTCTTTACAGGTGGTATCAGAGCTTAGGTTGAGCGAATACCTAGGCTTGTGTGGCAAGTGCTCATTAGAGATAGGGTCAGTAGTGCCCTAGAATGAGTTGAGTGTATATATACGAGAGAGCGTATTTGTTATTTGATATAAAAATTGTTTTATATTGTGTTGGCTAGTCTGTTGAGTGGTTTATGAATTCTGGTCGAATAGTGGGACGCCACAAAGTCGATAGGAATTTATAAACACTTGAACAGAGGATTGAACATGATATTGTTTTCAAGAGGGTAAATGAAATAATTTTACCCAAAATTCTATTTTTGATATAGAAAGAATAATTTTCTGAAATTATTATAATATATGGATGTGTTGATTGTTAGGATTATAATCAACGAGATTATTAAATTGGAATGGTTATTTATAACCAAATAGAATTTGTATAGGAATTAAATATACAAGTGAGATGAATTAGAATTAAATTCAAACCAGAATTGAGAATTCAAAATCCTGGGAAGTTGAAAATATTTTTTCAAAGTATATTAAAATAATATAGATTTGTTTTAAGGGATTTGAAAGGAAATCATGGATTTTGAAATAATAAAGCACTGAACTCATTTCAGTGGCTGGGAAATAATTCTGATGATGATTGCAACATCATCAGTGTTCATTTTCAAGTTTCTAAGTGATGGATTGCTACCTTAGAAAGTTTTTGATGGAAATTTGTTTTGAAAAAAAAAACCAAAGTGGTTTAAAAATTCAAATGTTTTGAATTTGAATTGAAAATAAATATATGTATATATTTATGGGATTTCAGAAGAATTTGAAAAGAAAAACCCAGGGATTTGAATTCTGGAATTGGAATTTAACTTAAACAAGTTAAATGGGTTGAAGTGAATGAATTGATTAGAATCAATTTGAATAGGCTTATTGGAATATAGATTGAATATAAATGGATTGATCGTAGATCATTCGAATCAAATGTGTGAAGACCAAAAGTTTTGGTTGGAGTTAATTTATTGAAATATGAGGAGTTGAGTTTCAACATAAAGAAGTTTTGAAAAGAAATGGATTTGTAACATTTTTCCTACTTTAGCAATTTCGAGGACGAAATTATTTTAAGGGGGGAAGAATGTAACGACCCAGATTTTTGAACAGTTTATTTTAAATATTTAGCATGGTTTTAAATATTGAATTCATAATATAAATGAATTTTATATTGGATTTGTCAATTTAATTATCGATATGTGATTTAATATCGAATATATTTAATTATCGTAATAGTAACAATTGAATTCCCAGTGTAACACTAAATCGAAACAATACAGTCGATTAATAGAAATTCTGTATTGAAATAGAACGATAATAATTATTTATTATCGATAAATTTAATTGTTTGAAATCAATTTATATTTTAATCGAATTTAGTTTTAATCGTTAATTTAAGTTGTTATCTCTTCTATATAGTCAAATTTAATTTCAGAATTTGTTCCGTAGAGCTCAGAATAACGATATAATCTGAGAGCGTCAGTCGTTACGATTAAAAATCGGTTTAGGACTTCGGATTGAGAGACCGCAAGATATTTTAGTTATTTAATTCAGAAAAATCAAATCAAAATAAAATCACATCATTTCAGCTAACCTATGATTAACGAAGCCGACCTAACCATTTGAGGCTGCAGACCTAAGTTTTCTCGAGCACAAATTCCTGCTCCCCAACTTCGTAGCAAGCAAACATCAATTTAATGGCTCTGTACTTCGGTTCCTTCCTCATGCCTATATAATCACGAGAACCCTTCTCTTTTCTTCCCAGATATTTTCACACTGTTATTTCTTCAGAGGAAATTTAATCGAACCCAACCCTTCTCAAAAACTTCGAACCCCAAAATCACATTCAATACCAAATGGAAATCCACAAAATCGGATTCGCGATAGGAACCACGCGTCCCTGAAGCTCGCCACCAATTCGAAGTCAACCGAGCAGAAACCGAACTCGATGGAATCAAAATCGGATGGTGCAATTTGATTTGGGAAGTTCGAGGTTTTGTAGTCCGACTCCGTTCAGGTGGGAGGAAGTTACGATTTCTGAAAAGGGTGGCGCAGTGGGGTTGCCGAGGCTTCAGGGTTCGACATTGTGGGTGCTTCGGGGTAGGATCCGGAGGTGCGACGATGGGTTTGATTAGGGTTCTTAGGAGACCGATTAGATGATGGACGAAGTGACGCGTTTGGAAGTTTGGAATTTGTCTTTGGGGGTGCGAACTGGGTATTGCGTGGAAGAGGAAAGGGTATGAGGAGAGTTGACAGTATACGTGTGGAGTGAGAAGCATGAACCTGTAGAAGAAAGGGAGTTGTGTTAGGATGTTGGCAGTTTCGGTCATTTACAGTGAGAGGGGTAGTAGGTGTTCGATGGAATGCCGCAGTCGTGGTTTGGTTTTCGAGTGGATGGTGATCGAAAAGAAAAGCATGAAGGTAACGCATACAAAAAAGGAATTAAGGTATACGTTTTAATTTAATTTAAAAATACATAGATTAAATTATTTATTTGTTAAGTTAAATTTAAATTAGTAATCGTTAAATTAAATCTGATAAATCATAGGCGAATAAATCCATTCAAGTTGATTCATAGATGTGACGTTGCAGAATGAAACAGGATATTCGGCAAAAGAAAAATCCGGTGAGTAAATCTCACTCACCTTTAGAATTATTTTTATTTCATTAAAAATAATTGTTTGTTGCTTGTGTGAATGATTTCTGGTTGCTTTATATATATTAGTTATTTAGGCTATATATATATATATATTGGGTTGATTGATTGGTTGAATTCCCGCAGTCTCATTAGCGGATGCCCGCAGTTTCATAGCGGATGATTACCCTATACGCCCCACGCTATGATTAGTGGATGACCTTCTATACCGCGATATTCTGCCACGAAGCAGAATGGGTATTATTTATGTACTAACATCTGTGGATGCAGGGAAACAGGTTGGAGGAATCCAACAGGATTCCTCAAAAATATATTATCTGTTTGTTTGTTGTTTGTTTGATTTCATATATATTCATATATGATGTGTTAAAAATAAAATGATTGAAAATTGGGTGATTTGATTGTTTAAATATCACTGGGCTTAAGTAATGATATTTAAAAATATCGTGAAAGGATATTTGAGATTTTAAAAGGAAAAATTCTATTTTTAAATAGAATTTGAATTTTAAATGGAATAAAAATATAAAACAAGTAGTTTCTTTATAAACGAAGTTTATAAATAGTTCTTTTATAACAAAGTTATAGATGAAGTGAAAAGAATTATCACTTGATAATTCAGAAATAGAAATACAAGTGTGAAATTGAAATTCGAAATGAAATTTCAAATATAGATGTGAAAAGGAAATTTTAAATATATAACTCAAATGGAATTTGAGTATAACATTTGAATTTTAAAGGGAGTTTAAATATTTGAATTTTAAAAGAAGATTGAATATTAGAAGTTCAAATAGAATTTGAATAGACGAAATTAGAATGAAAAATAGAATTTGAATTCAAGGAATTAAAAATAGAATTTGAAATTCAATTAAAATAAAATTTGAATTCAAAGGAATTCGAATAAAGAAATTCAAATAGAGATTTGAATGTAGAATTTCAAAATAGAATTGGAAATATAGAATTTCAAAGAAGAATTGAATAGAATTTGAAATATAGTATTTCAAAGAAGGATTTGTGACGGCAAGGAATTTCGCTCGGTCCGAACCAGTCGCTAAACCGACTCAGACCGCTCGAAACGCCCTGTCGTTTGAGAACACGACAAAACAGAACGCATAAAGAAGAACATTCCATTGTATATTACAACAATGCATCAGATTACAAGAATATACAGAGTATAAATGAATATTACACAGAAATATCAGAGATTTAAATTACATTTAAATACATAGCAGCGAAAAATAATACAATACACAACTAGAATGAGATATACGGATACAAAGCTTTCCGGATATCGTTCCAGCTGTAAACCAGGATCCTGTGAATATAAATCTGCAAAACCAAAACTACTAGCTGCCCGTGTCAAAATAAGGGCACCCAGAGTTTAGGTTAAAACAATAAACTCCAAGTCAGTCATGTGACTGGTGTGAGAACTAAAACAGTTATTATTCTTTATTTTAAATCATTAGGTAAATCAAGGGACCACGCCGTATAACACGGAACGGGTTTCCTCCCAAGAATACCAGTGCATAAAACAAACAGCGCAATGCTAAATAAAGAAAAATGAAGCTGTTATAAGACCCAGGTCCCATCACACAATGCAACGCAGCCGAGGATAGGGTTTTCCCTTATAACAGCCAAAGAATGCTTGATACGTTTAAAACAAATCATTTGATACTATAATAAGTGCATAGTGTATAAAACACTTCAAATCATAAGTATCAATCATAGACGACATGAGCGTCCCATGCCACTATGTCGCCATATATAGGTTTACAAATAAAACCGCAAAGTCACGTATTTGGAAATTGGATTTCCATCTATGAACCGAGGCAAAAGATAGTCCTCCACCGATTCGAGACTGTCTAGCCCGAGCCTCAGGAACAGCCGCAACTGCCCCTTGGAGCGACAGGGCCGGTCCACACGGAGTGGATTATTATGCCTGAACAATACGTCTCCCCACCCTATGGGGTGTAAGTCTGGTCCGTCAGCCGACCAGAATGCATTCGGCCGAAACCGATATAACCGAGGCGCCTCGCAACCGCAACAACCACATAAGTCAAACTCGTCAGGGCGTGTAAAACCACTGACGCCACTTCTAGCTAGAAAGAAACGCAAGTCCTCCCTGAGGTCCGTCTCCCGTTTTTGATTCATACCGGGTGTGAAACACGCGAGGTAAACGTTACACAAAGCTACGCCACAAAGGCCGTGCTTTGATCATCACCACAAGACTTTGCTTTTCAACAGAAGCCTTGATCATTTGCATCTTAGCATGCCACACAGGCAAACCATCCTATGCAACCGATATCAGTCACACAGAATGAAATCCGATGTCAGACACACAATCCATTTACAAGTCCGTTCTGGGTCTGAACGAAACCGGAGGCACCTAGTACCCCGCATATCCATCGATCTCCAAGTACGTCTGGACGATCACTAACTGTTTCCATCTTCTTGGGTGTACAGCCCAATCAAGATCATCAGTTATCACCCAAACGACGTGAAGACCTCCGGTCTTCGACCATCGTCTTCATCTTCGACTTATCGTCGTATCAGTTATTCAGAATGGGATAAACTCGGTCTTTCCGAATAACTCGCGTATATTTTAAATAAGTGTTACACAAACACAACATACGCCTCATTCCAATTCATTAGTCACTAACCGTAAATTAATCAAGAGAATAATTCCCCAAATATTAACCCCGAAGGCCGAAACCAACATCAGATCAATATCCAGAAAACCATTCTGCTTGGCCAACCGACAGTTAGTTTCTAAATTTCACATTCATAGGGAAATGTTCCCATTAATTTTATCCAAGATAAATTTCTTGAATTTATTCTTCTTTTGAATTTCGATTCAACTGGTCGAGATTGACGAACCTTACCGAAGTAATCATTGGTTTTAATTTCCCAATCCCAACCTATTTATCCCATGAAGTAAAACTGGTAATACTTCATATCTAACACCACAGTGTTATTGGTAAATTCAATTACCATTTCACGTTCAAATCTAATTAAAGATTTAACTATCGCCTGGAGCAAAACTGGTGATACTCCATTTCGATTATTTCAATCTAATTAAAGATTCATTAAAACTCCACTTAGTTTTAATCTTCGACTGGGTTAAAGAATCAGTGTCCTTTAAAACACGGTTCACGATAAACCCAAATCACATTCCATTAATTATCGGGTTAAAGAACAAGTGTTATTTAAAATACTGTTCACGATAAACCCAAAAATCACATTCATTAATTATCGGGTTAAAGAACAAGTGTTATTTAAAATACTGTTCACGATAAACCCAAAAATCACATTCATTAATTATCGGGTTAAAGAACAAGTGTTATTTAAAATACTGTTCACGATAAACCCAAAAATCACATTCATTAATTATCGGGTTAAAGAACAAGTGTTATTTAAAACACTGTTCACGATAAACCCAAAAATCAATATCAATTCAATTCCAATTAAATATTCTTTAATTGGTACACTTCATTAAATCTAAATAAAAAGATTTAATCTTTTCTCAACTGAGTTCAAGAACAGTGTTAGTGAAGACACCATTCACGACAAACCCAAATCACATTTGATATTAAATACAAGGCTCTGAATAGAAAATATACCGGCTTATATTCAATATCAAATTTCACGACTAACAAATATCGCATTGGAAATAACGATATATATATATCTTTCAAATTTCCATAACAACATCCGTATAATCACGAATCCCAACATCGAAATATTCCGAAGACAATTTCGATTCAAATCCACTCCAATGCAATCATTGGATATTCTGGTTATTTTTAAAACCCTTTTCAAATTCAATTTATTTATTTAAAAATAAATAGAATTTTAATTCTAGTTCAAAACTAGTTCATTTCGATAAAAATCTATTTTTATCTTTTCAAATAGGGAGTTTTTCATCCCACATCTTTCTAAATCATTTCTTATGATTTTACACAAATTATTACTATTTTTAATAATTTTATCAAGGCCCGTACAGTCGATTTCCATCAATGGCCATCGAACTGCACTTACAGCGACCTTTTTCAAATTTGATTTGGACATAATTCCAAATCCAACCGTTAGATTTCAAATTTCTAATATTCGTTAGAAAGCTCTTTTCGATACGAACCCAACGGTTCCGGTTTTAGGAGAATCCGACGGTCGGATCTCCCGTAATGTCCGTTTGAAATAAATGGTCGAAATTCACGAACTGCCGCGGCGCGGCGCGTTCTATTCAGGCCATTATATTATATATATAATATATATAATATATACTTCGTCGATTTCTATTTAAAACGAATTATATAAATAGTTTTAAATTCGTTTCAAAGGCAATTTCAACTTCCATTTCAATTCAAATCAAAATTGAATTCTTCTTTATAAATTCGTTTTAAAATTCATTCCTATTCAATTCAAATTTCAATTCAATTTGAATTCATTTCAATTCGCTTTCAATTCAATTTGAATTCGTTTTCAATTCAATTCATTTCGAAATCGTTTTCAATTCAATTCATTTCGAAATCGTTTTCAATTCATTTTGAATTCGTTTTCAATTCAATTCATTTCGAAATCATTTTCAATTCAATTCATTTCGAAATCGTTTTCAATTCATTTTGAATTCGTTTTCAATTCAATTCATTTCGAAATCGTTTTCAATTCATTTTGAATTCGTTTTCAATTCAATTCATTTCGAAATCGTTTTCAATTCATTTTGAATTCGTTTTCAATTCAATTCATTTCGAAATCGTTTTCAATTCATTTTGAATTCGTTTTCAATTCAATTCATTTCGAAATCGTTTTTAAAATCGATATAAATATCGTTCACGTCAAAATGGCGTCAATCTAATCAACACGGCTTCATATATTCCTTTATTTTCAAATATTCTATTTCAAATATTTCTTTTTCAAATATTTCTTTTTCAAAACTGGAATGAGGCCCAATCAATTACCATATAAAATTAATTATATGGATTTTCATACAACACATGTATATAATAGCATTGAAAATAATCAACCATCAACCAAAGTGCACTACACTGTATAAGCATCAAATATAGATATTCAACGCTTATAACAGCCTGTCAATCAATCAATCGACATATTTAATCAATCAGGATGAGTGAACTTCAAATTTCATCCTAACACCCGTGTGGGGTTTCAAACAATCAAACACATATTTTATTTGTGCAGTTAGGCGATGTGTAAAATTTATCGACCCAATCAACGTCATTCAAATAGGTGTACATAAACAAACCGTCTGGTTTGTAAATGAATATTTATTTATTCACATTCACGTTAAAAATTATATTTTTAACGATAACACATTTTATTTTAACATATGAATTTCTATTCAGTTCATTCTTTAAATAAAATGCTATTTTTATTTTTCTAACTTATTTTAGAAAATTTCGGCGGCATAACGGCACGATACTAGAAACGGGACAAGGCCCAGCCTTATCCCCGGTCTAGTGAAGGCCCACGCCATTCACACATCAATCAAATCAATTCATTATGCAAACCACAAAATTTGGAGTAAGAGTCTAACCTAGCCTTACTCCTTCGCCTTATAACGGCGCACGTCTAATCCTAACCAATTTATCGATTCGATTTTTCACACCACAAACCACATTCAAACCAATATCGCAATCAATCACCAAACAGTCAAACAAACAAGTCCATGGTCTGTGGACGATTGTGTCGGGTGCTACTAAGCACCGTCTGCATCCTAGTATATATATATATAACTAGAAAACTAAATTGAAAGGTGAGAAATTCTCACATATAGCTATCCTAGCTCCACGGCTCTTCTTTTGCAGAAGTCTTCGTCGTTTCGCCTTTTTGTCACCTTCGTTGCTGCTTTTACTACATACGTAAAAATCGAATTTTTAGTTCGCTATTCAATATATAAAAATCGAATTTTTAGTTCGCTATTCAATATATAAAAATCGAATTTTTAGTTCGCTATTAAATATATAAAAATCGAATTTTTAGTTCGCTATTCAATATATAAAAATCCCATTTTATTTCGAAGTTCAATATACAAAAATTCTATTTTTCTATCGAAGTTCAATATATAAAAACTATATTTTCTTTCGAAGTTCAAAACATAAAAACTATATTTTTCTTTCGAAGTTCAAAACATAAAAACTATATTTTTCTTTCGAGGTTCAAACCATAAAAACTATACTTTTCTTTGGAAGTTCAAACCATAAAAACTATATTTTTCTTTCGAAGTTCAAAACATAAAAACTATATTTTTCTTTCGAAGTTCAAAACATAAAAACTATATTTTTCTTTCGAAGTTCAAAACATAAAAACTATATTTTTCTTTCGAAGTTCAAAACATAAAAACTATATTTTTCTTTCGAAGTTCAAAACATAAAAACTATTTTTTTCTTTCGAAGTTCAAAACATAAAAACTATATTTTTCTTTCGAAGTTCAAAACATAAAAACTATATTTTTCTTTCGAAGTTCAAAACATAAAAACTATATTTTTCTTTCGAAGTTCAAAACATAAAAACTATATTTTTCTTTCGAAGTTCAAAACATAAAAACTATATTTTTCTTTCGAAGTTCAAAATCAGTTTTAACTTCTTTTAAATCTTTTACTTTTTAAAGTTTAAATCTTTTAAAACCTTTTTAGAAATCAGTTTTAAAATCATTTATAAAATCAGTTTTCTAATCTTTTATAAAATCAGTTTTCTAATCTTTATAAAATCAGTTTTACATTTTTTTATAAAATCAGTTTTACAATTCTTATAAAATCAATTTTACATTTCTGTATAAAATCAGTTTTACATTCTTAAACCTAAAATCAGTTTTTTTTTTATAATAAACAAAATCAGTTTTTTTTTTTTTTTTTTAATAATAAACAAAATCAGTTTTTTTCTATCGTTTAAAAATCGGTTTTCTGTTTTAAAAAAAATAAAAAATAAAAAAAATAAAAATAAAGTAAATAAATTAAAAACTTACATCAACTGTTGAAGGGGGGGGGGTCTCGCGGTGGATCTGCGGCTAGGGTTCGACAAGGAGTCGCGGTGCTGGAGGGGTCGGAGGGGCTTGCGGTGGCGGTGGGGACTGCAGCGTCGGTCTTCAAACATGGGGGGGGGGGGGGGCGCAGCCTTCTGTCGAGAGAAGGGAGGGTAGGAACGAGAGGGGGAGGGCTGGAGATGGTCGCGACGGAGGTGAGGTGGGGCGCGACGAACTGCGGCGGCGGCTGGGAATTGGGGATCGGGTTTTAGGGGTTTTCTTTTTTTTTCTGTATAAATCGAAATGAAAAGGGGGGGGGGCAGAACGTATAGGGGAGAAGATTCTTTTTTTTTTTTTAATTATTTTATTTATAAAAAGTTGACTTTTACATACGACTCTAAACGAGGCCCACCACCTGTCATCCATAGCGTTTTACCCCCATTCCGAACACAATGGGATATGTATCGTAAGCTGATTTGATCGTTTGAATCAGTTTCCGTTGAATTTACATTTAAATCACTATATTGAATTTTAAACGTACATTTCAAATTACCGGGGCCACATACTAACTCGAAAAATTCCAGAAAAATATTTTCTAGTCTCGTACTGACGATACGGTCCTAACAAAACTAGTTTCATCGAATTCTGAGACCGTTGGAAAAATGGCCAATTTCCAGTCGACTAAAATCAACTGAAACTGGTCAAACGCGTTTTCCTTTGCCACGCTCACATATTGATTCGAAAAATTATGAAATTTGGAATCTAGCAATAACTTGACACTGCGGACCCAACAAAACTAGTTTCGTCGAAATCCGAGGTCGTTTGCAAAATGTCCATTTTTAAGGGCCTGAATTCCATAGCGACTATTCAGAATTTTCAACTGGACATATCTTTTGATTCCCGCTATGAAATCCTGATTTGTCGGATTCGTTGGAAAGATATCATCAATTGGATTCCATTATTTTTGGTTTCACTAAAATCCGGATTGTTTTGCACCCGGTACATTCAATTGAAGTTTGAAATCGAATTATCGAACTACCGCGCCATTTTCAATTTTATTTATAATTATATATAAATATTTATATTCTAACGACGACGCGTATAATATATACGTTCGAATTATATTCAAAATAAATTTCTCGTCGATTTATTTAAAATAATTCATTTTAAATAATCAAAATTCGCTAAAATTGCCAAAATAAAAATTTTAAACTGGCCCAGATTTTCGGGTTGTTACAGGATTCGAATGTGAAATTTGAATAGAGATTTGAATGGAATTCAAATATGAAATTTGAATAGAGATTTGAAATGGAAATTCGAGTATTGAATTTTGAACATGGAATTTGAATACAGAAATTCAAGTAGAAATTTGAATATGAGATTTCAAAATAGAATTTGAAACAAACTTTGAAAATAGGATTTCAAAGTAAAATGGGAAATGGAATTTCAAAAATAGGATTTCAAATAGAAAATCCAAATGGTTTTGAAATGGGATTTGAATTCAGGGGAATTCAAATGGGTTTGAGTGAAGAAATTTAAATGGGTTTGAATATTAGAATTCAAAATGAATTTGAATATTAGGATTTCAAATGGGGCTGGAAATGAATTTGAATATTAGAATTCAAATGGAAAATGAAATTTGAAATAAGAGATTCAAATTGAATTCAAATAGGATTTGATCTATGGGATTTGAATATGAAATTCAAATGAGTTTTAACTATGGGATTTTGAATATAGAGTTTAAAAAGGAGTTTGAATATTTGAATTCCAATAGAATTCAAATATAGAAATGGGAATATAGAAGTTTAAATGGAATTTAAATATAAAGTTTGAAGAAGAGAATTCAAATGAATTCAAACATCGAATTTGAATATAGGAGATTCAAATAGAAATTCAAGTATTGAATTTGAATATCAAATAGAAAAGGAATTGGAATTTGAATTTAGAATTCAAATAAAAGTGAGATTTGAATTTGAATCAAGCAGAGTTAAATGGAGTCGAATTCATTTTAAAGAAGTTTAGAAGTTTAAAAGTTTATATAAATATAATTAAAACGAACTCGCCGCAGCACTGCAGTTCGTAAAATAGCGATTCGAACTTCAATTGAATATATAGAACGCAATTGAAGTCGGAATTCTTCGAAACAAGAAACGTCAGGACCGATTTGATAATAGTTTTCTGATAGAAGAGAAAAATCTGAATTTCGTCGTATAGATTTTGAGTTATGTCAAAATCAAATTTTTAGAAAAGCAGCGCCATAAACCATTGTAAACCATAATGGATTTTATATATATAAATATTGGGATTTTTAAGCAAATAAAAATCCGGATTTCCATTTAAAAATCTAGACTTGAGTTAGAAAAGAAATATGGACTCAAGTGAAGTAAAGAAGATGATTTTTGAAACAATAATCATATTTTGATTATTGAATAGAATTAACTAAAGAAGAATTAGTTAATGAGAGTTCGAATGGATATTGGGGTTTGAATAAGTGAATTCGATTTGAAAATTTACATTCAAATAGAAAAGAGAACTAGAATTGAAATTGAGATTCAATTTGGTTATGAACGAGTAAATATTTTGTTTGAACATGTTATGTTCAACAAAGAAGTGAAATAGGCAAAATGACTAATTTAAGAATAAATGGCAAAATTGAATTCAAACGATTAGATAGTATTGAATTGAGTTGAAAACAGGTGAACAGGTGTTAAACAGATATGGGATGGAGTATATGAAGGTTTTTATTTACGTGCCCGACAAAAAGGTACATGTTTAAATTCATATATGGGTTTTATGCGCCGTATCGGCAAGCCGCTTGGCTTTTTCTTTTTCTTTTTGAGATGAGAAGATACCGGGAAGCTATTTGAAATTTCCCGATGCTCCCGATACAGGGGAGGTTATGGCGAAATTTTCCGGAAATTTAAGAAGTTAGAATATTTTTAAGATATTTTGATAATTAGAAATCATTGTATCGACGTATTGAATATTCGATAGGAAAGTAAATATAGAAATCGAATATTGTAAACAAAAAGGGATAGAGATGAGTGTTTGAAATTGTTTCAATTACAAATAGAGACATTTTCTAATATATAGAAAATAAAAGAAGATAATATTGGAAACGTTTTCCAAATGGCATAAGGGCCAATATGGTTATTGAAATATTTGGTTAACAAATATTGATAAGGAAATGGAAAAGTGATTTAATTAATGAAATATTAATTAAAGAGCCCAGTGATTTGTTTGATATGTTGATAGAACACTTGTTTTTATTCGATAGTTAAATCACAGACTATCGAAATTTTTGACCATCGTGTCAATATGGAGAGACCGGTTGGATTATTATCCGAAGAACCACTCCGTATCGGCATAAGCGTTGCGAACCAAGTATGCTGAATATATTGAAGACGGAGTGAAGTGCAAGGGCTTTTCTATTAAATAGAAATTGTGCCTTCGGTTTCGTTCAATCCCAGAACGAACGTAAATGGAAGAATGTCTGACAGAGTATTTCCAATGATCAAATGGGTTGGTCTGTATGGATGTATATGGTTGCAACGGATTTATCACTTAGCATAATATCCAGAATATTTGTGCAAACTCAACTAGTGATTAACGGATCTGACGATGTGGCATTCAAAGTGATTGTGTTATCAAATGAATGGTAAGTATGCGTAGCCTCAGGCCTCAACAACCGGGAAGGACAAAAATCGGGCAGGCAGCATGGCTATGTGGGTCGCACCCATTAGGGTGTATAATCACCTATCTAGAGAAATTCCTTTTGTTTCTTATCTATCGATTCTGCCCATTCGGGAACGGTGGTTTGAGTCCAACCGTTGGTGATATACATTCGATACACTCAAGCGAAATGAGTGGTCGGTCATGTGTGGGCCGGGTTGCAAGAAGTTCTTGTTGAACCCAGTGTATTCGCCTCTAGAGATACACAGGCGGAAGGTGGTCCCATACCTTGTCATGTTGGAAATCCAATCTCCAATAAGCGCCATGCGGTTTTTGATTTTATACTATATATGTGGAGCGTGAGATGCAAGCGATCTGCTATTTGGTTATTTACTTGATGTAGACATTATTATAATATCACTGGATTTTCGTATCAAAGTATTTTTGGGTTATAGTAAGGTAAAAACCGTCCATGTTTATGTGTGGGCTGGTCTTACTATTATCTTTTCTTTTGAAAGGATTTTGAAAGTTAAACAAGTGGTTGGAGTTTACTCACACCAGTCCCATGACTGACCCAGAGTTTATTTTGTTTTGTTTTCCCTAAACTCTTGGGTGCCCAAATTTTGTACGGGCAGTCAAGTAAGTTGGGATTTCACAGATTCATTTGAAGGAGCTGGAAGCAGGAGACTTCACCGGTTAGCTATAGGCTATCATATATTCCGCTGTGGACCTTGTTTGTATCTGGAAACAGGTGTTTATAACTGTTCCAGAAATGACTGTTGTGCTCTGATGATGGTATGTATATAAAGTTACTGATTTGTATTTTCAAAAGTTATGTTATATGATATATTTTATTCGTTCCGCTGTGAGTTTGTGATCTTCGTTTTTTCTTCTATTCTAACATTTCTTTCTTTCTATTTCTCATCCTCTAACTTCTTTCTAATAATGGTTCGTATTTCTGTGTTATTTGGGTTGGACGTGTAGTGTTATTAGTCAACTCAGATAGCACGGATTTGCGGGTCGTTTCATTATGCGCTTCATGCAGCAGCTGTATGCTTTGGCTTCACTGCTGCTTCTTCCCAAATCACTTTAGCTCCCAACTGCTTGTTACTAGAACAAAACTTTTGCTCACTACAAACACCATATTACAACTTTAATTTTACAACGGTGGTAAAATCAACATTGTAATAAATGTTTTTTACAACTTTTTTCCAAAAAAGTTGTAATAAACTTATTTTTAACAACTGTGTTATTTTGACAGTTGTAATAAAAGCCTATCACAACTTTTATTTTTTGATTGTTGTAATATATGACTACACTACAACAAAAATACCATATTAATAATTAATAAAAATTCGATAATTAATAAAAATATTAATACTCAATAACTATTGTTGAATAATAATAATAAATAGTTTATTTGAAAATATGTAATAACTAATATTAATAATTTCTTTTCGCTATATAATAATTATGTATTATTATTAGAAATTAAAAATAAATAAATAAAAATTACTTTTTAGTAATGAATAATTAATTTTAGTAATCAATAAATAAGAAGTAAGAATCACTAATTAAGAAGTAATAATTAAATAATTACTTTTAAATATTTTAATAAAAATTTCAATCAATTTATATAATATTCTATTACATTTTTTCATAAAATAAAAAAAGAAAAATTATAAGATTAATAAATAGCTATTATATATTATTTAACTTACCATATTAAATAACTTTCAAAATAGTAATTAATGGATGAGATTAGTGGTCCACACTTCCCTCCGTATTAAACATTTTCCATATATATATATATATATATATATATATATATATATATATATATGATAACCCAAATTTTTGTAGCTTTAAAGTAATATTGTTTGATCGGTAAATTTATTTATATGTATGAAGAAATAATATGATTATTTGCACATATATAAATATGAACTGTAAGTTGATAAGAAAATACACATGTTAGTTGTGTATTGTGTGAAACAGGAAGATTTGGTTAAGTGTTATAATATGGGCTTAAGAGGGTTAATAAAAACCTATGGGCAAAGTTGTCATTTGGCAAGAACTAAAACCCTAGCCGTGCCACTTGAAAAGGATAAATAAAAGAAAATTAGGCCATCAGTTTTCATTTTCATTCTCTCGACCAAAAACTAAAAGAAAAACAGAAATGGCCGAAGCCCTGGAAATCGGATTAAGGAAATCAACAAATCAACCAACGTCTCACATCAACTAAAAAGGATTTGTGAGGGAAAGGGTTTCCAGAGGGAAGCGACAGCAGACCTGGGGAGATCGAAGCCCAAATCAAGGAACTATGGAGAGAAATCGAGATCTGGAGGCTAATCGGGTTTAAGGTGAGTGTATTTTTCCTCCTTTAAGCAATAAGACCTTTTATAAGCAGCCGCTTTACCTATGTTTTGCTGTAGTACTGTCATGAGCTAGTATGCGTGAAACGACCCGCAAATCCGTGCTATCTGAATTGACTAAAAACACCACACGTCCAACTCAAATTGCACAGAAATACGACTCATTATTAGAAAGAAGTTAGAGGATGAGAAATAGGAAGAAAGAAATATTAGAATAGAAGAAAAACGAAGATCATAAACTCACAGCGGAACGAATAAAATATATTATATAACATAACTTTTGAAATACAAATCTGTTTTGTACATACATACATACCATCATCAGAGAACACATAACATTTGATTCAGCGGAAGTAACTCTAAATAACTAACGTTGAAGCCTCCAGCTTCAAGCTCCTCCAAGTGTATCTGTAAAAGCCTGAAACACTTGACTGCCCGTACAAATTTGGGCACCCAAGAGTTTAGGGAAAACAAACAAAATAAACTCTGGGTCAGTCATGGGACTGGTGTGAGTAAACTCCAATCATTTGCTTAACTTTTAAAATCCTTTCAAAAGAAAAGATAATAGTAAGACCAGCCCACACATAAACATGGACGGTTTTTACCTTACTATAACCCAAAACACTTTGATACGAAATCCAGTGATATTATAATAATGTCTACATCAAGTAAATAACCAAATAGCAGAACGCTTGCATCTCACGCTCCACATATATAGTATAAAATCAAAAACCGCATGGCGCTTATTGGAGATTGGATTTCCAACATGACAAGGTATGGAACCACCTTCCGCCTGTGTATCTCTAGAGGCGAATACACTGGGTTCAACAAGAACATCTTGCAACCCGGCCCACACATGACCGACCACTCATTTCGCTTGAGTGTATCGAATGTATATCACCAACGGTTGGACTCAAACCACCGTTTCCCGAATGGGCAGAATCGATAGATTTAGAAACAAAAGGAATTTCTCTAGATAGGTGATTATACACCCTAATGGGTGCGACCCACATAGCCATGCTGCCTGCCCGATTTTTGTCCACTTCCGGTTTGATGAGGCCTGAGGCTACGCATACTTACCATTCATTGATAGCACAATCACTTTGAATGCCACATCATCAGATCCGTTAATCACTAGTTGAGTTTTCACAAATATTCTGGATATTATGCTAAGGGATAAATCCGTTGCAACCATATACATTCATACAGACCAACCCATTTGATCATTGGAAATACTCTGTCAGACATTCGTCCATTTACGTTCGTTCTGGGATTGAACGAAACCGAAGGCACTATTTCTATAAATAGAAAAGCCCTTGCACTTCACTCCGTCTTCAATATATTCAGCATACTTGGTTCGCAACGCTTATGCCGATACGGAGTGGTTCTTCGGATAATAATCCAACCGGTCTCTCCATATTGACAACGATGGTCAAAACTTCGATAGTCTGTGATTTAACTATCGAATAAAAACAAGTGTTCATCCAAACATATCAAACAAATCACTGGGCTCTTTAATAAATATTTCATTAATTAAATCTCTTCTCCATTTCCTTATCAATATTTGTTATCCAAATATTTTCAATAATCATCTTGGCCCTTTACGCTATTTTTGATTTCGTTTCCTTATCGAATTCTATATATATCGATATATAGATTTCTAATTGTCAAATTTCTTAAAAATATTATAACTCCTTAAATTCCCGGAAAAATTCGCCATAACCTCCCCTGTATCGGGAGCATCGGGAAATTTCAAATAGCTTCCCGGTATCTTCCTCAATCAAAAGAAAAAAAGAAAAGCCAAGTGGCTTGCCGATACGGCGCATAAAACCTCATATATGAATTAAACATGTACCTTTTTGTCGAACACATAAATTTAAATCTTCATATACTCCATCCCATATCTGTTTAACACCTGTTCACCTGTTTCAATTCAATTCAACACTATCTAATCGTTTGAATTCAGTTTCGCCATTTATTCTTTAAATTGGCCATTTTGCCTATTTTACTCCTTTGTTTGAACATAGCATTTTCAAACAAAATATTTAACTTGCTCATAACCAAATTGCGTTTCAATTTCAATTCTAGTTTCCTTTTTGATTTCGAATATAAATTTTCAAATCGAATTTACTTATTCAAAACCCAATATCCCTTCGAAATCTCATTAACTAATTTCTATTTCAAATTAGTTAGTTCTATTCAAAGTCAAAAATCTGATTTCTGTTTCAAAATCATATTCATTTACACAACTTGAATTCACATATACTTTACAACTCAACCCCGAAATTTTCTAAATAGAACTTCGGATTTTATTTGCTTAAAATCCTTTTATAACATTAAAATAAACCATTATGGTTTTAAAACGATTCTGGCGCTGCTTTTCTGAAAATTTGATTTTGACATAACTCAAAATCTATACGACGAAATTCATATTTTTCTCTTTCATTAGAAAACTATTATCAAATCGGTCCGGACGTTTCTTGTTTCGAAGAATTCCGACTTCAATTGCGTTCTGTATACTCAATTGAAGTTCGAATCGCCAATTTACGAACTGCAGCTCTGTGGCGAGTTCGTTTTAATTATATTTATAAATATAAACTTTTAAACTTCTTCAAAATGAATTCAACTCCATTTTAACTCTATTTGAATTTCTTGATTCAAATTCCAATTTCCTTTTCTATTTGATAATCAAATTCAATACTTGAATTTTTATTTGAATTCCCTATTCAAATTCAATACTTGAAGTTATTTGAATTCTCTTATTCAAACTCTATATTTAAATTCCATTTGAACTTCCATATTCCAATTTCTATATTTGAATTCTATTGGAATTCAAATATTCAAACTTCCTTTTAAATTCTATATTCAAATTTCCATAGTTTAAAACCCATTTGAATTTCATATTCAAATTCCATAGATCAAATCTTATTTGAATTCAATTTGAATCTCTTATATTCAAATTTCATTTTCCATTTCCATTTGAATTCTAATATTCAAATTCATTTCCAACACCATTTGAATTCTAATATTCAAACTTATTTTTAACACCATTTGAATTTCTTCACTCAAATCCATTTGAATTCCCTTGAATTCAAATTCCATTTCAAAACCATTTGGATTTCCTATTTTGAAATCCTATTTGAATTTCTATTTCCAATTCTACTTTGAAAATCCTATTTCAAAGTTTATTTCAAATTCTATTTGAAATTCTACATGCAAATCTCTATTTGAATTTCTTTATTCGAATTCCTTTGAATTCAAATTTTATTTTAATTCCTTGAATTCAAATTTTTCATTCTAATTTCGTCTATTCAAATTCTATTTGAACTTCTATTTGAATTTCTAATATTCAATCTCCTTTTAAAATTCAAACATTTAAATTCCCTTTTCTAATATTACTATTCAAATGTTATACTCAAAAATTCATTTGAGTTATATATTTAAAAATTTCATTTCACATCCTATTTTGAAATTTTATTTCAAATTCCAATTTCATGCTTGTATTTCTATTTCTGAATTATCAAATGATAATTCTTTTCACTTCATTTATAACTTCGTTATAAAAGAACTACTTATAAACTTCGCTTATAAAGAAACTACTTGTTTTATTTTTCAAAAACAAGCTTATATTTTTATTTCCATTAAAAATTCAAACTCTATTTAAAAATAGAATTTCCCCTTTTAAATTTCCAATATCCTTTTTACGATATTTTTAAATATCATTACTTAAGCCTAGTGATATTTAAAACAATCAAATCACCCAATTTTCAATCATTTGGTTTTTAACACATCATATATGAATATATATGAAATCAAACAAACAACAAACAAATAATATATTTTTTTGAGGAATCCAGTTGGATTCCTCCAACCTGTTTTCCTGCATCCACAGATGTTAGCACATAAATAATACCCATTCTGCTTCGTGGCAGAATATCGCGGTATAGAAGGTCATCCACTAATCATAGCGTGGGGCGTATAGGGTAATCATCCGCTATGAAACTGCGGGCATCCGCTAATGAGACTGCGGGAATCCAACCAATCAATCAACCCAATATATATATATATATATATATATATATATAGCCTAAATAACTAATATAAACAACCAGAAATATTCACACAAGCAACAAACAATTATTTTTAATGTTATAAAAATAATTCTAAAGGTGAGTGAGATTTACTCACCGAGATTTTAAATTGCCGAACAACCAATAAATTTCCATTTCTTCTTGGCTATGTATTTTCTCGAGTAAATTCACACCTGCGATGATTTTATCCAAATTTACCGATTAAACATTTATTTATTTAAATTAATTATTTAAATAAATAAATAACTTTCCTTTCTATTTCCTCTTCCTTTAATGGTTACTAAATTTCTTCTATCTTGACCAATATAATATATGATTCATAAAATGATTTACTCAATAATTTCCTTACGGCTTTTATATTTCAAACTTAGCGGCAAATACCAATTTCCATACTCAACCAAACTATTCTATCCTTTTATACATATACCAACTAGTTTTCTCACATAAACAATTTTCTCTATAAAATAAATGACAAACCTTATATGCTAATCCTTATATAAAATGAATGACCAATTTTTCTTTCTTTTTTTTTTTTTTTAAAAAAAATTTTCTAAATTAAAAATCCTAATTATATTATTTACTAATTAAACTAAAATAAGTTACCTTAAATCCATCATCACAAATCCCTGTATCTCATCTAAGAGCGAACCTTAGCAACATCGCACCCATCATCAGTTGTCGAAACTCCCATCTCATCGTGGTTTCCCAGCATTGATTTCCCCCCAACCGAAAATCGCGAGCACCTCCTAGCACACCAAACTCTGTGCCCTAGCTCGACAAGTACCAGTTCAAGCTTCCAAATGAGCACCGCACCAGAACCCTTCCTCCCAAGCACCCCCATCATCGATCGCTCTTCTTCTCAGCATTAGTACAAAAACTGTCATCGCCTGGCACCATAAATCCATCGCACTCATCTGCAGTACCCAAATAAAAGGCAATCGCTTCCTTCCTGAACGCAACCCTCACTGAAATCGCCCCTCGAACTCGCGAGTGTGTCGGTTTTTGATTGCGATGGGTATTGGGCCGCGATGGTTTAAGTGTGGGGTTCGGCCATTTTTCTGATTTCACATTTTGAAGCATTGATTTTTTTCTTCGGAAGTAACGAAAATAAACAGAAGAAAAGGGGAGGAGCGTGCGTGAAAAATGAAGAGGATGCTTTGCGATGGACTAGGTTTTATAGGGGGAAAACGAAGGAACAGGAGGTACCAGCCATTAATAAGATGTTTCTTTGCTATCAAAGAAAACAGACAACATTTCCTGCTCGAGAAACACGATAGGCCTGCATATAGGAGGAGAGGTCGGCTTTGTAGAAATAGGGTGGCTGATGAAACGTTGATGTGAACTTTTTATTTGAAATTTATTTTAATTAATTAATTAAAATATCTAACAGTCCCTATCTTGCAGTCCCGAACTGCTATTCTAACTTAACGACTGATGTTATCAGATTACAACGTTATTTTGAATTCAACGAAATATACTGTATAATTTAATTCGAACATTAAAAATAACATATTAAATTGATATAATATGATTTATATTCAAAACAAATAAATTCCTTAAAAATAATTTACTATTATTCAATTAAAATTTATAGTAACCATTTGAATCCCTCAGAATCCATTATAAATTCAAATGGAATTATTTCAGTTCTCGTATTTCGAAAATTATATATATATACGAAATAAATCATATATTGATCACTAATTGGTAATTCAATATAAAAATTCTTTTATATTACTAATTCAATATTTAAAAACCATACTAAATATTTAAAATAAATCGACAAAAATCCGGGTCGTTACATTCTTTCCCCCTTAAAATAATTTCGTCCTCGAAATTGCTAAAGTAGGAAAATGGTACAAACCTATTACCTTTCAAACTCCTTTATGTTGAAACTCACCTCCTTATATTTCAACATATTTAATTTCACCAAAACTTTTGGTCTTCCTTTATTTAATTTGAATGATCTACGATCAATCCATTTATATCCAATCTATGTTCCATTAAACCAATTCAAATTGATTTTAATCAATTCATTCACTTCGACCCATTTAACTTGTTTAAGTTAAATTTCAATTTCAGAATTCAAATCCCTGGGTTTTTCTTTTCAAATTCTTTTGAAATCCCATAAATATATACATATATTTATTTCCATCACAAATCCAAAACATTTGAATATTCAAACCAATTTGTTTTCTTTCAAACAAATTCCATCAAAACTTTCTAAGGCAGCAATTCATCACTTAGAAACTCGGAAATGAACACTGATGATGTTGCAATCATTATCAGAATTATTTCCCAGCCACTGAAGTGAGTTCAGTGCTTTATTATTTCAAAATCCATCTAAAATGATTTTCTTTCAAATCCTTCTAAAACAAAGCTATATTATTTTAATTACTTTGAAAAAAATATTTTTCAACTTTCCAGGATTTTGAATTCTTAATTCTGGTTTGAATTTAATTCTAATTCATCTCATTTGTATATATTTCATTCATATACAAATTCAGTTTGGTTATAAATAACCATTTCAATTTTCATAATCTTATCTGATTTTAATGATATCAATCAACACATCCATATAATATAATAATTTCAAAAATTATTCTTTCTATATCAAAATATAATTTTGGGTAAAATAATTTCACCCACTTTAAAACAATATCGTGTTCAATCTTCTGTTCAAGTATTTAGAAACTCCTATCGACGTCGTGGCGTCCCACGATTCGACCAGAATTCATAAACCACTCACAGACTAGTCAACACAATATAAAACAACTTTTTATATCAATTTACAAATACGCTCTCTCGTATATATACGCTCAACTCATTCTAGGGTACTGCTGACCCTATCTCTAATGAGCATATGCCACACAAGCCTAGGTATTCGCTCAACCTAAGCTCTGATACCAACTGAAACGACCCGCAAATCCGTGCTATCTGAATTGACTAAAAACACCACACGTCCAACTCAAATTGCACAGAAATACGACTCATTATTAGAAAGAAGTTAGAGGATGAGAAATAGGAAGAAAGAAATATTAGAATAGAAGAAAAACGAAGATCATAAACTCACAGCGGAACGAATAAAATATATTATATAACATAACTTTTGAAATACAAATCTGTTTTGTACATACATACATACCATCATCAGAGAACACATAACATTTGATTCAGCGGAAGTAACTCTAAATAACTAACGTTGAAGCCTCCAGCTTCAAGCTCCTCCAAGTGTATCTGTAAAAGCCTGAAACACTTGACTGCCCGTACAAATTTGGGCACCCAAGAGTTTAGGGAAAACAAACAAAATAAACTCTGGGTCAGTCATGGGACTGGTGTGAGTAAACTCCAATCATTTGCTTAACTTTTAAAATCCTTTCAAAAGAAAAGATAATAGTAAGACCAGCCCACACATAAACATGGACGGTTTTTACCTTACTATAACCCAAAACACTTTGATACGAAATCCAGTGATATTATAATAATGTCTACATCAAGTAAATAACCAAATAGCAGAACGCTTGCATCTCACGCTCCACATATATAGTATAAAATCAAAAACCGCATGGCGCTTATTGGAGATTGGATTTCCAACATGACAAGGTATGGAACCACCTTCCGCCTGTGTATCTCTAGAGGCGAATACACTGGGTTCAACAAGAACATCTTGCAACCCGGCCCACACATGACCGACCACTCATTTCGCTTGAGTGTATCGAATGTATATCACCAACGGTTGGACTCAAACCACCGTTTCCCGAATGGGCAGAATCGATAGATTTAGAAACAAAAGGAATTTCTCTAGATAGGTGATTATACACCCTAATGGGTGCGACCCACATAGCCATGTTGCCTGCCCGATTTTTGTCCACTTCCGGTTTGATGAGGCCTGAGGCTACGCATACTTACCATTCATTGATAGCACAATCACTTTGAATGCCACATCATCAGATCCGTTAATCACTAGTTGAGTTTGCACAAATATTCTGGATATTATGCTAAGGGATAAATCCGTTGCAACCATATACATTCATACAGACCAACCCATTTGATCATTGGAAATACTCTGTCAGACATTCGTCCATTTACGTTCGTTCTGGGATTGAACGAAACCGAAGGCACTATTTCTATAAATAGAAAAGCCCTTGCACTTCACTCCGTCTTCAATATATTCAGCATACTTGGTTCGCAACGCTTATGCCGATACGGAGTGGTTCTTCGGATAATAATCCAACCGGTCTCTCCATATTGACAACGATGGTCAAAACTTCGATAGTCTGTGATTTAACTATCGAATAAAAACAAGTGTTCATCCAAACATATCAAACAAATCACTGGGCTCTTTAATAAATATTTCATTAATTAAATCTCTTCTCCATTTCCTTATCAATATTTGTTATCCAAATATTTTCAATAATCATCTTGGCCCTTTACGCTATTTTTGATTTCGTTTCCTTATCGAATTCTATATATATCGATATATAGATTTCTAATTGTCAAATTTCTTAAAAATATTATAACTCCTTAAATTCCCGGAAAAATTCGCCATAACCTCCCCTGTATCGGGAGCATCGGGAAATTTCAAATAGCTTCCCGGTATCTTCCTCAATCAAAAGAAAAAAAGAAAAGCCAAGTGGCTTGCCGATACGGCGCATAAAACCTCATATATGAATTAAACATGTACCTTTTTGTCGAACACATAAATTTAAATCTTCATATACTCCATCCCATATCTGTTTAACACCTGTTCACCTGTTTCAATTCAATTCAACACTATCTAATCGTTTGAATTCAGTTTCGCCATTTATTCTTTAAATTGGCCATTTTGCCTATTTTACTCCTTTGTTTGAACATAGCATTTTCAAACAAAATATTTAACTTGCTCATAACCAAATTGCGTTTCAATTTCAATTCTAGTTTCCTTTTTGATTTCGAATATAAATTTTCAAATCGAATTTACTTATTCAAACCCCAATATCCCTTCGAAATCTCATTAACTAATTTCTATTTCAAATTAGTTAGTTCTATTCAAAGTCAAAAATCTGATTTCTGTTTCAAAATCATATTCATTTACACAACTTGAATTCACATATACTTTACAACTCAACCCCGAAATTTTCTAAATAGAACTTCGGATTTTATTTGCTTAAAATCCTTTTATAACATTAAAATAAACCATTATGGTTTTAAAACGATTCTGGCGCTGCTTTTCTGAAAATTTGATTTTGACATAACTCAAAATCTATACGACGAAATTCATATTTTTCTCTTTCAGTAGAAAACTATTATCAAATCGGTCCGGACGTTTCTTGTTTCGAAGAATTCCGACTTCAATTGCGTTCTGTATACTCAATTGAAGTTCGAATCGCCAATTTACGAACTGCAGCTCTGTGGCGAGTTCGTTTTAATTATATTTATAAATATAAACTTTTAAACTTCTTCAAAATGAATTCAACTCCATTTTAACTCTATTTGAATTTCTTGATTCAAATTCCAATTTCCTTTTCTATTTGATAATCAAATTCAATACTTGAATTTTTATTTGAATTCCCTATTCAAATTCAATACTTGAAGTTATTTGAATTCTCTTATTCAAACTCTATATTTAAATTCCATTTGAACTTCCATATTCCAATTTCTATATTTGAATTCTATTGGAATTCAAATATTCAAACTTCCTTTTAAATTCTATATTCAAATTTCCATAGTTTAAAACCCATTTGAATTTCATATTCAAATTCCATAGATCAAATCTTATTTGAATTCAATTTGAATCTCTTATATTCAAATTTCATTTTCCATTTCCATTTGAATTCTAATATTCAAATTCATTTCCAACACCATTTGAATTCTAATATTCAAACTTATTTTTAACACCATTTGAATTTCTTCACTCAAATCCATTTGAATTCCCTTGAATTCAAATTCCATTTCAAAACCATTTGGATTTCCTATTTTGAAATCCTATTTGAATTTCTATTTCCAATTCTACTTTGAAAATCCTATTTCAAAGTTTATTTCAAATTCTATTTGAAATTCTACATGCAAATCTCTATTTGAATTTCTTTATTCGAATTCCTTTGAATTCAAATTTTATTTTAATTCCTTGAATTCAAATTTTTCATTCTAATTTCGTCTATTCAAATTCTATTTGAACTTCTATTTGAATTTCTAATATTCAATCTCCTTTTAAAATTCAAACATTTAAATTCCCTTTTCTAATATTACTATTCAAATGTTATACTCAAAAATTCATTTGAGTTATATATTTAAAAATTTCATTTCACATCCTATTTTGAAATTTTATTTCAAATTCCAATTTCATGCTTGTATTTCTATTTCTGAATTATCAAATGATAATTCTTTTCACTTCATTTATAACTTCGTTATAAAAGAACTATTTATAAACTTCGCTTATAAAGAAACTACTTGTTTTATTTTTCAAAAACAAGCTTATATTTTTATTTCCATTAAAAATTCAAACTCTATTTAAAAATAGAATTTCCCCTTTTAAATTTCCAATATCCTTTTTACGATATTTTTAAATATCATTACTTAAGCCCAGTGATATTTAAAACAATCAAATCACCCAATTTTCAATCATTTGGTTTTTAACACATCATATATGAATATATATGAAATCAAACAAACAACAAACAAATAATATATTTTTTTGAGGAATCCAGTTGGATTCCTCCAACCTGTTTTCCTGCATCCACAGATGTTAGCACATAAATAATACCCATTCTGCTTCGTGGCAGAATATCGCGGTATAGAAGGTCATCCACTAATCATAGCGTGGGGCGTATAGGGTAATCATCCGCTATGAAACTGCGGGCATCCGCTAATGAGACTGCGGGAATCCAACCAATCAATCAACCCAATATATATATATATATATAGCCTAAATAACTAATATAAACAACCAGAAATATTCACACAAGCAACAAACAATTATTTTTAATGTTATAAAAATAATTCTAAAGGTGAGTGAGATTTACTCACCGAGATTTTAAATTGCCGAACAACCAATAAATTTCCATTTCTTCTTGGCTATGTATTTTCTCGAGTAAATTCACACCTGCGATGATTTTATCCAAATTTACCGATTAAACATTTATTTATTTAAATTAATTATTTAAATAAATAAATAACTTTCCTTTCTATTTCCTCTTCCTTTAATGGTTACTAAATTTCTTCTATCTTGACCAATATAATATATGATTCATAAAATGATTTACTCAATAATTTCCTTACGGCTTTTATATTTCAAACTTAGCGGCAAATGCCAATTTCCATACTCAACCAAACTATTCTATCCTTTTATACATATACCAACTAGTTTTCTCACATAAACAATTTTCTCTATAAAATAAATGACAAACCTTATAAGCTAATCCTTATATAAAATGAATGACCAATTTTTCTTTCTTTTTTTTTTTAAAAAAAAAAAATTTCTAAATTAAAAATCCTAATTATATTATTTACTAATTAAACTAAAATAAGTTACCTTAAATCCATCATCACAAATCCCTGTATCTCATCTAAGAGCGAACCTTAGCAACATCGCACCCATCATCAGTTGTCGGAACTCCCATCTCATCGTGGTTTCCCAGCATTGATTTCCCCCCCAACCGAAAATCGCGAGCACCTCCTAGCACACCAAACTCTGTGCCCTAGCTCGACAAGTACCAGTTCAAGCTTCCAAATGAGCACCGCACCAGAACCCTTCCTCCCAAGCACCCCCATCATCGATCGCTCTTCTTCTCAGCATTAGTACAAAAACTGTCATCGCCTGGCACCATAACTCCATCGCACTCATCTGCAGTACCCAGATAAAAGCCAATCGCTTCCTTCCTGAATGCAACCCTCACTGAAATCGCCCCTCGAACTCGCGAGTGTGTCGGTTTTTGATTGCGATGGGTATTGGGCCGCGATGGTTTAAGTGTGGGGTTCGGCCATTTTTCTGATTTCACATTTTGAAGCATTGATTTTTTTCTTCGGAAGTAACGAAAATAAACAGAAGAAAAGGGGAGGAGCGTGCGTGAAAAATGAAGAGGATGCTTTGCGATGGACTAGGTTTTATAGGGGAAAAATGAAGGAACAGGAGGTACCAGCCATTAATAAGATGTTTCTTTGCTATCAAAGAAAACAGACAACATTTCCTGCTCGAGAAACACGATAGGCCTGCATATAGGAGGAGAGGTCGGCTTTGTAGAAATAGGGTGGCTGATGAAACGTTGATGTGAACTTTTTATTTGAAATTTATTTTAATTAATTAATTAAAATATCTAACAGTCCCTATCTTGCAGTCCCGAACTGCTATTCTAACTTAACGACTGATGTTATCAGATTACAACGTTATTTTGAATTCAACGAAATATACTGTATAATTTAATTCGAACATTAAAAATAACATATTAAATTGATATAATATGATTTATATTCAAAACAAATAAATTCCTTAAAAATAATTTACTATTATTCAATTAAAATTTATAGTAACCATTTGAATCCCTCAGAATCCATTATAAATTCAAATGGAATTATTTCAGTTCTCGTATTTCGAAAATTATATATATATATACGAAATAAATCATATATTGATCACTAATTGGTAATTCAATATAAAAATTCTTTTATATTACTAATTCAATATTTAAAAACCATACTAAATATTTAAAATAAATCGACAAAAATCCGGGTCGTTACAATGCGTGATATTGTTTGATTGCATGATTTTGTTTGACTGAATTTCCCAGGTCTAACCCTAGAGGGCTAGAAACGACGTGAGGTTTTAATTTATTTTCAGTATAGTTTTATTAGAAAGTGATCTTGTATAGTAGGTACAAACAGAAGACGGAAATTTTATGGCGTTGATTATTAGAACGAATATTGGGGGTTGTGCGAATTATTTGGAAGTAGATAGTAGAAATTAGACGGGGATAGTTATGTAGGTATTTAGAAGAAATTTGAGGATGTTGACCATAAGGTATTTAAGCCTCTATTAGATATCTAACTGAAATGATATCAGATCATTCTTCAGTTGTTTTTTAATGCTCTATGTTTATTCAGAATATGTCTGGCCTATCGGCTCTCAACCTTAATGCTACAGAAGGTACATTACATTTTGATACCAAACAATGAAACTTCAAGAATTAAAATTTTAACTTGCATCAAAAATAGCAACTATTTGTGTCGAAAACTTTCTGTAACCCTTTATGAATGGTAAAGTCATCCTTATGCTTCAACAGTTGCTAGCGTCAATGTATTTTCTTTCTTTACCGAACGTGGTAGCTGTAACTATCTACTAAGTGTCTCCCTCTTTACCTTGGCTTATATAAATGATATACTTTACCCTGATTAATTGGATATACAACAATGTCTTAATGGTGATACTGATGAATTGTATTGTTTTAGTTCACGATAAGGATGAAACAAATGGATATTGTTGAAATTTAACTCGTGTCCAAAAGTAAAGTCCCTTTTAACAAAGAAAATATAAATTATTTCTGTTTGGTCTGAAGAGGTGATGGTTTTACAGTTAATCAGGTTGCATGATATCATTGGTATATCAGTTGATATCTACAGATATATTATTATGCTATTAAGTGCGATATATCAGATAATTTTATCAATTATCTATAAAAATGGAAGAGGCTAATACATAATCATTCTCATTCTTACTTTTTTTTATATGATAGTATAGTAAATGTATTGAATTAATTACTGAACCCACTCAATATCTGTTTTGTTGAGATCATATCCTCTTTCATTCTCATTTATGACCTTGATCCTCATTATATTCCTAAGAAAATCACTGATTTTTGACCCAGTTAGTCCTAACTACAATTATTATAGTATATTGTTATTCCCTGCCCAAAAAATGATTCCAAGATATACTCCAGTTGTGTAAAATTCTACCAGTTTTATACCATATAATTTTGTAAGTGATGTATGAATTAAATTTGATAATAATTTTGATATATCAGATGGAAGGCATCCTTCTTCATATTTTTGTAAAAGGGGTCAACTAGCCTGTTCCAGCTATTGTAGCAAACAAGGGAGAAGAGGTTTATGTGCATAGAAACAGTCAGCTGCCATTTCTTCTTCTGCAGCTTTGATGGCTTTAGAAGAAAGGTGAAGACAAGGGAAAGCATACATTGATCCTTCTACTCCGTTGCATGTTACAGCTTCTAATCTGTTAAATGCATGCTCCAATTCCTGGTTGAGGTATAATATAAGAAAAAATAATATACAAATTCTGGCATCTTTTTTCTACTTTGAAATAGCTTATAGAGGATAAATAACAGCATTGCTAGTCCTAACAAGAAAAATCCCCTTGCTGAGATTTCTGTATCATTTTTTTTTTCAGTCCAAAACTTCAGAGTGCAGAAGTGATATTTGGGCATAAAACTAACTTGTACTCATAATATACAAGGAAGTCGTAAGAAAGCACTTGCTTAAAGATCAGGTCTAGTAGCAGTGGACACCATCATATTTAAATTGGATCCAAATCAAGGTTCAAAATCTTTTTCAGTCTCGGTTTCAACCTTTTTTAATTCTACAAATTTCAATTTAGTACATAATTCGAGAATTTCTTATGTACGTGCAGTTCAGTACACATGAGTTTTCATAATGAAGAATATGTATATTTATATGTAGTATGGGATGGGTTTGAACAATGTTTTGGTTTTTCATTAGGAATTACTTTTGTATTCCTTTCATTACAGGTTGCTAAGACACTTGGTGTATTTGTGGAAACATGAGCATGCTCGAATTTTGGATTTCTTTTCTTCTTTAGCTATCAGGTACACATGAGTATATTTCTAGTATACTTGTGCTTGTACCAAGTTGCTTTGTAACGGTCAAGTATGTAATAATGTACAAAATGTTGTCTAAAACTTATTGTTTGTAATACTGAATATTTGAGTATTTTAATAAATTAGTTTGCAAATAACTGTAATATCGGATTTGCTTATGGAGTATTGCTATATTTAGTGTATTGTTCTTTTCAGTAGCAAAAAATGTTGATTTTTTTTAAAACCCAAATGTCAATCACAACGGTGCATAACAGTTGTATTAGATTTTATTACAACGGTGCATAACAGTTGTAATAAAGTTTATTACAACAGTGGAAAAAAGCTGTAAAATATACATATTACAACGGTGTTGCAACAGTGCAAAAAAGTTGTAAAAGATATTAGTCTATTACAACTTCTTAATACACGACGGTTTGCCCACCGTTGTAAAATGTATATTACAATGGTATTCCACCGTTGTAATAGGGTCATTTTGTTGTAGTGGCTCCATTGCTCCTTATTTCAGCTTAGATATGGAAAAACCAGCACTTCTGCTTCATTTCCTTTTCACGACTAAATAGGCCAAGTACCATCTTCCTATAAAAGAAATTAATTACATTTGAACTAAAAGAATAAAACATGAAGATACAAAACAAATTAGTCCGAGTAACTAGATTTCATATCAATAATGTGATATCTCATATATTTATTTTTTATATCTACACGCACGAACACACACATGCATGCACAATTCAGAAAAACAAAAGGAAAATTAACTTGGATCGATAATGCTAAGGCAGCAGACCCAAAAGTACATTCCACATGCAGTTCTTAGATCAACATTATCTAACACAAGGTGTAATGACCCGCATTTTCCAACGGTATAATAATTAATTTATTTAATTATTTATATTGTGATCAGAGAATTTAATGGTCATTTAATTAAATAACTTTGAATATTAAATTAATATAATAATTAAATAATATATTTAAATTCTGAAATAATCAGAATTGGCTGAAATGGCGATATGGTGTGAATTGGTCAATTCAAAAGATGTAATTCAGTTTAGAATTGAATTACGATAACGAATATATTTAAATAACGATCGTTGAATGTATAAATTATAATATAATTATAATCGAGCTTGAAATGGCGCGGCAGTTCGTTAATTGGCGATTTGAACTTCAACTGAATATACAGAATTCGTTTTAAGCCGGATTTCTGTGAAACAAGAAACGTTAGGAGCTGGTGGAGTATATCTTTCTAGTGGAAGAGAAAAATCGGGATTTCATCGTGTAGATTTTGATTTATGTCCAAATCAAATTTTAGAAAAGTCACTGTGGAATTCGTTTATAATTTTTAAAGGAATTATTTATATTTTAAAAAGGAATTTCAATATAAACCGAATATCGATTTAATCAGGATTTGAAATATCAAGTTAGAAATTCATAGAGGAATATTCTAGAGCTGTATGATATTCTGTTGTGAATATATACGATAATATATATTTTTAAATATTAAATTGAATTATATTTAAATATATTTATATATTTAAATGGGTCATTCAGAGCATTAAAAAAATATCCAGTTTTGCAAACGACCTCAGAATTCGACAAAACTAATTTTGTTGGGTCCGCAATGTTAAATTATTGCTAGATGTCAAGTTTCGTGATTTTTAGAGTTAGTATGTGGCCGTACGGATTTTTCATGTGAGAAACAGTCGATATTTTGACAGTTAAAAATACGTTGTGTGAGCAAATGGAGTCGGAATTCGAGAAACCAGTTTCATTGGGACCGTAATGTCAAACTGTAGCTGCATGTCTAGTTTCGTGATTTTTGGGTATCGTATATAATCACGAGAATTTTTAGAAGGCGAAAACGAATATAATAAAATTAAAATAAAATATCTAAAACAAAATATCTAGATATTTTGTTCTCCTTATAAATACAATCCTCCTAAACCTAAAACCTATTCATTCACGGTCAAGCAGATAATCCGCCGATACCTCAGGATAAACAGCCACAGTGAAAACGAGAGCAAATAAATTCTAAGAAATTCAAATCAAATCTCTAAATTCATCAAACTAATTTTATTAGCCTCGTAAGATGTTCCTCTTCATTTGCGAATGGTTCTCATTTGGTTCGGTGCCAATTTCCGTCAAGGCCTTTTCCAACTGCGAACTTAGGGCTTCGATAAGCTCCGAATTTGTGGGGTTTGAGCTCAAATGGAGGTTGTATTTGAATTCACGAGGGAGTTTGGGTTCGCCTGTGAATTTCTGGTAGGATTCGGTGATGAAGTTGTTCGGTTCTCTATACTGTTGGCTCGAAGTCGCGTTCAACGAAGTGGGTGCGAGCTTGTCGAGGTCAGGTAGAGGTGGTAGAGGCCGGGTAAAGGAGTTCAACGGTGAAGTTTGTTTGTGGAATTATGTGGTAACGTTGATGCAGTTGGAGATTGAAACAATGGAAATGGTGTGTGACTTATCCTGGAGCTCGCATTTGTGGTTCGGGGAAGAAGGGAAGAGCAGGTACGGGCTTTGGTTATGCGGGCCGGGAGTTTAAAAAGTTGAGGCTCATAGTTTTATATAATTCCGTGTATTATTATAATATAAAATTTATTAACTTCGAAATGGTATAACTTGGCCATACGATGTCAGAATCAGATGAAACAAGATCCGACAGGATCGTATGGACGAGCACTACGCAATGAAGCTGACTGGAAGTGGATTGGGGCTCGTATGAATTCATGGCGAAATAAACTATTTGATTCAAATCAAATAACAGTTTATCGTTATTTAACGATGAACTGCCAATGTGAGTAAATCTCACTAACTCTGAACAGTTTATAATTTCATGTTGTATTTTTAGAACTGTTAAAAATTGTCTGATTGACTGTGTGTTAACTGTTTGATTGAACTGCTAGTCAGTTAGTTGAATTTCTATATTGATTCTGTTTAACAGAATATATCATATGGAACTGAAAGTGATGTTGATTTTATTGTGTAACATCTGTGGATGCAGGGAAACAGGTTGGAGGAATCCGACAGGATTCCCCAATAGTTATTTTATTGTTTTTGATATATTGTGATATATGATGTAGTTTATAATCTGTGGTTGATTATATGTGTTTGGACGATATGGGTCATCGTGATTTGATGTGTTAAGTACCATAAAATATCAGAATGGGAAAAGGAGATTTTCAAAGTGATATTGGAACAGAATATTTATAATCTGGAATAGTTATAAATAAGAAATATTTATAAATAAGAGATTTTTAAAAAAGAGAATAATTATAAAATCAAACGATTTTATAAAAGAGAAAATATTTATAAAATCAACATAAGATTTTATAAATGGAGATATTTATAAATGAAGGGAAATCTTTATAAATGGAATATTTATAAATAGGGA
Source organism: Allium sativum (assembly GCA_030737875.1). Taxonomy (NCBI): domain Eukaryota; kingdom Viridiplantae; phylum Streptophyta; class Magnoliopsida; order Asparagales; family Amaryllidaceae; genus Allium; species Allium sativum. The sequence continues at coordinate 295,932,536 of CM060919.1, forward strand.
ATATTGTTAGGTGGAATTATAAATGAAGGGAAATCTTTATAAATGGAATATTTATAAAGTGAATTATTTATTTAGAATAAATAAATTAGATATTTAAATGGATTATTTATTTGTTAAATAAATAGGATAAGATAAAGAGATATTGACTTAGAAAATAAATAAGTTATAAAAAGGGATTATTTATTTAGAGAATGAATAAAGAAATATTTGTAAACCATTTACAAATAAAATAGAAAGAGAAATATGTGTAAAACATTTACAAATAGGTTATAAAGGATATTTATTTGTTAAATGAATAGAATAAGACAAAAGGAATATTTGTTTAGAAAACAAATAAGATATTATATAGGAAATATTCACAAACCATTTGAAAATAGAATTTGAAAAGGAAATATTTGTAAACCATTTACAAATAGGATTAAAAAGGGAATATTAGTAAAGACATTTAGAAACAAATAGATTGCAAAGGAAATATTTATCTTTGGATAAATAGACATATATAAGTCTGAACTTAAATATGAAGAAGTAAACAGATAAAAGGAGCAGATTGATTTATAAATGATATTTATAAATTAAGTTAAATATTTATCATTTGGATAAATAGAATATATAAGTCAGGACTTATATAAAGAAGTAAGAATCGATTTCAACATCGATGTTTGAAACTGAATAAGGACAAGAGTTAAACCGTAGAGTTAAACAGGTAGAGTTAATCAGTTAGAGTAAATCGATAGAGTTTAATCGAACTAGAGTTAATCGGTTAGAGTAAATCGATAGAGTTTAATCGAACTAGAGTTATTGAATAGAGTTAAATCGAACTAGAATTATTCAAATGGAGTTAATCGAATTTAGTTTATTCGAATAGAGTTGAAATGAGTTAATCGAATTTAGTTATTCGAAGTGAGATAATCGAATCAGAAATATTCAAAGTGAGTTGATCGAATCTACTTATTCGACAGAAGTTAAATCGAATAAGATTTATTTGAAGAAAGAGATTATCGAATATAAGTATTCAAAAGTAAGCAAATCGAATGTAAGTTATTCGAATAAGTTATTCGAATAAGAGTTAATCCAGTGAGAGTTATTAGGTTGGATTTATTCAAATAAGAGTTATAGATTAGAGTTAACCGAATAGGAGTAAATAAATTAGTTGTCGTTATATTATTCGAGTTAGGAAATAAAAGTCATATTAATGATAATATATTTCGGATACAGGAGGTTATAACACCATTGTTATAATCACGTAAATTTGTAAAAGAAGGGGGTTCGTAAATAGAATCCGAGGGCTCTTAAGGAATTGTTAAAGAGTTAAAAAGGTGAATCTTATCTATTTCGAGATTTGAAAGGTGGTTCAGTTAAGTTCTGAGAGGTAGCTATACCCCAACTTGATTGACTGCGTTTTTAATTTAGAAATGGTTAAGGTTTGAGAGTGAAAGTGGTTAAGTGAATTTAGTAAATAAGTATAGTGGTTCGAGTTGTCGTCGCGATGTTGATTTAAACATCTGTTTAAATCCAAGTAAAGAAGATTTGGAAAGGTTTTCCCAATAGAATCAGAAACATAATCAAATATTGAAATGGGAAATATGGATCAGAAATGGAAATGTTTTCCAGTGTTAACGTATATTTTCTAAACATAGAAAATAAGGAAATATGAATATATATATATATAGATATGTATATATAATTGATGATTGATTTGATAGAATTTCCATCTGGAAATAATATCGTTGTTTGCACACGTATTTTTCTTTGATAGTTAATTCACCGACTATCGAAGTTTTTGACCATTTAACGTTGTTAATATGGAGAGACTGGTTGGATTATTATCCAAAGAACCACTCCGCATTGGCATAACCATTGCGAATCATATATGCCAAAAGATAAATTGAAGACGGAGTAAAGTGCAAGGGCTATTGTATAAGTCTTAGATAACAATGCCTAAGATGGATGTACTGAATAGTGCCTTCGGTTCATCCTGTTCCTGGATGACTTGTATGGATGAATGTCTGACAGAGTATTTCCAGAAAGGTCACGTACATTTATTTCTTCAACCGTACCAAGAGTGGAAGCGGGGAAGGAAACTTCTTTAGCTAACACGTAATGTACTGTTGTAGACGTCAATTAGTGATTTTCGATGGATCTGACAATGTGGCATTCGAAGAGAATCTGATGTGATGATAAAGCGTAGCCTCAAGCCTCATCAACCGGGAAATGACAAAAATCGGGCAGGCAGCGTGGCTATGTAGGTCGCACCTATTAGGGTGTATATTCACCTGATCTAGAGTTTCGTTTACTTCTAAAAATCTATTGTTGATGCTGTCCGATTCGGGAAACGGTTGCCGATCCCAACCGATGGTGATATACATTCGATACATTCAAGCGAAATGAGTGGTCGGTCATGTGTGGCCGGGTTGCAAGATGTTCTTGTTGAACCTAGTGTATTCCTATCTAGAGGTAAACTAGCGAAAGGTGGTTCCATACCTTGTCATAGTTGGAAATCAATTACCCAATACGTGCTTGCGGTTTTGATTGTATACTATATATGTAGAACGTGAGATGAAAGCCTTTCTGCTAGATGATTATTATATTGTGGTTGATAGACATTATTATAATATCAAAAGGTTTTTGATATTAAGATATTTTGGATTCTCATAAGGGAAAACCCGTTCCGTTATACGGCGTGGTCTTATGAGATATCGTTTACATGTTCAAACTGTTTTGAACTGTTTTACTCATACCAGTCCCATGACTGACCCGGAGTTTATTTGTTTTGTTTTCCCTAAACTCTTCGGTGCCCAGTTTTGTACGGGCAGTCAAGTAGTCAGGAATTTACAGATACTTGAAGAGTTATAGCAGGAGGCTTCAGGATCATATAGCTATAGTTTTATTTCCGCTGTGTTGTAAGTGCTGTACTTGATGATGATATGTATATTCAAGTACAATCTTTTATTTTAAAGATATGTTATCTATTATATGATTATTCGTTCCGCTGTGAGGTTCATGTTACTTTGATGTTGTGTTCTTCTTCTTCTATTCTAAGTTTCTATCTTATCTATTCTCACCCTCTATCTTCTTTCTATTAGTTTCCTGGTTTCCAGGGCAATTTCGGGTAGGACTTGTGTTATTTAGTCAGCTCAAATTGGAATGGATTTTTGGGTCACTATAGTTGGTATCAGAGCTTAAGTTAAGTGAATTACCTTGGCTCTGTGGCTGACTCAGTAGAGATGGGGTTAGTAATACCCTAGATTGAGTTTGAGTGTATATATATAAGTGAGCGTATTTGTTATTGATATAAAAATTGTTTTATATTGTGGTGATTTATTGGTTGAGTTGTTTATGAGTTCTGGTCGATCAGTTTGATCCACTGTATCGGTAGGAGTTACTAAACACTCGAATACGATGGGTCGACACGATATGTTTTGAAAAGAGGGTAAATTAAAATAAGTTTACCCAAGGTATATCTTGATATAGAGAAGATATATATATATATATATATCAAAATTTTAATATAGTGGATATATTGGTTGTTATTATAATCGAGTAAGATTATAAATTAAAGTGTTATGTAAATAACCAATCAGAATTCATATAAGTGAAATACGTGAAATCAGATGAGTTAAATCTGAAATTTAAACCAGAAATTGAATTAAAATTCTAGAAAATTGGATAAGTGTTTGTAAATGGATTTGGATTAAAAATAAGGAAAAATTAAGATCCTCGGAGATTTTAAATTGTTTTACAAGCAGTGTGAATTATATTTTGAAATGAATTTCAAAGTGGAAATGTTTAGAAATGATTTTATAGTATTGAACTCACTTCGATCGCTGGAAAATAGATTTTGATGATGACAGCTGCATCATCAGTATTCATTTTCGAGTTGTAAGTGACGAATTACTACCAGAGGTACTGTTTTGAATTTGTTTTGGGAAAGACAAGTTGTGTTGAATTTCAAAAAGGAAAATTTGATTTTTGAATAGAGTAAACTGTTTAAAAACTCCCAGGGAAAGACTGTTTGAATTAAAAACAAATTTAACAGAAATTTATGAAAGCAAATTTGAATTAAAATAAAGTTAGTTAAGTGGTAACTGAAATTGAATTAGTATGATATCGAGACAAATTGGATTGTGAGATTCAAATTTGAAGTGTAATGTGATAATCAAGTTAAGAGTTGGGAATCGAGAAGAAACTCGTGTTGAAATGATATTTGGCTCAAATATAAGCGAATGGATGTGTTGTGGATAAAAGCAGATTGGAATTTGATTGGGATGAACCTTGTATCCGCTGAATTGATAACAGGTGGAAAGGATATAATGATATGCCGACAAAAGGTACAAGTTTATATTTCTATTGGATATTGAGCCGAATTGGCAAGCCGCTTGGCTGTTTGATTTTCTTTTGGGATGGAGATGGCCCAGAGAGGCGAGTGGTGGTTTGACGTATTGACCAGTACAAAGGAGGTGCTGGCGAAATTTTTAGAAATAGTTAAGGCGTTAGAAAATTTTCAGGATTTTTGAAAATTTTCGTTGATAAGAATTAATTAATATTTAATTGAAATTAAATTGGTTCAGTTGAAATTGAAGTTAAGAAGTGAACGAATAAGTATAACCAGTTGATAGGTTTGTTTTCTACCTTAGCAATTTCGAGGACGAAATTATTTTAAGTGGGGAAGAATGTAATGACCCGCATTTTCCAGCGATATAGTAATTTATTTATTTATTTTGTGATTAGAGAATTTAATGGTCATTTAATTAAATAACTTTGAATATTTAATTAATATAATAATTAAATAATATATTTAAATTCTGAAATAATCAGAATTGGCTGAAATGGCGATATGGTGTGAATTGGTCAATTCAAAAGATGTAATTCAGTTTAGAATTGAATTACGATAACGAATATATTTAAATAACGATCGTTGAACGTATAAATTATAATATAATTATAATCGAGCTTGAAATGGCGCGGCAGTTCGTTAATTGGCGATTTGAACTTCAACTGAATATACAGAATTCGTTTTAAGCCGGATTTCTGTGAAACAAGAAACGTTAGGAGCTGGTGGAGTATATCTTTCTAGTGGAAGAGAAAAATTGGGATTTCATCGTGTAGATTTTGATTTATGTCCAAAACAAATTTTAGAAAAGTCGATGCGGAATTCCTTTATAATTTATAAAGGAATTATTTATATTTTAAAAAGGAATTTCATTATAAACGGAATATCGATTTAATCAGGATTTGAAATATCAAGTTAGAAATTCACAGAGGAATATTCTAGAGCTGTATGATATTCTGTTGTGAATATATACAATAATATTTATTTTTAAATATTAAATTTAATTATATTTAAATATATTTATATATTTAAATGGGTCATTCAGAGCTTTAAAAAAATAGCCAGTTTTGCAAACGACCTCAGAATTCGACGAAACTAGTTTTGTTGGGTCCGCAACGTTAAATTATTGCTAGATGTCAAGTTTCATGATTTTTAGAGTTAGTGCGTGGCCGTACGGATTTTTAATGTGAGAAACAATCGATATTTTGACAGCTAAAAATACGCTGTGTGAGAAAATGGAGTCGGAATTTGATGAAACCAGTTTCGTTGGGACCGTAATGTCAAACTTTAGCTGCATGTCCAGTTTCGTGATTTTTGGGTATCGTATATAATCATGAGAATTTTTAGAAGGCAAAAACGAATATAATAAGATTAAAATACAATATCTAAAACAAAATATCTAGATATTTTGTTCTCCTTATAAATACAATCCTCCTAAACCTAAAACCTATTCATTCACGGTCAAGCAGATAATCCGCCGCTACCTCAGGATAAACATCCACAGTGAAAACGAGAGCAAATAAATTCTTAGAAATTCAAATCAAATCTTTAATTCATCAAACCAATTTTATTAGCCTTGTCAGATGTTCCTCTTCATTTGCGTATGGTTCTCATTTGGTTCGGTGCCAATTTGCGTCGAGGCCTTTTCCAACAGCGAACTTAGGGCTTCGATAAGCTCCGAATTTATGGGGTTTGAGCTCAAATGGAGGTTGTATTTGAATTCATGAGGGAGTTTGGGTTCGGCTGTGAATTTCTGGTAGGATTCGGTGATGAAGTTGTTCGGTTCTCTGTACTGTTGGCTCGAAGTCGCGTTCAACGAAGGGGTGCGAGCTTGTCGAGGTCAGGTAGAGGTGGTAGAGGCCGAGTAAAGGAGTTCAACGGTGAAGTTTGCTTGTGGAATTATGTGGTAACGTTGATGCAGTTGGAGATCGAAACAATGGAAATGGTGCGTGGCTTATCCTGGAGCTCGCATTTGTGGTTCAGGGAAGAGCGGGTATGGACTTTGGTTAAGCGGGTCGGGAGTTTAAAAAGTTGAGTTTAAAAAGTTGAGGCCCATAGTTTTATATGATTCCATGTTTTATTTTAATATAAAATGTATTAACTTCGAAATGGTATAACTTGGTCATACGATGTCAGAATCAGACGAAACAAGATCCGACAGGATCGTATGGACGAGCACTACGCAACGAAACTGACTGGAAGTGGATTGGGGCTCGTATGAATTTATGGCGAAATAAACTGTTTGATTCAAATCAAATAACAGTTTATCGTTATTTAACGATGAACTGCTAATGTGAATAAATCTCACTAACTCTGAACAGTTTATAATTTCATGTTGTATTTTTAGAACTGTTAAAAATTGTCTGATTGACTGTGTGTTGACTGTTTGATTGAACTGCTAGTCAGTTAGTTGAATTTCTATATTGATTCTGTTTAACAGAATATATCATATGGAACTGAAAGTGATGTTGATTTTATTGTGTAACATCTGTGGATGCAAAGAAACAGGTTGGAGGAATCCAACTGGATTCCTCAACAGTTATTTTATTGTTTTTGATATATTGTGATATATGATGTAGTTTATAATCTATGGTTGATTATATGTGTTTGGACGATATGGGTCATCGTGATTTGATGTGTTAAGTACCATTAAATATCAGAATGGGAAAAGGAGATTTTCAAAGTGATATTGGAAACAGAATATTTATAATCTGGAATAGTTATAAATAAGAAATATTTATAAATAGGAGATTTTTAAAAAATGGAACAATTATAAAATCAAACGACTTTATAAAAGAGAAAATATTTATAAAATCAACATAAGATTTTATAAATGGAGATATTTATAAATGAAGGGAAATCTTTATAAATGGAATATTTATAAATAGGGAATATTGTTAAGTGGAATTATAAATGAAGGGAAATCTTTATAAATGGAATATTTATAAAGTGAATTATTTGTTTAGAATAAATAAATTAGATATTTAAATGGATTATTTATTTGTTAAATAAATAGGATAAGATAAAGAGATATTGACTTAGAAAATAAATAAGTTATAAAAAGGGATTATTTATTTAGAGAATGAATAAAGAAATATTTGTAAACCATTTACAAATAAAATAGAAAGAGAAATATGTGTAAAACATTTACAAATAGGTTATAAAGGATATTTATTTGTTAAATGTATAGAATAAGATAAAAGGAATATTTTTTTAGAAAACAGATAAGATATTATATAGGAAATATTCGCAAACCATTTGAAAATAGAATTTGAAAAGGAAATATTTGTAAACCATTTACAAATAGGATTAAAAAGGGAATATTGGTAAAGGCATTTAGAAACAAATAGATTGCAAAGGAAATATTTATCTTTGGATAAATAGATATATATAAGTCTGAACTTATATATGAAGAAGTAAACAGATAAAAGGAGCAGATTGATTTATAAATGATATTTATAAATTAAGTTAAATATTTATCATTTGGATAAATAGAATATATAAGTCAGGACTTATATAAAGATGTAAGAATCGATTTCAACATCGATATTTGAAACTGAATATGGACAAAGATTTAAACCGTAGAGTTAAACAGTTAGAGTTAATCGATAGAGTTTAATCGAACCAGAGTTAATCGGTTAGAGTAAATCGATAGAGTTTAATCGAACTAGAGTTATTGAATAGAGTTAAATCGAACTAGAATTATTCAAATGGAGTTAATCGAATTTAGTTTATTCGAATAGAGTTGAGATAAGTTAATCGAATTTAGTTATTCAAAGTGAGATAATCGAATTAGAAATATTCGAAGTGAGTTGATCGAATCTAGTTATTCGACAGGAGTTAAATCGAATAAGATTTATTCGAAGAAAGAGATTGTCGAATATAAGTATTCAAAAGTGTAATGACCCGGATATTTGACGGTGTAATAATTAACTTATTTAATTATTTAAATAACGAATATATTATTTAATCGTCGACGTTAGAACGTATAATTATATTATAATTAAAATCGAGCTCGAATTGGCACGGCAGTTTGTTATTTGGCGATTTGAACTTCAACTGAATGTACAGGATTCGTTTTAAATCGGATTTCTGTGAAACAAGAAACGTGTGGAGCTGGTGGAGTATATCTTTCTAGTGGAAGAGAAAAATCAGGATTTCGTCGTGTAGATTTTGAGATATGTCCAAATCAAATTTTAAAATAGTCGCTATAGAATCGTATATCGACCGTAACAGATTATTCGATATAACTATAGATTGGGTTTGAATTTAGACAAGGTTCTTGTGAGTCATAGCGATAATTTAATTTTTAGAATTTTACTGTAATTTTTAATTAATTAAATTAGCAACTTTTTGTTTGGAGTATTTTGCACTCTGTAATCAACGTTTCGGGATTTCACAGAATAAGCCAACCTACCGGTATTATTATATTTCTGGGATCGTGGAACCGAGCTCGATACAACGGTATCTTGATTTCTGTCCGTAGTGGCTCGTACTCGAACAAAGTTTTACATGACGGTGTACTGTTCATATACATTCTTTTTGAAAATAAAAATAAATAAAACCTACCTGAAAATCAGACCAAGACATACGAGCATATATGGTACCTCTGACAACATAACTGCGATAACAAAAAAATATATATGTAAAGTAATCAATGCCTTCAAGACTAAGTGAGTTTCTGTACCCCATCCCTTCACGTAGAGCCGTATTGTATGGTAAGTCTAACATTGTACGTAAGCATGGAGTTCCTTATACTTAACTGCTAAGAAACATCTACATCGTACCCTCCCTAGTCTAGATCTAGCCGACGTCTTGCATAGTGAGTGGTTATACTTAGTCCTCAGGTATCTAAACATTTTAAATAACGTGGCCTATCCTACACCATTGATTACTTAAACAAAAATTCTTCACTGTATAAATACACTAAGTCTCTAAACCTAGAAATGGACTTCTCTGCTAAATCAAATGTGAGCCGCCACTAAATTCTTCCCTCAGAAAAATTTCTTCGATCAAAGGATTCAAACGAAAATGATTCCAATCTCTTCAAATAAAATCTCAAAATGCTTCGAATAAATTCGTCTGCCTCTAAAAAGCTCGGAGCTTCATCCTAGCACCGCTCGTTTTGAGTTCGACGTTGTTTTGAAGTGCGGGTATGAAGCAGCAACGGTGGGTACATGGGTGCTCGCGCCTGGAGTTGGTGATGGGATTTATGGCAGGGGAGCTGAAGTGGTTGTGAAGGGAAGTTCGACAGGGTGGTTTTGTTTGATCCATTACTGGGATGCGAGGTTGGGTATGGTAGTAGGTGGTTGGGGGGGCGTTCGAGTACTGATGGTGGAAAGTAGAGTTGTGTGATGTTTTGGGTTGAAAGTCAGCAGTGAATGTTGAGTGAGGAAGGATCGACAGTTCAAAAGTAGGATTTGCAGTATGTGTTTTTATTTGGGGGAAATGGAAATCGAACAGAGGTGTTTGTTTTGGACTTTATGGTGTCTGAAGGTTGCAGTAGAGTTGTGCGGTGAGGGGTGAGTTACTGTGTGAAGGAGTTTGAATGGTGAAGTGGGTTTTTGGAGTTCTGTAGTGGAGAAGAGGATCCATGCGTGTAAACTGGAGAAGGAGCAAAGTGTATATGAAGTGGTGCCATTGGTGGTTTAAAAGGCAGAGCCTGTGACTGATTTTGTGGAGTTCGTGAATTTAATCTGAGAAGGGATGTTACACAAGTTATGGTCTTTGAGTTGGGGAGCAACAACTTTCGAATGAAAGAAGAAAGGAAGGACATGGACGCAGTTTTGTACAGGTAGGAGATGGATCAGCATTTAAATAGTGGAGTTCGATCTTTGGTGTATAGGAGGAAGTGGCGTGAAGGTTGTGTACATGGGTGGACGTACTGACGCATGTATGGGATTTATTGTGGAACTTGCGTGTAGTTGTTCTGGTGAGAGGAAATGCAAGTTTTTGGAAAAAGGAGATTTACAGGAATGATGGTGACGGGCAGAGCATTTTTGGTGAAGCTCATTGTGGTTTTCACAAAGTAAACAAAGAGAAAGGGGACTGAGAAGTGATCGAGGTGGTGAGAGTTCGTATAGTAGGATACCGGATTTAATCTAAGAAGAAGAGCAACAATAGTGAACAAAGCAGTGAATCAAACTATCAGCGCAGAATCGAACAAAACCAGATCCGATGGGATTGTATGAACTCAAACTACAGTAAGGATCTGGTTTGGGGTTATTTGGAGCTCGTCACAATTTATATCAAAATAAATTGCCTGGTCCGACCAAAGACCGTAAACCGTTATTTAACGGCTAACGCGCAACTGTGAATAAAACTCACTAACTCTCCTCAATTTATATTTTAATATAAATTGTACTTTATTTATTGACTGCTGTATATTGATTGTTAAACTGGACTGTTAAATAGATTTGATTGAAAACGTAGTTATAGTTAATCTATGTACTGTTAATCAAATATGGTTCTGTACAGCAGGATATTTCATTTCAAAATGAAATATGATATATATTATACTGTGTAACATCTATGGATGCAGGGAGACAGGTTGGGGGAATCCGACTAGATTCCTCAACAATTATTTTACTGTTTTCATATATTGTGATATATGATGTGATGTATATCTGTTATGGGTTATGTGTGTTAGAATGATATTAATCATTGTTATTCGATATTTTACATATCATAAGAAACCCTGAGTTGTGAAATGGAATATTTCAATGTATATCGAAATAAAGGAGTTTTATAAAATCAACCGATTTTATAAAAGGAAACAATTTGAAAATAGAGTATTTATAAAACAAACACGGTTTTATAAAAGGAAGTATTTATAAAACAAATAGAGTTTTATAAAAGGGATATTTATTTAGAAAATAAATAGAATTGAAAAGGAGAATATTTATTTAGAAAATAAATAGAATAAAGGAATATTTATTTAGAAGATAAATAAAACGGTATAAATAGGAAGTATTTGTAACGGAAATCAAACGTTATAAATAGGAAATATTTGTAACGGTAAATAGAAGTTATAAATAGGAAATATTTATAACGGTAAATAGAAGTTATAAATAGGAAATATTTGTAACGGTAATTAGAAGTTACAAAAAAGGGGATAGTTGTAACGGGAAATAAACGTTATAAAAAGGAAATTGACGAGATATAAAAGAGATAATCAAATAGAGTTAAATCGAATTTAGTATTCGAAGGAGCTAATCGAATTTAGTTATTTGAAAAGAGTTAATTGAATATTAGTTATTCAATTAGAGATAATCAAATAAAGTTAATCGATTAAAGATAATCAAATAAAAGTTAATCGAATTAGTCGAAGTAAGTTAATCGACTATTAGTTAGTCGAATGTTAGTTAAGCATATAAGAGTTAATCGACTATTAGTTAGTCGAAGATTAGTTAATCGAATATGGTATTCGAAGTTAGTAAATCGAATACGGTATTTGAAGTTAGTAAATCGAATATGGTATTCGAAGTTAGTTAATCGAATATGGTATTCGATGTTAGTTAATCGAATATGGTATTCGAAGTTAGTAAATCGAATACGGTATTTGAAGTTAGTAAATCAAATATGGTATTCAAAGTTAGTTAATCGAATATGTTATTCGAAAGGGGTTAGTCGAGTCGAGTTAGTCAAATAGAGTTAATCGATTTGAATTAACTAGTTAGAGTAATCAGTTAGAGTTAACCAATTAGAATAAATCAGTTAGAGTTAAACCAATAGAGTTAATCAGTTAGAGTTAATCCAAATAATATGCCATTTAGCACAACTGCTAGCGTAATTCGCAGGGCTGCAGATAGCCTAAGGCGGTCGGATGTTTCCTGAGGGAATCAGGCGTAACCATTGTGATCGCTGCGATCTAGAGTCAAGCGAATGGAGTTAATCGAATATTAGTTATTCGATAGGAGTTAAGATAATCGAGTTAAGATAATGGAGGTAAGATAATCGAGTTAAGTTATCGAGTTAAGATAATGGAGTTAAGATAATCGAGTTAAGTTATCGAGTTAAGATAATCGAGTTAAGTTATCGGGATAAGATAATGGAGTTAAGATAATCGAGTTAAGTTATCGAGTTGAGTTAATTAAGTTAAGTTAGTCAAGATGAGTTAATCCAAAGGAGTTAGTCAAACATTAGTTATTCGAATAGAGTTGAACAGAGTTAAATAGAGTTATCGAATATTAGTTATTCGAACGGAGTTAAATAGAGTTATCGAATATTAGTTATTCGAATAGAGTTAAACGGAGTTCAATAGAGTTAGTCGAATATAGTTTATTCGAATAGAGTTAAAGGAAAGGAGTTCTCGATTATAGTTTAATCGAAGGGAGTTATCGATTTTAGTTTAATCGAAAGGAGATTATCGAATATATCGTATTCGAAAGAAAGAGATCGAATATAGTTTATTCGAAAGAGAGAGATTTCGAATATAAGTTATTCGAAGAGAGATAATCGAATATAGGTTATTCGAAGAAGAGCTAATCAAATAGAGATTTACTCGGAAGAGAATTACAAGTCGAATTCAATTATATCGAATTCGAGAAAGTAATATTTACTTTCCAGTTTTTAAATCAAAATTATACACTAATAAATTAGGGTTAGGTTTAATTATTCGAATTAAAGAATAAAGGTTATAATTAAAGTTAGATATTGCGGAAGTAGGGATTATAACGTTATCGTTATAACCAATGTTTTCAATAAAGAAGTGGATTCGTAAATTGAATCCGAGAGTTACGTAAAGAAGTTTTTAAAGGTTTAAAAGATAAACAGTTACTATTTCGAAGTTATAACGTTGTTCAGTTAAGGTCTGAGAGGTAATTATACCCCAACTTGATTGACTTCCTTCTTAACTAAGAAATGGTAAGGTTTGATAGTGAATGATGGTTAAGTGAATTCAGTAAATAATTTGAGTTGGCATAGCGATGTTTATTTAAAACATCTGTTTAAATCCAATGAAGGAACTTTGGAAATGTTTTCCAAATAAGAAATCAGAAATGTTTTCTAATATAGGAAACAGGAAATGGAAATGTTTTCCATTGTTAATAAAGTATATTTTCTAAAATTAGAAAATAAGAAATTTAGAATATAGGGAAACAGGAGGTAAGTAAATGAATGAACTAAAGAGATAAATGTTAAATGATGATTGGTTGACATAATTTCCGTCTGGAAATAATATCGTTGTTTGCACACGAGTTTTTCTTTGATAGTTAAATCACAGACTATCAATGTTTTGACCATTTTAACGTTGTTAATATGGGGAGACCGGTTGGATTGTTATCCAAAGAACCACTCTGTATTGGCATAAGCATTGTGAATCATATATGCTGAATATATTGAAGACGGAGTAAAGTGCAAGGGCTGTTGTATAAATCTTAGATAACAATGGACTAAGATGGATGTACTGAATAGAGCCTTCGGTTTCGTTCAGTCCCAGAACGAACGTAAATGGACGAATGTCTGACAAAGTATTTCCAATGATCGAATGGGTTGGTCTGTATAAATATATATGGTTGCAACAGATTTATCCCTTAGCATAACATCCATGATATTTGTATAAACCAACAAATGATTTACGGATCTGATAATGTGGCATTCAAAGTGATCGTGTTATAAATGAATGGAAAGTAAGCGTAGCTTCTAGCCTCACATCCGGTAAATGACAGAAATCGGGCAGGCAGCATGGCTAAGTCGGTTGCACCGAAGTAGGGTGTATAATCACCTATCTAGAGAATATTCATTTGCTTCTTTTAATCTATCAATGTTGTCCCATATATATACGGGAAACGGTTGCTGATCCCAACCGTTGGTGATGTACATTCGATACACTCAAGCGAAATGAGTGGTCGGTCATGTGTGGCTGAGTTACAATATGTTCTTGTTGAACTCCAGTGTATCGTTCCTAGAGTACACTGATCGGAAGGTGGTTCCATACCTTGTCATAGTTGGAAATCCAATCATCCAATACGCACCCGCGGTTTTGATTGTATACTATATATGTAGAACGTGAGATAAAAGCGTTTCTGCTAGATTGATATCTAATTGTATTTAGACATTATTATAATATCAGTGATACTGCTTTTCAAAGATGTTGGATTCTCATAAGGGAAAAACCCGTTCCGTATTTACGGCGTGGTCTTATGAGATATCATATACCTGTTAAAATGATTTGAGTTTACTCACACCAGTCCATGACTGACCCGGAGTTTATTTGTTTTGTTTCCTTAAACTCTTGGATGCCTAAATTTGTACGGGCAGTCAAGTAGTCGGGATTTACAGATAGTGGAAGAGCTTGGAGCAGGAGGCTTCAGGATCATATAGCTATATTTATTTCCGTTGTGTTGTAAGTGTTGTACTCTGCAATGTTATTGTATATATATACTGTTTGTATTTCAAAAGTATGTTATATTTTATTCGTTCCGCTGTGAGATTCGTGTTACTCTGATAATGATGATCTTCTTCTTCTATTCTAATAGTTCTACCTTATCTATTCACACCCTCTATCTTCTTTCTATTAGTTTCTTGAATTTCCAGTGCAATTTGGGGTTGGACTTGTGTTATTTAGTCAGCTCAAATTGGACCGGTTTTTCGGGTCACTACAGTTGGTATCAGAGCTTAAGGTTAAGTGAATTACCTTGGCTCTGTGGCGTAACTCAGTAGAGATGGGATTTGTAATATCCTAGACTGAGATTGAGTGTATATATACGAGTGAACGTATTTGTTAATTGATATAAAAATTTGTTTCATATTGTGGAGCTTTATTGGTTGAGTGGCTTATGAATTCTAGTCGATGGTGGGGCACCACAATATCGGTAGGGGTTTCTAAACACTCGAATACGATGAACCAACATGATATGTTTTGACATTAACATAGTATAATTGGTTGTGTTGGTTGTTATTATAATCAGATGAGATTATAAAAAGGCGAAATGGTTATAGATAACTAATCAGAATTCATATAAGTAAAGTATATGAAATGAAATGAAGTAAATCTGAATTTAAATCAGATTGGAATTAAAATAAGGAAATTTTAAGTTCCTGGGAGATTTTGAAAATGTTTTCAAATTGAAAGTGTTATAGTATTAAACGCACTTCGATAAACTGGGAAATAACCCTGATGAGTGTGGCCACATCATCAGTGTTCATTTTCGAGTTCTAAGTGACGGATTACTACCAAAGGTTGAGTTTTTGAATTGTTTAAGGAAAACAAGTGTTTAGAAATTCAAAGGTTTTGAATTGGTATTATGGTTTCAAATTGATTTGAAATAAACCCAGGAATATAAATTCTGGAATTAAGATTTAACTTATGAAGTTAAATGGATTAAAATATTGAAAGTGAATAAATTAATTTGAATTAAACTTGGACAAGGTTATATATAATATGGAATTATATTGGGATGATATCGAGTAAGTTGATTGATTATATAAGAATTTGGAATCAAAAATTGTACTTAAGTTTGAGATGGAATTTGACTTGAGTATAAGCGAATACTTGAGTTTGAGGATAAAAACTGACAGGAGGTTGATTGGATTGACATTGGTATATGCTGAGTTGATAACCAATGGGAATGGTATAATGATATGGTCAGCAAAAAGGTACAAGTTTATATTTCATATGAGTTGGAATTTATGAGCCGATTTGGCAAGCCGCTTGGCGTTTTGATTTTCTTTTGGGTTGGAGAAGGCCTAGAGAGGCGAGTTGTGGTTTTACCGATAGGGTTGTACAAAGGAGGTTATGGCGAAATTTTCTGAAAATTTAAAGTGTTAGAAAATTTTCAAATTTTTGGAAAATTTAGTAAGTCGAAATGAATTAATATTTTAATCGGAATTTAAGTGGTTCAGTTGAAATCGGAAATAAGGGGTAAACCAATCTTAGGAATTCCAATAGATAGGGTCGTCCTCTAACTTAGCAATTTCGAGGACGAAATTATTTTAAGTGGGGAAGAATGTAATGACCCGGATATTTGACGGTGTAATAATTAACTTATTTAATTATTTAAATAATGAATATATTATTTAATTGTCGACGTTAGAACGTATAATTATATTATAATTAAAATCGAGCTCGAAATGGCACGGCAGTTCGTTATTTGGCGATTTGAACTTCAACTGAATGTACAGGATTCGTTTTAAATCGGATTTCTGTGAAACAAGAAACGTGTGGAGCTGGTGGAGTATATCTTTCTAGTGGAAGAGAAAAATCAGGATTTCGTCGTGTAGATTTTGAGATATGTCCAAATCAAATTTTAAAATAGTCGCTATAGAATCGTATATCGACCGTAACAGATTATTCGATATAACTATAGATCGGGTTTTAATTTAGACAAGGTTCTTGTGAGTCATAGCGATAATTTAATTTTTAGAATTTTACTGTAATTTTTAATTAATTAAATTAGCAACTTTTTGTTTGGAGTATTTTGCACTATGTAATCAACGTTTTGGGATTTCACAGAATAAGCCAACCTACCGGTATTATTATATTTTTGGGATCGTGGAACCGAGCTCGATACAACGGTATCTTGATTTCTGTCCGTAGTGGCTCGTACTCGAACAAAGTTTTACATGACGGTGTACTGTTCATATACATTCTTTTTGAAAATAAAAATAAATAAAACCTACCTGAATATCAGACCAAGACATACGAGCATATATGGTACCTCTGACAACATAACTGCGATAACAAAAAAAATATATATGTAAAGTAATCAATGCCTTCAAGGCTAAGTGATTTTCTGTACCCCGTCCCTTCACGTAGAGCCGTATTGTATGGTAAGTCTAACACTATACGTAAGCCTGGAGTTCCTTATACTTAACTACTAAGAAACATCTACATCGTACCCTCCCTAGTCTAGATCTAGCCGACGTCTTGCATAGTGAGTGGTTATACTTAGTCCTCAGGTATCTAAACATTTTAAATAACGTAGCTTATCCTACACCATTGATTACTTAAACAAAAATTCTTCACTGTATAAATACACTAAGTCTCTAAACCTAGAAATGGACTTCTCTGCTAAATCAAATGTGAGCCGCCACTAAATTCTTCCCTCAGAAAAATTTCTTCGATCAAAGGATTCAAACGAAAATGATTCCAATCTCTTCAAATAAAATCTCGAAATGCTTCGAATAAATTCGTCTGCCTCTAAAAAGCTCGGAGCTTCATCCTAGCACCGCTCGTTTTGAGTTCGACGTTGTTCTGAAGTGCGGGTATGAAGCAGCAACGGTGGGTACATGGGTGCTCGCGCCTGGAGTTGGTGATGGGATTTATGGCAGGGGAGCTGAAGTGGTTGTGAAGGGAAGTTCGAGAGGGTGGTTTTGTTCGATCCATTACTGGGATGCGAGGTTGGGTATGGTAGTAGGTGGTTGGGGGGGGGGGGCGTTCGAGTACTGATGGTGGAAAGTAGAGTTGTGTGATGTTTTGGGTTGAAAATCAGCAGTGAATGTTGAGTGAGGAAGGATCAACAGTTCAAAAGTAGGATTTGCAGTATGTGTTTTTATTTAGGGGAAATGGAAATCGAACAGAGGTGTTTGTTTTGGACTTTATGGTGTCTGAAGGTTGCAGTAGAGTTGTGCGGTGAGGGGTGAGTTACTGTGTGAAGGAGTTTGAGATGGTGAAGTGGGTTTGTGGAGTTCTGTAGTGGAGAAGAGGATCCATGCGTGTAAACTGGAGAAGGAGCAAAGTGTATATGAAGTGGTGCCATTGGTGGTTTAAAAGGCAGAGCCTGTGACTGATTTTGTGGAGTTCGTGAATTTAATCTGAGAAGGGCTGTTACACAAGTTATGGTCTTTGAGTTGGGGAGCAACAACTTTCGAATGAAAGAAGAAAGGAAGGACAAGGACGCAGTTTTGTACAGGTAGGAGATGGATCAGCATTTAAATAGTGGAGTTCGGTCTTTGGTGTACAGGAGGAAGTGGCGTGAAGGTTGTGTACATGGGTGGACGTACTGACGCATGTATGGGATTTATTGTGGAACTTGCGTGTAGTTGTTCTGGTGAGAGGAAATGCAAGTTTTCGGAAAAAGGAGATTTACTGGAATGATGGTGACGGGCAGAGCAATTTTGGTGAAGGTCATTATGGTTTTCACAAAGTAAACAAAGAGAAAGGGGACTGAGAAGTGATCGAGGTGGTGAGAGTTCGTATAGCAGGATACCGGATTTAATCTAAGAAGAAGAGCAACAATAGTGAACAAAGCAATGAATCAAACTATCAGTGCAGAATCGAACAAAATCAGATCCGACGGGATCGTATGAACTCAGACTACAGTAAGGAACTGGTTTGGGGTTATTTGGAGCTCGTCACAATTTATATCAAAATAAATTGCCTGGTCCGACCAAAGACCGTAAACCGTTATTTAACGGCTAACGCGCAACTGTGAGTAAAACTCACTAACTCTCCTCAATTTATGTTTTAATATAAATTGTACTTTATTTATTGACTGCTGTATATTGATTGTTAAACTGGACTGTTAAATAGATTTGATTGAAAATGTAGTTATAGTTAATCTATATACTGTTAATCAAATATGGTTCTGTACAGCAGGATATTTCATTTCAAAATGAAATATGATATATATTATACTGTGTAACATCTGTGGATGCAGGGAGACAGGTTGGGGGAATCCGACTAGATTCCTCAACAATTATTTTACTGTTTTCATATATTGTGATATATGATGTGATGTATATCTGTTATGGGTTATGTGTGTTAGAATGATATTAATCATTGTTATTCGATATTTTACATATCATAAGAAACCCTGAGTTGTGAAATGGAATATTTCAATGTATATCGAAATAAAGGAGTTTTATAAAATCAACCGATTTTATAAAAGGAAACAATTTGAAAATAGAGTATTTATAAAACAAACACGGTTTTATAAAAGGAAGTATTTATAAAACAAATAGAGTTTTATAAAAGGGATATTTATTTAGAAAATAAATAGAATTGAAAAGGAGAATATTTATTTAGAAAATAAATAGAATAAAGGAATATTTATTTAGAAGATAAATAAAACGGTATAAATAGGAAGTATTTGTAACGGAAATCAAAAGTTATAAATAGGAAATATTTGTAACGGTAAATAGAAGTTATAAATAGGAAATATTTGTAACGGTAAATAGAAGTTATAAATAGGAAATATTTGTAACGGTAATTAGAAGTTACAAAAAAGGGGATAGTTGTAACGGAAAATAAACGTTATAAAAAGGAAATTGACGAGATATAAAAGAGATAATCGAATAGAGTTAAATCGAATTTAGTATTCGAAGGAGCTAATCGAATTTAGTTATTTGAAAAGAGTTAATTGAATATTAGTTATTCAATTAGAGATAATCAAATAAAGTTAATCGATTAAAGATAATCAAATAAAAGTTAATCGAATTAGTCGAAGTAAGTTAATCGACTATTAGTTAGTCGAATGTTAGTTAAGCAAATAAGAGTTAATCGACTATTAGTTAGTCGAAGATTAGTTAATCGAATATGGTATTCGAAGTTAGTAAATCGAATACGGTATTTGAAGTTAGTAAATCAAATATGGTGTTCGAAGTTAGTTAATCGAATATGGTATTCGATGTTAGTTAATCGAATATGGTATTCGAAGTTAGTAAATCGAATACAGTATTTGAAGTTAGTAAAACAAATATGGTATTCGAAGTTAGTTAATCAAATATGTTATTCGAAAGGGGTTAGTCGAGTCGAGTTAGTCAAATAGAGTTAATCGATTTGAGTTAACTAGTTAGAGTAATCAGTTAGAGTTAACCAATTAGAATAAATCAGTTAGAGTTAAACCAATAGAGTTAATCAGTTAGAGTTAATCCAAATAATATGCCATTTAGCACGACTGCTAGCGTAATTCGCTGGGCTGCAGATAGCCTAAGGCGGTCGGATGTTTCCTGAGGGAATCAGGCGTAACCATTGTGATCGCTGCGATCTAGAGTCAAGCGAATGGAGTTAATCGAATATTAGTTATTCGATAGGAGTTAAGATAATCGAGTTAAGATAATGGAGTTAAGATAATCGAGTTAAGTTATCGAGTTAAGATAATGGAGTTAAGATAATCGAGTTAAGTTATCGAGTTAAGATAATCGAGTTAAGATAATCGAGTTAATATAATGGAGTTAAGATAATCGAGTTAAGTTATCGAGTTGAGTTAATTAAGTTAAGTTAGTCAATATGAGTTAATCCAAAGGAGTTAGTCGAACATTAGTTATTCGAATAGAGCTGAACGGAGTTAAATAGAGTTATCGAATATTAGTTATTCGAACGGAGTTAAACAGAGTTATCGAATATTAGTTATTCGAATAGAGTTAAACTGAGTTCAATAGAGTTAGTCGAATATAGTTTATTCGAATAGAGTTAAAGGAAAGGAGTTCTCGATTATAGTTTAATCGAAGGGAGTTATCAATTTTAGTTTAATCGAAAGGAGATTATCGAATATATCGTATTCGAAAGAAAGAGATCGAATATAGTTTATTCGAAAGAGAGAGATTTCGAATATAAGTTATTCGAAGAGAGATAATCGAATATAGGTTATTCGAAGAAGAGCTAATCAAATAGAGATTTACTCGGAAGAGAATTACAAGTCGAATTCAATTATATCGAATTCGGGAAAGTAATATTTACTTTCCAGTTTTTAAATCAAAATTATACACTAATAAATTAGGGTTAGGTTTAATTATTCGAATTAAAGAATAAAGGTTATAATTAAAGTTAGATATTGCGGAAGTAGGGATTATAACGTTATCGTTATAACCAATGTTTTCAATAAAGAAGTGGATTCGTAAATTGAATCCGAGAGTTACGTAAAGAAGTTGTTAAAGGTTTAAAAGATAAACAGTTACTATTTCGAAGTTATAACGTTGTTCAGTTAAGGTCTGAGAGGTAATTATACCCCAACTTGATTGACTTCCTTCTTAACTAAGAAATGGTAAGGTTTTATAGTGAATGATGGTTAAGTGAATTCAGTAAATAGTTTGAGTTGGCATAGCGATGTTTATTTAAAACATCTGTTTAAATCCAATGAAGGAACTTTGGAAATGTTTTCCAAATAAGAAATCAGAAATGTTTTCTAATATAGGAAACAGGAAATGGAAATGTTTTCCATTGTTAATAAAGTATATTTTCTAAAATTAGAAAATAAGAAATTTAGAATATATGGAAACAGGAGGTAAGTAAATGAATGAACTAAAGAGATAAATG
The DNA here is from genome assembly GCA_030737875.1 of Allium sativum. Classification (NCBI taxonomy): domain Eukaryota; kingdom Viridiplantae; phylum Streptophyta; class Magnoliopsida; order Asparagales; family Amaryllidaceae; genus Allium; species Allium sativum. Next base: position 295,954,063 of record CM060919.1, read on the forward strand.
TTAAATGATGATTGGTTGATACAATTTCCGTCTGGAAATAATATCGTTGTTTGCACACGAGTTTTTCTTTGATAGTTAAATCACAGACTATCAATGTTTTGACCATTTTAACGTTGTTAATATGGGGAGACCGGTTGGATTATTATCCAAAGAACCACTCTGTATTGGCATAAGCGTTGTGAATCATATATGCTGAATATATTGAAGACGGAGTAAAGTGCAAGTGCTGTTGTATAAATCTTAGATAATAATGGACTAAGATGGATGTACTGAATAGTGCCTTCGGTTTCGTTCAGTCCCAGAACGAACGTAAATGGACGAATGTCTGACAAAGTATTTCCAATGATCGAATGGGTTGGTCTGTATAAATATATATGGTTGCAACGGATTTATCCCTTAGCATAACATCCATGATATTTGTATAAACCAACAAATGATTTACGGATCTGATAATGTGGCATTCAAAGTGATCGTGTTATAAATGAATGGAAAGTAAGCGTAGCTTCTAGCCTCACATCCGGTAAATGACAGAAATCGGGCAGGCAGCATGGCTAAGTCGGTCGCACCGAAGTAGGGTGTATAATCACCTATCTAGAGAATATTCATTTGCTTCTTTTAATCTACCAATGCTGTCACATATATATACGGGAAACGGTTGCTGATCCCAACCGTTGGTGATGTACATTCGATACACTCAAGCGAAATGAGTGGTCGGTCATGTGTGGCTGAGTTACAAGATGTTCTTGTTGAACTCCAGTGTATCGTTCCTAGAGTACACTGATCGGAAGGTGGTTCCATACCTTGTCATAATTGGAAATCCAATCATCCAATATGCACCCGCGGTTTTGATTATATACTATATATGTAGAACGTGAGATGAAAGCGTTTCTGTTAGATTGATATCTAATTGTATTTAGACATTATTATAATATCAGTGATACTGCTTTTCAAAGATGTTGGATTCTCATAAGGGAAAAACCCATTCCGTATTTACGGCGTAGTCTTATGAGATATCATATACATGTTAAAATGATTTGAGTGTACTCACACCAGTCCATGACTGACCCGGAGTTTATTTGTTTTGTTTCCCTAAACTCTTGGGTGCCTAAATTTGTACGGGCAGTCAAGTAGTTGGGATTTACAGATACTGGAAGAGCTTGGAGCAGGAGGCTTCAGGATCATATAGTTATAGTTATTTCCGTTGTGTTGTAAGTATTGTACTCTGCAATGTTATTGTATACATATACTGTTTGTATTTCAAAAGTATGTTATATTTTATTCGTTCCGCTGTGAGATTCGTGTTACTCTGGTAATGATGATCTTCTTCTTCTTCTATTCTAATAGTTCTACCTTATCTATTCTCACCCTCTATCTTCTTTCTATTAGTTTCTTGAATTTCCAGTGCAATTTGGGGTTGGACTTGTGTTATTTAGTCAGCTCAAATTGGACCGGATTTTCGGGTCACTACAAAAAGTAAGCAAATCGAATGTAAGATATTCGAATAAGTTATTCGAATAAGAGTTAATCTAGTGTGAGATATTATGTTGGAGTTATTCAAATAAGAGTTATAGATTAGAGTTAACCGAATAGGAGTAAATAAATTAGTTGTCGTTATATTATTCTAGTTAGGAAATAAAAGTCATATTAAAGATAATATATTTCGGATACAGGAGATTATAACACCATTGTTATAATCACGTAAACTTGTAAAATAAGGGGGTTCGTAAATAGAATCTGAGGGCTCGTAAGGAAGTGTTAAAGAGTTAAAAAGATGAATCTTATCTATTTCGAAATTTGAAACGTGGTTCAGTTTAGGTCTGAGAGGTAGCTATACCCCAACATGATTGACTGCGTTTTTAATTTAGAAATGGTTAAGGTTCAAGAGTGAAAGTGGTTAGGTGAATTTAGTAAATAAGTATAGTGGTTCGAGTTGTCATCGCGATGTTGATTTAAACATTTGTTTAAATCCAAGTAAAGAAGATTTGGAAATGATTTCCCAATAGAATCAGAAACATAATCAAATATTGAAATGGGAAATATGGATCAGAAATGGAAATGTTTTCCAGTGTTAACATATATTTTCTAAACATAGAAAATAAGGAAGTATGAATATATATATATAGATATATATATATATATAATTGATGATTGATTTGATAAAATTTCCATCTGGAAATAATATCGTTGTTTGCACACGTATTTTTCTTTGATAGTTAACTCACCGACTATCGAAGTTTTTGACCATTTAACGTTGTTAATATGGAGAGACCGGTTGGATTATTATCCGAAGAACCACTCTGTATTGGCATAAGCGTTGCGAATCATATATGCCAAAGATAAATTGAAGACGGAGCAAAGTTCAAGGGCTATTGTATAAGTCTTAGATAACAGTGCCTAAGATGGATGTACTGAATAGTGCCTTCGGTTCATCCTGTTCCTGGATGACTTGTATGGATGAATGTCGCACAGAGTATTTCCAGAAAGGTCACGTACATTGATTTCGTCAACCGTACCAAGAGTGGAAGCGGAGAAGGAAACTTCTTTAGCTAACACGTAATGTACTGTTGTAGACGTCAATTAGTGATTTTCGATGGATCTGACAATGTGGCATTCGAAGAGAATCTGATGTGATGATAAAGCGTAACCTCAAGCCTCATCAACCGGGAAATGACAAAAATCGGGCAGGCAGCGTGGCTATGTAGGTCGCACCTATTAGGGTGTATAATCACCTGATCTAGAGTTTCGTTTTGTTGATGCTGTCCCATTCGGGAAACTGTTGCCGATCCCAACCGATGGTGATATACATTCGATACAGTCAAGCGAAATGAGTGGTCGGTCATGTGTGGCCGGGTTGCAAGATGTTCTTGTTGAACCTAGTGTATTCCTATCTAGAGGTACACTACCGAAAGGTGGTTCCATACCTTGTCATAGTTGGAAATCCATTACCCAATACGTGCTTGCGGTTTTGATTGTATACTATATATGTAGAACGTGAGATGAAAGCGTTTCTGCTAGATGACTATTACATTGTGGTTGATAGACATTATTATAATATCAAAAGGTTTTTGATATAAAGATATTTTGGATTCTCATAAGGGAAAAACCCGTTCCATTATACATCGTGGTCTTATGAGATATCGTTTACATGTTCAAACTGTTTTAAACTGTTTCACTCATACTGGTCCCATGACTGACCTGGAGTTTATTTGTTTTGTTTTCCCTAAACTCTTGGGTGCCCAGTTTTGTACGGGCAGTCAAGTAGTCAGGAATTTACAGATACTTGAAGAGCTGGAGCAGGAGGCTTCAGGATCATATAGCTATAGTTTTATTTCCGCTGTGTTGTAAGTGTTGTACTTGGTGATGATATGTATATTCAAGTACAATCTTTTATTTTAAAGATATGTTATCTATTATATGATTATTCGTTCCGTTGTGAGGTTCGTGTTACTCTGATGTTGTGTTCTTCTTCTTCTTCTATTCTAAGTTTCTATCTTATCTATTCTCACCCTCTGTCATCTTTCTATTAGTTTCCTGGTTTCCAGTGCAATTTGGGGTTGGACTTGTGTTATTTAGTCAGCTCAAATTGGACTAGATTTTTGGGTCACTACACAAGGACATTTTAAATGACCTATTAGTCAAACTGTATACAACATAATGAGCATCATATTAAGTATAGGCTACCACTTATTTATGTGAGAACTTACTTCCATTGAAATGGCGAACTCAGCCACGTTTCTTGGTATCCACAAGTTGATAAAGTACACACATACATGAAACACATTTTTAAGTTGTACGTCAAATATTTTTAACAAAACCAATTAACAAAAAGTATAAAAAAAAGTAAATGGTCTACCAGTAACCAATAAGCATCAGTAACTTTGGATTAGTTTAAGAATAAATTGTGCCAACATGCATCAATAAGATACTTAAGGAATCACGCAACCTCAAAATTACCAAAATAAAGAGAGGATATGTGCTAACAACGGTCCAGGTTCTAACAAATAGATATAATCCAAGAAGAAATCATACCAAGTCAGTTTGTCTCATAGAAAATCCATGAGCATTATAAGCAATCATAATTATATAAAAACAACCAAAATTCGTTAAGATACATAACAATGTTAAATTAACAAAATAAACAAAATATAGGCATGCCTGTAGAGATCCCAGCGATGCGACAAACTTGTGACAATTGCATGAAGAGCCTTTTGAACTGCAGGCATACTCAGATAATCAGAAACATAATTGTCCGAACAAGGATCAAAATCAGCCATCTGAAAAATTAGTAGGAATATAGATATTATATTATCACAAATCAATGTTTGGCTGATAAAAATAAACATGATGGTAAATATTAAATACTGACCGCAACACTAGATTTTGTATTTGTGCCATCACAACACCAGATTTTGGAAGTTGTACTAAGTATACTGAGGAGAAAATGTAAGACTGGATCTCAGACTCCCCTGGTACGGTATAACCATTTCTTCTATAACACCACCTTTCTCTCTAGGTTAAATACAAACTAAACCACCTATAAAATACTTTGAAGAAGGTGGGTTTCTCTGTTCAGTTTCCCACATCAATTCAGGTTTCTCCTGTCTCATCAATATTAATATCGAGATTGCAAATAAAGTTCAGGTTCAACTTGATCGTTGATGGCCTAACAAAAATTATGCAATCTCGATTATTAATATTGATGGGGCAAGGGCCTAAAAAAAAATTTGTTTTTCCCATTTGGACGATTATTCAAGAAGAAATTGAGTTTCCCTATGTAACATAATGCTTCTCCTGAGCCTACAGGGAAATTTTGTATGAAATGTATCGGTTATATAACATAGTCACAAACATGAGATATGTTATACAATCCTTGTACGGTTAACCAATGCAATGCTTGTATGAACATTTTTATGACAAATACGACATTTTTATGATATGTAACATTCAACATTGTAGGAAAAAAGGTACATCCAAGATAATCTTTTGAAGATCCTGACACGGTTAAGTAGTACTGCAAGAAAATATATTCCAGAACCATGTCGACGAGGTGTTCAGTAACTTTAAAATACTGCAACCAAATTCCATGAAGATGGAACATTCATATTTTATTAAGTAATAAATCACGAGTTATATGCATAAGATAAAGGAGCACTGAACAATAATTCTGTGGGCTGGTTGAGGAAACACTTTGAAATGATAAAGTTAATCATATGGACGAATATTTTTACCGCTTACTATTTAATAATTTGGTCTGGTTAACAAACCAACTAACCTTGACTTATCTTGGGAGTTACTAAATTGATCCATTGAAACTTATTGATCTTCGGAACTCGAGTTACTAAATTTCGAAGCTCTTTAGTGACTGAAAACTTTATTTTAAAGTTTTCATCATTACGAAGTGTTTCCTCAACCAAACCACAGAAAGCTAGGTCAATACCTCTCTTACCTCCACGTATACGCATAGAATTCATGATTTGCTTCTTAATAACACGTGAATGTTCCATTTTCATGGAAATAAGTCGTAGTATCCTAAAACTACTAAACACCTGCCGACATGGATCTGAAATATACCTCTTGACAACACTACTATACACTAACAATGAACTTTGATAGGAACGTAGTCACTTAATTTAGTAACTCCCAACATAAATTGCTTAATTTAGTAACTCCCAAGTCAAATTAACTTAATTTAGTAACTCCCAAGTCACTACAAGAAAAATACCCTATTGCAACTAGCTATTTGCAACAGGCCTCAAATGCCAGTTGCAGTAAATGATGTTTAGCAATAGACCTTTCGTAGCTGTTGCAATAAATAAGATTTAACAACAGGTTTTTCCTTCCTGTTGTGAAAAGCATATTTTTCGCAACAGCGCTTTCGTGCATGTTGCGAAAACATACTTTTAGCAACTGCACTTTCATTTCTGTTGCAATAGACATATTATTTGCAACTACACTTTCAAACAGTTGCAAAAATTATATATTTAGCAACTGTTTTCACCAGTTGCGATAAATGTAATTTTTTTTTTTGCAACAGGTAAAGCCACTTGCGATAACTATAATTTTAATATTATATTATGATTTATAACTAATGTTTTTAATAATAAATAAGTAATACTATTTAATATTTAAAAAAAATCGAAAGTTTCTTCAATAAATGAAAAATACCTATGAAATAAAATATACTTTTATATGGATATAATATTTACTATTTAATTATAATAGTTGATAATTATATAAAATACTTAATATTTAGAATGTTATAATTAATAATCACTAAATAATAAACCTATTTTTATATTTTTACAGATTCATAATTGTGTTTTTCAACTAGCAACAAATTTTATAATTAGTGTATGATAACGTATTTTTTGTTTATTAAAAGTTATCTGCAAGCTCCAAAGTCGTGGTTTGATTTCAAAACCAGAATTTCCGTTCCGAACAAACTTCGCGCACTCACTTTCGTTTCCCGCTTTCTAATTTCATTTCCCGCTTCCCGAACGAAACCCTAAATTATATTTCCCCTAAATCTACAGATCCGCTCTTTAATAGCTTCCTTGAAGATACATTCTTCGTACCATTCCTCCTCCTCTTTCATCCTCCTGCTCTTCCTATTGCTCCACTCCTTATACTCCCTCTCCTTCTACCCTTCCTTCTCCCTCCTCGTTTTCTCCTTCACGCCAAAATCATTTCGAGAACCAGGAAGCTTCTAGGGTTTGTTTCTCTTCATCGCATTGTTTTCCCTTTTCAGAAGCTGGGATCGAGTTGGTTGTTTCCTATATGGGAAAAACGATAACATCAACGTAGGTTGTGGGCATGTTTGGGGAATGTCACTTTCCTTTTAGGCGAGGTTTTTAGGGGTTTTCAAGAAGGAGGCAGCATATTGGAGGGAAGTTAAATCAGCTAGGAAGAAAAAAAGGTGAACTGTTTAACGCTTGGGTTTTCCACATTAATGTTAATTTTTCTTGGATTGTTCAGTTTTGTGATTGGGAATAATGATAACATAAGCGTTGGAGATGGAGTTTGGAGATTTGGGTGGCCCTTAATCAATACAGTTTTGTTTTCCTTTTCTGGCATTTGCTGTTAGGTATGATTTTCCGTGATCAGTCAACGTCCGGCTAGCATGGTGAGAATTCTATCATTTTTTGTACTTAAACTGACATTTTTAATTACCATAAAAGCAACAAGAATGTACGCTTGAATAAAGCAATGAATCTATCTTATTTAATCAACAACTCTATGCTTAATTTTGAGGATACATATTTGCCTGTACATTTTCTATATACAAGCCTGCTATAGTATGCCAATTTTGATCCTTCAGTCTTGACTATACACTAACTCCTATGCTATGCAGACAGGTCTTTTTTCTTTCCATTTTGCAGCAACAACATGATAGAAAGTACCCAAAAAAAGAGGGTGACACCAGTAAAGTGAAAATGAACTGACTTTTTGCAACTTTGACTTTTTGTTCGGTTATGTCATATCCTATGTCAAGTTCGTTGAAGGTAACCTTCCCTCTTTTTTTTTTGTTTGTTCTTATTGACTGGCTCCTTGTTTGTGGGCTTGTCCAGTTGCTATGGATATTGGGGTTGTTTATATTTTTTGTTTCTTAGTTATAAAGAATGTGTTGTTATTTGTGTTCGTATTTCTGGCATATATAGGAGCAACAAACTTTAGGAAATAATTTGAATAACACTGTAATCCGCATGTTGCGAGGATACATATCTAAAAATTATTGTAGAAAGAAACTACATTAGTTCATTTCAAATGGATGACGCTACTTATGCTTCACATGTTGCAGGGAAAAAATGTCAGGAGATTACTCAAAGAGCAGCCTAAACACTAGTTTGGACCTAGCCAGTACGGTGAAGCAAGCTAAGAGCCTTTTGTTGATATCCCAGATATACACTAGATGATAGAGCAGAAATATGATTAGAAAATATTCTATTCGAAAAAAATGTGTTGTGTGAGAAAAGAAATTGTTATACATGAGTAGTGTATGAAAATTGTAGAAATTTTTGTTATAATTGTTTGTAGTATTAAAACTTTGTTAAAATAAAAAATTTATTTGTTTATTTTATTTTGTGATATACACTATTACTAAAACCAATACATTTAATATGTAATATCTATAAGCTGTAGTATTTTTTTTTACAGATTTATGGATATATTGCAACAGGCATATACTGTTGCAAAATGATCTGTTGCAACAGCAAAAGCCTGTTGCAAAAAAGGATACTGCAACATTGTAACAACCCGTAAAATGCGAGCCAGTTTGAAATTTTTATTTTGGCAATTTTAGCGAATTCTGATTATTTAACATGAATTATTTTAAATAATATCGACGAGAAATTTATTTTGAATATAATTCGAACGTATATATTATACGCGTCGTCGTTAGAATATAAATATTTATATATAATTATAAATAGAATTGAAAATGGCGCGGTAGTTCGATAATTCGATTTCAAACTTCAATTGAATGTACCGGGTGCAAAACAATCCGGATTTTAGTGAAACCAAAAATAATGGAATCTAATAGTGAATATCTTTCCAACGAATCCGAAAAATCAAGATTTCATATCGGGAATCAAAAGATATGTCCAGTTGAAAATTCTGAATAGTCGCTATGGAATTCAGGCCCTTAAAAATGGACATTTTGCAAATGACCTCGGATTTCGACGAAACCACTTTTGTTGGGTCCGTGATGTCAAACTTTTGCTAGGTTTCAAATTTCATAATTTTTCGAATCAATATGTGAGCGTGGCAAAGGAAAACGCGTTTGACCTGTTTCAGTTGATTTTAATCGACTGGAAAATGACCATTTTTCAAACGGTCTCAGAATTCGACGAAACTAGTTTTGTTAGGACCGTATCGTCAATACGAAGCTAGAAAATATTTTTCTGGAATTTTTCTAGTTAGTATGTGACCCCGGTAATTTGAAATGTGCGTTTAAAATTCAATATAGTGATTTAAATGAAAATTCAAAAGGAAACTGATTGTAACGATCAAATCAGCTTGCGATACATATCCCATTGTGTTCGGAATGGGGGTGAAACGCTATGGGCGACAGGCGGTGGGCCTCGTTTCGAGGTCATATGTGAAAGTCAACCTTTTTGCGAAATTTAATAATTAAATAATAAAGAATAAAAAAAAAATATATACTTTACCCCCTTTTTCTTCCTTCTGCCCCCCCCCCCCCCCCGATTTCATTAATCAGTAAACAAAACAAAAAAAAAAAAAAAAAAAAAAAAAGAAGAAGACCATGGTGCCCTAAAACCCGTCGAGACCCCATCGCCTCCACCCTACATCCGCCGCCGCCCCCTTCATGCCGCCATCGACGAACTCCGCTTCCTCCACCCCCTTCCTCTGTGAAACCTCGCGCCCCCATTGGTTCGATTGAATCCCTCTGCCCTAAATCGGACCACCTGACTGCGAGCCACCCGCTGCCCACACCAATCGCCGACCGCTTCCTTTCGCCTCCCCCTGTCGTTCATGCACCACCGTGGAAGGGCCCCCCTCACGAACATTCGTCCCCCTCCCACATCGGTGGCTGTAAGTTTTCAATTTTTTTTTCTTTCTTTTCTCTTTCATTCATCTGTTTGATTTTAAAAAAAAACTGAAAACTCGTTTATTTTAATTTGAAAAACTGTTGTTTTTTTTTTATTAAAACTGAATTTTATAGAAGGATTTAAACTGATTTAGTTTAAAGGAAAAAAACTGATTTTTACGTTTTTAAAAACTGATTTAGTTTTAAAAGTAAAAACTGACTTTATTAGATTTTTAAACTGATTTTAAAAAGATATAAAAAACTGATTTTTAACAAAAGTAAAAACTGATTTTTAGAAAAAAGGTTTGAACTTTAAAAATGAATTTACTTTGAAATAAAAATTCGATTTTTATATATTGAACTTTGAAATAAAAATTCGATTTTTATATATTGAACTTTGAAATAAAAATTCGATTTTTATATATTGAACTTTGAAATAAAAATTCGATTTTTATATATTGAACTTTGAAATAAAAATTCGATTTTTATATATTGAACTTTGAAATAAAAATTCGATTTTTATATATTGAACTTTGAAATAAAAATTCGATTTTTATATATTGAACTTTGAAATAAAAATTCGATTTTTATATATTGAACTTTGAAGTAAAAACTCGATTTTTACATATGTAGTGAAAGCGGACAACGAAGGTGACAATAAGGCGAAACGACGAAGACTTCTGCAAAGGAAGAGCCGTGGAGCTAGGATAGCTAATAATGTGAGGATTTCTCACTCTTCAATTTCTTTTTATAATTTTATATATATGTGTTGAAAGTGGAAGTGAATTGCTATATATAAATATCTATATATATATATATACGCCCCTCGTCCACAAACCATGGACGATATTTATTGGTTGAAATTGTTGTGAAAATTGATTGATAGCGAAGTGAAATAACATATATATGAAAAGTGAAATTTATATATATAGCGAAGTGAAATAACATAGATATGAAGAGTGAAATTTATATATATATAGCGAAGTGAATATCGAATATATTGAAAGTGAAAATATCGAATATATTGAAAGTGAAAATATCGAATATATTGAAAGTGAAAATATTCGAATTGAAAACAATGTATATGAAATATTCGAATTGAAAACGATATATATATATGTATGAAATGAAAACAATGTATATGAAATATTCGAATTGAAAACGATATATATATACATATGAAGTGAAAACGATATATATATTGAAAGTGAAAATATCGAATATATCGAAAGTGAAAATATCGAATATATCGAAAGTGAAAATATCGAATATATTGAAAGTGAAAATATCGAATATATTGAAAGTGAAAATATCGAATATATTGAAAGTGAAAATATTGAATATATTGAAAGTGAAAGTATCGAATATATTGAAAATGAATATATCGTATATATTGAAAATGAATATATCGTATGTATTGAAAATGAAAATATCGTATATAGTGAAAGGTGAATATATATATATATATATATATGAATTGAAAACGATGTATATGAAATATATATATGAATTGAAAACGATGTATATGAAATATATATATGAATTGAAAACGATGTATATGAAATATTCGAATTGAAAACGATGTATATGAAATATTCGAATTGAAAACGATGTATATGAAATATTCGAATTGAAAACGATGTATATGAAATATTCGAATTGAAAACGATGTATATGAAATATTCGAATTGAATTGAATAGAAAACGAATTCGAATTGAATTGAATAGAAAACGAATTCGAATTGAATTGAATAGAAAACGAATTCGAATTGAATTGAATTGAAAATTGAATTGAATAGAAAACGAATTCGAATTGAATTGAATTGAGAATTCGAATTGAATAGAAAACGAATTCGAATTGAATTGAATAGAAAACGAATTCGAATTGAATTGAATAGAAAACGAATTCGAATTGAATTGAATAGAAAACGAATTCGAATTGAATTGAATAGAAAACGAATTCGAATTGAATTGAATTGAAAACGAATTCGAATTGAATAGAAAACGAATTCGAATTGAATTGAATAGAAAACGAATTCGAATTGAATTGAATAGAAAACGAATTCGAATTGAATTGAATTGAAAATTGAATTGAATAGAAAACGAATTCGAATTGAATTGAATAGAAAACGAATTCGAATTGAATTGAATAGAAAACGAATTCGAATTGAATTGAATAGAAAACGAATTCGAATTGAATTGAATAGAAAACGAATTCGAATTGAATTGAATAGAAAACGAATTCGAATTGAATTGAATAGAAAACGAATTCGAATTGAATAGAAAACGAATTCGAATTGAATTGAATAGAAAACGAATTCGAATTGAATTGAATAGAAAATGAATTCGAATTGAATTGAATAGAAAACGAATTCGAATTGAATTGAATAGAAAATGAATTCGAAATGAATTGAATTGAAAACGAATTCGAATTGAATTGAAATTTGAATTGAATAGAAATGAATTTTAAAACGAATCTATAAAGAAGAATTCAATTGTGATTTGAATTGAAAAGGAAGTTGAAAATGTTTTTGAAACGAATTCAAAACTATTTATATAATTCGTTTTAAATAGAAATCGACGAAATATATATTATATATAATATATATATAATATAATGGCCTGAATAGAACGCGCCGCGCCGCGGCAGTTCGCGAATTTCGACCATTTATTTCAAACGGACATTACGGGAGATCCGACCGTCGGATTCTCCTAAAACCGGAACCGTTGGGTTCATATCGAAAAGAGCTTTCTAAGGAATATTAGAAATTTGAAATCTAACGGTTGGATTTGGAGATACGTCCAAATCAAATTCGGAAAAGGTCGCTGTAAGTGCAGTTCGATGGCCATTGATGGAAATCGACCGTACAGGCCTTGATAAAATTATTAAAAATAGTAATAATTTGTGTAAAATCATAAGAAATGATTTGGGAAGAATTGGGATGAAAAACTCCATATTTGAAAAGATAAAAATAGATTTTTATCGAAATGAACTAGTTTTGAACTAGGATTATAATTCTATTTATTTTTAAATAAATAAATTGAATTCGAAAAGGGTTTTAAAAATAACCAAAATTCCAATGATTGCATTGGAGTGGATTTGAATCGAAATTGTCTTCGGAATATTTCGATGTTGGGATTCGTGATTATACAGGTGTTGTTATGAAAATTTGAAAGATATATATATATATATCGTTATTTCCCCTATGACATCTGTTAGTCGTAGAACTCGATATTGAATATAAGCCGATATATTTTCTATTCAGAGCCTTGTATTGAATATCGAATGTGATTTGGGTTTGTCGTGAATGGTGTCTTCACTAACACTGTTCTTGAACCCAGTTGAGAAAAGATTAAATCTTTTTATTTAGATTTAATGAAGTGTACCAATTAAATAATATTTAATTGGAATTGAATTGATATTGATTTTTGGGTTTATCGTGAACAGTGTTTTAAATAACACTCGTTCTTTAACCCGATAATTAATGGAATGATTTTTGGGTTTATCGTGAACAGTGTTTTAAATAACACTCGTTCTTTAACCCGATAATTAATGGAATGTGACTTTGGGTTTATCGCGAACCGTGTTTTTAGATGACACTGATTCTTTAACCCAGTCACAGATTAAAACTAAGTGGAGTTTTAATGAATCTTTAATTAGATTGAAAAGATCGAGAATGGAGTATCACCAGTTTTGCTCCAGGCGATAGTTAAATCTTTAATTAGATTTGAACGTGAAATTTAGAAACTAACTGTCGGTTAGCCAAGCAGAATGGTTTTCTGGATATTGATCTGATGTTGGTTTCGGCCTTCGGGGTTAATATTTGGGGAATTATTCTCTTGATTAATTTACGGTTAGTGACTAATGAATTGGAATGAGGCGTATGTTAAATTTGATTGATTGATGGTTTGGATTGTGCTCGACCAGTTTATGAGCAGAATATGCTTTTACATTTAGCATTGGGTTGGGTTGAAAATATCTGTGTGCTAACGCCTTGTGAAAGACTTCACGATTTGACGATAAGGTGTTTAGCGATGTTGTGTTCATTTCAAATTTAACGAATGATTGTGAAATGATATTTTTCTTAAGTGAAAAAAAATGTATTCCCGATTTTGGACAGGGAATGTTTTATAAAAAATGTTTTATAAAACAGAAAGGATTTCGAGGCCCAAAACCCGATGATTTCTAAAGTGATTTAGAAATGTATTATATGATACATTGTGATTATTATGTTGTGAAATGATTTTCCCTACTTCGGGATATGAAATGATTTAGTATGTGGCTAAAGATTCGGGTAACCCTGAGACTAAAAGTATGGGTGAGAGGGCGGTGTATGCTCTCCTGAGTGGGAGGTGCATCGTCGGTGTAGCCTACTCCTATGTGGGGTAGGTGCACATATATATATCGAGTTGCGAGGTGCGTACCCTTTGCCTTGTCGATGGGGAGCACGATATTTGGTTGCATACTTGTTTGTATGCATTGTTATGTTTTGGAATTCACATTTCCAAATGATTTGATTTGAGATCCCGAAGTGAAATCTACTTTGATATAGAAAGTTAGATATGTATTTCAAATGATTTGAAATAAGAAATCGGGAATAAAATCCAAAGGAATAATTTCTGTAAATTGAATTGGATTTGGAAAATCTAAGTGTGGTGATTAATCTAAATGGGTAGATAGGGATATTGCATGTTGATTGATGCATAGTAGATCCATATATCTATATTGATTGTTGTTTATACACTGGCTTTCATGGGGGTAAACCCGTTCCGCGAAAGTGGCGTGGTCCCGTGATTTGCCTTATTTTTAAACAAGTTTAACAACTGTTTTTGAGTTCTCACACCAGTCCCATGACTGACCTGTAGTTTGCTTTTCCCTTGCGAACTCGGGTGCCCCTATTTTCCACACGGGCAGTCGAGTAGTTTTATTTTGCAGATGTTTTGAGCAGGATTCTGGATTGAAGCTTTAAGCTGTGTCCAGGCATTTACAGTCTTCCGCTGTGTAGTTTATATTTCCGCTGTGCACTGTTTTACATTTATGTAAATTTATCTTCCGCTGTGTATTATATTTCGATATACTCTGATATTCTGTACTCTGATGTAACATTATTATGATGTTTATTGAAGTCTTCTGTTATTTGTTCTGATGTGTTGTATACCCAAAGTTAGCGTATACGGGATTCGAACGGTCTTGGTCGGTTTAGCGATCGATTAGGTCCGGGCGAAATCCGTGTCGTTACAACGTGGTATCAGAGCTTTGGTTAAACTCAAATCTTTGGGGTACAACTCGTTAGAACTGAACAAAAGACTCATCAGAGGTAGGATTAGTAATGTCCTATAAAAGAATCCTCATTAGAGATAGAATCAGTAGCATTCTAGAATGAGTGTCTCGTTAGAGATGGGGTTAGAAATGCCCTAGAATGAGTCGAGAGTTATTTGTTTATAAATAACGTATCTGTGATTATATATATAATCTGATTTTAGAAAATATGATTTTAAATATATAAAATTATATATTTGAAAATATAATCAACTAATTGATTGATGTTTGTGTGGTTTGTTTATTTGGTTGCTAAATTTTAACCATTTTGCCTAATTCAACCAAATATTGAATTGTATTGGAATTTGGTCGCATCTGCTTGCATATACATGTATATCATTGAACAGGTCATAGCAAGGAGGCTAGAGCCAGAGAATAAAATTTGTTTGCCCGACAAATAGGTACATGTTTACTACATAATTTCCTGTTTTGTTTGGGTGATGATGATTTTGTGAGCCTATTGGCTAGCCGCTTGGCTTTTTCTTTTTCTTTTTGAGATCTGAAGGACCGGGGAAGCTATTTGAAATTCCCCGATGCTCCCGGTGCAGGGGAGGTTATGGCGAAATTTTTCAAAAATTTAGGGTGTTAGCCAAATTTTTGAAAATTTGAAAATTCTCAGAAACTAAAGAGTTGGAGAATAGAAGCCAGATCGAGCGTAGAGTTGGATAATCAAACCACTTTCGACTTTGTTCCTTTTCGGGGACGAAAAGTTTTAAGTGGGGGAGATTGTAACAACCCGTAAAATGCGAGCCAGTTTGAAATTTTTATTTTGGCAATTTTAGCGAATTCTGATTATTTAACATGAATTATTTTAAATAATATCGACGAGAAATTTATTTTGAATATAATTCGAACGTATATATTATACGCGTCGTCGTTAGAATATAAATATTTATATATAATTATAAATAGAATTGAAAATGGCGCGGTAGTTCGATAATTCGATTTCAAACTTCAATTGAATGTACCGGGTGCAAAACAATCCGGATTTTAGTGAAACCAAAAATAATGGAATCTAATAGTGAATATCTTTCCAACGAATCCGAAAAATCAAGATTTCATATCGGGAATCAAAAGATATGTCCAGTTGAAAATTCTGAATAGTCGCTATGGAATTCAGGCCCTTAAAAATGGACATTTTGCAAATGACCTCGGATTTCGACGAAACCACTTTTGTTGGGTCCGTGATGTCAAACTTTTGCTAGGTTTCAAATTTCATAATTTTTCGAATCAATATGTGAGCGTGGCAAAGGAAAACGCGTTTGACCTGTTTCAGTTGATTTTAATCGACTGGAAAATGACCATTTTTCAAACGGTCTCAGAATTCGACGAAACTAGTTTTGTTAGGACCGTATCGTCAATACGAAGCTAGAAAATATTTTTCTGGAATTTTTCTAGTTAGTATGTGACCCCGGTAATTTGAAATGTGCGTTTAAAATTCAATATAGTGATTTAAATGAAAATTCAAAAGGAAACTGATTGTAACGATCAAATCAGCTTGCGATACATATCCCATTGTGTTCGGAATGGGGGTGAAACGCTATGGGCGACAGGCGGTGGGCCTCGTTTCGAGGTCATATGTGAAAGTCAACCTTTTTGCGAAATTTAATAATTAAATAATAAAGAATAAAAAAAAAATATATACTTTACCCCCTTTTTCTTCCTTCTGGCCCCCCCCCCCCCGATTTCATTAATCAGTAAACAAAACAAAAAAAAAAAAAAAAAAAAAAAGAAGAAGACCATGGTGCCCTAAAACCCGTCGAGACCCCATCGCCTCCACCCTACATCCGCCGCCGCCCCCTTCATGCCGCCATCGACGAACTCCGCTTCCTCCACCCCCTTCCTCTGTGAAACCTCGCGCCCCCATTGGTTCGATTGAATCCCTCTGCCCTAAATCGGACCACCTGACTGCGAGCCACCCGCTGCCCACACCAATCGCCGACCGCTTCCTTTCGCCTCCCCCTGTCGTTCATGCACCACCGTGGAAGGGCCCCCCTCACGAACATTCGTCCCCCTCCCACATCGGTGGCTGTAAGTTTTCAATTTTTTTTTCTTTCTTTTCTCTTTCATTCATCTGTTTGATTTTTAAAAAAAACTGAAAACTCGTTTATTTTAATTTGAAAAACTGTTGTTTTTTTTTTATTAAAACTGAATTTTATAGAAGGATTTAAACTGATTTAGTTTAAAGGAAAAAAACTGATTTTTACGTTTTTAAAAACTGATTTAGTTTTAAAAGTAAAAACTGACTTTATTAGATTTTTAAACTGATTTTAAAAAGATATAAAAAACTGATTTTTAACAAAAGTAAAAACTGATTTTTAGAAAAAAGGTTTGAACTTTAAAAATGAATTTACTTTGAAATAAAAATTCGATTTTTATATATTGAACTTTGAAATAAAAATTCGATTTTTATATATTGAACTTTGAAATAAAAATTCGATTTTTATATATTGAACTTTGAAATAAAATTTCGATTTTTATATATTGAACTTTGAAATAAAAATTCGATTTTTATATATTGAACTTTGAAATAAAAATTCGATTTTTATATATTGAACTTTGAAATAAAAATTCGATTTTTATATATTGAACT
Source organism: Allium sativum (assembly GCA_030737875.1). Lineage (NCBI taxonomy): Eukaryota > Viridiplantae > Streptophyta > Magnoliopsida > Asparagales > Amaryllidaceae > Allium > Allium sativum. The sequence continues at coordinate 295,971,523 of CM060919.1, forward strand.
TTGAAGTAAAAACTCGATTTTTACATATGTAGTGAAAGCGGACAACGAAGGTGACAATAAGGCGAAACGACGAAGACTTCTGCAAAGGAAGAGCCGTGGAGCTAGGATAGCTAATAATGTGAGGATTTCTCACTCTTCAATTTCTTTTTATAATTTTATATATATGTGTTGAAAGTGGAAGTGAATTGCTATATATAAATATCTATATATATATATATACGCCCCTCGTCCACAAACCATGGACGATATTTATTGGTTGAAATTGTTGTGAAAATTGATTGATAGCGAAGTGAAATAACATATATATGAAAAGTGAAATTTATATATATAGCGAAGTGAAATAACATAGATATGAAGAGTGAAATTTATATATATATAGCGAAGTGAATATCGAATATATTGAAAGTGAAAATATCGAATATATTGAAAGTGAAAATATCGAATATATTGAAAGTGAAAATATTCGAATTGAAAACAATGTATATGAAATATTCGAATTGAAAACGATATATATATATGTATGAAATGAAAACAATGTATATGAAATATTCGAATTGAAAACGATATATATATACATATGAAGTGAAAACGATATATATATTGAAAGTGAAAATATCGAATATATCGAAAGTGAAAATATCGAATATATCGAAAGTGAAAATATCGAATATATTGAAAGTGAAAATATCGAATATATTGAAAGTGAAAATATCGAATATATTGAAAGTGAAAATATTGAATATATTGAAAGTGAAAGTATCGAATATATTGAAAATGAATATATCGTATATATTGAAAATGAATATATCGTATGTATTGAAAATGAAAATATCGTATATAGTGAAAGGTGAATATATATATATATATATATATGAATTGAAAACGATGTATATGAAATATATATATGAATTGAAAACGATGTATATGAAATATATATATGAATTGAAAACGATGTATATGAAATATTCGAATTGAAAACGATGTATATGAAATATTCGAATTGAAAACGATGTATATGAAATATTCGAATTGAAAACGATGTATATGAAATATTCGAATTGAATTGAATAGAAAACGAATTCGAATTGAATTGAATAGAAAACGAATTCGAATTGAATTGAATAGAAAACGAATTCGAATTGAATTGAATTGAAAATTGAATTGAATAGAAAACGAATTCGAATTGAATTGAATTGAGAATTCGAATTGAATAGAAAACGAATTCGAATTGAATTGAATAGAAAACGAATTCGAATTGAATTGAATAGAAAACGAATTCGAATTGAATTGAATAGAAAACGAATTCGAATTGAATTGAATAGAAAACGAATTCGAATTGAATTGAATAGAAAACGAATTCGAATTGAATAGAAAACGAATTCGAATTGAATTGAATAGAAAACGAATTCGAATTGAATTGAATAGAAAACGAATTCGAATTGAATTGAATTGAAAATTGAATTGAATAGAAAACGAATTCGAATTGAATTGAATAGAAAACGAATTCGAATTGAATTGAATAGAAAACGAATTCGAATTGAATTGAATAGAAAACGAATTCGAATTGAATTGAATAGAAAACGAATTCGAATTGAATTGAATAGAAAACGAATTCGAATTGAATTGAATAGAAAACGAATTCGAATTGAATTGAATAGAAAACGAATTCGAATTGAATAGAAAACGAATTCGAATTGAATTGAATAGAAAACGAATTCGAATTGAATTGAATAGAAAATGAATTCGAATTGAATTGAATAGAAAACGAATTCGAATTGAATTGAATAGAAAATGAATTCGAAATGAATTGAATTGAAAACGAATTCGAATTGAATTGAAATTTGAATTGAATAGAAATGAATTTTAAAACGAATCTATAAAGAAGAATTCAATTGTGATTTGAATTGAAAAGGAAGTTGAAAATGTTTTTGAAACGAATTCAAAACTATTTATATAATTCGTTTTAAATAGAAATCGACGAAATATATATTATATATAATATATATATAATATAATGGCCTGAATAGAACGCGCCGCGCCGCGGCAGTTCGCGAATTTCGACCATTTATTTCAAACGGACATTACGGGAGATCCGACCGTCGGATTCTCCTAAAACCGGAACCGTTGGGTTCATATCGAAAAGAGCTTTCTAAGGAATATTAGAAATTTGAAATCTAATGTTTGGATTTGGAGATACGTCCAAATCAAATTCGGAAAAGGTCGCTGTAAGTGCAGTTCGATGGCCATTGATGGAAATCGACCGTACAGGCCTTGATAAAATTATTAAAAATAGTAATAATTTGTGTAAAATCATAAGAAATGATTTGGGAAGAATTGGGATGAAAAACTCCATATTTGAAAAGATAAAAATAGATTTTTATCGAAATGAACTAGTTTTGAACTAGGATTATAATTCTATTTATTTTTAAATAAATAAATTGAATTCGAAAAGGGTTTTAAAAATAACCAAAATTCCAATGATTGCATTGGAGTGGATTTGAATCGAAATTGTCTTCGGAATATTTCGATGTTGGGATTCGTGATTATACAGGTGTTGTTATGGAAATTTGAAAGATATATATATATATATCGTTATTTCCCCTATGACATCTGTTAGTCGTAGAACTCGATATTGAATATAAGCCGATATATTTTCTATTCAGAGCCTTGTATTGAATATCGAATGTGATTTGGGTTTGTCGTGAATGGTGTCTTCACTAACACTGTTCTTGAACCCAGTTGAGAAAAGATTAAATCTTTTTATTTAGATTTAATGAAGTGTACCAATTAAATAATATTTAATTGGAATTGAATTGATATTGATTTTTGGGTTTATCGTGAACAGTGTTTTAAATAACACTCGTTCTTTAACCCGATAATTAATGGAATGATTTTTGGGTTTATCGTGAACAGTGTTTTAAATAACACTCGTTCTTTAACCCGATAATTAATGGAATGTGACTTTGGGTTTATCGCGAACCGTGTTTTTAGATGACACTGATTCTTTAACCCAGTCACAGATTAAAACTAAGTGGAGTTTTAATGAATCTTTAATTAGATTGAAAAGATCGAGAATGGAGTATCACCAGTTTTGCTCCAGGCGATAGTTAAATCTTTAATTAGATTTGAACGTGAAATTTAGAAACTAACTGTCGGTTAGCCAAGCAGAATGGTTTTCTGGATATTGATCTGATGTTGGTTTCGGCCTTCGGGGTTAATATTTGGGGAATTATTCTCTTGATTAATTTACGGTTAGTGACTAATGAATTGGAATGAGGCGTATGTTAAATTTGATTGATTGATGGTTTGGATTGTGCTCGACCAGTTTATGAGCAGAATATGCTTTTACATTTAGCATTGGGTTGGGTTGAAAATATCTGTGTGCTAACGCCTTGTGAAAGACTTCACGATTTGACGATAAGGTGTTTAGCGATGTTGTGTTCATTTCAAATTTAACGAATGATTGTGAAATGATATTTTTCTTAAGTGAAAAAAAATGTATTCCCGATTTTGGACAGGGAATGTTTTATAAAAAATGTTTTATAAAACAGAAAGGATTTCGAGGCCCAAAACCCGATGATTTCTAAAGTGATTTAGAAATGTATTATATGATACATTGTGATTATTATGTTGTGAAATGATTTTCCCTACTTCGGGATATGAAATGATTTAGTATGTGGCTAAAGATTCGGGTAACCCTGAGACTAAAAGTATGGGTGAGAGGGCGGTGTATGCTCTCCTGAGTGGGAGGTGCATCGTCGGTGTAGCCTACTCCTATGTGGGGTAGGTGCACATATATATATCGAGTTGCGAGGTGCGTACCCTTTGCCTTGTCGATGGGGAGCACGATATTTGGTTGCATACTTGTTTGTATGCATTGTTATGTTTTGGAATTCACATTTCCAAATGATTTGATTTGAGATCCCGAAGTGAAATCTACTTTGATATAGAAAGTTAGATATGTATTTCAAATGATTTGAAATAAGAAATCGGGAATAAAATCCAAAGGAATAATTTCTGTAAATTGAATTGGATTTGGAAAATCTAAGTGTGGTGATTAATCTAAATGGGTAGATAGGGATATTGCATGTTGATTGATGCATAGTAGATCCATATATCTATATTGATTGTTGTTTATACACTGGCTTTCATGGGGGTAAACCCGTTCCGCGAAAGTGGCGTGGTCCCGTGATTTGCCTTATTTTTAAACAAGTTTAACAACTGTTTTTGAGTTCTCACACCAGTCCCATGACTGACATGTAGTTTGCTTTTCCCTTGCGAACTCGGGTGCCCCTATTTTCCACACGGGCAGTCGAGTAGTTTTATTTTGCAGATGTTTTGAGCAGGATTCTGGATTGAAGCTTTAAGCTGTGTCCAGGCATTTACAGTCTTCCGCTGTGTAGTTTATATTTCCGCTGTGCACTGTTTTACATTTATGTAAATTTATCTTCCGCTGTGTATTATATTTCGATATACTCTGATATTCTGTACTCTGATGTAACATTATTATGATGTTTATTGAAGTCTTCTGTTATTTGTTCTGATGTGTTGTATACCCAAAGTTAGCGTATACGGGATTCGAACGGTCTTGGTCGGTTTAGCGATCGATTAGGTCCGGGCGAAATCCGTGTCGTTACAAACATCTTATTGCAACAGGCAAAAAATGTTGCAGACTTTTTGCAACTTCGGCTATACCAACAGGCGCAGGCATGTTGCAATAGGTCTACTGCAATAGATATCGCCTGTTGCGAAAAGTGTTTTTTGTTGTAGTGAGTCAAATTAATTGTCAGCTCATATACATTAGACCTTTTGGCCATAAAATTAACTTGCTCATATTTCGGAGAAATCTCGAAATGTTCACACACACTTGATATATACACCCCTCATAAACATATGTGCTCATGCTTCACACATACAAAACATAGTATCACCTGCACTATGTATGCCTTTATGCACATAATCATTGTATGTTATATATATACATGTGCTTGCAAAAATTCTACAATAAACATATATTTATCCAATTGTGTTTATAAAGTAACATTCATATGAAAACTTTAAAAGGATCAGTTTGCCCAGATAATGTTTATATATAACAATTTATCCATTTGCATATGTCCAGAAGCAACTAGCGTATAATTAAAGTAAAATAAATACCATTTGCATATCCTAATGTCAAACACAAGGGAAGTAGGTATTAATAATTATAAAGTGCCACTCTTTTAGCCTATCATTATTTAGTTATATTTAAAAGCAGTAATCTTTCATGTATATCACTATATATATATGGACAACCCGGATTTAAATGTTCAATCACAACAGATATATGGCATATTTCAGTATTCATGTATACTTCTGTACGTGCAAATCAGATGTAATAAAATAAAATAAATTAACATACATAAAACACATTCTGGTTGCAAAATAGGTATACCTGTTTTGAACATGTTTCTCTGTTCACTTTCCCACATCAATTCACCTTTCTCTAGCCTCATTAATATCAATATCGAGATTGCAAATACTGTTCAGGTTCAACATGATCATTGATGGCCTAACACAAATTTTTGCAATCTCGATTACTGATATTGATGGGACTAGTATGCCTAAAACAAATTGTCTTCATCCCTTTGGGCGATCAGTTAAGTAGAAACCGAGTTGCCGTATATTACATAAAGCTTTTAATGAGCCTACAGGGAAATTTTGTATGAAATGCATCAGTTAAGTGGCACTCTTTTAACTGCACAATTTCGGTATTCATGTATACTCCTATACACGCAAATCAGATGGAATAAAATAAATTAACATACATAAACGCATTCTGATAAACTTGCATAATTTCACATATTGCAAAATTTATATACTACTTAAGTCATATGCTGCATAATTTATATATTATGTAACTCATATATATAATTCATGCACTGCAAGGTTCCTATAAATATATATATATATACACACACACACACATATATATATATATATATATATATATATATCAGTATAATATATTTGCTGCAAGTACTCAATCAAGCAATTTAAATGAACATGTTAACATTTAAAATCAATGTCCAGATTAAATTCCAATCCATATAATTCAGGCAATCAACGTATATTTACAAAACAGGTTCAAAACTCATTCAATTCAGATGCAAACAGCATGGAAGATATTTTAACAAGTATAAACACCATTTGCTTTCATACATACTATTGTGAAACATTTATATGTATATCTAGATCTAAATTTGAACCATACAGGGGGTCATAAGCATATAAATTTAATCTGGTATACTGTCAAAACCCAGAGTTCAAAAGTAACTTAAAAACTCAGATATAAAACCCATTTACAAATTGTTTGTAGAAATCAACTGTTTTGGTATGTGGTTGCAGAAATCAACAAGCAACGGGTTTTAACTGTTCAAAACCCTAAACGATAGGATCCAAACAAAATTAGATAAATCAAGTTTTATTTTATATCTTTCTAGCTTTTGCGATTTCATGAACTCGAATATGATTTGGAATTGAATCAAATCGCTTTGTAGTGTCGCTGAGATGCACCGCCTCTACTTATATCCATATGAACGTTGAACGAGATCGTCTTTATGAAATCGTATTGAAAACTGAGAAATAATAAGTGGTAGATTGAAAGTGGTTAGAAGCTAGGGGTTTTTATGGAAAAGGAAGAAAAGGGAACGAGGGTTAAAAGATTTTAAGTATGAGGGGAGAGGAATAGAGAATAGGCCGATTACGTTTACTTTGGACATGCGGACTTATGTATACGAAAAGGCGGGATTATGAAATATTTTTTGTTGTGCTTATATTGGTACTGAAAACACTTTTGCTTGCATTTGAGAATAAACGCCACCATTTTTTGCAATAAAAAATAAATTTTCTTGTAGTGTCTTAAAACAATAATTTTATATATTGAAAATCATTTCCAAAGCGATTTATAGACATGTGCATCATGTAAGCAAAGTCATGAAATTGTTCATGAAACAAAAACACAAAGACTCACATGAAATCTCATCAATCCGGAGAACGTATTAATGATAATGTTTATTTTCCTATTGTAGGATATCAAAACAACTCAAAATACTGCTCCAGAGTTCATTCAAAAAGGTGTAGGAAATCACTCAAAAAATCACCAAAACTCGGGAAAAATAATCGCGTTCAAACCAATTCAAGGGTCCACCCTTCTAGTCCTCAGGTCTACCCTAAGTTCGAACTTACATAGCATTAGGTTGACCTATAGGTCGACCCATGAAAGGTCTAGGTTAGCCTGTATGTCATATTTTTCACCTAGAGCAATTCCATTCCAATTCAAAGTTTGGGACATTATTTCTACATGTTACAGAACTAGTATAGATCTGTAATTTGACGTGCATAAAGAGTGACATACATGCTATTATCTGGGAGAGATAAAATAAAAATCTAGCAAGAATCAAGAGAGTTACATTACCAAAAAATGGTATGCAGCAAGAAATCACAGTAAACATAGAAACTCAGTTTTTACATTTGCAACAATGAACGCAAACACAAGAACTTACTGTAAACATTAGATTTAACACATAAACACCAATTTGAGCAAGAATGTGATATATACTCACATTTAGATTTGCAACAGCGAATTTAAGTAGATTTACTTTGCAAAATTGAAGCTTCGAACTTGAATTAGCCTCTGAAAAGCTCCACTGACCTGTAGAACTTTAGTAGAAATCCAGTAGAGGAACATGCAAAGAGAATGATGATTACTGTAAAACAAAACTTCTAAATTTGAGAAAATGAAAATAAATCTTATGATTTGTCATAGATTACCTATTAGAATAGGATTAACAACTTTTTTCTCACTTTTGTTTTGAATTTAGCTTAAGTTTTAGGATTTGGAGAAGAGGGTATTTTGATTTCTCATAGGTTTCACTAATGAAGAAGGAAACGGAGAAAATTTCTGTACCTACTTTCTCTTTTCCTCATTCTAGATATTTTCTCTGCTAATAAATTCAAATAATGGGCTTAGTTATGATCCAGTTTGGCTAAGCTTTATTAGTTTAACCATTAGCTATTTGATTAACACAAATTTTGCTATTCTATACCATTTTAACTATTTCTACATTAAATACTTACAATTTTTACGTTATTTAACTTTATAGAATTATTACAACATGTTTTAAAATGTTTTTAAAAAATTAAATCATTGTTTTTAACATAGATACATTAAAACTTACATTTGTAATAAAATATTTATTCTATACTTCTTTTTTTTGGCATGGTAAGCCGAATTATAGTGGTCGTACCACTGTTTTTTAGAAAAAGAAGAAGGAAGTGGAGTTCTGCATAGGCAAAGAAACTCCAACTAGTTTGAAGTGCCAGCACACTATAACTATCGAGAACAGAAGTGAAACATTTTAATTTCAACTACTATAAAGGACCTAACAGTTAATCCCCCACTAGGGTGGAATAACTAGATGAGTCACAATCACTACCTAATACATTGACATACTCAGAAAAAGCACTGCTAGACTAGGTACATAACACGGGTTCGGACTTCGAAACTTGCATTCTCAATCCCAAGATGAATCAAGAAACAATGACTGGTTCTTCTCACCAAGATCACCATCCTTAATGAGCTCAAAGCTATCTCCAACTATCTGGTATTCCAATCTTCTAACATCCTCCACTAAATTTGAAACATATTTATAGTACTCATTTTCTTGTGGATCATACCTCATACCAGAAACTTCATGTACCCAAGCGCGATCATCTGACATCCACCTTATCCCATCATCTTCTGATATCCCTTCCGATGCAATCTCTTCATCTTCCTTAAGATCATTTTCACAGACCAAACCCTTACCCTTCGTTTCTGTAGCTAGACCAGAATCTGCTTCCTTATTCTTTCGTACCCAAATACTAGGAGGAGGTTTCAAGAGGGGTGGGCGAACCATAGGCGGACCAACCTCAAAACAAGACTCCACAAGATGCCCAAAGCAGTTGCATTTAGAGCATATATCTGGTTGCCAAGAGTATGGAATATCAACATAGAAATCATAGCCTTCTACGGTTACCTTTAGTTTTTTCGGCAGTGGCCTACTCGGTGTTATTTCAATCAAAGCTTTAGAGAAGATGAGATTTTTCCTTGACACCGTGTTCGCATCAAAACATTTAAAGGTCCCAATTCTGCTAGCTAACCAATTCAAGCCAGGAAGAGTTTGAAGAACCGATGGAATTCTAATAAAAATGGACCAAACTAGAATAGAAGTCACACACTCTCTTGCTTTCTTAACCGATGCACTCCAAGATGTAATTATAAAAGGTTTACCTCCTATTATGGTAGGGTCTGATTCCAATACTTTCCTTCTCTCCTCCATTATCGTAAATTTGAAATAGAACATACTATTAACAATATTGACACCCAAACCACCTCTCAAGTTCCAAACCCTATGGCATATAACACGCATATCAATATTAGGAGTGACAAAATCAAGAAAAAACCCACTAAATGGTCTTTCCAGAAATTAGCACCCTCTAGAAGAATATCAGCAGGGGGAAACGGGTTTTCAGCAGTCGAAGTGAAGTCACAGGGATAGTATTTTCCAACACAATGAGGAAGAGATGTAAAACAAGAAGCATAGCTTGGTCTGGGATGCTGAAGAGGAGGCATTGAATTCTGAGAGGGGGTGGGCAACACCGAGGGATTGGCTTTAGAATTATAGGACATCTGTATATCAGAAGCTTGCATGGAGCTAGGCAATACAGTCGACTGAGTTACTGGATTGGGAGGAAAATTTAAACGAACAGATGGGGTGCATTCATTTAATAAAAGAGGAGAAAGGTAACCATCGCCACTGGTAGGAACAGTTACATCCAAGCACTCAATCCCTACTTTATTTCCTCCATCCTCACGTCTAGAATTATTTCCAAAAGTAAATACTTCACCATTCTTTTGATATAACAGTGGGGAAAACAACACAGAATCAGACTTCTCCACATTTGGATTAATTTTTTTCCCATTACCCAAACGATATTCATTCCGAGATTTACCTGACTCAGCAGACTTTGTGATAGGATCGTAGTTTGAAGTAATCTTGGGATCCGACCATCTATCAGTGGCCATCTTCTCCAACAAGGAGGATACTGGTGATAGCTCGATTTCTACTAGGCCAGAGATTGGAGCAGAAGATGACAAAGGTGAAGATAAGGCATTAGCAAGGACCTGAAGCTCGTTAACAGCCGGCGGCACAGAAACATACGAATCTGAAAATACTCTACCTGATCGCGTCACGCTTGCCTTTAACCTAGGTTTAGACTTTCGATTCTTTGGCATGAGGAAGAGATGGGTGATAGAAGAAGAAGGCGAGAAGACTGAAGAGACAAGATGGGGAGGACTGAGAGCGATAGGATAAAGAGCAAAGGGGGAAAGAAATCGTCAGTCTCCAGTTCCAGTTTCAGCCATGAAAAAACTTTGGGGACACGAAGACTATGTCTGATTTATTCTATACTTATTCTTTTTCAAAAACTTACAATTTTAGCATTAGTATTACACAAATACATTGATGTAATCAAATAAATATCCAAATCTTTTAAAAAATGTTTCAACGTCTAAATATTGACTTTTAATCAATATTTTACGTATTACATTTTATTTTACTGTTTGCATCTCAAATAAATTTAGGAAAAACTATTTTTCATTAAAATTCATTGTTTGACCACAATTAGCAGATTATTGCATTGAGACACAAGAAAAATCCTTTTAAACGCATATTTTACCACAATTTTATACAAAGTTTTCCAAAATTTTATTTTCCCATATTATAAATTATTTATCAAATTAACATCGAATTGAAATTCAATTCGTTCTCAAGCCCAACTTAATTACCCGAATTACGGAAAATTAACACAAAACTCATTAATTAATCAACCTAATGATTAATTGAAAAACTTTTTTTTGTGATTAACCAATTCATGTTGAATTGAATTGCTTCCTTTCATATAATTCAACTCAACCCATCGTATTTACACATTTTTTATCTAAATCCTTGGTTTGTTCAACTCAAAAGAATTTACAAGTTATCCTTTTAGAATCCAGTTTAATTTTCAATTAACCCATTATTAACATCCTTTAATCATCTCATACAGGTAATCACAATATCTGGGTTGTTACAGACTCCCCCTTATAAAAATTGCATACCCACAATTTCCTAGAGAAGGGCAATTTCCAACGTGATTTATATCATCTCCAAAAGAAAATAGATAAGCCTGAATTTAAAATTTCTGACCCTCGACATAATAAGATAGAAAACCATGATAAGATCGCTCGATAAATTCTCTGGTTTTCCAAGTCTAATCGTTGGAATTATCAAACCATTGAATCTTCACGAGCGACACGTTCTTGTTCTGAACGTGTTTAACCTCCAAAGTAAGTACACGCACAAATGTTTCACAATAGATAGATTAGGTAAGAACTCAAGCTCCTCCAAAACACAAGAAACATCGCTAAACTTCGAATCACGTAGACACTTCCATAACCGAGATATGTGAAACATGTCGTGAATACCAGAAAACCGAGCTGGAAGTACTACTCGAAATGCTACAGGAGCGATACGTTCGATGATATGAAATGACCTTATGTGTCTAGGAGTTGACTTCCTAGTCTAACTGAAGCGTACCACCCCTTCAAAGAAGATTCAATATAAACGTGATTACCAATAGAGAACTCCAAAGGCTTCCTATGGTTGTCCACATAGGATCGTCTACTCCGATCCTCTTTCATTCTCTCTCGAATAAGATCAATCTTCTCTGAAGCAACACGAATAAGGCCAGGGTGAAACACCCCACCTCCGTTAAGGTCACTCACAAAGGGAATGCCTTAACTTTAGTGGAGGTTTATAAGTAAAAGCCACAGATAAACTCAAGATAGATATAAATACACATATTTTAAACAGCGGAAACCAAACAACTTTTATTTCATCAATACATGTTCCAACAAAACATTTCCATATTTGTCTCAAAATACTTCCATCATTACAACCTCATAACTGTCTTGATTATTAAAGAAGCATAAAACATAAATAAAGTGACAAAAATCCCCATAGTGATATCCAAAGCCATAGTCCGAGCAAAAGAGATCCAAATCATACATCTACGGTCTTGGAGCTTGTAAAGAGTCTTACTGAGCTGAGTTGTTTCCTCCCTGTGGACCTGGAGGGGGGAACGAAAGAAAAGAAGACGAAAAGAAAATAGAGTCAGACATAAAGCCTGAGTAAATCTAGTAACTCTTCAGTATATGAATAAGAAAAGGGCATGATAGATATATACTGAAAATAGGAAAGTGTCACAACTAAGGAAGTGTCGAATGTACTATCGCACCCATACTATATCTCTGCACCTACTTGAGTTTATTCCAACTGGCAACCAATGTTGAGGGTGAAGTGATCCCCATTTTCTAAAGATCGGCTCCTACTCGCATTAACATGTGTCATACGGCCCCCAAGAATTGTAGATACCTATGCTGGTCCCACCATGGGGTGTATCAAGACCCATGGTGGTGGCCCCGACACAAATTCTAGAAGGCATAGGTTATACTACTGGTGTCCCCAGTTCCCTGGTTGTCTGCTCCGGAGTGTGTGCACGCCTGCACCCCGTTAGACCTACATTGTGCACCCACCGCCGTCATTTTGACCGCTTACAATCAGCCCAGTAATCGTGCCCCACCCTACCTAGTTTCAGGGTACCGTTGATACCTAACTTGGGTTACTGCTGCAACGGGTCCCTCGTTACCATGATTTTCTAGTCAAACATGTTAAGTGGTTAAGCGTCTGTATTTAGCTAACCCCACCCATCAATTCTTGTTAACATGCTGAATTTTGGTTAAGTGTTATAGTTGACTTAACCCTACCATCTGTCCTTAGCCTCTTAGGAGCACCTGACCACTCACATTAGACAGGTTACTGGATATGCCGGTCGGTTCCGGGCAGGTTTACACCGTAGCTCAATCTAACCTCGGGTCCTTATTGGGCTCAATGCTTAACCACCCACATTGGATAGGTATTGTTGTGACTACTGGACAGCTGGGTGGTTCCGGGAAGGTTTACATCACAACTCAATCCAACCTCGGGTTAAGCATGTCGTGTTTTCTAAATTTACATATTTTATTACTTCTCGATTATATACGTAAATATCATGTCTTTTATTCTTTGGTATAACAATTCATACCGCTTTAAATGCCATTGTCGTTGGCATGTGCCAAACATGCCAACATATATTTTCAATGTTTTACACCCAACGTTATTACCCTCGTTTGTTCGCAACATTATAACATGTGTTGGGCTTGTCACACTTCAGCCCAACTTTATAAACGTGAGAAAAAGGGGAAATCAAGAACATGTAATACATAAAGGTGTGTGGCGCATGAACTTGCAATTTAACGATTCAACTAACATATAATATGGGTCATGTGAACTTGCATTCAAATCAAAGTATAACTAAGTAGGTGACATATGAAATGGCATAGTTTAGGCTAATACAAACTTGTGTTTAAACATGTTTAACTTGGCATAATGTCAACCACAAAACTAGCATGTTGTATATTCACCAAAATGTCCAATTATAACATCTAATCACATAGCCTATTCAACATGAACTTGCATAGTTTATGAAACCCAAACGATACTTAACATCGATCCAATTATACTTGCAAATAACATGAACTTGCATAGTTTATGAAACCCAAACGATACTTAACGTAAATCCAATTATACTTGCAAATAAACATGAGAATGACATCATAGGTTTTGGGTCATGTAGGCATAAAAGGTTTCAAATCTAGAACATGTTTACATAAGCCTTAATTTAGACTTAGTGAATGTATATAGTCCATGCCATAAGCATAAACATAAAGGGATCAAATTCTAGTTTTTTCCACAAACTTGCAAGTGCCATTGTTTTCATATACAATTGTTCAATAGGCTTGCATCAATCAAATTTATGCCACAAACATCAATACACAAGTCATGATAAAACCATTACAATACACAGAATTTATACAATAACATAATTTTATTTTCATTTACATCGAATCACATCACAGTTTTTATTCATATTCTGAAAGGTCACTATACTTACAACGAATGCAGAATCTTGAATTCTGGATTCTGAATTCTGAAATTGAGATGCGCTCCTTTGGGTAGACTAACGTTGCGTTGATTGATTTTGATTATACTTCTATCTTCTTCTTAATTTGATTCATCTCTAGGCTTTTCTCTCTTGATGGCTATGTTCAATTCCTCCCTGGCAGCATGACGACTCCTTTCTTATTTTTTTATGTGAATTTTAAGTTGAGACTTAGGGTGTATTTATAGATTTTTAAATTGTTTTGAGCCTCAGATGAAGACAGGAGGAATCTAGACCATACAAAGTTCAAAGATCCAATCAAGAGGTGACACGTCAGCCCTAGTGACACACAAAGCCACAGAAATTCGAGCCAGAGCCAAACCTAGCTAGCCAGGTCGACCAGGCAGATCGACTGGCAGGTCGACACTATGGTCGACCTGGGGAGGCCAGGTCGACATTATGGTCGACCTGGGGTGGCCAGGTCAACACCATGGTCGACCCTATGGTCGACCTGGTCTCTGGGCGGGAATTGTCCCGCCCAACCCAGTTTAAACCTGAAAATTCGAATTTCAAAATTTTAAACTGCGCTGTTTGAATTTAAATTTTATTCTGAAACTTCCGAAGGTCATAACTCCTTCATACGGAGCCCGATTCGTGTAAACTCGGACTCTATCTCAAGAAGAATTCCGAGACGAACGCAATGGCGTAACCCATTTCCCTTAATTCTTTCATTTAGAATTAATTACACTTTAATATGTGAAGCTTAACGTTATAGAATTCAACGGGTGTTACATTCTCCTCCCCCCCCCCCTTAAAAGAATTTCGTCCCCGAAATCTTCAAGTTAGGAAGAATGTATATCCTACCATCCAACAGTCCATCTACTCAACCAACAAACACAGGCATCCACTGTCCTTAAAAGACTTCTAATGCTTCGTGATCATATGCATAGTGTGTGTATATGTCCTTATCTAATGCAGAAATCAGACGGTCTACTGATTCAGTTGACCTCCTTAATGCGAATCATGTAAGTGTCATGAATCCATTATGTATGCAAAATTTTCCTACTCATAATTCTACATGAGTGCACAACTATTCATACAAATGTGACGACCATGTGACAGCATATCAAGTTTCAACCATATACAAATGAGAATACATATATATGCATATGCAATATGAAGTGACTGAGCCGATCTATAACCTAGGGTGTGTGTGTATATGCATCCACGAGCAACCACTAGCAACCATTTGCAGCCATCATCCATAACATGTTTTCAAATACATGTTTGCATCCATTTGTTTTCTACCTAAGGAGTTAGGAAAAGGACCAAGGAGATATACCTAAAAAGATAGATAAAGCATAACTTAAGGAAAAAGAGAGATCAAAGATGTACCCTCAAAAAGAAGAGGGTAGGCAGCGCGTATTCTGTCCTCAGTTTCCCAAGTTGCGTCTTCCTCGGCGTCGCTCCACTGAACTTTAACAAGTTAGACTACGCGGTTGCGTAGCTTTTTCACTTTAGTTCCTAAGATGCGGGTTGGAACTCTCCTCACAGTTGCTTCACGTTCCACTTCGGCTTCTTCTAGAATTCTAGGTTCCACCACTTCCGCAGACTCATGCAAACACTTTCGGAGGTGAGAAATATGAAAGACGTTGTGAACTCCGGCCAGTCTCTCGGGTAGCTCTAATCTATAGGCCATCTTCCCAACCTTCTCGATGATAGGAAACGGTCCTACAAATCTTGGTGCTAGCTTTCCTGCGGACCCAAAGAGAATGACGTTCCTTAAAGGAGATACCTTAAGGAAAACCCTGTCCCCAACCTCAAACTCAAGGTCGGTCCTTCTTTTGTCAGCGTAGGATTTCTGTCTGTCTTGGGCAGTCTTTATTCTCCTACGTATCAAGTCCACTTTCTCCAAAGTCTCTCGAATCATGTCTGGCCTAAGTATAAGCTTATCTGTAGACTCCCACCAACAAGTTGGTGATTTGCACGGTCTTCCGTACAAGGCTTCGAAGGGTGTCATACCGATGGTAGCTTGGTAGCTGTTGTTGTAGGCAAATTCCACTAAAGGAAGGTCATCCTCCCAAGTCCCACCAAAGTCAAGAACGCAAAGTCTCAAAAGATCCTCTAAAAATCTATTCACCCTTTCCGTCTGGCCATCAGTTTGGGGGTGATAGGTCGTGCTCAAACATAACTGTGTGCCCACAACTTCTTGCAGACTCCGCCAAAACTCGCTTGTGAAGATAGGGTCTCGGTCACTAACAATGCTGGAGGGTATCCCATGGAGTCGAACTATTTCCTTTAGATAAAGAGATGCTAGAGATGAGGCAGTCCTTCTACTCTTGATAGGTATGAAGTGGGCGCTCTTAGTAAGCCTATCCACTATTACCCAAATGCTAGTATTGCCTCTTCTCGACCTAGGTAGTCCATCAATGAAGTCCATTGAAAGCTGTCTCACTTCCACTGTGGGACCTCTAAAGGGTGAAGTAGTCCTCCAGGCTTCTTCTGTTCCGCCTTGACCCGTTGGCAGGTCATGCACTTAGAAACGAAATCTGCCACGTCTTGCTTCATGCCGTTCCAAAAGAAAGTCCATTTTATATCCTTGTACATCTTATCACCGCCAGGGTGTATAGTTATTGTAATAACTCGGAAAATGTGAACCAATTTAAAAAATTTAAAAATTGGTTATTACCAAAGAATTTGAATAATTGAAATAGCATATTTCAATAAAATAAAGAATTGGGTATAGTAAGACAGTTTGAAATTTGAATACAAACTTTGTCTGACTGTACCGGGTGGAAAGTATAACGGATTTTAGCGAAACTGAAAATATTTAAATCTGTTTATGAATACCTTTCTAACGAATCTGAAAAATCGAAGTTTCATAACGGGAATCAAAAGTTATGGCCGAATGAATTTTCAGAAAGGTCGCTATATAGCATATATAGCCCTTGAAAATAGATATTTTGCATACGACCTCGGAATTCGACGAAACCACTTTTGTTGGGTCCAGGATGTCAAATTATTGCTAGGTTTCAAATTTCATAATTTTTGAAGCTAGTATGTGAGCGGGGCAAAAGAAAATGTGATTGGTCAATTTCTGTTAAAATGGGTCGACCTAAAAATGGCCATTTTTCAAACAAGCTCAGAATTCGACGAAACTGGATTTGTTGGGACCGTATCGTCAAAACAAAGCTAGATTTATTTTTTTTGGAATTTTTCGATTCAGTTTGTGGCCCTGGAAAATTGAAATGTACGTTCAAATTAAATATTGGATGTTTTATACTTTAATTTGAAAAATAACTGACTGTAACAGTCTAATTGGCCAACGAAATCTATCCCATTGTGTCAGGAATGGGGGTATTTAGCTAGGGACGACAGTCGTTGGGTTTGATTTCGAGTTCGTTTGTAAAAACACTATTTAAAATTTCCTATAAAGCCTCGACCAATAGGATTTTTCCTTTCAAAAAAAAACACGGAAACCCTAGCCGCCTTTTTCCTCTCGACGACCCACGTTGCTCCGATCTTCCCCTTCGTTTTCCAGCCGCCACCGCCACCTATAGGCCGCGCCACCACCACCATTCGAAAGCCCCTTCGCTCCTCTTCACATCCGACCCCGACGCGACCTCCACCACCACCCCCTCCGCCTTAATCGAGCCCCCAAACCTCGGAACTTCCCACCGCCGCCGACAACGCCACAGGCCACCGGAGGAGACCGCACCACCGTCGACAGGAAGCCCCCACCCCCCTCTTTCACGTCAGCACGGCCGATCATCCCCATACTTCACGGATTTTGCAAAAATCCCAAACCTAGTTCGGAACAAAATATAAAGGTACGACCTTTATTATTCTGAAATGAAAATAACACTTTTAAGTGTTGCAAAACTTTGAAAAATAATATCTTTTTCGTTCGTTAACGAAATTTGATGAAACAGGAGACACCGTGACCGCAAGGAGGCTCTCTACAACATTGAAGAAGCCGCGGATTTTTCTGATCTTCCTACGATTTTTAGCACTGCAAAAACCAATGTGAGGAATCTAAACTAAATTTTGTGAATGGAAACGCGTTGTATAAATTATATAAGCGAAGTGTAAATTATATACGCATTGTATACCTCATGTACATGTGTTGTATAAGTTATATTAACGATGTATAAATTATACAAGCGTTGAATGAAACATATATGCTTTGAATTGTGATGAAATGCAAGTGAATTATAGAAATAATATATATATATACTCCCCTCGTCCACAGACCATGGACGATATTTATTGCTTGTGATTGACGTGATATTATATGGTATGACGAATGGTTGGAAATAATTGTTTGTGGTTGATTTAGTGGTCGAAAAATACCCTCTTGTGGTTGAAACAAATTAGAATAGGATTGTGGAATTGAAAATAAAACATACCGCCTGCGTGCGAACTAGATGCATGATCCCCATTGTCAAAAACCGCGAGGTTTTAAGGTAGAGCGAGGAGACGTACTAGGGACGGTCCCGGTTTTAACTACCCTGCCGTTATGCTGCCGAAATTTTCTGAAATATACATGTGTTAGAATAATTTTCATTCGTCGAAATAAATTACATATGTTGAAACCAATATTCATGTGTTGAGTTGAAATTCATTCGTTGAGTTGAAATTCATGTGTTGAATATTATTTGAATTTAAACAAATAGATTTAGCGATAAAAATCACATTTTTTATATATACAAACTATATAGAATATTCATGTGTTGAGTTGAAATTCATTCGTTGAGTTGAAATTCATGTGTTGAATATTATTTGAATTTAAACAAATAGCTTTAGCGATAAAAATCACATTTTTTTATATATACAAACTATATAGAATATTCATGTGTTGAGTTGAAATTCATTCGTTGAGTTGAAATTCATGTGTTGAATATTATTTGAATTTAAACAAATAGCTTTAGCGATAAAAATCACATTTTTATATATATACAAACTATAGAATATATTCATGTGTTGAATTGAGATTCGTTCGTCGAGTTGAAATTCATGTGTTGAATGTTATCGTATTTTAAAATAAAATGAATTGACAATAAAAACTACATTGTTATTGTGAATATGAAGTGTTAAAAACATTCACGTGTTGAATAAATATTTTTGATGATAAAAATATTTCTTTTATCATGTATACGCTTTGATAAAAATACACACGTGTTGAAATAAATAATAGTTTGCTAGAAATGTTATTATTAGCTTTGTTCTGCATATATACACATGTGTTGAACATGAGAAAATGGATTAGCTGTAAATTAAAGAAATTATTTGCGTGCCCGACAAATAGGTAAACCTTGATGAGTTGGCTACGCAATTTTATTTTTATATCAACTCCTGTGAATGCCATTAGATGCGGAGTGCTGGTTATTCTGTGTGAAATAATAAATATCGCCATAGGATAGTAACAATTAATTTTGAACTACACTACATGGCATACTTCTTGACGATAGGCATACTTCATCATATTCCACATAAGCAATTGGAGCTTGTGTGACGGGGTGGAAGATTTACCATACGAGCGAGAGGCTTGTATGGCGATGATTTTATACTACAGGTTGAAATGATGACTGATATGGACTATATAAAAATAACGATAAATTGCCAGATTAATAAAAACCCCACATGGGTCTGGAGTTGACAATAATCACGTCTCTTTAGTTATTAGATACGGCACATGGACTATTTATTTCCACACGGAAACGGGGTGACGAGAATTTATTCTCTGGAGTGATTATCTATACATGCTCCCCCGTAAACACCAGAATATATCACTATAAATATGTGGATGCTTTTTAGGATTTATTGGGTACCTAACACGGCCCAATAAATTTCCAAACCCCTCCCCGTACAAAGGAGGTTATGGCGAAATTTTTTGAAATATTAAGGCGTTAGTGAAATATTTGAAGTGAAAACGAAGTTGAAAATATAGAATGAACTATAGTTGGAATTATAGAATGAACTATATTTATATACATAAATATAAATATAATTAAAAGGAATCGAAGCCGTGCAGTTCGTGTTTCGGAATCGTAATTTGAAACGATTAGTACGAGAAATCCGACCATCGGATTTTCCCGAAACCGCAACCACTGGGTTCGCCTTGGAAATATCTTCCCAACGGCACCAACCTTGTAAAAATCTAACGGTTGGATTGTCCGGAATGTTTAATTCAAATCTGAAGAAAAACAGCGCCAAAATCGTTTATATTTATATTTAAATATAAATATAATTAAATTAAATCGAATAACGACGCTGCAGTTCGAATTTTGAAACCGTAACTTCAAACGACTAGTGTGGAAGATCCGACCGTCGGATTTTCACGAAACTGGAACCGTTGGGTTCGCTTTGGGAATATCTTCCCACTGATATAGACTTTGTAGAAATCCAACAGTTAGATTTTCCGATATGTTTAAAACAAATTAGGGGAAAAACAGCGCCAGTGGCACGACACGACCTGAAACGTCGTTTAATTAAATATGGCCATTTTTAAACAAATAAAAATGGCGAAAAATCGTTATAAAATATTATAAGCAACATAGATTGCAAATAAACCAACTAGGCTTGGATTGTTTGATATTTGATGGTTGTATGTGTTTGACACGAAAATAACACTAAAAGAACTGAAATATGGATGTCGAATAATATAACCATGGAAAGAATCGATTTAAATTCTAATTACGTGAATTATTTGAAAAAGCCGAGCTAACCCTCATTTCAAATAATTTATCGAGCGATTCGAATTGGAAAATACAAGGACGATTCAAGACCGACGATCTTCGTATCGTTTGGATGGGCGCTGCTGAGGTTGCTACTGTGAAGGAACGGAAGTAGTAGTCGTCCGAACGTATGTGCTGATTGTACGGATATACGAGGAATTTGACGCCTCCGGTTTCGTTCAGACCCAGAACGGACTTGTAAATGGACTGTGTGTCTGACATTGGATTTTGTTCTATACTGATTGATCTCTGTTAAATATATATCTATTTGGCGACGGAGAATTTATTCTTTTGCTTAACGCCCTTCTCTGAGACGTACGAGCTCAGAGGTTATATATCGATGGAAATCAATCGTATGGAGTGGATTGCCTATGTGGCATGCCAAGATGATGTGATCAAGGCTTCTGTTGCAAAGCAAAGTCTTGTGGATGATGATCAAAGCACGGTCTACGTGGCCTGGCTTTATGTATAGTGTAGATTCGCGAGCCTCACACCTCGGTATGATTCAAAAACGGGATACGGACTGCAGGGAGAGCACGACGTTTCTTTCTAGCTATGGTGTAACGTCCCGGATTTTTCGGCCATTTAGAATATAATATTTAAATCGGTTTATATATTATAATGAAATTATAGTGGATTTTTAAAAATCGAATTTATATTAAAGAATATTATTTAAAAACTAGAGTTTTAATGTCAAGTTGAATACTAAATGTAATTAAAGTCGTTGATTTAGTAAATACAATGACATTCATCTATTTATTTATTTATTTTCATTAAATTTTGTTTTCTTGAATATAATATATATGTATATATTTAGTTACGTTCCCGCTCGGTTTGGCAAGCGAATAAAAACCCGAGTATACCACCTATTCGTTCAACAAAACAAAACGACCCGTCGAGTTCAACATAAGGCTGGGATAGACAAGAGAAAGGAAAAGAAAGAAAAATGATAAGTCTATGTTTGCACACTGATAATTAGAAACATAATGGTTTTTTTTACATAGAAGAGTTTAAGAGAAATTACACTTCCATGTAGGATATTACTCTATACCTTGATTTTCAGGCTACCACAAACTTTCCGCATACATTAATATCTTGATTCATTTATAATTATACAAATGCCAAACACATATACATGTGTCGAAAGAAAAGAAGAAGAAAAAGAAGCTAAGTTAATCTATACATCAGATCGAACCATATACACATTTCCACAAATGTACAAAACTGCAATTATATATTACGTACAGATAATCTTAGATTTTCAAATCCGATGACAAGCCATAATAATATAAACTAATAAAGAGATTCAATATCTAATATGAGCAGCTTTTGTTCTTTCAAATCAGTGAACTCATCTCGATCTCTTTTGATCTGCGAGGAAACAAAGAGAAAAACCCATTAAAGGGTGACTTCATGACAGAGTATGATCAGCAAGGAAATTTAAAAAAAAAAATATATATATATATACAGCAGTTAAGACTAGACAGCACAAGGAAATCTCTCATACATAAAAATCTTAACGGTACAAGAATAGCTAAAGGATACTGGCATTTAAATAAACAACAGATATCAAAATTATACGGCTAAGCATTTGTTTGTGCTATCAAAACCTATATAGATTTGTTTCAGAAATAGCTACACAGCTATGAATGTGTTAATCTGAGAATGCAAGAACAGTCAAGGAAGTGACTAAAAAGAAAATATAAATCGAACAACTAAAGGTATGGTAATAAATAACTAAGGAACATGGGGTGTACAGCTAAAAACAGCTAATACCTATACTCATACACATAAAGCATGAACAGCTAAGCTAAGATAGTAGAATACTGCAAACATAGATACAAGTATGAATACTCTAAACATGTGGTGTTGAAACCAATTTGATATTCATATAAAAATCAGGAAATCCAAAAGAATCCTTTTCAAATCTTAAGAACAGTATGCCATGTTCCCTCAAACCGTGATACATCCATCTTCACGGCCAAGGTAAACAGCTAAAAATCAGTACAAAGGACAAGCTAGTGAAACAAATATATGTATATATTTGTACGTAAATCTGCACAGCTAAATCAAAGCAGCAAATACAGTAGGAATCCATTTCGAAAACTGTTTAAATACAAGTTCGAATCTGTGGATTTAATTACAAAATATTTATTGAACAGCAAAACCCACATGGATATGCAGTAAAAATTCACTGTTTACATGGAAATAAAATCTATAATTTCAGTTTTTGAATCTTTGATTTAAATTCACTTGACATAGCCTATCCAAGATCTATCAGAACCCATTTCGAACAGATCAAAAGGTATACCCTAAAAATCCGAACAACAAAATCCAACTACAGATTCGAATCTGAGTGAAATAACAACTCGTAGCTAATGAATGACAGTGTACTCATCTAAAGCAAATCGCAACTATAAATATAGCAGTATTTCATTCATCCTGGACCATTCGAACGACACAAAACCAACCAGAAAATCAAATAAAAATATATGCGGTATAGGAAAATCAAAAATAAAGACTTAGCTTTTGATGGTGAACTGATTTCGGTTGAAATCATTCGCGATGGAGGCCTCGTCTTGAATCCGAGATGGATCTAGGGGTTTGAGGGTTCGTCGTGGTCTCGGTAGAAGGATGGGTTGATGGTGACTGACCGACCGATGGACGTGGAGGAGCACGAAGGGAGGGTCGCGACGCCATCTAGCAATTTGGGGGATTAGGGTTTTTTTCTTCGGGTTTGAGGACAAAATTTCGTGGCGGCTGATTGAATGAGGGAAGGATCGAAGGGGGAGGGTTTTTATGAAAGCGGGTCGGGTTCTTTTTGTGGGCCGGTGGATCAAAAAGGGTAAAGCCCATTTTAATTTAAATAGAAAATCCATGTTTATTTAAATTAGTTACAAATTTGTTTATGCGATAATTTACACATACGTTATCAGATTTACGCACGGTCAGATACGTTGGGACCGTGGAGTCGAGCACTTCAAGATGGAGCAGGCGCGGTCCGGAGTATCTAGAATTTTATTCAAATTAAAACGTCAAGTTAAATTGATCAGAACAGACCGTTTATCAACAGATTCCAACCGAGGTGAGTTAAACTCACTCAGCCTCCTCGTTTATATTTTATATAAACTGGGTAATTTATTTTGCATGTTCTAATTGTTAATGGTTGACTGTTAGATATATATATTGTTGATTCATCGAATTGTTTAAATTTAGAAATACCTACTGTTGGGGATGACCCATAACAAAGTAACTCCTTGGATTGATCACGTTTATAAACGTGTTTGGAAATTATTGGAATTGTTTGAAGTGGATGTTAGTTGATTTGATAATTGGCAGTAAAAGGCCAAATGTGAGATTTTAACGTCATTCGACCCGTCAAAGGAATTGATGTATTTTTAAAAGTTATAAATTCATTTATAACTGAATTAATGTTTTCAAATTATTTTGTATGGGGTTTAAATTGAGAATTCACAAATAAATATTTTAAATCGAGTTAGTAAGAGAATTTAATTAAATGATTTAGATCAGTTGGGAAGCAGAAAGCAAGAGTTTTCCATGGGTTAGTAAAAAGGAAATAATTGTTTCAAACAATTAAAAAGTGACTTTAATTAATTAAGTTAATTAATTTATTTAAAAAAAAAGGGAAATGACAATTGGAATTCAGTCAATAGAGAACTGATGTGTATGATTGGTAAAATTCACCATTTCGAGTAAAATGGACTAAGGAGATAAATATCGGTTTAAGTATTCGTTAAAGTTTAACGAATAGTGTTGGATATTAGTTAATCTTTGATTAACTATAATCTAAAGGAATAAGTGAATTGGTCATTGTGAATAACCTGGATTATTATTGAATAAGCGTGTAAACATGAGGACAATGCTATTTTTGGTTAAGGTTAAAATTAACTATATTTAAATATAGTAGTGGCCAAAGCAAATTTATTCTTTAATGATTTGAAGTAGTAAAGTCAGTTTAATGCCAAGTAAGAATTTTAATAAGGAGATGGTAAAAATCCAAGTTTCAAACAGGATTTGATAAATGGGAATCAAATTAACAAGTAATCAACTAACGATGAGTTTTAGCCAAAGAGGCAATAAGGGTTTATTATAGAACATCCAAGTAGAGGGAATAAAATCATTTGGCGAGGATTTGACATGATAAGTCAAGGGTTTATTAATGGAAGAATATCCGAAGATTAAGTGGTGTTTTAAAAGGATGTTTACTTAAATAAAGAATTAAGTAAAAGATCTTGAACGAAGTTTCAAATATCAGGGATGGGTTTAAAAACCAATTTGAAACCCAAAGGAAAAAGGGGCTTTTTGAGGCTAGTGGACGAACTAATGTTATTCTGAGATAAGAACGGGTCAATCAAGGTCTGAGAGGTAACTAAAATACCCCAACTGGGTTGGCTTCACTATTATCAAGGAATAGTACTAGTTTAGATCGAGTGAAGTGTTGAAAGTGGTTTTATCATATACTAGAATATCAAACTCTGATGCAAGGGTTTGGAAATTTAATAATAGTACGATATGGGTTCAAAGGAAATAAGCATGTTGTTTTCAAATTATAGTAACATCGGTTAGTCAATTAGAACTGATCAAATATAGTTAGAAATAGCCAAACAAAGTTATCTAGGGAAGTTTCCATTGCGTACGACTGCTAGCGTAATTCGCAGGGCTGCAGATAGCCTATGGCGGTCGGATGTTTCCTGAGGGAATCAGGCGTAACCATTGTGATCGCTGCGATCTAGAGTCGAGCGAATGGAGTTAAGTCAAATTTAAATTAATCGAGAGAAGTTATCAAGTCAAGTTAATCGAGTTAAATAAATCGAGTTAGTTAAGTAGAGTTAACCAATCAAGGTAATTCAAGCAGAGTTAATCAAAGAAAGATTGTTTTGTCGTTAAGTATAATTTAAAAGTGGTCGAGTTGTGCCAAGTGTTGTGTTCACACCATTGTTATTCGATAGTTAAATCACCGACTATCGAAGTTTGACCAATACGATTGTTGGTATGGAAAGACCGGGATCGAATTAATATTCGAAAACCATTCCGGCCAACAAGACGTGAAGAGATCGAAAGATGATCGAGATGGAGCATTGAAGACCATAGATCTTCATTAAGCGGAAGGACAACTTACAATCTCTGATTCGCGCCAGAGATACACTGGGATTCTGTCGTGGTTGGGATCTGTGGATTGCAAGGGCTATCGCTACTGATCCATGGGGTGATTCCTATATTGGATGCAGTAGGAGAGTACCTTCGGTTCATCCTGTTCCTGGATGACTTGTATGGACGGATGTCTGACAGAGTATTTCCAAAGGGATTTACATGCGTTGATTTCTCCAAACCTACCATAGTTGATGGCGGAGAAATGGTTATTCTCTAGCCAGATAGCTAGAGTATGTTTGTGGACATCAATCAAGTGTGATCTGGCGGATCTGACGATGTGGCATTCAAAGTATATGATGACCAGATGTGTTCTGACCTCAAGCCTCATCAACCGGGAAATGACAAAAATCGGGCAGGCAGCATGGCTCTGTGGGTCGCTCCCATTAGGATGTATGATCACCTATCTAGAGAAATTCCTATTGCTTCTTAATCTATGTTCGATGCTGTCCCTTATCGGGAGACGGTGGTTTGAGTCCAACCGTCGGTGATATACATTCGATACACTCAAGGGAAATGAGTGGTCGGTCATGTGAGGGCCGGGTTGCAAGATGTTCTTGTTGAACCCAGTGTATTCTCCTCTAGAGATACACGTGCGGAAGGTGGTCCCATACCTTGTCAAGTTGGAAATCCAATATCCAATAAGCGCCCGCGGTTTTCGATTGTATATATATACGTAGAGCGTGAGATGCAAGCGTTCTACTAGATTGATATTTACTTGTATTTAGACACTATTATAATATCAGACAAGATATTGATTTCAAACTGTTTTGGGTCATCGTAAGGTAAAAACCGTCCGTATTTATGTGTGGATCGGTCTTACGATTATCTTTTTCTTTCAAAAGGATTTTTACTCTAAAATCAAGTTGTGTGATACTCTAAATGCTGTGCGAGTTTATCTCACTCTGGTCCACCAGACTGACCCGGTGTTTTGTAAATGCTCGGGTTAGACCGAGGTGTACAGGTTCAGGTTATCAGATATGGAGAAGTCCGGAGACGAGCTGAAGATGTTCAGATGAATGATATTCCGCTGTGTGATTATATATATGAGGACAGATTATCAAAACTGTCCAGATGTGTGTTGTACTCTGATATTGTAAGTATTTTCAAAAGCTCTCAATAAATGTTGTTCCTATATTATATTTTGTTCCGCTGCGATGTGAGACTCTGTGTTGTGGTGTTTTTCTTCTTCTTCTATTCTAATATTTCTTTCTTTCTTATCTCACCCTCTAATTTCTTTCTAATAACGTCCAGTGTTTCTGGCGCTTGGAGGATCGGTATAAGATACGGTAAAGGTATTTATGTCGATTTTCGAGGCCGAAAACTGCTGGGTCGTTACAGTGGTATCAGAGCTATTGGTTGAGTAGTAACCTTGGCTCTGTGGTGTGACTCAATAGAGATGGGGTTAGCAATACCCTAGATTGAGTGTGGGTATATATATACGAGTGAACGTATTTGTAGATTTTATAAAAATTTGTTTTATATTGTGGAGATTTATTGGGTGGGTTGTTTATGAGTTCTGGTCGATCAGTTTGATCCACTGTATCGATAGGTGCTTCTAAACACTTAAGTACGATAAACCGACGCAGTATGTTTTAAAAGAGGGTAAATGAAATAATTTTACCCAACGTATATTTTATATAGAAAAAGGAATTTATTTTCTATATTATATTAATGTGGAGTGTTTGTTTGTTCTGGTTGATTTGATTTGAAATCGAATTTGAATTATGAAATAAAGTTGAATTGATTAGAAAAATCAATTAGTCAATTGAATCAGATATGAGAAATAAAACTGAACCTGGTAAAGCAAAAATCAGGTTAAGAATGAATTCAAAATTTAGCGAACTTGAACGAATTGGGATTTGAAGATTTATTGGATAAATAAATTGGGATTCAACTAAAGCAGGCTGCGATTCGGATTTTGAATTTTCTTTTCTAAGGAAATGAGACCCAGAGTGGCAATGGTACTCGTACCGATCGAGCCATGCAGGAGAGGAGCTGGCGGAATTATCGAAAATTTTGGAGTTCGAATTTAATTTGAATTTAATTCAAAAGTAGTGATTTTAAAAATAATTCAATTCGGAATATTCTCCTTACTTTGCAATTTCGAGGACGAAATTATTTTAAGCGGGGAAGAATGTAACGTCCCGGATTTTTCGGCCATTTAGAATATAATATTTAAATCGGTTTATATATTATAATGAAATTATAGTGGATTTTTAAAAATCGAATTTATATTAAAGAATATTATTTAAAAACTAGAGTTTTAATGTCAAGTTGAATACTAAATGTAATTAAAGTCGTTGATTTAGTAAATACAATGACATTCATCTATTTATTTATTTATTTTCATTAAATTTTGTTTTCTTGAATATAATATATATGTATATATTTAGTTACGTTCCCGCTCGGTTTGGCAAGCGAATAAAAACCCGAGTATACCACCTATTCGTTCAACAAAACAAAACGACCCGTCGAGTTCAACATAAGGCTGGGATAGACAAGAGAAAGGAAAAGAAAGAAAAATGATAAGTCTATGTTTGCACACTGATAATTAGAAACATAATGGTTTTTTTTACATAGAAGAGTTTAAGAGAAATTACACTTCCATGTAGGATATTACTCTATACCTTGATTTTCAGGCTACCACAAACTTTCCGCATACATTAATATCTTGATTCATTTATAATTATACAAATGCCAAACACATATACATGTGTCGAAAGAAAAGAAGAAGAAAAAGAAGCTAAGTTAATCTATACATCAGATCGAACCATATACACATTTCCACAAATGTACAAAACTGCAATTATATATTACGTACAGATAATCTCAGATTTTCAAATCCGATGACAAGCCATAATAATATAAACTAATAAAGAGATTCAATATCTAATATGAGCAGCTTTTGTTCTTTCAAATCAGTGAACTCATCTCGATCTCTTTTGATCTGCGAGGAAACAAAGAGAAAAACCCATTAAAGGGTGACTTCATGACAGAGTATGATCAGCAAGGAAATTTAAAAAAATATATATATATATATACAGTAGTTAAGACTAGACAGCACAAGGAAATCTCTCATACATAAAAATCTTAACGGTACAAGAATAGCTAAAGGATACTGGCATTTAAATAAACAACAGATATCAAAATTATACGGCTAAGCATTTGTTTGTGCTATCAAAACCTATATAGATTTGTTTCAGAAATAGCTAACACAGCTATGAATGTGTTAATCTGAGAATGCAAGAACAGTCAAGGAAGTGACTAAAAAGAAAATATAAATCGAACAACTAAAGGTATGGTAATAAATAACTAAGGAACATGGGGTGTACAGCTAAAAACAGCTAATACCTATACTCATACACATAAAGCATGAACAGCTAAGCTAAGATAGTAGAATACTGCAAACATAGATACAAGTATGAATACTCTAAACATGTGGTGTTGAAACCAATTTGATATTCATATAAAAATCAGGAAATCCAAAAGAATCCTTTTCAAATCTTAAGAACAGTATGCCATGTTCCCTCAAACCGTGATACATCCATCTTCACGGCCAAGGTAAACAGCTAAAAATCAGTACAAAGGACAAGCTAGTGAAACAAATATATGTATATATTTGTACGTAAATCTGCATAGCTAAATCAAAGCAGCAAATACAGTAGGAATCCATTTCGAAAACTGTTTAAATACAAGTTCGAATCTGTGGATTTAATTACAAAATCTTTATTGAACAGCAAAACCCACATGGATATGCAGTAAAAATTCACTGTTTACATGGAAATAAAATCTATAATTTCAGTTTTTGAATCTTTGATTTAAATTCACTTGACATAGCCTATCCAAGATCTATCAGAACCCATTTCGAACAGATCAAAAGGTATACCCTAAAAATCCGAACAACAAAATCCAACTACAGATTCGAATCTGAGTGAAATAACAACTCGTAGCTAATGAATGACAGTGTACTCATCTAAAGCAAATCGCAACTATAAATATAGCAGTATTTCATTCATCCTGGACCATTCGAACGACACAAAACCAACCAGAAAATCAAATAAAAATATATGCGGTATAGGAAAATCAAAAATAAAGACTTAGCTTTTGATGGTGAACTGATTTCGGTTGAAATCATTCGCGATGGAGGCCTCGTCTTGAATCCGAGATGGATCTAGGGGTTTGAGGGTTCGTCGTGGTCTCGGTAGAAGGATGGGTTGATGGTGACTGACCGACCGATGGACGTGGAGGAGCACGAAGGGAGGGTCGCGACGCCATCTAGCAATTTGGGGGATTAGGGTTTTTTTCTTCGGGTTTGAGGACAAAATTTCGTGGCGGCTGATTGAATGAGGGAAGGATCGAAGGGGGAGGGTTTTTATGAAAGCGGGTCGGGTTCTTTTTGTGGGCCGGTGGATCAAAAAGGGTAAAGCCCATTTTAATTTAAATAGAAAATCCATGTTTATTTAAATTAGTTACAAATTTGTTTATGCGATAATTTACACATACGTTATCAGATTTACGCACGGTCAGATACGTTGGGACCGTGGAGTCGAGCACTTCAAGATGGAGCAGGCGCAGTCCGGAGTATCTAGAATTTTATTCAAATTAAAACGTCAAGTTAAATTGATCAGAACAGACCGTTTATCAACAGATTCCAACCGAGGTGAGTTAAACTCACTCAGTCTCCTCGTTTATATTTTATATAAACTGGGTAATTTATTTTGCATGTTCTGATTGTTAATGGTTGACTGTTAGATATATATATTGTTGATTCATCGAATTGTTTAAATTTAGAAATACCTACTGTTGGGGATGACCCATAACAAAGTAACTCCTTGGATTGATCACGTTTATAAACGTGTTTGGAAATTATTGGAATTGTTTGAAGTGGATGTTAGTTGATTTGATAATTGGCAGTAAAAGGCCAAATGTGAGATTTTAACGTCATTCGACCCGTCAAAGGAATTGATGTATTTTTAAAAGTTATAAATTCATTTATAACTGAATTAAAGTTTTCAAATTATTTTGTATGGGGTTTAAATTGAGAATTCACAAATAAATATTTTAAATCGAGTTAGTAAGAGAATTTAATTAAATGATTTAGATCAGTTGGGAAGCAGAAAGCAAGAGTTTTCCATGGGTTAGTAAAAAGGAAATAATTGTTTCAAACAATTAAAAAGTGACTTTAATTAATTAAGTTAATTAATTTATTTAAAAAAAAAGGGAAATGACAATTGGAATTCAGTCAATAGAGAACTGATGTGTATGATTGGTAAAATTCACCATTTCGAGTAAAATGGACTAAGGAGATAAATATCGGTTTAAGTATTCGTTAAAGTTTAACGAATAGTGTTGGATATTAGTTAATCTTTGATTAACTATAATCTAAAGGAATAAGTGAATTGGTCATTGTGAATAACCTGGATTATTATTGAATAAGCGTGTAAACATGAGGACAATGCTATTTTTGGTTAAGGTTAAAATTAACTATATTTAAATATAGTAGTGGCCAAAGCAAATTTATTCTTTAATGATTTGAAGTAGTAAAGTCAGTTTAATGCCAAGTAAGAATTTTAATAAGGAGATGGTAAAAATCCAAGTTTCAAACAGGATTTGATAAATGGGAATCAAATTAACAAGTAATCAACTAACGATGAGTTTTAGCCAAAGAGGCAATAAGGGTTTATTATAGAACATCCAAGTAGAGGGAATAAAATCATTTGGCGAGGATTTGACATGATAAGTCAAGGGTTTATAAATGGAAGAATATCCGAAGATTAAGTGGTGTTTTAAAAGGATGTTTACTTAAATAAAGAATTAAGTAAAAGATCTTGAACGAAGTTTCAAATATCAGGGATGGGTTTAAAAACCAATTTGAAACCCAAAGGAAAAAGGGGCTTTTTGAGGCTAGTGGACGAACTAATGTTATTCTGAGATAAGAACGGGTCAATCAAGGTCTGAGAGGTAACTAAAATACCCCAACTGGGTTGGCTTCACTATTATCAAGGAATAGTACTAGTTTAGATCGAGTGAAGTGTTGAAAGTGGTTTTATCATATACTAGAATATCAAACTCTGATGCAAGGGTTTGGAAATTTAATAATAGTACGATATGGGTTCAAAGGAAATAAGCATGTTGTTTTCAAATTATAGTAACATCGGTTAGTCAATTAGAACTGATCAAATATAGTTAGAAATAGCCAAACAAAGTTATCTAGGGAAGTTTCCATTGCGTACGACTGCAAGCGTAATTCGCAGGGCTGCAGATAGCCTATGGCGGTCGGATGTTTCCTGAGGGAATCAGGCGTAACCATTGTGATCGCTGCGATCTAGAGTCGAGCGAATGGAGTTAAGTCAAATTTAAATTAATCGAGAGAAGTAATCAAGTCAAGTTAATCGAGTTAAATAAATCGAGTTAGTTAAGTAGAGTTAACCAATCAAGGTAATTCAAGCAGAGTTAATCAAAGAAAGATTGTTTTGTCGTTAAGTATAATTTAAAAGTGGTCGAGTTGTGCCAAGTGTTGTGTTCACACCATTGTTATTCGATAGTTAAATCACCGACTATCGAAGTTTGACCAATACGATTGTTGGTATGGAAAGACCGGGATCGAATTAATATTCGAAAACCATTCCGGCCAACAAGACGTGAAGAGATCGAAAGATGATCGAGATGGAGCATTGAAGACCATAGATCTTCATTAAGCGGAAGGACAACTTACAATCTCTGATTCGCGCCAGAGATACACTGGGATTCTGTCGTGGTTGGGATCTGTGGATTGCAAGGGCTATCGCTACTGATCCATGGGGTGATTCCTATATTGGATGCAGTAGGAGAGTACCTTCGGTTCATCCTGTTCCTGGATGACTTGTATGGACGGATGTCTGACAGAGTATTTCCAAAGGGATTTACATGCGTTGATTTCTCCAAACCTACCATAGTTGATGGCGGAGAAATGGTTATTCTCTAGCCAGATAGCTAGAGTATGTTTGTGGACATCAATCAAGTGTGATCTGGCGGATCTGACGATGTGGCATTCAAAGTATATGATGACCAGATGTGTTCTGACCTCAAGCCTCATCAACCGGGAAATGACAAAAATCGGGCAGGCAGCATGGCTATGTGGGTCGCTCCCATTAGGATGTATGATCACCTATCTAGAGAAATTCCTATTGCTTCTTAATCTATGTTCGATGCTGTCCCTTATCGGGAGACGGTGGTTTGAGTCCAACCGTCGGTGATATACATTCGATACACTCAAGGGAAATGAGTGGTCGGTCATGTGAGGGCCGGGTTGCAAGATGTTCTTGTTGAACCCAGTGTATTCTCCTCTAGAGATACACGTGCGGAAGGTGGTCCCATACCTTGTCAAGTTGGAAATCCAATATCCAATAAGCGCCCGCGGTTTTCGATTGTATATATATACGTAGAGCGTGAGATGCAAGCGTTCTACTAGATTGATATTTACTTGTATTTAGACACTATTATAATATCAGACAAGATATTGATTTCAAACTGTTTTGGGTCATCGTAAGGTAAAAACCGTCCGTATTTATGTGTGGATCGGTCTTACGATTATCTTTTTCTTTCAAAAGGATTTTTACTCTAAAATCAAGTTGTGTGATACTCTAAATGCTGTGCGAGTTTATCTCACTCTGGTCCACCAGACTGACCCGGTGTTTTGTAAATGCTCGGGTTAGACCGAGGTGTACAGGTTCAGGTTATCAGATATGGAGAAGTCCGGAGACGAGCTGAAGATGTTCAGATGAATGATATTCCGCTGTGTGATTATATATATGAGGACAGATTATCAAAACTGTCCAGATGTGTGTTGTACTCTGATATTGTAAGTATTTTCAAAAGCTCTCAATAAATGTTGTTCCTATATTATATTTTGTTCCGCTGCGATGTGAGACTCTGTGTTGTGGTGTTTTTCTTCTTCTTCTATTCTAATATTTCTTTCTTTCTTATCTCACCCTCTAATTTCTTTCTAATAACGTCCAGTGTTTCTGGCGCTTGGAGGATCGGTATAAGATACGGTAAAGGTATTTATGTCGATTTTCGAGGCCGAAAACTGCTGGGTCGTTACATATGGTGGTGTCAGTGACTTACCAGCCCTGACTTTTATATCTATTTTTCACCTATGTGGTTGTTGGAATGCGAGGCGCCTCGATTATTGGTTTGTAAGGACCGGGAAACGTGTGTTCAGGAATTGCCAATCCTCAAACGTAAGAGAGGACCGACCCTGAAGCATCCAGGGTTACCCAGAGTGTGTAGTCCTGAGCCATTTGCTAGAATGTCTCGAAGCGGAGAGGAGCTTGCCCCTTGCCTCGACTCATGACGGAAATCCACTTTCCAATACGAAATAACGGACTCGATTGTAGAACTAGTATGGCGACATAGTGGTATGGGGCACTTATGCCATCTATGATTGATATTTATGACGTTATTCATTTTTGAAACATATATGCACTAGTAATAATATCAAATGATTTTGCTTTACACGTATCCAGCATATTTGGCCATTATAAGGGAAAACTCTATCCTCCGGCTTGCGTTGCATTGTATGATGGGATCTGAGTCTTATAATGGCTTCATTCTTTTTAAAAGCATTGCGTTGTTTTAAAGAATTTACTTTGTTTTAAATGCACTAGCAATCACTGGAGTAAACCCGTTCCGCGAAAGTGGCGTGGTCCTATGATTTGCTTATTACTGTTGTTTAAACTGTTAAATAGATTCCTCATACCAGTCCCCATGACTGACTCGTTGTTTGTTTCACTTTGCAAACGCGGGTGCCCTTATTTCCACACGGACAGCCTAGTTCACAGGTGACAGGTTGTTTTTGGCTCTGCACTGTTGCATAGAGTGCATTTTAGCTCATGGCGAGGCCGACTTCACAGAGATGACTTTGACATTTTCCGCCATTATTGTACTTATATTATGATTCCGCCACAGGCGATGCAGGCTGCTTTACTTTCAGTATTTATTATCGTGTGTATATGTACCGCCTTCGGCGATGTAGACTGATACCCTTATTATGTCTCACTGCATGTATGTATTCCGCCTCTGGCGATGAAGACTGATCACTTCCCTTTTTATTTACTAAGTTATATCCTACGCTGTGCTATTCTGATGTTGTTACATGTTGTGATTCCGCTGTCATACCCATGTAAAATTATTCTATTTATTGTTTTTGCTATTATTTGTACTCTGCTATGATGATTGATGTGTTATATTCCAATGATTAACCTTAATACCGCCCCACGGATTTTGGGATCGTCACAGTTGGTATCAGAGCTTTGGTTAACCTTAGCTCCGGGATCTAACATATTAAACACCTCGTCAGCATAGAATCAGTAGTGTTCTAAGGCGAGTAGCTCATTAGAGATAGGATTAGCAATGTCCTAGAATGAGCTAAGCAGATTAGCAAAACAATTTGATCAGTACATCATTACCTTTCCTTATGTTCCCCTGCTTTATCATATATGAAAATTATCAAATCTGTGAGCTTGACTCTTTTCTTGCTTATACCGTACTCTCTCTGATGTCTACACGAGCAGCAGCAGCTAGAGGAGGCCATGGAGGCCGAGCAGGAGTAGCAGGAGGACGGGGGAATATCCCCGTAGTTGAGGGAGGCCCTATTGTTCAGCCACCAGCACCCCAGGACTTTGAGCTAGACAGAGTAGCGAAGAGGTATAGGAACCTGGGGGGAAAACCCTTTCCTGGCACTGGTACAGTGACAAAGGCTATAGCTTGGTTGAAGACCTGTGAAAAGATCTTTAAAGGCATGGGTTTGGGAACCAACAACAAAGCACGACTAGGTATTTGGCTCCTACAGGAGGAAGCAGAGTTGTGGTGGGATGCCATCACCTCAGAGGATGCAGCAGGTATTGTCAGAACCTGGGAGCAATTCAAAACCAAGTTCAACGAGAAGTTTGTACCTGAACAGACCTTAGAGAGGATGCGAGAGCAGATTGCTAATCTCCAGCAGGGAGATCTCTCAATCCAGGATTACCTCAATAAATTCACCCAGTTGTCGCGCTATGCTCCAGAGCTTATTATGACTAACAAAGTTAAGAACAAGAGGTTTATATTTGGGCTAAAGCGCAAGTACCATGACAGAGCCATGAGCAACATCAAACTCTCCTTCTCAGAATTGGTAGAAATGGCTTGCAATTATGAAGATATGGATGAAAGACACGCCAACCAAGACCGCGCCAAAAGCCAAGCTGGAAATAAGCGCAAAGCTTCAGTAGAACAGCCAGAGTCTAGCATTACAGCGGCCGCTACTCAGAAACCTGGAAAGATACCGAAAGGGAATTGCTACAACTGCGGGAAGCCAGGACATTTTTCTAATGTGTGCAAAGCCCCGAAGAAGCCAAAGGCAAATCCAGACTCAGCCGAATGCTACAACTGCCATAAGGAAGGGCACTATAGCAGGAATTGTCCTCTGAAGCAGAATGCACAAGTGGCTCATGTGTATGACGGGGAGACCCCGCCAGCTACCACCGATGGATCAGGTAAACCCGACGTCTTGGGAGGTACCCTTACCATTAAAAATATTCCTGTTTCTGTACTTTTTGATACTGGTGCATCACGTAGCTTCATTTCTGGTAACACTGGTCACAAATTAAAATTGAAACAAAGAAAGCTTAAAGAACCAATTAAAGTTCAAAACCCGATAGGAGGTTCTGTTAGTCTCAGTTCATATTGTAGAGTGCCTGTCTCATATTTTTGCTACAAGTTCTCTTTTGATTTGATCATCATGGACTTTTCCGAATTCGATATTATTCTGGGACTTGATTGGTTGACAAAATATAAGGCTGAAGTTAGATGTGCCGAACGAATCGTTAAAGTCAAAACGAAGCTTGGACCTATATATATACCATGTCATGGCTCAGAAATTAATAGAACAGAATTTTGGTCTTATTTAGAAGTTACTCCCCCTTCATTAGAAAAGATACCGGTCGTTAAAAACTATGCGGATGTGTTTGAAGAAGTAGAAAACTTACCGCCGCAAAGAGAAATTGAATTCAGGATAGATTTAATTCCTAACGCCCGACCAGTAGTACATCCAAGTAGAAGAATGGCCCCGAAAGAAAAAGAAGAGTTAGGTAGTCAAACCCGAGAATTGCTTTGGAAAGGTCTGATCAGACCGAGCTTTTCAGCTTGGGGAGCAGCTGTGGTATTTTTCCCGAAATCAGACGGTACTCTAAGACTTTGTGTTGATTACCGAGATCTCAACAAGCAGACACTGAAGAACAAATATCCCTTGCCTCGAACAGACGATCTGTTAGATCAATTAAATGGAGCAACAGTATTCTCCAGAATGGACCTAGCTACAGGTTTCCACCAATTACGTATAGCCGAAGACTGTATTCCTTTGACAGCCTTCAGGGTCCCGATTTATTCTACGAATGGTTAGTAATGCCGTTCGGCTTGTGTAACGCTCCGGCATACTTCGTCGATCTTATGAACAGAGTGTTACGTGGTGTATTGAATAAATTTGTTCTAGTCTTCATCGATGACATTTTAATCTACTCCAAGTCGGAAGGCGAGCATGCAAGGCATTTAGAACAAGTGTTGAAAATTCTGAGAAGAAATGACTTGAAAGCTAAATTTTCTAAATGTGTCTTCTGGCAGGATGAAGTTAACTTCCTAGGCCATGTCGTATCAAAAGAAGGGATTGCTGTAGATCCAAGCAAAATTACAGCGATTCAGAACTGGAAACAACCTACGACCCCCACAGAAGTTCGAAGTTTCCTTGGATTGGCTAGTTACTATCGGAAATTCGTTCAGGATTTTTCAAAGATATCTGGTGTATTGACAAAGCTTACAAAGAAGCATGAGAAATTCAGATGGATTCCCGAATGTGAAGAAGCTTTCCAGGAGCTGAAACTGAAGTTGACAACTGCTCCAGTATTGACAATTATAGAAGGCAACCAAGACTTGACAGTATGGACAGACGCTTCTATTAGAGGGCTAGGCGCAGTATTAATGCAAAAAGGCCAAGTGGTCGCTTATGCCAGCCGTCAGCTGAAGCCGCATGAAAGAAACTATGCAACTCATGATCTTGAGTTATTAGCTATCGTGTTTGCTTTAAGAATCTGGAGGCATTATTTATTGGGCGAGAAGTTCGAACTATTTACTGATCATCAATCATTGAAATATCTATTCACTCAGAAAGATCTAAACTTGAGACAATAGCGTTGGTTAGAATTCCTTGCAGCATATGATTTTGAAATTCTATACACTCCAGGGAAAGCCAATGTTGTAGCAGATGCGCTCAGCAGAAAGAATGAAATCATTGCCAGTTTTATCATTATGTCTTCTTTAATTGACAGGATCTCGACCCTTCAAAAAGAGGATAATTTTGTAAAGGAGATGATCAAAAGAATCAATGACGGCATAGACTCCAGCTTCCAAGTGGATAGTGAGGGGGTTCTGAGATTAAAAGGAAGAATTTGTGTTCCCGACATCTCCGAGCTAAAGAGAGAAGTGCTTGATGAATGCCACAAGTCCAAATTAAGTATCCATCCCGGTGTGAGCAAAATGTATAACGATATCAAGCGCACATTCTGGTGGAAGGCGATGAAAAGAGATATCTCATTATATGTTAGCAGATGCCCCACTTGTCAGCTAGTTAAGAGCGATCAGCAGAAATTGGCTGGATTATTACAACCCTTAGAAATTCCAGGATGGAAGTGGGAGCAAATTTCGATGGACTTCATTGATGGCTTGCCTCGAACTAGGAAAGGAAATGACAGTATATGGGTAATCGTAGATCGCTTCACGAAGACTGCCCATTTCATACCTGTCCGATCCAACAGAACGGCTCACAGATTTACTTCAAAGAAATTGTTAAACTACATGGGGTGCCGCTCAATATAGTCAGTGATAGAGATCCCCTGTTTACTAGCAAATTCTGGGAAGCATTCCAGACAGAATTCGGAACCAAATTAAATTTAAGCACCGCTTATCACCCACAGACAGATGGCCAAACTGAGCGGGTGAATAGAATTCTAGAAGATTTACTGCGGGCTTGCGTTATTGATTTTGGAGGCTCATGGGAAGATCACTTACATTTAGCCGAATTCTCTTATAACAATAGCTATCAAGCAAGTTTGGGAATGTCCCCATTTGAAGCATTATACGGTAGACCGTGCAGATCTCCCGCATGTTGGGTAGAACCTGGCAACAGACTTGTGTTAGGGCCCGATATGATTCGAGAAGCATCGGATAAAGTCGATTTCATTAAGAAGCGATTGAAAACCGCACAGAGCCGACAGAAAAGTTATGCTGATGCGAGAAGAAGAGACTTATCATTTTCCGTTGGCGATTATGTTTATTTAAGAGTTTCTCCAATGCGGGGAGTAATCAGATTTGGCATGACTGGGAAGTTGGCACCGAGATTTATTGGTCCCTTTCCTATACTTGAACGGATTGGAACTCTTGCATATAGGGTCTCATTACCTGATTGGTTGCCTGGTGTACATGATGTGTTCCACGTGTCTCAACTCAGAAAACATGTTCATGATCCGGATCTCGTTGTAGAAGAAGCAGCGCAATAGGATATAGACATAACCCCAGAATTAGCGCTCAGAAGAGAGCCATTAAAGATTGTTGGCAAAGAAACTAGAGAGCGAAGGAGCAAAAAGATTCATTTAGTCAAAGTGCAGTAGAGTAGTGATCCTAGAGACTGTACTTGGGAGACTGAGGAAAGCATTAAACAAGCCTACCCCAAATGCAGAGTGGACATCTCTGACTAACTCCGGTGCAAGGTACCTTTACAATACTTTGCATTTACATTTTATTTCCTACTTTGTTGTTATTTCCTTTTCGAGGACGAAAAGTTTTAAGTGGGGGAGATTGTAATAAACCGGAAAATGTGAACCAATTTAAAAAATTTAGAAATTGGTTATTACCAAAGAATTTGAATAATTGAAATAGCATATTTCAATAAAATAAAGAATTGGGTATAGTAAGGCAGTTTGAAATTTGAATACAAACTTTGTCTGACTGTACCGGGTGGAAAGTATAACGGATTTTAGCGAAACTGAAAATATTTAAATCTGTTTATGAATACCTTTCTAACGAATCTGAAAAATCGAAGTTTCATAACGGGAATCAAAAGTTATGGCCGAATGAATTTTCAGAAAGGTCGCTATATAGCATATATAGCCCTTGAAAATAGATAATTTTTTTTCATACAACCTCGGAATTCGACGAAACCACTTTTGTTGGTTCCGGGATGTCAAATTATTGCTAGGTTTCAAATTTCATAATTTTTGAAGCTAGTATGTGAGCGGGGCAAAAGAAAACGTGATTGGTCAATTTCTATTAAAATGGGTCGACCTAAAAATGGCCATTTTTCAAACGAGCTCAGAATTCGACGAAACTGGTTTTGTTGGGACCGTATCATCAAAACAAAGCTAGATTTATTTTTTTTGGAATTTTTCGATTCAATTTGTGGCCCTTACAAATTGAAATGTACGTTCAAATTAAATATTGGATGTTTTATACTTTAATTTGAAAATTAACTGACTGTAACAGTCGAATTGGCCAACGAAATATATCCCATTGTGTCCGGAATGGGGGTATTTAGCTAGGGACGACAGTCGTTGGGTTTGATTTCGAGTTCGTTTGTAAAAACACTATTTAAAATTTCCTATAAAGCCTCGACCAATAGGATTTTTCCTTTCAAAAAAAAACACGGAAACCCTAGCCGCCTTTTTCCTCTCGACGACCCACGTTGCTCCGATCTTCCCCTTCGTTTTCCAGCCGCCACCGCCACCTCTAGGCCGCGCCACCGCCGCCATTCGAAAGCCCCTTCGCTCCTCTTCACATCTGACCCCGACGCGACCTCCACCACCACCCCCTCCGCCTGAATCGAGCCCCCAAACCTCGGAACTTCCCACCGCTGCCGACAACGCCACAGGCCACCGGAGGAGACCGCACCACCGTCGACAGGAAGCCCCCACCCCCCTCTTTCACGTTAGCACGGCCGATCATCCCCATACTTCACGGATTTTGCAAAAATCCCAAACCTAGTTCGGAACAAAATATAAAGGTACGACCTTTATTATTCTGAAATGAAAATAACACTTTTAAGTGTTGCAAAACTTTGAAAAATAATATCTTTTTCGTTCGTTAACGAAATTTGATGAAACAGGAGACACCGTGACCGCAAGGAGGCTCTCTACCACATAGAAGAAGCCGCGGATTTTTCTGATCTTCCTACGATTTTTAGCACTGCAAAAACCAATGTGAGGAATCTAAACTAAATTTTGTGAATGGAAACGCGTTGTATAAATTATATAAGCGAAGTGTAAATTATATACGCATTGTATACCTCATGTACATGTGTTGTATAAGTTATATTAGCGATGTATAAATTATACAAGCGTTGAATGAAACATATATGCTTTGAATTGTGATGAAATGCAAGTGAATTATAGAAATAATATATATATATACTCTCCCCTCGTCCACAGACCATGGACGATAT
This sequence comes from Allium sativum, assembly GCA_030737875.1. Lineage (NCBI taxonomy): Eukaryota > Viridiplantae > Streptophyta > Magnoliopsida > Asparagales > Amaryllidaceae > Allium > Allium sativum. Next base: position 296,013,037 of record CM060919.1, read on the forward strand.
TTATTGCATGTGATTGATGTGATATTATATGGTATGACGAATGGTTGGAAATAATTGTTTGTGGTTGATTTTGTGGTTGAAAAATACCCTCTTGTGGTTGAAACAAATTAGAATAGGATTGTGGAATTGAAAATAAAACATGCCGCCTGCGTGCGAACTAGATGCATGATCCCCATTGTCAAAAACCGCGAGGTTTTAAGGTAGAGCGAGGAGCCGTACTAGGGACGGTCCCGGTTTTAACTACCCTGCCGTTATGCTGCCGAAATTTTCTGAAATATACATGTGTTAGAATAATTTTCATTCGTCGAAATAAATTACATATGTTGAAACCAATATTCATGTGTTGAGTTGAAATTCATTCGTTGAGTTGAAATTCATGTTTTGAATATTATTTGAATTTAAACAAATAGCTTTAGCGATAAAAATTACATTTTTTATATATACAAACTATATAAAATATTCATGTGTTGAGTTGAAATTCATTCGTTGAGTTGAAATTCATGTGTTGAATATTATTAGAATTTAAAAAAATAGCTTTAGCGATAAAAATCACATTTTTTATATATACAAACTATATAGAATATTCATGTGTTGAGTTGAAATTCATTCGTTGAGTTGAAATTCATGTGTTGAATATTATTTGAATTTAAACAAATAGCTTTAGTGATAAAAATCACATTTTTATATATATACAAACTATAGAAAATATTCATGTGTTAAATTGAGATTCGTTCGTCGAGTTGAAATTCATGTGTTGAATTTTACCGTATTTTAAAATAAAATGAATTAACAATAAAAACTACATTTTTATTGTGAATATGAAGTGTTAAAAACATTCACGTGTTGAATAAATATTTATGATAATAAAAATATTTCTTTTATCATGTATGCACTTTGATAAAAATACACACGTGTTGAAATAAATAATAGTTTGCTATAAATGTTATTTTTAGCTTTGTTCTGCATATATATACATGTGTTGAACAGGGGAAAATGGATTAGCTGTAGAGTAAAGAAATTATTTGCATGCCCGAAAAATAGGTAAACCTTGATGAGTTGGCTGCGCAATTTTATTTTTATATCAACTCCTGTGAATGCCATTGGATGCGGAGTGCTGGTTATTCTGTGTGAAATAATAAATATCGTCATAGGATAGTAACAATTAATATTGAACTACACTACATGGCATACTTCTTGACAATAGGCATACTTCATCATATTCCACAAAAGCAATTGGAGCTTGTGTGACGGGGTGGAAGATTTACCATACGAGCGAGAGACTTGTATGGCAATGATTTTATACTACAGGTTGAACTGATGATTGATATGGACTATATAAAAATAACGATAAATTGCCAGATTAATAAAAACCCCACACGGGTCTGGAGTTGACAATAATCACGTCTCTCTAGTTATTAGATACGGCACATGGACTATTTATTTCCACACGGAAACGGGGTGACGAGAATTTATTCTCTGGAGTGATTATCTATACATGCTCCCCCGTAAACACTAGAATATATAACTATAAATATGTGGATGCTTTTTAGGATTTATTGGGTACCTAACACGGCCCAATAAATTTCCAAACCTCTCCCCGTACAAAGGAGGTTATGGCGAAATTTTTCGAAATATTAAGGCATTAGTGAAATATTTGAAGTGAAAACGAAGTTGAAAATATAGAATGAACTATAGTTGGAATTATAGAATGAACTATATTTATATATATATAAATATAATTAAAAGGAATCGAAGCCGTGCAGTTCGTGTTTCGGAATCGTAATTTGAAACGATTAGTACGAGAAATCCGACCATCGGATTTTCCCGAAACCGTAACCGCTGGGTTCGCCTTGGAAATATCTTCCCAACGGCACCAAACTTGTAAAAATCCAACGGTTGGATTATCCGGAATGTTTAATTCAAATCTGAAGAAAAACAGCGCCAGAATCGTTTATATTTATATATAAATATAAATATAATTAAATTAAATCGAATAACGACGCTGCAGTTCGAATTTTGAAACCGTAACTTCAAACGACTAGTGTGGAAGATCCGACCGTCGGATTTTCACGAAACTGGAACCGTTGGGTTCGCTTTGGGAATATCTTCCCACTGATATAGACTTTGTAGAAATCCAACGGTTAGATTTTCCGATATGTGTAAAACAAATTAGGGGAAAAACAGCGCCAGTGGCACGACACGACCTGAAACGTCGTTTAATTAAATATGGCCATTTTTAAACAAATAAAAATGGCGAAAAATCGTTATAAAATATTATAAGCAACATAGATTGCAAATAAACCAACTAGGCTTGGATTGTTTGATATTTGATGGTTGTATGTGTTTGACACGAAAATAACACTAAAAGAACTGAAATATGGATGTCGAATAATATAACCATGGAAAGAATCGATTTAAATTCTAATTACGTGAATTATTTGAAAAGGCCGAGCTAACCCTCATTTCAAATAATTTATCGAGCGATTCGAATTGGAAAATACAAGGACGATTCAAGACCGACGATCTTCGTATCGTTTGGATGGGCGCTGCTGAGGTTCCTGACCGGAGTAGCTACCGTGAAGGAACGGAAGTAGTAGCCGTCCGAACGTATGTGTTGATTGTACGGATATACGAGGAATTTGACGCCTCCGGTTTCGTTCAGACCCAGAACGGACTTGTAAATGGACTGTGTTTCTGACATTGGATTTTGTTCTATACTGATTGATCTCTGTTAAATATATATCTGTTTGGCGGCGGAGAATTTATTCTTTTGCTTAACGCCCTTCTCTGAGACGTACGAGCTCAGAGGTTATATATCGATGGAAATCAATCGTATGGAGTGGATTGCCTATGTGGCATGCCAAGATGCTGTGATCAAGGCTTCTGTTGCAAAGCAAAGTCTTGTGGATGATGATCAAAGCACGGTCTACGTGGCCTGGCTTTGTGTATAGCGTAGATTCGCGAGCCTCACACCTCGGTATGAGTCAAAAACGGGATACGGACTGCAGGGAGAGCACGACGTTTCTTTCTAGCTATGGTGGTGTCGGTGACTTACCAGCCCTGACATTTATATCTATTTTTCACCTATGTGGTTGTTGGAATGCGAGGCGCCTCGATTATAGGTCTGTAAGGACCGGGAAACGTGTGTTCAGGAATTGCCAATCCTCAAACGTAAGAGAGGACCGGCCCTGAAGCATCCAGGGTTACCCAGAGTGTGTAGTCCTGAGGCATTTGCTAGAATGTCTCGAAGCGGAGAGGAGCTTGCCCCTTGCCTCGACTCATGACGGAAATCCACTTTCCAATACGAAATAACGGACTCGATTGTAGAACTAGTATGGCGACATAGTGGTATGGGGCACTTATGCCGTCTATGATTGATATTTATGATGCTATTCATTTTTGAAACATATATGCACTAGTAATAATATCAAATGATTTTGCTTTACACGTATCCAACATATTTGGCCATTATAAGGGAAAACTCTATCCTCCGGCTTGCGTTGCATTGTATGATGGGATCTGAGTCTTATAATGGCTTCATTCTTTTTAAAAGCATTGCGTTGTTTTAAAGAATTTACTTTGTTTTAAATGCACTAGCAATCACTGGAGTAAACCCGTTCCGCGAAAGTGGCGTGGTCCTATGATTTGCTTATTACTGTTGTTTAAACTGTTGAATAGATTCCTCATACCAGTCCCCATGACTAACTCGTTGTTTGTTTCACTTTGCAAACGCGGGTGCCCTTATTTCCACACGGGCAGCCTAGTTCACAGGTGACAGGTTATTTTTGGCTCTGCACTGTTGCATAGAGTGCATTTTGGCTCATGGCGAGGCTGACTTCACAGAGATGACTTTGACATTTTCCGCCATTATTGTACTTATATTATGATTCCGCCACAGGCGATGCAGGCTGCTTTACTTTCAGTATTTATTATCGTATGTATATGTACCGCCTTCGGCGATGTAGACTGATACCCTTATTATGTCTCACTGCATGTATGTATTCCGCCTCTGGCGATGAAGACTGATCACTTCACTTTTTATTTACTAAGTTATATCCTACGCTGTGTTATTCTGATGTTGTTACATGTTGTGATTCCGTTGTCATACCCATGTAAAATTATTCTATTTATTGTTTTTGCTATTATCTGTACTCTGCTATGATGATTGATGTGTTATATTCCAATGATTATCCTTAATACCACCCCTCGGATTTTGGGATCGTCATCTTGGAATGATGCGCTTCCACGAGAACCTTCTTTGTCAACTCCCTTGCTTGTGGGACGCATAATCATCCATCTCGCCTCAGCCAACCCTTATCATCGATGGCGTACCTACTGAGGTGACTAGAAGTCTCAACCCTAATAAGTTTATCAATCACATCAACAAGCTGAGGGTCTTCACGTTGTGCAGCCCCTATTGAGTCCAAGAGAGTAGGGCGTACTTCGAGAGATGCTAACAAACCTGGTACAAAATCTGAGGAGGGCCTAAAGTTAAAACTGGCTATATACTCCAAGCTTTGCCTTTCCACAAAGAGCGGGTTTAAGGTCAGTTTCTTTCGGCTCAACGCGTCTGCTACTACGTTGCCTTTTCCGGGAGTATAGGAAATTTCAAAGTCATACGAGGAAAGAAACTCCATCCATCTTTGCTGCCTCAAGTTAAGATCCTTCTGCGAGAAGAGATATTTCAACGATTTATGGTCAGTGTATAATTCGAACTTCTCACCTAGGAGATAATGGCGCCAAGACTTAAGCGCAAAGACGATGGTGGCTAACTCAAGATCGTGGGTGGGTAGTTCTTTTCATGAACTTTCAATTGTCTTCCGCCATAAGCTACTACCCTTCCTTCTTGCATTAGAACTGCGCCTAGTCCCGTTCCACATGCATCCGTGTACACTGTGAACATTTTGCTTCCGTTAGGCAGAGTTAGAATTGGGGCTGTTGTAAGAGCCCTTTTTAATCGTTGGAAAGCAAACTCGCAGTCCAAATCCCAAGTGAACGCCAGATTCTTCTTCGTTAGCCTTGTGAGTGGGGCTGAGATTTTCGCGAAATCCCTAATAAACTTTCGGTAAAAACCGGCTAGCCCAAGAAAGCTTCGAACTTCGGTTGCATTTCTTGGTGTCTTCCAATCTTGCACTGCCACCACTTTCGCGGGGTCCACGGCCAACCCCTCTTTGGACACTATATGCCCCAGAAATCTTACTTCTTTTCTCCAGAAGTGACACTTGGAGAATTTGGCTTTTAGATGATGTGTACGGAGAGTTTCCATGATTTCTTTCAAATGTTGAGCATGCTCTTCCTCATTCTTTGAGAAGATTAAGTTATCATCTACGAAGACAACCGCAAATTTGTTGAGGAATTCTCTGAACACCCTGCTCATTAGGTCTACGAAATAAGCAGATGCGTTTGTCAGGCCGAAAGGCATGACAAGCCACTCGAATAAACCGTCTATGGTTCTGAACGCCGTTTTATCAATGCTATCTTCAGCTACTCTTAGCTGATGGAACCCAGTTGCCAGATCAAGTTAAGAGAAGACCGTCACACCTACTAGCTGATCAAACAAATCGTCGATTCGGGGAAGAGGGTGCCTATTTTTCTTGGTCAATTTGTTTAACTCCCTATAGTCGACGCAAAGGCGAAGCGAACCGTCCGCTTTGGTTGCGAACACCACTGGAGCACCCCATTCCGAAATGCTCCGTCTAATGAACCCTTTTTCGAGAAGTTCTTTAACCTGCTTACTGAGCTCCTTTCTCTCCTACGGAGCCATGTGTCTAACAGGTAAAGTTACAGGCTTTGCATTATCCACAAGATATTTGCGGAAGTCTATTTCCCGCCTCGGAGGTAAGCCTTTCACCTCCTCAAAGACATCCGGATATTCCCGGACTACTCTAAATGATTGCAAATTCTCGTCAGAAGCATCAAGCGACTCTATATAACTAAGCATAACAGCATTCAAGGAATTACAAGAAATTTCTAGAGTGTTACCAAGCCGAGTCAAGAGTCTAACTACTCTTTTCTCATAATCAAGAATGGCACTATTACTGGATAACCAGTCCATGCCTAAGATCAAACCATATCCCGAGAAGCCCAAAACAAAGGCATTACAACTAAACTCAACGCTGAGAATAGAGATTTTCAAACCCAAACAAACCATTGACAAGTAAGCGGAGCCCCCAATTGGATTTGAAACTACTAAGGGATCTTCTACCATACTAGTGTCTAGATGCAGAGATTCTACTAAGGCAGGTGAAATAAAAGAGTGTGATGCGCCAGAGTCAAAAAGTGTGCGAACTGGATGATCATAAAGATAGACTACACATTCTACAGAAATATTACTACCTCGTTCCTGCTGAGGTGCAACTAGCGCATGAACCTGACCCCCTGAAGTGGATCCAGCTTTTTGTCCCTGCCCTTTCTTCTTTGGGCAGTCCTTAGCCCGGTGCCCAGTCTCTCCACAAGGGAAGCAACCACCCATCTTCGCCTTACTTTTTCGGCAGTCTTTTGATATATGTCCCACAATGCCACAGAAATTGCACCTTCTCTTCTCACGGGGCTTATTGTTCTTCCCTCCTTTCTTGAAGTCTGTTTTCTTTGCTTGTAGACGCTCTTTCTTCTCTTCCACCTTAGTTTCTTTCTTACCGTGGTCTTCCTCGTGTAGCAACGCCATGTCCACCAAGCTTTCATAAGTCGCTCCCATGGATACATGGGTCATAGCAAGGCTGTGCAGAGGCTCATTCAAACCTTTGACGAAGCGAAGCGCCTTCTTGTGTTGGGTGTTTACTAAGTCTAGCCCAAATCTGGCCAGTTGATTAAACTGATTAACATATTCCCTGATCGTCATGCTTCACTGTTTCAGAGTTAGAAACTTCTCCATTTGTAGGCTTCTTTCTGCTTGGGAGAGGAATTTCATCACAAACCTTGTCCTGAAATCTTCCCATGTTTCCACCGCCCGCTGAGCATTGGTAATTTCCCACCAATAGGAAGCTTCATCCTTAAGCAACCATACCGCTAGTTGTATCTTTTGCCTGTCATCAACTCCAAAGATGACAAACAGATCCTCAGTCTCTTTTAGCCAGTTTCTTGCTCCTACAAAGGACTCTGTTCCATAAAAGTCTTTTCCACCCATAGCCTTAAAGTCTCTACATGTTTTTGCGAATGCATTTCCACGAGGAGGAGGAGGAGGAACCGCGGCCACTGGAGGAGGGATGTCTGCTGGGCCCGCGCCATTGGCCCTTGCTTCTAAGTATCTCCTAAACTAGCCGGGAATCGGCACTCCTTCTGGGAGGTTAAGGTCTCTAGACATGCTGAAACAGAAAGGAAAAATTCAAAACGAAGGATAAAGAGAGATAGATAGGGCACATGGCTTTGGGGGATTTTGTCTTTTTATAAATATAACACTTTTTCTTGAAAAATGCTTCTTTAAACTTTTTTTTTTTTTAAAACAATTTCAAAAAATTTTAACTTATCTGGTAAACCTATGCTCTGATACCAAGTGAAACACCCCACCTCCGTTAAGGTCACTCGCAAAGGGAATGCCTTAACTTTGGTGGAGGTTTATAAGTAAAAGCCACAGATAAACTCAAGACAGATATAAATACACATATTTTAAACAGTGGAAACCAAATAGACTTTTATTTCATCAATACGTGTTCCAACAAAACATTTCCATATTTGTCTCAAAATACTTCCATCGTTACAACCTCATAACTATCTTGATTATTAAAGAAGCATAAAACAAAATAAAGTGACAAAAATCCCCATAGTGATATCCAAAGCCAAAGTCCGAGCAAAAGAGATCCAAATCATACATCTACGGTCTTGGAGCTTGTAAAGAGTCTGACTGAGCTGAGTTGTTTCCTCCTTGTGGACCTGGGGGGACGAAAGAAAAGAAGACAAAAAGAAAATAGAGTCAGACATAAAGCCTGAGTAAATCTAGTAACTCTTCAGTATATGAATAGGAAAAGGGCATGATAGATATATACTAAAAATAGGAAAGTGTCACAAGCTAAGGAAGTGTCGAATGTACTATCGCACCCATACTATATCTCTGCACCTACTTGAGTTTATTCCAACTGGCACCCCATGTTGAGGGTGAAGTGATCCCCATTTTCTAAAGATCGGCTCCTACTCGCGTTAACATGTGTCATACGGCCCCCAAGAATTGTAGATACCTATGCTGGTCCCACCATGGGGTGTATCAAGACCCATGGTGGCGGCCCCGACACAAATTCTAGAAGGCATAGGTTATACTACTGGTGTCCCCAGTGCCCTGGTTGTCTGCTCCGGAGTGTGTGCACGCCCGCACCCCATTAGACCTACACTGTGCACCCACCGCTGTCGTTTTGACCGCTTACAATCAGCCCAGTAATCGTGCCCCACCCTTCCTAGTTTCAGGGTACCGTTGATACCTAACTTGGGTTACTGCTGAAACGGGTCCCTCGGTACCAGGATTTTCTAGTCAAACATGTTAAGTGGTTAAGTGACTGTATTTACCTAACCCCACCCATCAATTCTTGTTAACATGTTGAATTTTGGTTAAGTGTTATAGTTGACTTAACCCTACCATCTGTCCTTAGCCTCTTAGGAGCACCTGACCACTCACATTAGACAGGTATTGCTACGGTTACTGGATATGTCGGTCGGTTCCGGGCAGGTTTACACCGTAGCTCAGTTTAACCTCGGGTCCTTATTGGGCTCAATGCTTAACCACCCACATTGGATAGGTATTGTTGTGACTACTGCACAGCCGGGCGGTTCCAGGCAGGTTTACATCACAACTCAATCCAACCTCGGGTCAAGCATGTCGTGTTTTCTAAATTTACATATTTTATTACTTCTCAATAATGTCATTTATTCTTGGGTATAACAATTCATATCGCTTTAAATGCCATTGTCGTTGGCATGTGCCAAACATGCCAACATATATTTTCAATGTTTTACACCCAACGTTATTACCCCCGTTTGTTCGCAACATTATAACATGTGTTGGGCTTGTCACACTTCAGCCCAACTTTATAAACGTGAGAAAAAGGGGAAATCAAGAACATGTAATACATAAAGGTGTGTGGCGCATGAACTTGCAATTTAGCGATTAAACTAACATATAATATGGGTCATGTGAACTTGCATTCAAATCAAAGTATAACTAAGTAGGTGACATATGAAATGACATAATTTAGGCTAATACAAACTTGTGTTTAAACATGTTTAACTTGGCATAATGTCAACCACAAAACTAGCATGTTGTATATTCACCAAAATGTCCAATTATAACATCTAATCACATAGCCTATTCAACATGAACTTGCATAGTTTATGAAACCCAAACGATACTTAACATCGATCCAATTATACTTGCAAATAACATGAACATGCATAGTTTATGAAACCCAAATGATACTTAACATAAATCCAATTATACTTGCAAATAAACATGAGAATGACATCATAGGTTTTGGGTCATGTAGGCATAAAAGGTTTCAAATCTAGAACATGTTTACATAAGCCTTAATTTAGACTTAGTGAATGTTTATAGTCCATGCCATAGGCATAAACATAAAGGGATCAAATTCTAGTTTTTGCCACAAACTTGCAAGTGCCATTGTTTTCATATACAATTGTTCAATAGGCTTGCATCAATCAAATTTATGCCACAAACATCAATATACAAGTCATGATAGAACCATTACAATACACAGAATTTATACAATAACACAATTCTATTTTCATTTACATCGAATCACATCACAGTTTTTATTCATATTCTGAAAGGTCACTATACTTACAACGAATGCAGAATCTTGAATTCTGGATTCTGAATTCTGAAACTGAGATACGCTCCTTTGGGTAGACTAACGTTGCGTTGATTGATTTTGATTATACTTTAATCTTCTTCTTAATTTGATTCGTCTCTAGGCTTTTCTCTCTTGACAGCTATGTTCAATTCCTCCCTGGTAGCATGACGACTCCTTTCTTATTTTTTTTTGTGAATTTTCAGTTGAGACTTAGGGTGTATTTATAGCTTTTTAAATTGTTTTGAGCTGTCAGATGAAGACAGGAGGAATCTAAACCATACAAAGTTCAAAGAGCCAATCAAGAGGTGACATGTCAGCCTTAGTGACACACAGAGCCACAGAAATTTGAGCCAGAGCCAGACCTAGCCAGCTAGGTCGACTGGCAGGTCGACACTATGGTCGACCTGGGGAGGCCAGGTCGACACTATGGTCGACCTGGGGCGGCCAGGTCGACACCATGGTCGACCCTATGGTCGACCTGGTCTCTGGGTGGGAATTTTCCCGCCCAGCCCAGTTTGAACCTGAAAATTCGAATTTCGAAATTTTAAACTGCGTTGTTTGAATTTTAATTTTATTCTGAAACTTCCGAAGGTCATAGCTCCTTCATACGGAGTCCGATTCATGCAAACTCGGACTCTATCTCAAGAATAATTCCGAGACGAACGCAATGGCATAACCCATTTCCCTTATTTCTTTCATTTATAATTAATTACACTTTAATTTGTGAAGCTTAACGTTATAGAATTCAAGGGGTGTTACACAGGGCCTAATATCATCTTCTTCACTAACTCTATCCAATATGAAGGTGATCAACATGGACTTCCGTATATGGCTTCAAAAGGATCCATATGTAAACTCAATCTGAGGTAGGTCGTCTTCCCAAGTACCACCAAAATCAAGTATGCATGCAAGAAGAAGATCTTAAAGGATACAATTCAGCCTCTCAGTCTATACATCAGACTTGGATGGTAAGCAGGGATGAAGTTAAGCTTTATACCCAAAGCTTTCTGAAGACTCTTACAGATATTTCTGGTAAAAAGAAGATCTCAAACATAGAAAATCTAACTATGAATGCCATAAAGTCGCATGATCACCTCAATATATAGCTTAGATAAAAGAGATGTCATCATATTAGACTTGATAAGAATAAACTGAGCGGACTTAGTCAGATGATCCACTGTCACCCAAATGTTGCTATGGCCTGATCTCAATCGAGGTAAGCCGTCAATGAAGTCCATAGGGACTTGATCTCATTTGTACAACGAGACCTCTAAAGGCTGAAGAAGACCACTAGTGTAACACCCCATACTTTTCCGAGCCCAAATTTCGAAAAGAAAAAAAACTTAAACCTATCTGAGCATGGAGAGTATGAATCTCGTACCTGCAAATAAATGAGCATGAGCATATAAGAGTACAATAAAACTAACTCACAGCGGAAACAAGATAGGATAATTAATACTGATTAGGGCAACTGCCTTAAAGCTAATCGCCACATCGATATTGAGCTTGGAGAACGAGAACCAAGCTGAACACCGGTTAAGACATGTCTTCCCAAGATAAACCTGAGAGTTGTTATGGGGAGAGGGTCAGAACAACAAGTCTTGGTGAGTAGAAAATGTTTAACAATGTCTACAATACATAAATGTATCCTATTTTGTCACACCCAAAACAGATGTTAACAAGGTTAGTTGTTCTAACTTAACCTTGTAATGGTTTACAGACAACGACTAACTACCATACCCAAAGTAGTTTTTCGAAGATAACATGTCGTAATACTGAGATAGAGCATTTACGCACAAGTATGAAGCTTTTAAACCACCATTCTACCAATATACCGAAACTAAGAGGCAGGCTTCTAATTACTCAATATGCCACGAGAAGGTAAATTATTCTTATATAGCCACTTAAGACCTCATTATCAATATAAGGTAAAGGCAGGTCTATCGATCACTCCATGCCTTACTAGATGGTTTACCCTACATTAATGTAAATTAGAGGTCACTAGCTATTAAGTTCTACTAATTTAAGTCATTTATCATTCATGCATGTTTCCAAACCCCGCATAAAGCAAGAGTTAGTAATAAGCCATTTACGACTAGGTTTAGGTAGGAGCTTGACACTATTTAGGCCCTCCTAGCGGGCCTCCATGTTACTATTTAGCTGACCTTATTATATAATCTCCTAGTCACTTAATACTACCAAGAGGAAGCGGACCTACGTAGGGTTACCAAACTCATACACAATTAGCCATTTAATACTTCTTATTTATGGGAAGGTGAGCTCTCCGATCACTTAATATCCTTTTAAGGGTGGATCTAACCACTTAATACTTCTAATCCCGAAGAAGGCTACATTTAAAAATTATTTCCCCTTTTAAGTTCCTTCTTTTGAATGGGAGGTGGGTCCTACACCACTTAGTACCTTAACGCTTAAAGTAAACCTTATTTTAGGAAATAATTCACGCTATACATAGAAACTATCGTCATGGGTTCCTACGGTTAATGATATCTCACATCATTTATACATATATTCAACTACTGGAAAGTGCATAATTCTACCTAATAAGGCAACTGACCTTGCATCATTAAACTACTAAGTCCAACTCTTATTTTTAATTATATTAATTCTAGATTAACTAAAATGATTAAGGAAGCCTATAACTTCCTATCTAACTAACTATTTATGATTGGACTTAGCATTTACTATAGCGAATCAATTACCATCAGTCCCCGTTTATTCCTTATTTATTATTCTATTAATATTTCCTACCATTTATGACCCTAGTGGTCATATTTCCTAAGGCACTCATCATTTTATTAAATGCCATTTATATCAATCTCATTCTTATCTAATCTAAATCTTGTAACTCCCATTTATTACAATATTAATTTAATTTCATTTAATTTTTGTTTGAATATATATACATATATATGTATGTATGTATATGCATATATGTTTATTACTTATTTATTTCCCTAGCTGGATTTACAATTCCTAATCATAATTTGAGTTGTAACCATTTAGGAATTTATATTCTATTCAATGTATTTCCTCAAATAACATGGTTACAATATTCATTTACTTATGACCATTTTTATTTATAGAAAATCAATTACATTTATTGCTATAACGATCATAATATAATTTTCACTCAATATGGGTAATATTTTCATATACATTTCCATAAAACGGAAATTATTCGAACATATAACAGCAAACATTTAATATAATGATGTTACTTACGTAGATTTGGATAGATAATGTTATAATATTTATTTATGTATATTTTAAACACAAAATTAACGCGGTTACTAATTTTATTTTATTAACATTTATTGCTCATGTTCTAGTCTAAACTAACGACCAAAACAACTCTTTTGTGTTTAATCTCGTTTTAAGATTCAAAATCTTATAAAATGCCATTTACTGTAATTATTGTAAATATTTCACAAACTATTTAACGGAGGAAATTTGACACATTCCATATCACAAGGAAATAAGTTAATATTTGATTTAGAATAGATGTTGCAAAATACGTGAATTTGCACATCTCTTCTTATTTGATTTATTTATGTTCTTTTGTAGATTTCAAATAATGTCTTTTTATGCAAAAAGAGCCAAAAGGACAAAAATTATAAGTAAAACCCCAATCAATATCAAATACAAACATGATTATTATTTTAACTGAAACTACACAACTACAACTCAGCATCCAAATCTTATGAATCTGGAACAAATATTATACTTCTACTCAAATTTTTGGGATTGATTTCCTGATCCAAGGTGTTTACAATAACCATAAACAATTTAAGAACAAATATATGATAATAAACTAAAAGGCCTACACATCCATACTTAACTTATGTTCATAATATTTCAGATTTGACAAAACAACAAATCTGGTAACCTTTTGCTATATAATTTAGATTCAACACAAACGAACTATATAAGTTATAACAAACAATGTATATAATTTCCCGCTCACCTGAAAGCTATCCAAATTTGAAACTAGTACAACTTTTAGGCTTACAAATTCCAAATCCTACAAATCTATAATTTATTTACAGAGGGGATTCACAAACACAAATTTAGATTTGTAGATTTGAAAAAGAAATAGGAAAAGAAGAAGGAAATTCAGTAATATAAATTAGTTAAACGAAGAACAACACCTTTTTCATAAATCTGAATCTAATCTCTCCAATTCTTGTTAATTTGATTTGTATATGTTTATAATTTAAGTCTTAGAAGAAGTTGAAGGATTGGAAATGGAAAAGCTTTGCTTCTACCACCAGAAAATATGAATAAGAGAGTGTGGTTCTAGCCCTTTATTTATAGGGTAGAATGACCTTGGATCATTAGATTTAATTATATAAAGATCTGCCCGTTTATCGAAAATTTATAATATAAAATACCCTAGAAAACCTAGCCATCACTGGCAGTTTTCGACCAGAGAGGTCGACCGCCCTAGGTCGGAAAAGCCCCATTGAAGGCGTGTGATAAATGGAAATTATTTATTATATATCCTTATACGTTTATTTTCCATCCGTTTTCATATTTCACCCATAATGTTTTCATACGAACACCGTTCGCGAAGTTTCAAATATGAAAGTTGACCAAAATTTCGTCATGAACACAATGGTGTAAATTTCATGTTCAAATTCTACCATTTGCGAAAATTCCATTTTCGGAAATCTAATAACTAAATTAGTTACCTTCAGAATTTCAGGTTGTTACAACTAGGACGTTGATGTTTGATCTTAATGAGTTGACAACTCATGTAGTTACTCACATGACTTGCCATATCATGTTTCATTCCTTCAAAATAATATAAACATTGCATATCGACATACATCTTTCTACTGTCAGGATGTATGAGATACTTATGACGATGGGACTCGTCTAGAATGTCCCACCTAAGATGAGAAATAGAAGGCATGATCAGGTAGTTCTTTGTATGGAAGAAACCATGAGTATCGATGCTGAAATCTCTTAAATCATCATCATAGATTCAGACTTACAGTGCTGAATAAGAGACACAAGATCTAGTTCTTATAGTTGTGCTTCGTCAATATGATCCAATATGCTCGGTCGAGCATCTGTGCTGAATAGTAAGATAGGAAAATCTGAAAATGGAGCACGATCTTGGATATCACGATAAGTGGAGTCTCTAGTATGTTCCATTTTGCTAGCATCGTGGAAACAACAATCAGCTGCTTGCGATTTGGTTCCTTTTTCCAAGTGTGTATTGGATATCAAATTTATATCAGGTGAGGAATTCGAGCTAATGTCGTTGCCATACATTGAGCTCATTTTGGGTAAAAAGATACTTTTGAACTTATGATTGATGTAGGGAATAAAATGCTTGCCCAAAGGATAATGACATCATATCTTTAAAGCAAAAACAATGATGACTAGCTTAAAGTCGTAGGTAGTGTATCGAATCTCATTCAGACGCAATTTCTTAAAAGTGTAGGCAACTATATAATCTCTCTGCATAAATATGACACTGAAGCCACATCTAGTAGCATCAATGTAAACATTGACGTTTTGGTTCCCTTTGGGAACCATAAGAATTGAAGTATGTGTGAGAAGCTCCTTAAATTTCTGGAAAGAAGCCTCATACTTTTATACCATATAAATCGAAGATCCTTCCTCTTAAGGCTCGTGAGAGGAAGAATAATGTGAGAAAAGTCTTTAATGAATCGATGATAATAACTTGCCAATCCAAGAAAGCTACGGATCTCTAAAACATTTCCGGCCTCTACCAATTCTAAATGCTTCGATCTTCGATGGATCAACTGAAATGCCATTAAAAGATACGACATGGCCTAAAAGCTTCACCTTATTCTCCTATAAATGGCACTTGGAGAATTTGTCCTTAAGTTGATGCCATCGAAGAATACTCAAAATAATTCTCAACTGTAGAGCATTATCTGCATCAAACTTAGAATACGTAAGAATGTCATAGACGAAAACCAAGATAAACTTACTGAGATATTCCCTGAATACTCGATTTATGAGATCGACGAAATAGGTTGGAGTGTTTGTCAAATCGGGTGGTGTGACGAGTTGCTCATAAGAACCATACAGAATGCACAATGTAGTAAGAGGAATGCTATCCACCACAACTTGTAACTGATGAAAGCCAGTGGTGAGATTGAGATGAGAGAAGACCTTAGCGTCACTTAATTGATCGAATCGTCGATCCGAGGTAACATAAATCAGTTCTTGATGGCTAACTCATTAAGATTGTTGTAAATGATGCAAAGACTATGAGTTCCATTAGACTTCTTTACAAATACAACCGTAGCACCCCACGGTGGTGTTGTAATCAAAAATTGGTCAGTAGTGACAGTCAACCCCCCAATCATGCGTAGAACACACGAACAACAATCATAGATTACAGTAAAGTAAGTAAAAATAGGGAACACGCAGAATTTTAAATAGTGGTTTGGCAAAACATGGTGCATGCGTCCACTTTATATATATTGATGTGCTTTTGATTACAAGTACAACAGGTTTTCTTTTTGAAGAAAGTGGAAGAATCGGCTATTTTTGGAGTTAGCAGTGGATCTTGTATTTGAGAGAGGAAGTTCCCAAGAGGATCTAGAGTGGAAAAGTCCCTTTATATTTTTAACATGGAGGTATTTATAGATGAAGAGAGGCGCTGGGCGAGCTGCAACGTGGCCTTCCTTTTCTGCGGAGCTCAGACACGTGGAGCTTGATCATTTGAAATAGTTGCGGCGGTGGGACCCGGTATACTGCTGGTTAATAGTATCCTCGAAAATTGTGGCTTGTGTGGCACTCGAGATGAGGTGTATCAAAAGTAAAACTTTAGCTAGAAGTGGTTGACCGCCTTTCATGCCTTGGGAATCGGGCTAATGAATGACTTATCTATATATTTCCACGTAGAACCAGAGATATATGATCAATTCGACCTTTAGTGAAGTGTTTGACCCGGTCGGTCTAGAAGAGCGATTATATCGAGGCATGAGATATCGCTGCTCAAGGGAAATTGGCTCGGGCCAAGTTTTATTTGGGCTTTCTGAAGCAGGAGCCGATCGCCTGGGTCTGTTGATGCGGTTTTATGAGTCTTTTAACATTGGGCTTCTATCCGTTGAACCATGACATCCTTCGCTAAAAGGTGGGTCAACAAATGGATAACTGGACTAGATAAACTATTTGGCGTCAAGTTATAACAATTTATTCTTGAGTTCCTTGTATTCTTTGTGGACAACCTTATGGGAGGATGGCTCGCTATCAGTGCATCTAAAATGAGATCAATGCGGAACTCAATCACCTGTTTGGGTGGCAAATCTGAAACATACTCTAATATATCAACAAAATAAAAAAACGTCTGGTATTCACGCTATTTCATCCTCATTTCTAGACTATAGAGAAAATAAAGATACATCTGAATCGTGATCAACATCCTGAAGAACAAGAGATAGCTGACTAGGCAAATCAGGATGCCTAAGATAAAGAACTTTCTTTGAACAAAGGATTCGGGCTTCGTATCGAACGAACCAATCCATACTTAATATCATGTCAAATCCAGAGAAATGAATAATGTGCAGATTCGCGGGAAAAGAGAATCGACGTATATCTACATTCTCACGCAATATGTTAAGCATTGCGGATCCCCTAATAGGATTCACAATTCTCAAAGAAGTCACAAGACAAGTCACATGCAAAGAAATAGAATCTACAAGTTCGTTCGATACGAATGAATACGACGTACCCGTACCAAATAGATACTGAATTGAACAACCACGGAATAGTATAGAACCTTCAAGGATATAAGGAAATGTACCTCAGGGCTGCGAAGATCCACCCGATGCATCCACTACATTAAGCCTATAGGTTTTAAATTTTTAGGAGCAACGGGGTACGAAGATAACCCATGCCCCTCTTTCATTCAAACACGACATATGTGAGAAGCTTGGGACTATCACAAATCAAACGATCATTGGACCCTTAGTTGTAACATCACCTTTTGCTAAGAGGTACTACATTGGGCTGAGAGCTAGAACCAATAGACTTCTTCTTCTTACCATAGTGAAAATACTTAGACTTATGAAAAGGAAACTTCTTTTATTTAGGTTTTTACGAAACTCAGACTCTTCACTACTGTCCTTATCCTTTTGGACTGCTTCAAGATGGAACGCTGAGTCAATAAGCTCTACAAAAGATAACCTAGGTTACACCATCAACGACTTCTTCAAACACTTCTTCAGTCTAGAAATGAACTTAAGGTTCTTCTTATAAGATGTACTGATATGTTCGAGAATTTATTTGGACATGGTCTCGAAGGAAGCAACATACTCGGAAACTTACGACTTTCCTAGCTTTAAGTCAAGGAAAAGACGAGCTAGAATGGCTTTCTCTAAATCGAAAATGAACTTGAGCTCAAAACGCTCTCTAAATTGCTTCTATTAAGAGTGGACTCATCGACTTCGACAATAAGGAGTTCGTACCAATTCAAAGCATGTTATTACATCATGCTCGATGCTACAAGAATGCGGTGTTTGTCAGATAAATCCATGCAAGAAAGGATGTGCTTGCATGTATGCAACCACGCCTGAACCTCTAAAATAGTCTCAGAGCCTTTGAAAGCCTTGCCTCCTGGATGGGCGAAATCACTACGCATATGCCAAAAGGCATACATGCACGGAGGAGAAGATCAAGTAGAACCTAGAGGCTAGGTACCATGGAATAGCTCTATGAATTGCTTGGTAGAGATGCAGTCGCCCTTCAGGTGTGGGTCACTGGAGTTCCCAGCACCAAAGACGTCTCCGTTGTCTTTTTCTGCCATTAACTGAGAGAATAAAAGAAGATAATGCTTATTCACTTGGGTAAGATATTATTAACCGAATTCAATATGGGATATCACAGAATTAAAAATGCATTCCTAGACGTATTTCCAACTTATATCTATCACCAAGAACTTGAAAGGTTGAGGACACAATTAGGGCCAACTTCGATTAGGGGTTATGTTAGCACTCATATTATACGTTAATATACTGTGTAATGTGTAATGTTCCGAGTTTATCATACTTTGTTCTAAATTCAGCTATGATGCCAAGTTATGATGCTCTATCCCAAGACTTACACTAGCAAAGAGTATTATTAATAATATTGTAATCTAGTGCAACAAATAAGGCTGGTTATGAGCGACCATCTTTGAGTCTTATATTAAACAAATATCAAGTATGTTGGTTTAGCGCTCTATTTTATTTTTTACCTCAAGTGGAATGACATACTCAATTCTAGCTTAGTTCAATATTATGGTGGCTAACAAATCTTTCAGAAAAACACATAATAATAATGAATAACACGTATCGCAGAACAACAGACACAACTATATACAGATACATTTAGTAGAATACATAGTAATACACAAGTAAGTGATTATATGAACCACACACACACACACATACACACAAAAAATATGTCCCATAAAAGAACATGTACATATAAGAGTTATATAAATAACTATGAGGCGACTACTCTAAATGTACCTAAGCATCAAAAGGAGATAAGATGGACCAAAGCGGTAGCAGGCTAAGCAATACCTACAACATGTACTAATCTAAAACAACCCGGTTTGATTCGAATATATAAAATTCACGGGTCTATCTAGCTTAAACAAAGTGACTAGATCATGATAAGCAAAGTATAATGTCATAAAGGGATAAATTTTCTCAATAGAGAATGAGTAACGTCAACTAACATCAACTTATGGTTCATTAGATAATTGCAACTAAATAATCATATGATGATCTCATGTAATGGCATCACAATAACACATAAAGGTTTCTCATTTTCGACAAGTTCAAAGCATGAAGGCTGAGCATCATATATAAATCCTAAAACACCAAGAAACAACATGGTGAAACCATTATAATATCAACATAGAGAACTCGTCTGAGAGTTTAAGCAACATAAATGTGTTCACCATATGTAAACCACCAAGTAGCTTAAAGGCTAAGAATAAACTACGGCATCGTCAAAATGGTGAAACATTTGAAAATCAACAACATCTGGCAATATCACCAAAAATGAATATAACACATCAGAATGGATCCAAATCAACATTTGCACGTTCATCATATAAAAATCCCCCAAGCTCGCTAAGTACTGTATATATTGACATACATGTAAAGGCAATTAAATGAAGAAAAGACAATAGACACTCCATTATTAAGATTTTTTTACTTCAATAAAATACGCAAAAAAGTTATCAAACATACAACACTCAGTGTACAACTTGCTTACGAGGTAATATAATTAAACTTGCATAGTTTATTTTATAGCTCAAAAACACAAGTGAGGCAATACTACAACATTAAAATCGTTGGTGGTCGATTAAATGTCGTAGATAGCTAGCTAAATGATGACTAGTGAAAAAACAATTACTTCATAGAAACTAATTTATTAGAAGTTATTTTTCAGACAGAGAAATAATGGGTTTAATAAATAGTAATAAGATATTTTTCGTAAAATTAAAAAAATTAATTTAATTGTTATTGTAGCATATGAAAATAAATGGTTTATTTGATCATGTCCACCTTTGTTGAAGGGTAATTTATTCATGTGAACAATCAAAATATATACAAGTGATAAATATAATCATCGGACAAAGAAGCAAAACAATGAAAAAAACATTTTCTACTGCATGTAGTGAAATACCACATGCTTTGGATGATGAAATTAAGCAAATTAAGTATCAACAAATGGAAAAATAAAAGTGTTACCAACGGAGTGTTACATTGTAGTGATATGTGTTAGGAAAATTGCTTCTTTGCGGAAGCGACCAGTATCTTATTCACCCAAATACTTAAAGATGATTTCTATGAAAAACAACACAGATATGAAATCACACGCGCAAACAAGATATTCCACTCAACCACCCTCTTTGTTGATTCAACAATACAAAATTTGTTTACATACAATGGATCAACAACCAAAAATAAACAAATTTACAAGAATCAATAACCATATTGAAATAGGGAAAGAATTCTAGATGACTACAACTTTTGTTGGAGAAGAAGAACAATGAAGAATAGCGACAACCTTTGGATTAACTATTTCGGTCTCAATCCTATGCTCTTAATCCAATCCTAGATGTTGCTAATATAGGAGAATAGAAGGCCTAGGTAAATATCCATTTTGCCCCCTTAGAAATATATCCAGAATAAAACTATTCATTTCTTTCCTTCTATAATACAATAAATCAATCAATCAAATCAATTAGTCAATTAATTATTAATCAAATCAATCAATCAATCAATTAATCAAATCAATCTTCATTAACATATGTGATTTCATGTCACAAATCACAACACTCCACCTTGATATAAAATCATATCACTTCAAATGAACTTCCAACACACAAGTCATCTAGATCTTTCAACGATGCCTACTCTCACTTAAACCATTATAAACAGCCACCTTGTGGATTTTCCACATCGACACCTGTCTATCACTTGATCTGAGCCCCTTCCTTGATCACTCCGGATCCCTCGAGCATCATCAACATGAAGACCCATGTCTATACCATCAGCATTGACTAAACTAACCTCTCCACCTTGCGTCGGACTAGGTTCTTCAACCGTCACTCGCCTTCCACAGTCGACTATAGAACTAACCAATCTATACAGGTTTCCCTCCTCCAAGACACCTCTCATCACAACACAACCACCATTCTTCACTCTCAAAACTCATCCTTGAGTATCATAAGTGCAACCACGACAATCCAACTGACCGAGGGAAATGAGGTTATGTGGACTTGCGGGTACATGTCTAACTCTATAGACTTCTCTCACCACGCCATCATGCATACAAAACCGGATAGATCTAATACCACAAACCGATAGTTCTACTCCATTGGTTGTTCTAATCACGTCAAAATTCTTCTCATAAGAAGAAAAACACTTCACATCCTTACAAATGTGAAAACTGGCTCCTGAATCCATCTTCCAAGGATTAATTTTGCTAAACAGGACATCACCAGAAACATCACTAAACGAACCTGCAGCAAGACCAGCCTGTGCCTCATCACTACTACTATCACGATCCGCAACCTTCTTCTTATCCCTTTGATAAGCATGGCAATCTTTGCATATGTGATCTTGCTTATTACAGTAGTAACAAGTGATGACACGTTTATCATTAGCCCCTTTCTTCTTCCTCCTTGTATCTTTCCCCAAGCCCTTTGCTACCATAGCCTAGCCTTGAACTAATTTCAAACCTGACCCTTTTCTCCTTAGTTTTTCATTCAAAAGGCTGCTTCGTACTATTTCCAAAGAGATAGCTGCATTAGCATTGGATTTACTTAATGAAACAACCAAAGTTTCCCAACTTTCTGAAAGCGAACTCATCAGGAAAAGAGCCTGCAACTCATCACAAAAATTGACCTTCAGATTTGCCAATTGATTGATCACATCTTGAAATTCATTCAGGTGCCCTGCAACAGACTTCTCCTCATCCAACTCAGCTGAACAAGCTTTTGAACCAGAAAAGCTTACTTGTAGCACTCCTCGACTCATACAAAGATACCAACTTGTCCTACAAATCCTTCGTGGATTCACAACTAGCCACATGGTGAAACATTGAATCATCTAAATATTAGCGAATCGACACAATCGCCTTTTTAGCCATTTTCTTCAACTTTCCCTCATCCATATTTGAGGGCTTCTCCCCATCTCCATCAATCGGATCATGAAGATCATTGAGGTAAAGCACATCCTCCATCTTAGGTTTCCGGGTCCCCTAATTTCCTCCGTCAAAAATAGTCATCTTTGGAAACGCATATCCGACATCAAAAAAATGATTTTTTTTTTTAAAATCTGAAATCTCTCTAAGCTTTGTGACGATCTAGCTCTGATACCATTTGTTAGGAAAATTGCGTCTTTGCGGAAGCGACCAGGATCTTATTCACCCAAATACTTAAAGATGATTTCGATGAAAGACAACATAGATACGAAATCACATGCGCAAACAAGATACTCCACCCAACCACCCTCTTTATTGATTCAACAATACAAATTTTGTCTACATACAATGTATCTACAACAAAAAATAAAATCAATAACCTTATTGAGATAGGGAAAGAATTCTAGACGACTACAACTTTTGTTGGAGAAGAAGAACAATAAAGAACAGCAGCAACCTTTGGATTAACTATTTGGGTCTCAATCTTGTGCTCTTAATCCAATCCTAGATGCTTCTAATATAGGAGAATAGAAGGCCTGGGCAAATATCCAATTTTCCCTTTAGAAATATATCCAGAATAAAATTATTCATTTTTTTCCTTTTGTGATACAATCAATCAATTAATTAACCAATTAATCAATCAACCAACCAGTCAATCATATCAATTAGTCAACTAGTTAATTAATTAATTAATCAATCAATCAAATCAATCCTCATTAGCATATGTGATTTCATGTCACAAATCACAACAATATGTGTGCGCACACAGAATTGCATGTGGATAACAAGTGTTAGTAACTTTAGTTGTATCTGTGTCACAAAATGATGATTGATGTTGTTTGTGTCTTAAACCATAAGAACAGATTGGTATGCCCAAATCCTTTCATCCAAAACACGGAGTAGTAATGGTTATTTGACAAACTCGCTATTCTTATATAAGAGTAGGATCGTATATTTTCATTATATACTATACAAATTTTTCAATTGAATTCAAAACGTTCAGCCTACAGATGCAACATTTATGATGAGCATTAGTGTATTACATTAGTCATTTATTAATTAAGGGGAAAATTAGCAAATAATTAGTCATGTTGCATCATTGAATTTTTTACTACAAACTTGCATATACTTGAAATATAGTGTTTATAAATAAATTATGTCGATATTTTAAGGATAATAAAAATGAAAATAAAATAATATATAATCTGAACTCACCTTCATGGCCATCAAAAAGTCTGAAAAATGACAAAGTATCGCCATCATCAAGGTCAGGCAATGCGGTATGCAAAAAAAATGAAAAAGATGCAGTATACGTTAAAAAAATGAAAATGAAATAGTATCAGGGGATATTAAAAGCAGAAGAAACTCGTTAATATTGTCATGATGTTAAAATTTATATATAAATGTAATAACTTAAAAATTCAAATGTTTTAGATTAAAAACAATTAATTGAAATTTAACTTAAAAAAATGAATTTGCGATTAAATGTTAATTTAAAACCAATTCAAAATTGACTCTTTTTAATTAACTAATATTGATTCTAAATCCATTTCGTAAACTTATACAGGATAATAAGTAGTTTGGGATTTCGATCGATATCCAAATCGTATTTTGATTAATATTTTAATCTGGAAATTAATCATTTTACAAATAGTCTCAAAATTCAACGAAACCAGTGTCATCGGATCCGACATGGTAAATTATTGTAAGATTTTAAAATTTGCTGTAATCGGACGATCTATGTGATCATGCGATCTCAAGACATTTACTGAAAATTTATTGAATGTTATGTGTAAAATATATCTGTTGAAAAAGAAAAAAATAGAATGAAAAAAAAACCACGAAACACATATTAATCATCAGGAGGTTTTGTACACGCGTCCACTACCTTCTCTCCCTTTTATCTCAAATCCAATCTCCATGCCCTCCCTTCTCCTCCTTTATTTTCGACGTAAAATTTCATTTGAGAAAGGAACCCGTCCCCTTTTCTCCCTCACTTTCTTCCCTTTCATTCACGAATTCATCCTCTTCCCTAAAATCCCCATCACGCTCTTCTTATTCATTTATTTATTTTGAGTTCAAATCTTGACATAAAAACCATCACTCCTCCCTCTACCCTAAATCATAACCCTACCGGTGTGTCACTCTACCCCAAACCAGTGCCTCTAACCTCCTTTCCCTTTCATCAAATCTCGCCATTCCAAAATCGCCACCTTTACCCCGTAGTGACCGCTCACAACCACTCCTAGGGTTCGACAATCTTGTCATGTGGTAGGTGTTGGAAAGTGGTCATTGCTTGCCTTAGCTTAAGTAACCAAGCCATAACCTTTTGGCTGAACAACAACTTGCCTGTCTTAGTCCATGTTGCTTGGGTGAATATTCCGGTATTTACACCCTAAGACAAAAATACCGATGTGGTTGAGGCTGCTACACTAAGCCCAGTCCTGTAGCAGGGCCTCTCGACTCTCGGGGTACGATATCATGTATTTCCTAGAATAGCTGAGAGGAGGTTTAGGGAGATGAAGAGGAAGCTCTTATGGAGAAGAGTTCATTTCAGGTGGGATTGTTGGATTCCGTCGAAGAATGGAGAAGTCATCGGTGATGGAAAGATTCGGCTGAGGGGTTGAAAGCTTCAGGGAAAAGCGAGTGTTTAAAGTGGGGAAGAAGGGTTTTTCTACTATTAGGGTAATTAAAATTTTAATTAAATTAATGATGCGTGTTAATTTATTCAATTCATTTGATATCTTAGGAACGCAATATCACGCTCACTCGAGGTCCAAGTCCTTTGTGGACAGTCGCATTGCAATCATAAAGGAATAGTCTACATGCTTGATACAGGTTGATGGAATTCTGAATCTTTTGGAATTTATGCTAGAATCAAACACTTGTTTGGTTTTAGTTTAAATCTGATCTCTTTGCCAATAACTCAATCAAGGGAAAGGTTATTTGTGTCACTCTTGTTAACTAATTTGCATAGAAATAAAACTAGATCGAGAGCTTGCAGCCATGGCTGCCAACCCTAAATCCTTCTTGAACCCAATTTTTGACGACAATCCCAACTCCAAGGTGGGATCTTCTTCCTCCCCCCATCTCCTCTCCTTCTCCACATCTTCCTCATTCCACTCCTAATTTCTTAGTGGATGAGGAGGGATTCACCAGAGTTGTTAACCGCAAGAAAGGATTCAAATCTTTTCAAAATCCAAATGTCCATGTTCATGTGAAGAAAGGGACAGGGTCATCGAATGAGTACCCATTTAAAGCAAGGCAGAAGCCTTATCCTCCCTCTAATGGAGCACGACAGCAGCCAAGAAGTCAACCTAGAATGTCTCAAGATCCAAATAAAAACCCAATTGGATCTTCTCAAGAACTTCCTCAGGCATCTAAAAATAATATAGGTAATAATCTGAAGGCTTCATCTAAGGCGGATCTGATTAAGAAAAGTAATCAAGATACAGAATTTGATTTTAGTTTCATTCCCCCGTATGAAACAATCAGAGAAGATAAGATAGTTGTGGCTTCTGAGGCAGCCTGTATTCGTACAGAAAGCAAATGGGCTATGTCTGTCGTAGCTTACGTATTTGGAAAATGACCAGCGTATCACTATTTCAGAAATTATGTTGCCCGAACATGGAATCCTAGTGGTTCCTTTGAGATTTTTACAAGGGAAAACGGGTTTTTCATTCTCAGGTTCACGAATGCAGAAGATAGAGAAAAGCTTCTACAAGGAGGACCGTATTTTATCAATGGGAAATTGATTATATTAAAGAAATGGTCCAAGAAATCAGTTCTTGATTGGGACATCTTGAGCACTATGCCCATATGGATTCGTCTTCCAGAACTGAATCTACAATTATGGGACAAAGAAATTTTCAGTGCCATAGGGAGTCTTGTTGGAATCCCATTGAAAATGGATGAGCAAATAGCGAAGGAAACTCATCTGAGTTACGCTCGCCTACTTGTTGAAATAAATGCAGACGCTGAATTGCCTAATGATGCCTCGTTCTACTTGCATGACGGGGAATATATCTCTCAACAAATTATTTACGAGCAAATACTAGTTTGTTGTACAATTTGCAGGATCTTTGGTCATTCCACTGATGGTTGTTTTAACAACAAAGATCAGAGTGAGTAGCCAAACGAAAATGCAAATCGTGAAAACAGTACCGATGTTAACAAAGAATCTCATTCAGGTAACAGTAACATCGATACAACAACATCTGATATGAGCTCATCAATTCCTGAGAGAAACAACGTTAACCCCTCGCAATCTTACATGGAGAATGTTGAAGATGACATGAACATAGATGCCTCCAATCTTCATTCGAATGAAGGTAAAAATTCTCAATGTCAAACTGCACAACAAACTAAGTCAACTGCAGTGCCTACAGAGAAACCGCAGTTTACAGAATCTCCAAATAAGAAATTGGGAATCAATTCTGAAATTCCCACAAGTGCAGAGGGGATTAAAACTTCAAACAATAACATAAACAAAGCAGAAGAGGGATCCTATTCTAAACAGGTCATTGAGCCCACGCCCCCTTCAATGGACTCAAGCATTATTACAAATTTATCAAATAATTCTGCTAAGCCTATTGGAAATTTCTGCAATGATCTTCTTGTTGCTGATCCCATCTATACCAATGTGGTGTTATTAGCTAATGGCCTTGCCCCCTCTAGATCTGCAATCACTCTAGAAAACATACAGGAGGCAGTAAACCAGACAATAGCAGCAGCTAAACCCTCCAGGCCTGTCTCACCTGTACCAAAGAAGAAAAAAGGCAAAACCAAAAGTCTAACAGACATTGTTACAGCAGAGGAAACAGAAGAGGACAAAGATCATGATTTCAGAAGGAAATATATCAGTAGGAATGCTAAATGGGATAAGCAATTAAAGCCTACTGATAAAAGCAGCTACAAAAAGAGTGGTAAACAGTTGGGAGTAAAGGTGGACAGCAAAAAGCACAACAGTCCTCCTTAGGTACAATGTATCCTTTATTAAATTATTACGTGATTTTTTGTTATGCTTTGATTGCTGTGTGATATCTACGATGTTATATTTGTTTCTATTTTTTTCTCACCTTGTAAGTTCTTTATAGTTAAGGAAATGGACAGTTTGGCTGAAGTCACTATTAAGTTTCAAAATAGCCAAAACATCCTTATCGAAAATGGTATGAAAATTAAGTCCCTATAATTAAGTTAACTAATAATTTTATAAATTTATGAAATTATTCTATGGATAGTTGCAAACATTAATGCAATTATATCAAAAAACAATGGAAATTTTTGCAATTATTGAACGAAAATTTGTAGAAATTTCAACAATTATTCACCAAAAACTTGCGGATCTGCAATTTTTTGAAAAAACATAAATTTCCGCAATTATCCACCAAAAATTGCAGAAATATCCATAATTTTTCAAAAAGATTGCAGACATTTTTTTGTATAATTGCATAAATATATGTAATTATTCACTGAATAATTGCAGATTCTTGTGCAACTATTCACTAATTAAATTCTAGGGACCTGATTTACTGTAATGACCCGCATTGGCAGAGGTATTATGATTAATTTATTTAATTATATCAATGGTGGGTTAGAGAATTTAATGGTTATGGAATTAAATAATGATGAATATTTAATTAAAATAATAAATTAAATAATATATTTAATTCTGAATAATCAGAATTTGTCGAAATGACGATATGGTGTGAACCAGATCATCTGTGATATTTAATTCAGTTTAGAATTGAATTTGAATAACGAATATATTCAATCGTCGACAGTTGAATGTATAGTTTATAATATAATTATAAACGAGCTCGAAATGGCGCTGCAGTTCGTAAATTGGCGATTCGAACTTCAACTGAATGTACAGGATTCGTTTTAAATCGGATTTCTGTGAAACAAGAAACGTGTGGAGCTGGTGGAGTATACCTTTCTAGTGGAAGAGAAAAATCGGGATTTCATCATGTAGATTTTGATGTATGTCCAAATCAAATTTCAGAAAAGTCGCTGTAGAATTCCTTTATAATTTGCGACGCTTTATATACGTTATAAAAGGGTTTTCGATATAAATTGAATACCGAGATAATCTGAAATCTGAAATATCAAACTGTAAATTCTGATATGATATTCTGGAGCTGTACGATATCATATGTAAAGATATACGATAATATAAATTTATTTATATTTAATTTAATAATATTTAAATATATTTATATATTTAAATGAGTCATCCAGAGCTTTAAAAATAGCCGGTTTTGCAAACGAAGTCGGAATTCGACGAAACCAGTTTTGTTGGATCCGCAATATCAAATAGTTGTTAGATTTCCAGTTTCATGATTTTTAGAGTAACTGTGTGGTCGTACGGATTTTTAGAGTGAGAAACAGTCAGTATTTCGACGGTTAAAAATACGCTGTGTGAGCATACGGAGTCGGAATTCGACAAAACCAGTTTCGTTGGGACCGTAATGTCGAACTGAAGGTGCATGTCCAGTTTGGTGATTTTTGGGTATCGTATGTTGTCATAGAGATTTTTAAAGACCAGAAACGAGAATAAAATCACTAGAATAAATAAAATAAAATAAAAAATATATATCCCACTTCATTCTCTGATCATATGGGAGGCCACACACACATCATTTCCGACCACATATCCTACCAACCACCGCAACAACTATATAGGACCGCATAAGCTCTTTACAGTAAGAAATTTCCCAAAAGAAAAATACAAAACAAAATCCACAAATTCCTATAAATCCTGAAAATAAATTCGTTGAATCCAGCGTCCAAAGAGCTTCACGCTGATGCTATTCTTGCTGGGTGCGATCTCGTTCTCCGAGTGGCCAAATCAGACGATGCGAACTAGGGTTCGACAAATACTGAGATACAAGCATCAATACTTGTTTTTAATGTTGTTTGTGGGTTCAGGATGAGATTCCGCACCTGGTGTGCTTTTTGTGTGGGTTTCGGTGATGAGAAACGTCGGTGGTTCACGGTGTCTGCTCGAAGTCGCGGTGATGGGCTGGCGATCGAGTGGGGAGTGATTGGTACCGGGCTGTTCGGATTTGGAAGGAGATAAAGGTGGTATTGTTTGTTTGGTGAACGGTGATGGGATGGTGGAACGGTGTGGGAAGGGAGTTCGGTTAATGGTGAAAAGGGAAATACTGGAGTCGCGTTTAGGATTTGGGAAAGAAGGGGTGAAGGCCGACGGTATTAAAGGTGCGGACGTGGGCTGTTAAGGGTAGTGGGCCGGTAGAGGAAAAGGTGCGGACGTGTTCTGTTTGATCTGACAGGTATGAAATGGGCGGTCTTCGTGAAGCGATCTACGATCACCCAAATACTATCATTCCCTTTTCTGGTTCTGGGCAGACCATCAATGAAATCCATAGAAATATGTTCCCACTTCCAACCAGGAACTTCTAGTGGTTGTAACAATCCAGCCAATTTCTGTTGGTCGCTTTTGACTAGCTGGCAAGTAGGGCATCGGCTAACATATATAGAAATGTCCCTTTTCATAGCCTTCCACCAGAATGTTCGTTTGAGATCGTTATACATTTTGGCCACACCAGGATGGATACTCAGCTTGGACTTGTGACACTCGTCCAACACTTCCCTTTTTAACTCTGGGACGTCGGGAACACAAATCCTTCCTTTGAATCTCAGGGTCTCGTCGTTACCTATTTGAAAATACGAGGGTTCGCCTTTCTGAATCCTTTTAATCATATCCTTAATAAAGTTATCCTCCTTCTGAAGAATAGATATTTTGTCAATCAAGGAAGTCGTGATAATAAAGCTGGTGATCATTACATTCTTTCGGCTCAGCGCATCGGCCACGACATTGGCTTTCCCGGGAGTATATATAATTTCAAAATCGTACGCTGCAAGGAACTCTAGCCAACGTTGCTGCCTCAAATTCAAGTCCTTCTGTGTGAATAGATACTTTAACGACTGATGATCTGTAAACAGTTCAAATCTCTCACCCAGAAGATAGTGTCTCCAGATTTTCAAGGCGAATACGATAGCCAACAACTCAAGATCACGAGTTACGTAGTTCTTCTCGTGCGGCTTCAGCTGACGGCTAGCATAAGCAATCACCTGACCCCTTTGCATTAACACTGCGCCAAGACCTTCTCTAGAAGCATCAGTCCAGACTTTTAAATCTTGGTTGCCATCGATGATGGTTAACACTGGAGCAGTCGTTAGTCTTAACTTTAGCTCCTCAAAAGCCTCCTCACTTTCTGGAGTCCACTTGAATTTAGAGTGCTTCTTTGTAAGCTTCGTTAAATGACCAGATATCTTCGAAAAGTTTTTAACGAACTTCCGGTAATAGCTAGCTAATCCGAGAAAACTGCGGACTTCAGTGGGGGTACTGGGCTGTTTCCAATTCTGAATAGCTGTGATTTTGCTTGGATCCACAGCAATTCCTTCTTTCGATACGACGTGGCCCAGAAATTTTACTTCATCTTGCCAGAAGATACATTTGGAAAATTTGGCTTTTAATACATTCCGTCTCAAAATTTCCAGAACCTGTTCCAGATGCTTTTCATGTTCGGCCTTTGACTTAGAGAAGATTAGGATATCATCAATAAAAACCAGAACAAATTTATTCAAAACTCCTCTGAATACTCTGTTCATTAGATCGACGAAATAGGCTGGAGCGTTACATAAGCCGAACGGCATTACTAACCACTCGTAGAATAAGTTGGGACCTCTGAATGCTGTCATTGGAACACACTCTTCGGCAATTCGAAGTTGATGGAAACCTGTAGCTAGGTCCATTCGTGAAAATACTTGTGCTCCATTTAATCGATCTAACAAATCATCAATCCACGACAATGGATATTTGTTCTTTATTGTCTGCTTGTTCAGATCACGATAATCCACACATCGACGTCGAGTACAGTCAGATTTTGGGACAAACACCACTGCTGCACCCCAATCAGAGAAACTAGGCCTGATCAGGCCCTTCCATACTAGCTGTCGTGTTTGATTGTCTAATTCCTCTTTCTCTTTCAAGGACATTCTTCGAATAGCATGAACTACCAGCCTTGCATTCGGAATCAAAGCAATCTTGAAATCTATTTCTCTCTGCGGAGGCAAGCGAACAACTTCTTCGAACACATCCGCATAATCTTTGACGACAGGAATATCTTTGATGAGGTCGGGAATATTCTCTGCAACTTCAGGGATATTTTCTATTTGGGCTAGAGAAACATTCAAAGCTGCCCAGAAGTCCTTTCTATTTGAAGTCGGGCCTTCGCATGGTATGGTTATATAATTCCTCGATTGTGCCTTTGCCTTAACAACTCTCTCGGCGTATCTAACCTCTGCTTCATATTTGGTTAGCCAATCCAATCCCAGAATAATATCGAATTCATTAAAATTCATGACGATAGAGATAATAGGAAATTTATAGCAAGAAAAAGAGACAGATACTGCACAAATCCAACTGAGATTGATGGAACCCCCAACTGGATTTTGGACAGTCATTGGTTCTTTGAGCTTCTTCAACCTCAAATCTAACTTCTTGACCGCACTCTTTGCAATAAAACTTTGTGACGCGCCTGTGTCAAACAGTACTTTAACTGGAATGTTCCTGACATTGAGCGTGCCTTCTAAAACATCAGGCCTTTCCTGAGCAGACGAAGATGGAGGTACTTCTACCACTTCATTTACATGCGCTGCTTTGGACTTCTTAAGTTGCCTGCAGTCCTTTTCAAGATGGCCTGTCCGACGGCATTGAACGCACTTCCTATTTTCCTGAAAATTTTTCTTGGATTTAGACCCACCATCCTTACGTCTGTTCGAAGATCTGCAGTTCCTCATCGAATGCCCTTGCTGTTTACACTTTAGACAGACGACTGCCTTTACCTTCTTCTGACCGACCTTTGGTCTCTTTCTGACCTCAGCCTTTGTACTTGCCTTAGTCTGCACACTTGTCTCTGGGCTATCAACCTCGAATTTTCTTTTGCTGCTAGAACTGATTTCTTCTTCGTCTCGCAACATACCTTTCCTATCGAGATCTTCATACTGATAAGCCATATAAATCATTTCTGAGAAAGGAAGCTTCACATTCCTCATCACACTATTCTGAAATTTTCTATGAAGCCCGTGAATAAATCTAAGATTTTTCCTCTTTGGGTCTTTAATCAGATGAGGAGCAAAGTGAGAAAGTTCATTGAATTTCTTATGATATTCTGGGATAGTCATATCACCTTGTATCAGATAAGAAAATTCATCGCATAATCGCTCAGTCGCTTCTGGAGGAGTAAATTTTTCTAAGAAAATCATTTTGAATCCATCCCAGGTGATATCACCTTCTGGATTATTCTCAATAACTGAATCCCACCAGAACAAAGCTTCATCTTTGAGTGCCCAGGATGCCAGCAATCTTTTCAGGTCATCCCTCAGCTTTAAACCATCAAA
The DNA here is from genome assembly GCA_030737875.1 of Allium sativum. Classification (NCBI taxonomy): domain Eukaryota; kingdom Viridiplantae; phylum Streptophyta; class Magnoliopsida; order Asparagales; family Amaryllidaceae; genus Allium; species Allium sativum. The sequence goes on from CM060919.1 coordinate 296,045,973, forward strand.
GACCTTTTCAGCCGAACGAATCCAAGCCTGTGTCTTCATAATAGATTCTTCACCTGAGAACGGTATTCCACCCATATTTCGATATTTGATTAATAGGGCCTCAATATCCGGTTCTGCATTCCTTCTGTTTCTGACACTCATTTTCTAGTACTTCTGCAAATAGCAGATCAAGTGTCAAGTCAACAGAAAAGATATTTTAAAATATAGAAACAAATACTTAAATGTACATGCGTCTTTCGAGGTGTTATTTCATTCTGCTACTCCTACTAGGATATTACTGATCCTATCTGTATAGAGTGACCCATCCTAGAACACTTCTGGTTCTATTTCTGACGAGTTCGTTAATATGTTATATTCCAGCACTAAGCTTAACCAATGCTCTGATACCAAATGAGACGACCCCAAACCCCGTACTGACGGCGGCAAGGGTTATCCGTGGAATATAACACATAAACAGATAGTAGCAGAACAGAAATAAATAAATACACCAGATAATGAACAATAGAATACACTGGATAAGAGTAATCATCAGAGTTACACAGTATACAGGATCATACTTAGTACAAATACAGTTCAACTATACATATATGTCTACAGCGGAAAAACAAACATAATGTACAATAGGAGCTGAACAGCATAAAAAGAGATAAATGATAGAATCCATCTTCAGCTCCAGCTATCCAGAAAGAACCAGCTAAACCTGAATACAAGGCTGCCCGTGTAGAAAAAGGGGCACCCGAGTTTGAAAGTGAAACAAACTACGAGTCAGTCATGGGACTGGTATGAGAAATCTATTCAATACATTTAATATATGGCTAATCACAGGACCACGCCACTTTTGTGGAACGGGTTTACTCCATCGGATTTCCAGTGCTTTAAAACAAATCTTTCTTTTAAACAACGCAATGCATTTTATAAAAATGAAGCCATTATAAGACTTAGTTCCTATCACACAATGCAACGCAAACCGGAGGATAGAGTTTTTACCTTATAACAGCCAAGATATGCTTGATACGAATAAAACAAAGGCATTTGATATTATTGCTAGTGTTTATATGTTTTGAAAACAATTTCAAATCATAACTATCAATCATAGACGGTATTAATGCCCCATACCACTATGTCGCCATATATAGGTATACAATCAAAACCGCACGATGTCGTATTTGGAAATTGGATTCCCGTCATGAACCAAGGCAAAAGATAGTCCTTACCGAATTCGAGACAATCTAGCCTACCATGTCTCAGGATCAGAACGTATCGACCCTTGGAGCGACAGGGCCGGTCCACCGATGTGGATTAAAATGCCTGAGCAATACGTTTCCCCGCCCTTTGGGGCGCAAACGAGCCAACGAATGACCCCATCGGACCCGGATCGTCCGATCAAACCGAGGCGCCTCGCAACAGCAACAACCACACAGGTGAAAAGTATATAAATGCCAGGGCTCGTAGGTCACTGACACCACCCTAGCTAGAAAGAAACGCATGCCCTCCCTGAGGTCCTTCTCCCGTTTCTGGTTCATACCAGGGTGTGAGGCTCGCGAATCCACATTATACACAAAGCTACGCCACACAGGCGGTGCTTTGATCATCACCACAAGACTTTGCTTTTCAACAAAAGCCCTGATCATTTGCCACTTAGGCATGCCACACTAGCAATTCATGCCATGCGACTGATGTCCATCGATATACAACCTCTGAGCTCGTGCGTCTCAGAGAAGGGCGTTAAGCAGAAGAATAAATTCTCCGCCGCCAAACAGATGTATATTTAACAGAGATCAATCAACACAGAATAAAATCCAATGTCAGACACACAGTCCATTTACAAGTCCGTTCTGGGTCTGAACGAAACCGGAGGCACTAAATACCTCGCAAACCCATCGATCACCACGTACGTCTGGACGATCACCACTCGTTATCCATATTTCGGGATGCCTCCCAATCAGGACCTCGGTTACCATCCAAACGAGGTGAAGATCTCCGGTCTTCGACCACCGTCTTCATCTTCGAATTTCAATCGTCGGTCAATTATTCGAAATGAGAATTAACTCGGCCTTTCCAAATAATTCACGTATATTTAGAATTTCAAATCAATTTATTTCAATGGTTAAATCATTCGACAACACCAATTTTGTTCTTTAATGTAATTTTCACACCAAACACATTCAACCATCAAATACCACATAAATCGAGCAAATTCAGTTTATTTCCATTCTATATCGTTTATGATATTTTATAACGATTTATCACTATTTTTATTTATTTTAAAATAACCAATTTATTCAAAACGACGCTTCGGGCCATAACGCGGCCGTGGCGCTGTTTTTCTTCAGATTTGATTTACACATATCTGAAAATATAACCGTTGGATCTTCACACAATTTACATCATTAGAAAGGTCTTTTCAAAACGAATCCAACGGTTCTAGTTTCGGGAAAATCCGACGGTCGGATCTCCCGGTACAATCGTTTGTATTTTCGATTTCAAAATACGAACTACAGCGTCGTTATTCGATTAAATATATTTATATATATATATAATCGATTATGGCGCTGTTTTTCTTCAGATTTGAATTAAACATTCCAGACAATCCAACCGTTGGATTTTTACAAAGTTGGTGCCGTTTGAAAGATTTTTCCAAAGCGAACCCAACGGTTGCGATTTCAGGAAAATCCGATGGTCGGATCTCCCGTACTAATCGTTTGAAATCACGGTTTCAAAACACGAACTGCACGGCCACGTTTCGTTTTAATTTTATTTATATTTATATATTTATATTAATATAGTTCATTCAACAATTTCAATATCGTTTTCACTTCAAATATTTCACTAACGCCTTTAAATTTTGGAAAATTTCGCCATAACCTCCTTTGTACGGAGGGGCTGGGAAAATTCCCAAATAGCCACACGGACGTCTCATGTCAAAAAGAAAAAGAAAAAGCCAAGCGGCTAGCCAACAGGCTCATAAAATCATCACCCAAACAAAATAGTAAATGTGTACCTATTTGTCGGGCACAAAAATTTTATTCCTCTTCGAAGGCCCCTTTGCTATAACCTGTTCAAATAAATACGCATGTACAGATATACAGTTCTTATCACTTATCATTTTCCATTCAACTTCGTGTTTTATTCCATTTGGTTCAAAAACACCGTTCATTCTAATGTTGCATGCATAGGCAAAAATCATATCATTAGCTAATTAATGAATATTTCAACTCATGCATATTTATTTGAACGAGTGACTATTTTTAACACTTCACATTTCAACAATTCAAGTATATAATAAGAATGTGATTTTTTTATTGTAAAACAATTCATTTCAAAACACTATTATTTTATATAGTTCATATAGGTGATAAAAATAGAATTTTCATTATAAAACAATTTCTTTTAAAATGAGATTATTTTACATAGTCCATATAGTTGATAAAAGGTGATTTTTATATTTAAAACACGAATACCATTCAACACATGTATTTCTAATCAACGAATGAATATCGATTCAACACATGAAGGTTTTCTATAGTTTCTATATATAGATAAAAATGTGATTTTTATATTTAAAACACGAATACCATTCAACACATGAATTTCTAATCAACGAATGAATATCGATTCAACACATGAAGGTTTTCTATTCAACGAATAAATATAGTTTCAGCAAATGAAAATAATTCAAACACATGAATATTATTCAAAATTTCGGCAGCATAACGGCAGGGTAGTTAAAACCGGGACCGTCCCTAGTACGGCTCCTCGCTCTACCTTAAAACCTCGCGGTTTTTGACAATGGGGATCATGCATCTAGTTCGCACGCAGGCGGCATGTATATATTTATTTCATTTCCACAAACTAATCCTATGTGGTTTCAACCAAATATTTCTCAACCACAAATGGGTATTTTTCAACCACCATCAATCAATATCAACCACAAACAATCCCAAACAACCATTCGCTATCAATCAATTTTCACACCAATCACAACCAATAAATATCGTCCATGGTTTGTGGACGAGGGGCTTATATATATATATATATATATATATATAGCAATTCACTTCTATTTCAACACATATATAATTTTTACAACGCATATATAACTTATACATCGAACGTACAACTTATACAACGCTTATACATGAGGTGTACAACGCTTATATAACCCATACATCAACTATATAATTTATACATCGTCGTTTCCCATATCGTTTATAAATTAGAAATCTCACATTGGGTTCCACTCCACCAAAAATAGCAAAGGCTCAGAAAAATATGCGGTCTCTTCTAAAATGTAGAAGACATCCACACGAGTCCACTGTCTCTTGTTTCACTGAATTTCGATCACATAGCAAAAAGATACGATTTTTACAAGGTTTGCAACGATTTAAAGGTGTTAAAATCAGTTCAGAATATATAAGTCGTTACCTGCTTGTAATCTTCGAAACTAGGTTTACGATTTTCGCTCAATCCATTGCGCTAGGTGACGATCGGAGCACACCACGTTGTCGAGCTCCGAAACCTGCGCCAGAGGATCCCCACGCCGTTGAACTCGTCGGTGATCTGGAGGAGTGGCGGTGCGCTAAAGGCGCGAACTTTGGAGAGGTCGTTCTCTTCGATGGTGCGACGATAGGGGGTGAAGTCGGTGTGGATTTGAAGAGGGGGTAGAGAGCTTCGAAAAGTTGAACTGGGGTAGAGGTCACCGATGAAGGGATCGATCGGATTTTGGCCAGGAAGAAGGGAGCTTCTTTCGCTGTCGATCGCGTTTAACGGGGGCGGTTTCTGATTTTTTTTATTTTACTTATGAAAGAATTTTCCTATTGGTCGATATATATATTTATTCAAAAATTGGGGTTTTCTTAAATGGACTCAAAATCAAACCCAACGACTGTCGTCCCTAGCGTTTTACCCCCATTCCGAACACAATGGGATATGTCTCGAAGGCCCATTCGAATGTTTCAGTCAGTTTTCCTATAAATTAAAATATAAAACATTCAATATTTGATTTGAACGTACATTTCAATTTGCCAGGGCCACAAACTGATTCGAAAAATTCCAGAAAAATAAATCTAGCTATGTTTTGACGATACGGTCCCAACAAAACTAGTTTCGTCGAATTCTGAGACCGTTTGCAAAAAGGCCCATTTCTGGTCGATCCAATTTAACTGTAATTGACCAAAACACGTTTTCTTTTGCCACGCTCACATACTAGCTTCAAAAATTATGAAATTTGAAACCTAGCAATAACTTCACATCCCGGATCCAACAAAAGTGGTTTCGTCGAATTCCGAGGTCGTATGCAAAATGGCCAATTTCACGGGCTATATAAATTCCATAGCGACCTTTCTGAAAATTCATTCGGCCATAACTTTTGCTTTCCGCTATGAAAATTCGATTTTTCAAATTCGTTAGAAAGGTATTCACTAACAGATTTAAATATTTTTGGTTTCGCTAAAATCCGTTTTGTTTTGCACCCGGTACAGTCCGACAAAGTTTGAATTCAATTTTTGAAACTACAGCGCCATTTCAGGCCTTGTTTATAATTATAATTAATTATATTCGTTTTCAATTGTCGATTCAAACTCAGTTTTCATTGCTATTATTTAAGATATTTATTTTAAATATTTAAAATCCATTATTTTAGCCAATTTAAAATTTTTAAATTGGTTCAGATTTTCTGGGTCGTTACACAATGGTAAATGGTTAAGCATCAATGTATTGTACAAAACTGGTTTATAAATTGAGTTGATAAGCAGATTGGTTGCACAATAGACAACAAATTGACATGAGTTTCGAAAATTCTGAGATGTGAAAAAAAAAGTCACATTATTTGAGAAAGAAATATGAGTTTCCATGTATGATAGTATTAGCATACTCATTTTACAATGCCGAATTATTGCGTTACAATTGCATATTGCAAAACAGTGAAGGACATATAAGTGAAGAAAACAAATGTTATTTTTTTTATTTCACTACTGCATTGTACTAACTTATCTTGGGTTTCCTGGTTATAATGTAGAAAAAGGGCAACAGATTCTTCGTCAAATTTACAAAAATGTCAGTAATATAAATAGAATAATGGAAAACAAATCTGGAACCGATTTTGTACTAACTACAGTTAAACTACTAAAATGACCAAAGTTAACGTATTTGAATATGCAAATGTTTGCCATGTATATCCTTTTTTTTACAAATATATACTTTATTCATATATTGCTTGTGCTTTGATTGTTTTCTATGCCATTACCGAAATTTCTATCCACAAAACTACTCACCGGATTTTGTTCACTTATCTTGCCTTAAACCTGTAGATTTGGGCATATATTTCATGATATTTGGTACACACTTGAATAAACATATATACCCATTGTTTACTTGATTAAACATCTTGCATGCTACTTTAGTTTACATACCCATTATGTGCGTGTAAAATTTGATTCATGCACCTGTTTCACAAACACACTCTATTGCATTAGATTTGATGCATGCATGACCAGAGCTGAACTGAACTGTCCCATTTACTAATAATATATGTATTGTGTGGCTGTGGAAAATATAAAAAGAAAAGTTGCCTTGCTCACCGGTATGGTTTTAAATTTCGAGCTGTTTCTCAAGCTATTTTGTTTTTGTACCTCTGTTTCTTCTCACTTTTCATTTCATTCTTGCTGCCCTATTTTGATTGCATATTTGTGCACACTCTGTGACTTTCTATCGCACTTGTTTTTTCTTGCTTGCGGTATGCTAAGGCTGTGTACATCTGTATATGTACATGTGTCTACCTGCAGGCTTTCGGGACCATTTGTACCTGAAATAAACTGAGATGTATAGATATTATACTTGATTTTAAATCGATGCTACCTTAGATCTATATCTAGTTTAAACTGATTTGAACGGACACTATCTAAAATTTTAAGCTGATATTGAACAGATACTACACATGTGTATACTTGACATTGTGCATATGATAATTTGGATGATTAGAATTAACTATTATATTTAGTTTTTATTGAAGTTAATTTACTTGAACAAAGATTAATCCCGACTCGAGTGTTTTATGTTTTTGCATGAAACGCTCGGGTCAGACCCGAGTGTTGTAGATTTAATGATCTCAGCTATTGATGTTGGAGGTACGTGAAGACGCGCGTGCACACATTTACAAATCTATAATTTTCGTATATTTTTTTAATATAAAATATATGTATTTGAGCTTCCACTGTGTAAAATAACGTACAACTCTGATATTTTGTGTAAAATGCATCCGCTATAAGATATTGTACTTTATTTATTTTGTGATTTCTGAGTTTAATTCTGTTTAAACCCGTAAACTAAATAACAATCTATCATTTCGAGCGGTTTAACTACTGACTTGAAGTGATGGAAAAAGCAGGTCGTTACAGTTGGTATCAGAGCTTTGATTTACACAAAGCTTATCTTATGGAGTTTAATAAGAATCATTCGCTAGAAATTACACTAGCGAGAGCATAATTTGAAATATAAATGGTTATGAAACTAATACTTTGAAAGAGTAGCACAGTGGAAGCGTTTTGAAATTAATAAAATTTGAAACAAATTTATTTTGAAATTGATGGATTATTAAAATATTTATTTTATCTTATATTTGGAGATGGTGTATTCTTATTAAAAGAATTTTGAGTATTTATTCGATGTCAAGGTTGGACTATTAAGTATGTAAGATACTGAATATATGCCTAGCTAACGTATATACAAAGTCTTGTCTGTACTAAATAGATATGGAATCACAATCTGGTCGCTTGGAGATGATTTTGGTGATTGTCATGACATCACCAGTATTTCTTTTCGAGTTTCGAAAGTGGGATGACTATATGGTTCCGATAGAAACATCAAGAAATACTTAGACTTATTATTCTGATAAATATTCGAAAATGATTTGGATAAATTTTAATGAAAATGATTTTGTAAAATTTACATGAACTTGGGTAAATGATCAAAATTTAAATAAAGTTACGTTATTGTGAAATATAAGTAGAATTTACAATTGAATGTTTTAAAATCAAATTGAAAAGTGAATAATGAATGATGAAATTGAAAAAATTGTGAACTTTAAAAATTTAGAACGACAAGTGAATGTTAGAATTAAATTGAAAATTTAAAACTTGAATAAAATGGAAGAAAAGGAAACCATCTTTAAATTTTACAACGAAAAAAGTGAATATTTTGAAATTTGAACTAAAGTGAGTTAATTAAAGAAATTTCATAGCTACATCGTTTACCCCCTTAGCCTTAAGAATGCATAGTTCTTTTGTTCATTTTGATACGTTCACTTTATTTTACTTGTTGTTGTTTTACCTTCCTACCCTTGTTTTATTCATATTTGTGCTTTCATTACTACTCAATTCATGTCCTTGTACCCTTTTGTTTACCGTGTATCAGAATTAATTTAAAATAAAGTGGGATTAATAATATAGTTTGGATTTGAAACAAACATTTGAACGTTGAATTATGACAACTGTTGGCAATTGAATTTCCAAAGTATTTTTTTGTACTTTGTTAATGGAGGTATTGAAAATGAGATGTAAGGGATAATTAAAATGGATTGAAATAGATTTTTTTTTAATTATTTTGAGATATACTGAATCCAACTTATATGAAATGTGTTAGAAATATTTTAACTAGGAAATATTTTGAGATGGTTATTCATACAAATTCAAATGTTTGAATTATATGCTAATTTCGGAAGCTTTTAAAAGAGTTTATCTTTTGTGAATAATGTTCAATTTGAGAAATGATTATTGAAACCATATTATGAAATCAAAGCTGAATTAGCATTGGAATTTCAGACAAATTAAATTAATTCGGAATGGATTATCTCTTGAAATTAGTATTTTTGCTTTACCACTAATATATAAATTACACTATTTTTCCTAATCAAACTATAAAATTTATTTTATTTAAACTATTTTGAATATAAACTTAGCTAACATATTCAACGATTTTATAGAAAACATATTTAGTTTATTTAAACTATTTTATACCAAAACTTATTTATTTTATTTCAAACCTATTTTATATCAAGTGTATTACATTACTGAAACTATTTTAAATTTAACTTAACTAGTTTGAAGATAAAAGTATATTTCCGATCCGAGCAATTTAAGTCTGAAATAATTGAATGTAAAGATTCAACTGAATAACGATATTCGTGACGTGTACCCCAAATCGAATGTGAAGTTTTGATAATGAATTTATTTGTGGATATAAAATTGAATTTGAAATGATATAAAATATCTAAAATCAAATTGAATTTGGTATTGAAATGGAATTTCGAGAATCTTCAATTTTTGGATATTGATATGAAAATTTTCAAAACTTATATACATGAAAAATTTATATAACAATGCGTTGTATTCAAAATTATTGATTTGAAAGGTAATTGATATGAAATGAAATATTATATATTATGGAATTTGTACAAGAATGACATGTTGAAATATGATGTGAGAAATCTTATGTAAATGAAATTTTATATAAGTATGATATACGCGAAGTGAAATGAATATTATGTATAGTATCATATGATTTCAAATCTAAGATATGGGAAGCACCTTCCATTGAAAATCGAGGTCCTACTCGGTAGGACCTCTTGTTGATAATTTTTTATTGCAGTTGTCCAGACGTAATACTCATGAGTTTTCCTTTGAACTCGGCTGCATAGAGAAATTCGCAGGGCTACGAAGGCCTACGGAGATGGATGCTGTGACGGCCCGCCCCGCTCCAACCGACATTTACTCCAAAAGTGCGTTGTATACATGTCCAGTTAGCACGGGACGGATCGTCAAAAGAAAAGGGAAGAAGGAAATGAACTAACAAGGAACCTGTAAAATGTCTCACAACGCATGGAACAAAATATAATAACAACATACTTGACATAAAACAGGTGAGACAGTGCATAAGCTGAAAACAAACTAACATAGCAGCGGAAAATCCAAGTACAGCTTATGATCCAAAGCTAACATTATTTCAACTTTTCAAACTGTCTCAAAAATCAAAGGTAAGATAAAGGAGGTACACTACTAATGCCCAAGTAGCGACCACCAACGACACAGGGAGAATATCTATATATCATACGTGGAAGCCTCCTGCTCGCCTCCGAATCAGCTACTCGCGCATCACCAGCTAACCTGTCTCTAGTCTTCTCGTGCGAGCACCCAGAGTAATAAGAGGAGACATAAAACTCTGGTTCAGACATAAAGCCTGGTATGAGCGATAAGCATCTAAACAGAACAATAATAGGTAGACTAAAACATACCTGAACCTGGACCTGCAACCAAAGAGTTAGCACTACATACTGTACAACACTCTAAGGTGCCATTTCAAATGGTGTAAAGATAACGGGGGTGGGGGTGTTCATGTCATAGTGATGGCAAACAATCAAGCATAGCAACCATCCTCACATCTCTCACTCAGTGCATAAAATATACGATATTCACCACTTCGATCACCAACATACCTTGCTTGATCACTTTGCCCCATGAAGTCATAAATGGCTTCACTGCACTGATACATAGCCACTAATCCTTCGCTATGTCCACTTTGCCCCATGGAGTCGCAATGACCCCACTGCACTGGCTCATAGCCTCACTAATCCTTTACTGTGTCCACTCTGCCCCATGGAGTCACAATGACCCCACTGCACTGGCTAATAGTCTTACTACGCATCACTTTGCCCCTCGAGTCATAATGACTCTACTGCACTGATAATGTAGTCTTGCTACCATCACCTTGCCCCTCGAGTCATAATGACTCTACTGCACTGATAAGTAGCCCATCATCCATTTTCAGTGGTGAATCGAAGTTATGAACGTCGACAACTCCTTAGCACACGTCCCGCAGCAAAGCCCAACCATGAAGTGAACTCATTGGTTCCCAACTGGATCCTGAGCTCTAACTTCCATTTGGACTACCTTTGCATCTCGGATTATTGGTCATCACCGGATCGGTTCAGATTTCCCCCTAATCATCAGTTCGGTTCGGATCGGAGTGCTACTTCTTCGCTGGATCGGATCGGGTCATCATCACCTCAGCAGATCGGATCGAGACTCCACGTCTAGTCGCCATTATCGGTTCGGGTCGGGGTCCTCCAGTTTGCCACGGTTCGGATCGGCTTCTTCTTTCCAATCCTCGTCGAAGTACATCGGTTCGGGTCGGGGTACCATGGCAGATCGGGTCGGATGTTACATGCCACGAGGAGTGCGAATAGATCGAAGAGTGGAGTATGAGAACGGATCGGGTCCTCCTACCGATCCGATCCGGTTCGGATGCCTTCCTGCACTTCTTCCAACTCGCAATTTACGCCACTCGACGTCGTTTTCGACCATTCTACCTATTCTAATCAATCACAGAGCATACCATACAGTCATAGCAACATAGGGAATCAACCACAAACACCAAAACAACAATATGATAGGTTAAAATGGATCAAACCAAGCCAAAACCCCATATTTTCCCTTAAGCATGTTTAGATGAAACTAATGGTATGATTAGCAAAACTTAACCAAATTAACCCAAATTCATATCAGAGGTCTAAAACATCATTTAAGAATTTATAAGTATTTTTCTAGAATTTTACCATGTTTAAATTCGCTAATTAACACTAATTACTCTTAATTAGCCATAATTAGTGAGGAACTATGCAAATCACTCACCTTAGCCACAAATAAACTTTAGATCTAAAATAGATCTCTGATTTGGTGCGAATCCCAATGCTAAACAGCAGCTCTAACATTGATTTGGTGAAGTTCTCCCTTGATTTGATGTTGCTAAGCTTAATCCTTGATTAGAAATGATTTGGAGGTGATTTAGAGGTTGGAGGCCATTTTTAGGGTTTCTAAGAGGTAAGTGGAGGCTAGAAAACTGAAATGGAATGAATCTCTAACTCCTTTCAGCCTCCCCATAACCCTAATCCCGAAATGGGTTATGGGCCCATTCGCTAATCACCCTATTTGGCCCGGTTAAGCAGTTTTTCACCTTCCAAACCTTATTTCAGCCATATCTCCCAAACGGTAAGTCCGTTTGGCTATTATGACCACTCTACGGAAAGATAAACCATCAAACAAATCTAATGAAAGTGGTTTCAGGTCAAAATTCCTTTCCAATCAAAAGTTATGGCCAAAACAAGATCATCTAGGGGCAAAACGGTCATTTAAAAATCGACAAAAATCATGAACATGGGAAATGAGTCAAATGGTTGTTTCCCAAAGTTACGTGACCATACGACTTCATATGGGAAAGAAATAAATATTCTACGATCCTCCGATGCGTAGAATGCGGGTTGTTACATTCTCCCCCTCCCCCCCCCCTTAAGAAATTTCGCCCCCGAAATTCCCTAACCAAAACACACAAAGGGTCCCGCATGCCGATCAACCATAAAACAACAATCAAACATGCAAAACAAGCAAGACAAGTCTATCCTAGCATGCAGAATAACTAAATTACAAAGTAAATCTTACCAGGCAAAGAGTTCTGGATACGTCTTTCTAATGCTCTCCTCTGTCTCCCAAGTACAGTCATTCTCATTCTCGCCCCACTGAACCTTGACTAGCCTCACCGCCTTCCTTCGAAGTTGCTTCGTATCGTGCTCGATAATACTAATCGGCTTGTGGTTCCCAACCGCCTCGGGTTCTACTTCGAAGTTCTCTAACTGATCAGGTGAAATAGTCATATCTGGGTCATGAACGGACTTCCTTAGTTGGGAAACATGAAATACGTTATGAACTCCCGCCATCTTCTCTGGTAAGCCAACTCTATACGCCAAATTCCCAACTTGTTCGAGAACTGGGAATGGGCCAACAAATCTTGGTGCCAACTTGCCTCTCCTGCCAAATCGTATCACGCTCTTCAACAGAGAAATCTTGACAAACACCAAGTCACCAACGGAGAATTTTAAATCTCTTCACCTCTTATCTGCATAACTCTTCTGCCTATCTTAGGCAGCCTTCATTCGTTGTTGAATGGTCTTAATCTTATCTGAAGTTTCCCTCACCACATCTAGTCCAAGCATAAACTTCTCGCCAGTCTCTATCCAACATGATGGTGAGTTGCACGGTCTTCCGTACAAAGCTTCATATGGAGCCATACCGATACTGGATTGGTAGCTATTATTATATGCAAAATCTACTAGATGCAAATGGTCATCTCATGATCCACAAAAATCCAATATACATGCTCTCAAGAGATCTTCCAATATACGATTCACCCTCTCCATCTGACCGTCGGTCTGAGGATGATATGCGATACTGAGATGTAATTCTGACCCTAGAGCCTCTTGTAATCTCTTCCAAAACCCACTAGTAAACAACGGGTCTCGGTCACTCACAATGCTTTTAGGTACTCCATGAAATCTCACTACCCACTTCATATACAATTCTGCTAACTTAGCTGCCGTTCTGGTCGATTTGACTGGTATAAATCTTGCACTCTTAGTCAATCGATCCACAATTACCCAAATGCTATCATGTCCCGATCTAGTCCTTGGTAAACCATCGATGAAATCCATCGAGACTTGCTCCCATTTCCATTCGGGAATTTCTAATGGTTGCAACAACCCACTAGGCTTCTTTTTCTCGGCTTTAACTAGCTGCAATTCATGCATTTGGATATAAACTTCCCACCGTCTCTTTTCATCCCTTCCCGGTAGTAAGTCTGCTTCATGTCTCGATACATCTTATTACCACCGGGATGTATAGTTAGTTTTGAGTGATGACATTCTCTAAGCACTTCATCCCTCAAACCATTCACGTTGGGTACAACTAGTCTTCCATTCTTTCTAAGCCATCCATCTCGATCAAGCCCATACAAATTCATCTCCTCACCGTCGATGTCCATCTCTAACTTGGAGATGATTTCCAATAGATTAGGATCGTCCCTCTAGCTGGAACCAATCCGCTCTATCAAAGTGGGTCTAATCGCCAAATTAGCTAGCATGACTGGATCCAATTCGCACTTTGGTCTGAAATCAAACCCTGCGATATACTCCAGTTGCTTCCATACAAGAAACATAGCCCCTAAACTGGCATGTCTCCTACTCAAGGCATCGGCTACCGCATTACCTTTCCCAGGTGTGTATGCGATATCAAAATCATACGAAGCAAAGAATTCTAACCATCTCTACTGACGGAGATTCAGATCTTTCTGAGAGAAGAGATACTTTAACGATTTATGATCGGTAAACAACTTAAATCTTTCTCCCAAGAGGTAGTGTCTCCACATCTTTAATGCGAACACAATCACTGCCAGTTCCAAATCATGGGTAGGATACTTCTTCTCATGCGGCTTTAGTTGCCGACTAGCATAAGCTACAACCCTACCTCCATGCATCAATACAACACCTAGTCCGGTACCACAAGCATCCGTGTATACCGTCATCTCTTCATTCCCTTTCGGAATGACTAATACTGGCGCACGCGTCAACTTTTCCTTTAGACACTTGAATGCATTCTCACACACTCCGTTCCAGACGAAGGTCTGATTCTTCTTAGTCAACTGAGTCAACGGTGCTTCTATCTTGGAGAAGTCCTGGATAAACTTACGATAATATCCAGCTAACCCCAAGAAATTTCTTACATCTGTTGCATTCTTGGGCATAGGCCAATCCTGTACCGTGGCCACCTTCGCAGGGTCCACGGCAATACCATTCTCTGAAACAACGTGGCCAAAGAATCTCACTTCCCTCCTCCAGAAGTGACACTTAGAGAATTTCGCTTTCAATTGGTGTTTTCTCAACACCTCCATCACTATCCTTAGGTGTCCCTTGTGTTCCTCCTCTATCCTCGAGTAAACAAGGATGTCGTCTACGAACACAAGAACAAACTTATTCAACTGATCTCTGAATACTCGATTCATAAGATCCACAAATGTAATGGCGCGTTTTGTAAGGTATAATAATTAAGTTATTTAATTATTTAAATAACGAATATATTAAATAAACGATAGTTGAACGTATAATTTATAATATAATTATAATCGAGCTCGAAATGGCGCGGCAGTTCGCTATTTGGCGATTCGAACTTCAACTGAATGTACAGGATTCGTTTTAAGCCGGATTTCTATGAAACAAGAAACGTGTGGAGCTGGTGGAGTATATCTTTCTAGTAGAAGAGAAAAATCGGGATTTCGTCATATAGATTTTGATGTACGTCCAAATCAAATTTCAGAAAAGTCGCTGTGGAATTCCGTTATAATTCGTAACGCTTTATATACGTTATAAAGGGGATTTTCAATGTAAATTGAATATCGATTCAACCTGGACTTGGAATATGAAATATATAATTATTCTGGAGCTGTATAGTATGCCACTGTGAATATATACGATAATATAAATTTATTTATATTTAATTTAATTATATTTAAATATATTTACATATTTAAATGGGTCATTTAGAGCGTTAAAAATAGCCACTTTTGCAAACGAAGTCGGAATTCGACGAAACTAGTTTTATTGGATCCACAATGTCAAATAGTTGTTAGATTCCAAGTTTCGTGATTTTTGAAGTCAGTATGTGGCCGTACGGATTTTTAGAGTGGAAAATAGACGGTATTTCGACAGTTAAAAATATGCTGTTTGATCATACGGAGGCGGAATTCGACGAAACTAGTTTCGTTGGGACCGTATTGTCGAACTCTAGCTACATGTCCAGTTTGGTGATTTTTGGGTATCGTGTGTGACCACATGGATTTTTAGAAGGATAAAACGAATCAAATAATAAAAGAAAAAAATAAATAAAAATATCCAATCCTTTTCCCTGATCATAACTAGGCCACATACATATGTTTTCAGCCACAAATGGCAACAACCCCAAACACAAGCATATATATATACCGCAACACCCAAACACAGAAAAGGTTGGAAGAAGAAAAATCCCAAACAAGTAAAATAGAAATCTATAAATCTTGACACCATTTTCTTTGAATCCCTGGTGAAATTTACTTCGATCTGATGTGTGTATGGTGGCGTTCGATTGTGTTGCGTCGAAGTCTGAGTGTCCACAAGGAACTAGGGTTCCACGATTTGGGTTTTGGGAGAAATGGTTCTCGAATTCGATGCCAGTGTTGAGTTCGTCGGGAGGAGGAGGATCGTTTGTGGTTAATTTGGGAATTCTGGTGCTAACAGAGGTCGTAGGTTTCACGAAAGCATATGATTTTTGGGTTGAGGTCAGATGTGGAAGGGTGGGTGCGAGCTCAGCCTTTGGGGGTCGGAGATGTAGGGTTCGGAAGGAGGATTCGAACGCCAGTTTTGGTTGCGAGAACGGTGGTGAGGTGAGAGAGAACGAGGTCTAAAAGCTTTGGCAATGGCCATTATTTTTCGTGAGCAAATTACAGGAGGTCACGGCATTTTATTGGGGAAGACGGGTAGGAAGTGGGGCGGGCTTCATTGGGTTGTTGGGCCGAGAGGTTAAGTTAAGCCCAAATGTTAATAATCCATGTTTTATTTATTTCAAAATCATGTTCTAACTTGTAAATACAATAACTGTGTCATACGAAGTCAGATCGACGAGCCGTAAGTTGCGTTGGGATCGTATGGACGGGAGCAACACAATGAGACTGACCGGGAGTGGATCGGAGACAGTTACAATTTATGACGAAATAAATTGTCAGACTGAATCAAATAACGCAAACCATTATTTAACGGCTAACGCGCAAATGTGAGTAAAACTCACCAACTCTAAATAGTTCTATTTTTACAGTGTATTCTTAGAACTGTTAACTATTGTCTGTTTGACTGTGTGTTGACTGTTTGATTGAACTGCTAGTCAGTTAGTGGAATATATATATATATATATATATATATAAACCGATAAATATTTATATGCTGATTCTGCTTATCAGAATATTATACCAGTATTGTCTAACATCTGTGGTGCAGGGAAACAGGTTGGAGGAATCCAACTGGATTCCTCAACAGTTATTTTTACTGTGATTTATATATTGTGATATATAATGTGATGTATATAATCCGTTGTGACTATGTGTGTTTGGACGATATTCATCGTTGTTATATGGTGTGTTAATTACCATTAGAAATATCAGAGTATGATAAAAGGGATTTCCAAAGTATATTTTGAAATATATTTATTATATAAAATCGATGGATTTTATATATATATAAAAGAAAGAGTTTTAATAAAAAGGGATTATATTTGTCTTTCAAATATAAAAGGAAATTACTTGTTATTCAAATATAAAAGGAATTATATTTGTTAAACCAAATATAAAGGGAAATCTTTATAAATAAACTAAGTGGTTAATCAAAGTGAATTAGTTAAGTAAACTAAGTGGTTAATCAAAGTGAATTAGTTAAGTAAACTAAGTGGTTAATCAAAGTGAATTAGTTAAGTTAAACTAAGTGGTTAATCAAAGTGAATTAGTTAAGTAAACTAAGTGGTTAATCATAGTGAATTAGTTAAGTTAAACTAAGTGGTTAATCAAAGTGAATTAGTTAAGTTAAACTAAGTGGTTAATCAAAGTGAATTAGTTAAGTAAACTAAGTGGTTAATCATAGTGAATTAGTTAAGTTAAACTAAGTGGTTAATCAAAGTGAATTAGTTAAGTTAAACTAAGTGGTTAATCAAAGTGAATTAGTTAAGTAAACTAAGTGGTTAATCAAAGTGAATTAGTTAAGTAAACTAAGTGGTTAATCAAAGTGAATTAGTTAAGTTAAACTAAGTGGTTAATCAAAGTGAATTAGTTAAGTTAAACTAAGGGGTTAATCGAAGTGAATTAGTTAAGTTAAACTAAGTGGTTAATCGAAGTGAACCAGTTAGGTTAAACCATTTGAGTCAACCAGTTAGGTTAAACCATTTGAGTTAACCAGTTAGGTTAAACCATTTGAGTTAACCAGTTAGGTTAAACCATTAGGGATAACCAGTTAGAGATTACCAGTTAGAGTTGAGCAGTTAAGGTTAACCAGTTAAAGTTTACCAGTTAAAGATAAACAGTAAAGTTGACCAGTCAGAGTGGATCAGTTAGAGTTAACCGGTTAGAGTTATCCAAGTAGAGTTATCGAATATAGTTTATTCGAGTGGAGGAATCAAATGCTATTCATTTGAGAAGAGTAATCGAATATAGTTTATTCGAGTGGAGAAATCAAATGTTATTCATTTGAGAAGAGTTATCGAATATTATTTATACGAAGAGGAGTTATCGAATATTGGTTATTCGGAGTTAGTTAATCCAAAGGAGTTATTCGAAGTTAGTTAATCCAAAGGAGTTATTCGAAGTTAGTTAATCCAAAGGAGTTATTCGAAGTTAGTTAATCCAAAAGGAGTTAATCGAAGTTAGTTAATCCAAAAGGAGTTATTCGAAGTTAGTTAATCCAAAGGAGTTATTCGAAGCTAGCTAATCAAAAGGAGTTATTCGAAGTTAGTTAATCCAAAGGAGTTATTCGAAGTTAGTTAATCCAAAGGAGTTATTCGAAGTTAGTTAATCCAAAGGAGTTATTCGAAGTTAGTTAATCCAAAGGAGTTAGTCGAAGAGTTAATCGAATATAGTTATTCGAAAGAAGGTGTTAATCGAATATAGTTATTCGAGTAAAGTTAAAAGAGTTAATCGAATGTAGTATTCGAAATGAGTTATTCGAATTTGATATTTGAATAGAATTAAACACATTAGAGTGATTCGAATTTCTTATTCAAATAGAGTTAAACACGTAAGAGTTAATTGAATATTAGTTATTCAAATAGAGTTAAATCGAATTTAGTTATTCGAAAGGAGTTAATCAATTTGAGTTAAGTTAATCGATTTGAATTAAGTTGAATCGAAATGGAGTAAATCGATTAGAATTAAGTTAATCGAGTTAGAGTAAATCGAATATTGGTTATTCGAAGGTAAGTTATTCGTATTAGTTATTCAAAGGAGTTAATCAAATGAGTTGACCCAAAGGAGTTAGTCGAATAGTAGTTATTCGAATAGAGTTAAAGGAGTTATCGATTTTAGTTTGATCGAAAGAAGTTATCGATTAGTAAATCGAAAGGAGATTTTCGAGTATAGCATATTTGAAAGAAAGAGATCGAATATTGTTTATTCGAAAGAGAGAGATTTCGAATATGAGTTATTCGAAGAGAGATAATCGAATATAAGTTATTCGAAGAAGAGTTAATCAAATAGAGATTACTCGAAAGAGAGTTATACGTCGAATTCGATTATAGCAAATTCGAGAAAGTACTATTTACTTTCCAGGGTTTAAATCAAGATTTAGTTATTGATTTAGAAATTAGGTGTCTGTTAAATTATTCGAGTTAGGAGATAAAGTTATAATTTAGGTTAGATATTGCAGAAGTAGGAATTATAACGTTATAGTTTTAATCAAACGTTTTCATATAAGAAGTGGATTCGTAACCTGAATCCGAGAATTTGCGTAAACAGATAATTGGAAAAAGTGAGTGACGAGCTTCATCTATTTCACAGTAAAGGACGTTGTTCAATTTAGGTCTGAGAGGTAATTATACCCCAACTTGATTGACTTCAGAATTGACAAAGGAATAGTTGTGGTTCGATAGAAAAGGTTGATTTGAAATATAGTTAAGTAATAAGCGATTAATGGATTTAGCGTAACGATGTTTTATACAACGTTCATTTGAAATCCGTAAATGAGTTTTGGAAACGTTTTCCAAATATAGTCAGATATGTTTTCTAAACATAGAAAATGAAATGTTTTCATGATAAGAATTTAAGAAATAGAGTTAAGCAAATTCAGAAACTAACTGGAGAGGGTAAGTTGAACGGTTTTCTAAGTGACGATCTGATGTTGGGTTCGACCTTCCGGATTGATACTTAGAGAATTGTTCTCATACTAGTTACAGTTAGGGACTGATAGTTGCGAAATAATAGTGATGTGAAAATAAGCTATGGAAATGTTTTCCAATGATTAATAACAGATATTTTCTGAATATATGAAATAAGGAAATATGAACATATGATGATTGATCGATCGAATTTCCATTTGGAAATAAGATCGTTGTTTGTACACCGACATGTTTTCATTTGATAGTTGAATCACAGACTATCAAAGTTTTTACCATTTTAACGTTGTTAATATGGAGAGACCGGTTGGATTATTATCCAAAGAACCACTCTGTATTGGCATAAGCGTTGCGAGCAATATCTGCCAAAGATAAATTGAAGACGGAGTAAAAGTGCAAGGGCTGTTGTATAAGTCTTAGATAACAGTGACTAAGATGGATATACTGAATAGTGCCTTCGGTTTGTCCAGTCCCAGGACAACGTATATGGAAGAAGGTCTGACAGAGTATATCCAATGGATCGCGTAAGTTGATCTGTTCAAACGTATTCACGTTTGGTGGCGGAGGAATTCGTTTCTCTTAGCTGTATACCCGTGTTATTTTTGGATAAGTCAATTTGTGATTTGGCGGGTATGACGATGTGGCATTCAAAGTGAATGGTGATCAGATGTTCTGAAGATAGACGTAGCTTCTGGCTTCACACCAAGAAGTAACAAAAGTTGGGCTAGGCAGCATGGCTAGTTGGGTCATCCCCAAGCAGGGTGTATTGTCACCGATCTAGAGAATATTCATATTTATACTTCTTTTTGATTCTGTATCTTCGGATGACGGTTTGATGGCCTACAACCGTGGTGGCAATATACTCGCGACACTCAAGCTAAATGAGTGAGCGGTCATGTGTGGCCGGGTTGCAAGACGTTCTTGTTGAACCCTGAGTGTATCACCTCTAGAGTACACTATTTAGAAGGTGCTCCCATACCTTGTCTGTTGGAATCCAATCTTCAAATAAGCGCCCTGCGGTTTATGATTTTATACTATGTATGTAGAACGTGAGATGCAAGCGTTTCTGCTAGATTGATACCTATTTGTACTTAGACATTATTATAATATCACAATGATATTGCTTGTCAAAGTTGTTCAGATACTCATAAGGGAAAAACCCGTTCCGTATTCACGGCGTGGTCTTATGAGATATCCTATACCTGTTTTAAACTATTTTACTCATACCAGTCCCATGACTGACCCGGAGTTTACTTTGTTGTTTTCCCTAAACTCTTGGGTGCCTAAATTTGTACGGGCAGTCAAGTAGTCGGGATTTACAGATATACTTGGAGAGCTTGGAGAAGGAGGCTGCAAGATTTTATAGCTATAGTTATTTCCGCTGTGTTGTAAGTGTTGTACTCTGATAAGTGCTATTGTATATATATAACTGTTTACTTCAAAGTTATGTTATATATTATATGTTATTCGTTCCGCTGTGAGATTCGTGTTACTCTGATGATTCTGATGTTCTTCTTCTTCTTCTATTCTATTAGTTCTATCTTTTCTTTCTCACCTTCTAAATTCTTTCACTAACGTCGCGGAATTTCCGACTCTCGAGGAGTCGGAAATTTCCAGCCGTTACAGTTGGTATCAGAGCTTAAGTTAAGTGATTACCTTGGCTCTGGGGCGTAACTCAGTAGAGATGGGCTTAGAAATATCCTAGATTGAGTTTGAGTGTATATATACGAGTGCGTATTTGTTATTTAATATAAAGTGGTTTTATATTGTGGAGACTCATTGGTTGAGTAGTTTGTGAATTCTGGTCGATCAGTTTGATCCACTGTATCGATAGGGGTTACTAAACACTCGAATACGATGGACCGACACGGTATGTTTTGAAAGGAGGGTAAAAGAAAATTTTTTTTCCCGAATATATTTTGATATAATATATTGGTAGTGTTGGTTGTTATTATAATCGAGTAAGATTATAACATGTGAAATGGTTATATATAACTAATCAGAATTCATATAAGTAAAGTATATGAAATAAGATGAATTAAATATGAATTTAAATCAGAATTTGGAATTTAAAATAAGGAAATTTTAAGTTTCTGGGGGAATTTGAATATGTTTTTCAAATTGAAAATGATATAGTATTGAACTCACTTCGATAGCTGGAAAATAGATTCTGATGATGAATCTAGACATCATCAGTGTTCATTTTCGAGTTCTAAGTGACGGATTACTACCAAAGATTTTGTTTTCAAATTGTGTTGAGAAAACAAGTTGTTTAAAAATTCAAAGGATTTGAATTGGTGTTATGATTTCAAATTGATTTGAAATAAACCCAGGAATTTTGAATTCTGGAATTAAAAATTTAACGTATGAAGTTAAATGGATTAAAATTTTGAAGGTGGGTAAATAAATTTGAATTAAGCTTCGACGAGGTTAAATATAATATAGGATTATTTTGGAATGATGTCGAGTAAGTTGATTGATGATATAAGGATTGGAATCAAGAATTTGTACTTAAGTTGGAAATGGAATCTGACTTGAGTTTAAGCAAATGATTGGGTTTGAGGATGAAAATTGATTGGAGATTGGTTGAGATAACATTGGTATATGTTGGGTTGATAACAGGTGAAAGTGATAAGGTTAATATGCCCGACAAAAAGGTACAAGTTTATATTTGATATAAGCATGAGATTTATGAGTCGATTTGGCAAGCCGCTTGGCTGTTTGTTTTTCTTTTGGGTTGAAGAAGGCCCAGAGAGGCGAGTTGGAGTTTGAGTTATTGACCAGTACAAAGGAGGTTATGGCGAAATTTTTTCGAAAATTCCAGGCGTTAGAACATTCTCATGATTTATGGAAATTCAGTTAGCCAGAATGAATTAATAATTTAATTTAAAATTTAATGGTTCAGTTGAAACTGGAGTTGAGAAGTAAACTAAAAGATATTTGAATCTAGTTAGTAAAGTTGGTAGCATTTTCCTAGCTTAGCAATTTCGAGGACGAAATTATTTTAAGGGGGGAAGTCTGTAATGGCGCGTTTTGTAAGGTATAATAATTAAGTTATTTAATTATTTAAATAACGAATATATTAAATAAACGATAGTTGAACGTATAATTTATAATATAATTATAATCGAGCTCGAAATGGCGCGGCAGTTCGCTATTTGGCGATTCGAACTTCAACTGAATGTACAGGATTCGTTTTAAGCCGGATTTCTATGAAACAAGAAACGTGTGGAGCTGGTGGAGTATATCTTTCTAGTAGAAGAGAAAAATCGGGATTTCGTCATATAGATTTTGATGTACGTCCAAATCAAATTTCAGAAAAGTCGCTGTGGAATTCCGTTATAATTCGTAACGCTTTATATACGTTATAAAGGGGATTTTCAATGTAAATTGAATATCGATTCAACCTGGACTTGGAATATGAAATATATAATTATTCTGGAGCTGTATAGTATGCCACTGTGAATATATACGATAATATAAATTTATTTATATTTAATTTAATTATATTTAAATATATTTACATATTTAAATGGGTCATTTAGAGCGTTAAAAATAGCCACTTTTGCAAACGAAGTCGGAATTCGACGAAACTAGTTTTATTGGATCCACAATGTCAAATAGTTGTTAGATTCCAAGTTTCGTGATTTTTGAAGTCAGTATGTGGCCGTACGGATTTTTAGAGTGGAAAATAGACAGTATTTCGACAGTTAAAAATATGCTGTTTGATCATACGGAGGCGGAATTCGACGAAACTAGTTTCGTTGGGACCGTATTGTCGAACTCTAGCTACATGTCCAGTTTGGTGATTTTTGGGTATCGTGTGTGACCACATGGATTTTTAGAAGGATAAAACGAATCAAATAATAAAAGAAAAAAATAAATAAAAATATCCAATCCTTTTCCCTGATCATAACTAGGCCACATACATATGTTTTCAGCCACAAATGGCAACAACCCCAAACACAAGCATATATATATACCGCAACACCCAAACACAGAAAAGGTTGGAAGAAGAAAAATCCCAAACAAGTAAAATAGAAATCTATAAATCTTGACACCATTTTCTTTGAATCCCTGGTGAAATTTACTTCGATCTGATGTGTGTATGGTGGCGTTCGATTGTGTTGCGTCGAAGTCTGAGTGTCCACAAGGAACTAGGGTTCCACGATTTGGGTTTTGGGAGCAATGGTTCTCGAATTCGATGCCAGTGTTGAGTTCGTCGGGAGGAGGAGGATCGTTTGTGGTTAATTTGGGAATTCTGGTGCTAACAGAGGTCGTAGGTTTCACGAAAGCATATGATTTTTGGGTTGAGGTCAGATGTGGAAGGGTGGGTGCGAGCTCAGCCTTTGGGGGTCGGAGATGTAGGGTTCGGAAGGAGGATTCGAACGCCAGTTTTGGTTGCGAGAACGGTGGTGAGGTGAGAGAGAACGAGGTCTAAAAGCTTTGGCAATGGCCATTATTTTTCGTGAGCAAATTACAGGAGGTCACGGCATTTTATTGGGGAAGACGGGTAGGAAGTGGGGCGGGCTTCATTGGGTTGTTGGGCCGAGAGGTTAAGTTAAGCCCAAATGTTAATAATCCATGTTTTATTTATTTCAAAATCATGTTCTAACTTGTAAATACAATAACTGTGTCATACGAAGTCAGATCGACGAGCCGTAAGTTGCGTTGGGATCGTATGGACGGGAGCAACACAATGAGACTGACCGGGAGTGGATCGGAGACAGTTACAATTTATGACGAAATAAATTGTCAGACTGAATCAAATAACGCAAACCGTTATTTAACGGCTAACGCGCAAATGTGAGTAAAACTCACCAACTCTAAATAGTTCTATTTTTACAGTGTATTCTTAGAACTGTTAACTATTGTCTGTTTGACTGTGTGTTGACTGTTTGATTGAACTGCTAGTCAGTTAGTGGAATATATATATATATATATATATATATATATAAACCGATAAATATTTATATGCTGATTCTGCTTATCAGAATATTATACCAGTATTGTCTAACATCTGTGGTGCAGGGAAACAGGTTGGAGGAATCCAACTGGATTCCTCAACAGTTATTTTTACTGTGATTTATATATTGTGATATATAATGTGATGTATATAATCCGTTGTGACTATGTGTGTTTGGACGATATTCATCGTTGTTATATGGTGTGTTAATTACCATTAGAAATATCAGAGTATGATAAAAGGGATTTCCAAAGTATATTTTGAAATATATTTATTATATAAAATCGATGGATTTTATATATATATAAAAGAAAGAGTTTTAATAAAAAGGGATTATATTTGTCTTTCAAATATAAAAGGAAATTACTTGTTATTCAAATATAAAAGGAATTATATTTGTTAAACCAAATATAAAGGGAAATCTTTATAAATAAACTAAGTGGTTAATCAAAGTGAATTAGTTAAGTAAACTAAGTGGTTAATCAAAGTGAATTAGTTAAGTAAACTAAGTGGTTAATCAAAGTGAATTAGTTAAGTAAACTAAGTGGTTAATCAAAGTGAATTAGTTAAGTTAAACTAAGTGGTTAATCAAAGTGAATTAGTTAAGTAAACTAAGTGGTTAATCATAGTGAATTAGTTAAGTTAAACTAAGTGGTTAATCAAAGTGAATTAGTTAAGTTAAACTAAGTGGTTAATCAAAGTGAATTAGTTAAGTAAACTAAGTGGTTAATCATAGTGAATTAGTTAAGTTAAACTAAGTGGTTAATCAAAGTGAATTAGTTAAGTTAAACTAAGTGGTTAATCAAAGTGAATTAGTTAAGTAAACTAAGTGGTTAATCAAAGTGAATTAGTTAAGTAAACTAAGTGGTTAATCAAAGTGAATTAGTTAAGTTAAACTAAGTGGTTAATCAAAGTGAATTAGTTAAGTTAAACTAAGGGGTTAATCGAAGTGAATTAGTTAAGTTAAACTAAGTGGTTAATCGAAGTGAACCAGTTAGGTTAAACCATTTGAGTCAACCAGTTAGGTTAAACCATTTGAGTTAACCAGTTAGGTTAAACCATTTGAGTTAACCAGTTAGGTTAAACCATTAGGGATAACCAGTTAGAGATTACCAGTTAGAGTTGAGCAGTTAAGGTTAACCAGTTAAAGTTTACCAGTTAAAGATAAACAGTAAAGTTGACCAGTCAGAGTGGATCAGTTAGAGTTAACCGGTTAGAGTTATCCAAGTAGAGTTATCGAATATAGTTTATTCGAGTGGAGGAATCAAATGCTATTCATTTGAGAAGAGTAATCGAATATAGTTTATTCGAGTGGAGAAATCAAATGTTATTCATTTGAGAAGAGTTATCGAATATTATTTATACGAAGAGGAGTTATCGAATATTGGTTATTCGGAGTTAGTTAATCCAAAGGAGTTATTCGAAGTTAGTTAATCCAAAGGAGTTATTCGAAGTTAGTTAATCCAAAGGAGTTATTCGAAGTTAGTTAATCCAAAAGGAGTTAATCGAAGTTAGTTAATCCAAAAGGAGTTATTCGAAGTTAGTTAATCCAAAGGAGTTATTCGAAGCTAGCTAATCAAAAGGAGTTATTCGAAGTTAGTTAATCCAAAGGAGTTATTCGAAGTTAGTTAATCCAAAGGAGTTATTCGAAGTTAGTTAATCCAAAGGAGTTATTCGAAGTTAGTTAATCCAAAGGAGTTAGTCGAAGAGTTAATCGAATATAGTTATTCGAAAGAAGGTGTTAATCGAATATAGTTATTCGAGTAAAGTTAAAAGAGTTAATCGAATGTAGTATTCGAAATGAGTTATTCGAATTTGATATTTGAATAGAATTAAACACATTAGAGTGATTCGAATTTCTTATTCAAATAGAGTTAAACACGTAAGAGTTAATTGAATATTAGTTATTCAAATAGAGTTAAATCGAATTTAGTTATTCGAAAGGAGTTAATCAATTTGAGTTAAGTTAATCGATTTGAATTAAGTTGAATCGAAATGGAGTAAATCGATTAGAATTAAGTTAATCGAGTTAGAGTAAATCGAATATTGGTTATTCGAAGGTAAGTTATTCGTATTAGTTATTCAAAGGAGTTAATCAAATGAGTTGACCCAAAGGAGTTAGTCGAATAGTAGTTATTCGAATAGAGTTAAAGGAGTTATCGATTTTAGTTTGATCGAAAGAAGTTATCGATTAGTAAATCGAAAGGAGATTTTCGAGTATAGCATATTTGAAAGAAAGAGATCGAATATTGTTTATTCGAAAGAGAGAGATTTCGAATATGAGTTATTCGAAGAGAGATAATCGAATATAAGTTATTCGAAGAAGAGTTAATCAAATAGAGATTACTCGAAAGAGAGTTATACGTCGAATTCGATTATAGCAAATTCGGGAAAGTACTATTTACTTTCCAGGGTTTAAATCAAGATTTAGTTATTGATTTAGAAATTAGGTGTCTGTTAAATTATTCGAGTTAGGAGATAAAGTTATAATTTAGGTTAGATATTGCAGAAGTAGGAATTATAACGTTATAGTTTTAATCAAACGTTTTCATATAAGAAGTGGATTCGTAACCTGAATCCGAGAATTTGCGTAAACAGATAATTGGAAAAAGTGAGTGACGAGCTTCATCTATTTCACAGTAAAGGACGTTGTTCAATTTAGGTCTGAGAGGTAATTATACCCCAACTTGATTGACTTCAGAATTGACAAAGGAATAGTTGTGGTTCGATAGAAAAGGTTGATTTGAAATATAGTTAAGTAATAAGCGATTAATGGATTTAGCGTAACGATGTTTTATACAACGTTCATTTGAAATCCGTAAATGAGTTTTGGAAACGTTTTCCAAATATAGTCAGATATGTTTTCTAAACATAGAAAATGAAATGTTTTCATGATAAGAATTTAAGAAATAGAGTTAAGCAAATTCAGAAACTAACTGGAGAGGGTAAGTTGAACGGTTTTCTAAGTGACGATCTGATGTTGGGTTCGACCTTCCGGATTGATACTTAGAGAATTGTTCTCATACTAGTTACAGTTAGGGACTGATAGTTGCGAAATAATAGTGATGTGAAAATAAGCTATGGAAATGTTTTCCAATGATTAATAACAGATATTTTCTGAATATATGAAATAAGGAAATATGAACATATGATGATTGATCGATCGAATTTCCATTTGGAAATAAGATCGTTGTTTGTACACCGACATGTTTTCATTTGATAGTTGAATCACAGACTATCAAAGTTTTTACCATTTTAACGTTGTTAATATGGAGAGACCGGTTGGATTATTATCCAAAGAACCACTCTGTATTGGCATAAGCGTTGCGAGCAATATCTGCCAAAGATAAATTGAAGACGGAGTAAAAGTGCAAGGGCTGTTGTATAAGTCTTAGATAACAGTGACTAAGATGGATATACTGAATAGTGCCTTCGGTTTGTCCAGTCCCAGGACAACGTATATGGAAGAAGGTCTGACAGAGTATATCCAATGGATCGCGTAAGTTGATCTGTTCAAACGTATTCACGTTTGGTGGCGGAGGAATTCGTTTCTCTTAGCTGTATACCCGTGTTATTTTTGGATAAGTCAATTTGTGATTTGGCGGGTATGACGATGTGGCATTCAAAGTGAATGGTGATCAGATGTTCTGAAGATAGACGTAGCTTCTGGCTTCACACCAAGAAGTAACAAAAGTTGGGCTAGGCAACATGGCTAGTTGGGTCATCCCCAAGCAGGGTGTGTTGTCACCGATCTAGAGAATATTCATATTTATACTTCTTTTTGATTCTGTATCTTCGGATGACGGTTTGATGGCCTACAACCGTGGTGGCAATATACTCGCGACACTCAAGCTAAATGAGTGAGCGGTCATGTGTGGCCGGGTTGCAAGACGTTCTTGTTGAACCCTGAGTGTATCACCTCTAGAGTACACTATTTAGAAGGTGCTCCCATACCTTGTCTGTTGGAATCCAATCTTCAAATAAGCGCCCTGCGGTTTATGATTTTATACTATGTATGTAGAACGTGAGATGCAAGCGTTTCTGCTAGATTGATACCTATTTGTACTTAGACATTATTATAATATCACAATGATATTGCTTGTCAAAGTTGTTCAGATACTCATAAGGGAAAAACCCGTTCCGTATTCACGGCGTGGTCTTATGAGATATCCTATACCTGTTTTAAACTATTTTACTCATACCAGTCCCATGACTGACCCGGAGTTTACTTTGTTGTTTTCCCTAAACTCTTGGGTGCCTAAATTTGTACGGGCAGTCAAGTAGTCGGGATTTACAGATATACTTGGAGAGCTTGGAGAAGGAGGCTGCAAGATTTTATAGCTATAGTTATTTCCGCTGTGTTGTAAGTGTTGTACTCTGATAAGTGCTATTGTATATATATAACTGTTTACTTCAAAGTTATGTTATATATTATATGTTATTCGTTCCGCTGTGAGATTCGTGTTACTCTGATGATTCTGATGTTCTTCTTCTTCTTCTATTCTATTAGTTCTATCTTTTCTTTCTCACCTTCTAAATTCTTTCACTAACGTCGCGGAATTTCCGACCCTCGAGGGGTCGGAAATTTCCAGCCGTTACAACAAAGTAGGTTGGTGCATTGGTCAACCCAAATGGCATGACCAACCACTCATAGAATCCAGACGGCGTCCTAAATGCCGTTTTCGGAACACTCTCATCCGCTACTCGGAGCTGATGAAATTCTGTCGCGAGGTCCAACTGGGAGAACACTCTTACTCCTTCCAGTTGATCAAACAAATCATCTATCCGCGGTAGAGGATACTTATTCTTCCTCGTTACCTTATTCAACTCGCGATAGTCCACACACAAACGAAGGGAACCATCTGCCTTAGTGGCAAACACAACTGGTGCTCCCCACTCGGAGACACTTCTTCTAATAAATCCCTTCTTCAAAAGATTGCTGACTTGCACCCCGAGCTCTCGCTGCTCCCTTGGTGCCATACGACGAAGTGGCAACACTATTGGTCTAGCATCTTTCACTAAATCAATACGGAACTCAATCTCTCGGTGTGGTGGAAGCCCGGTCACCTCCTCGAAGACGTCCGGATACTGGCCAACCACGGGCACATCTGACAACTCATCCTGCGGGATGTCGAGGGAATTTATAAAACTAGCCATTACCCCATCACTAGGTAGACTACCAAACACTACCCTCCGCCCATCATCCGCCCTAACTGTCACTGAAAAGCCCTCACAGTCTACCACCACCCCGTATCTTTGGAGCCAATCGACCCCCAATATAATGCCATACCCAGTAAAGCCCAAAACAAAGCAATCATAAACAAACATATATCCATGACTCGATAAGACCAAGTTTCTGCAAATCATACTAAGGCTAGTCGAACCACCAATCAGGTTCGTCACAACCAATGGTCTATCGACTATCTCGGGTTCCAGTCCCAACCTATCTACCAGGTCACTAGATACCAAGGAACGGGAAGCCCCAGTATCAAAAAAAACTCGAACTGGTACATCATAAATAGAAAACATACCTTGAATAACAACATTCATTCCTTTCTCCGCCGCAGTTGGGGCATTCGACGAAGAAGGAACAACATCAATAGCATATGCTTTCACAATCTGCTTCTCCTTAAGAGGTTACAGACACTTATCCTTATAATGTCCCACTTGGCCATAGTTGTAGCACTTCCTTTCCGCTGGCTTGGCCCGACATTCTTTAGCATAATGGCCCTTCTTACCACATCTGAAGCACTCAACATCTTTCTTGTTCTTTTTATAGCCATCCTTAGATTGGCTCTGCTTCCTCTTATTCTGAGAGTTATTCTTGCCTCCACCGCCTGCTTGCGGCTTCGGCCCTTCCGTAGATGCAACCTCAGTCTTTGGCTTAGGGTAAAGACTCTCTGATCTCAAAGCTTTCCCCACAATCGATTCAAAAGTCTCATCGATGTGGTTGATAAGCCTTTCCCCCAAGTATCCATCCAACCCAGTAATGAACTTCTCATTCTTCTTCTCAGGAGCATCGATAAGAGGTAGTCCATACTTCGACAAAATGTCGAACTCAGCAATATAGTCCGAGACTGCCCTACCATTCTGCTTGAGTTCCAAGAATCTCTTAAACAACAGGGACTTCTGGGCAGCCGGAATGAACTTCTCGCTAAAGCGAGCCTTGAACCAATCCTAAGTAACCTGATCTTCTGGAGTAGCTGTTCTAATGGCATTCCACCAATTCATCGCTCGCCCTTGCAGCTGACGAGACGGTAGCCTTCTCTTCATCGCATCCTCGATACCCAAGTCGTCGAAGATACGATCACAGCTATCCAACCAATCCTGAACATCTGTGGCCGACTCCATTCCGTGGAACGGCTTCCCACCAAGGTTAGTGTAATCCTTGCACAACTTGGCGAAATCGACCCTAGGCGCCTGCACTACTGGACCACCACCAATTCCGGGATTGGGAACTGCCCCTTGCACCTCCCTAAGCATGTCTCTCATGAGGTCAGTAAACATCGCCCTCATGTCAGCAGCATTCCCATTATTGGCTCCCCTACCAGCACCTCTAGCATATCGGCTCATCGTCAATCTGTAAAAGGGGAAACGATTAACGACCCCATTGTGGTGCTAGTGCAGTACGACTTCATTCTTATACTACTAATAGTATATATATAGCTTTTGAAAACCAACGTAATCACAAATACGTTCTCTCATATACGTACTATCTCTCCCTAGTGTCTTTCCCTAGGTTAAATACGCAACCTAGAGCTCTGATACCAAATGTGACGGCCCGCCCCGCACCAACCGACATTTACTCCAAAAGTGTGCTGTACACATGTCCAGTTAGCACGGGACGGATCGTCAGAAGAAAAGGGAAGAAGGAAATGAACTAACAAGGAACCTGTAAAATGCCTCACAGCGCATGGAACAAAATATAATAACAACATACTTGAAATAAAACAGGCGAGACAGTGCATAAGCTGAAAACAAACTAACATAGCAGCGGAAAATCCAAGTACAGCTTATGATCCAAAGCTAACATTATTACAACTTTTCAAACTATCTCAAAAAGCAAAGGTAAGATAAAGGAGGTACACTACTAATGCCCAAGTAGCGACCACCAATGACACAGGGAGAATATCTATATATCATACGTGGAAGCCTCCTGCTCACCTCTGAATCAGCTACTCGCGCATCACCAGCTAACCTGTCTCTAGTCTGCTCGTGTGAGCACCCAAAGTAATAAGAGGAGACATAAAACTCCGGGTCAGACATAAAGCCTGGTATGAGCGATAAGCATCTAAACAGAACAATAACAGGAAGACTAAAACATACCTGAACCTGGACCTGCAACCAAAGAGCTAGCACTACATACTGTACAACACTCTAAGGTGCCATTTCAAATGGTGTAAAGAAAACGGGGGTGGGGGTGTGCATGTCATAGTGATGGCAAACAATCAAGCATAGCAACCATCCTCACATCTCTCACTCAGTGCATAAAATATACGATATTCACCACTTCGATCACCCAACATACCTTGCTATGATCACATTGCCCCATGAAGTCATAAATGGCTTCACTGCACTGATACATAGCCACTAATCCTTCGCTATGTCCACTTTTCCCCATGGAGTCGCAATGACCCCACTGCACTGGCTCATAGCCTCACTAATCCTTTACTACGTCCACTCTGCCCCATGGAGTCACAATGACCCCACTGCACTGGCTCATAGTCTTACTACGCATCACTTTGCCCCTCGAGTCATAATGACTCTACTGCACTGATAACGTAGTCTTGCTACCATCACCTTGCCCCTCGAGTCATAATGACTCTACTGCACTGATAAGTAGCCCATCATCCATTTTCAGTGGTGAATCGAAGTTATGAACGTCGACAACTCCTTAGCACACGTCCCGCAGCAAAGCCCAACCATGAAGTGAACTCATTGGTTCCCAACTGGATCCTGAGCTCTAACTTCCATTTGGACTACCTTTGCATCTCGGATTATTGGTCATCACCGGATCGGTTCGGATTTCCCCCTAATCATCAGTTCGGTTCGGATCGGAGTGCTACTTCTTCGCTGGATCGCATCGGGTCATCATCACCTCAGCAGATCGGATCGAGACTTTACGTCTAGTCGCCATTATCGGTTCGGGTCGGAGTCCTCCAGTTTGCCACGGTTCGGATCGGCTTCTTCTTTCCAATCCTCGTCGAAGTACATCGGTTCGGGTCGGGGTACCATGGAGGATCGGGTCGGATGTTACATGCCACGAGGAGTGCGAATAGATCGAAGAGTGGAGTATGAGAACGGATCGGGTCCTCCTACCGATCCGATCCGGTTCGGATGCCTTCCTGCACTTCTTCCAACAAGCAATTTACGCCACTCGACGTCGTTTTCGACCATTCTACCTATTCTAATCAATCACAGAGCATACCATACAGTCATAGCAACATAGGGAATCAACCACAAACACCAAAACAACAATATGATAGGTTAAAATGGATCAAACCTAGCCAATACCCCATATTTTCCCTTAAGCATGTTTAGATGAAACTAATGGTATGATTAGCAAAACTTAACCAAATTAACCCAAATTCATATCAGAGGTCTAAAACATCATTTAAGAATTTATAAGTATTTTTCTAGAATTTTACCATGTTTAAATTCGCTAATTAACACTAATTACCCTTAATTAGCCATAATTAGTGAGGAACTATGCAAATCACTCACCTTAGCCACAAATAAACTTTAGATCTAAAATAGATCTCTGATTTGGTGTGAATCCCAATGCTAAACAGCAGCTCTAACATTGATTTGGTGAAGTTATCCCTTGATTTGATGTTGCTAAGCTTAATCCTTGATTAGAAGATGATTTGGAGGTGATTTAGAGGTTGGAGGCCATTTTTAGGGTTTCTAAGAGGTAAGTGGAGGCTAGAAAACTGAAATGGAATGAATCTCTAACTCCTTTCAGCCTCCCCATAACCCTAATCCTGAAATGGGTTATAGACCCATTCGCTAATCACCTAATTTGGCCCGGTTAAGCAGTTTTTCACCTTCCAAATCTTATTTCAGCCATATCTCCCAAACGGTAAGTCCGTTTGGCTATTATGACCACTCTACGGAAAGGTAAACCATCAAACGAATCTAATGGAAGTTGTTTCAGGTCAAAATACCTTTCCAATCAAAAGTTATGGCCAAAACAAGATCAGCTAGGGGCAAAACGGTCATTTAAAAATCGACATAAATCATGAACATGGGAAATGAGTCAAATGGTTGTTTCCCAAAGTTACATGACCATACGACTTCATATGGGAAAGAAATAAATATTCTACGATCATCCGATGCGTAGAATGCGGGTTGTTACAGATGCTTCCTGGGGGAACTAGGCGTAACCATTGTGTCTGTTGCGATCTATGGTCGTTTTACGATGGAAAAATCTGTAAGGCTGGGAAATTCTATGGGTACGGATGTTTCATGGGGGATCTAGGCGTAATCATTGTGTATTTGCGGTCTACATGGCATAATTCGTAGGGAAGTGATTGCCTAAGGTTTACGGGTGATAGAGATGTAACCATCAGTGTTACGAGATGTAAACTGCGATCCATGCGATTGTTTTAAGGTGTTACGGCAAAATACGCAGTGATTGCCGAGCCACCTATGGCCGCGACACTTTGTTCTCTCGACCTGGTGATAGAGCGATCTTAGGGGTTGCGTTCCATGATGATCTCATGTTTTTCTATTCTATTTCTATTGATTCATCCCATTGATTATGCATGATGAAATTCGCCGGGAAGAGATTTCCTATGGGTACAGATGCTTCCTGGGGGGCCAGGCATAACCATTGTATATTTGCGATTCACGAATAAGTTTCATCGGTTGGTTTATTGGATGGTACTTCTTTTATATATTTTAAGGTTTTTTCAAGTATTTTCACTGGATGTTGAAATGAGTTTAATTAGTACTTTGAGATTTCTTGTTTTGCGCCTGATCACCGCATTACGAGATTCTTGAAGAACGATGATAACCTTGTGAAATATCGAGTTATCAAAAACTATTTTTCATATAAAGTATTTTTGACGTAAAAGAATTTTTTTCAAAGAATTTTCTTATTTGTATATAAGTCGAAGACAATTGAGTTAAATACATTGATATAACTAAAAATAACAATGAACTATAATGCGTCAGCATGCGAAAACCATTATATTCACATAAATTTTTTGATTTAGTTTGAGTACACGATTTTGATTCCAAATAGAATTGTTTGCTTGATTCACGATAACGAACACTGATAAGAGCTTTTGATATGAATCTGAAATTCTCTATCATAGTTTACTGCTATGAAAGGAGAATAGAAGTTTCTAATCAAGAAGTCAAATCAGAAGTCTGCACTAGAGTGATCAGGTTACCAATACTAATTAGAAACAAAATTTTGTGTTTGAACAAGCAATCAAAGTTGATATGCATATGAATGTTACATCGTTCAATTACTAATTCTTATTTTTTTCCTTTTCGAGGATGAAAAGTTCTGAGCATGGGAGATTGTAACATCCCATAAATTTCCACCGTTCAAATATAGAATTTAATTTAATTATTGAATTAAAAGTGGTATTAAAACATAAATTATGATTCATTAATTTATGACTCTAAAATTTATTTTTGATAAACAATAACTTACGTTGAGATGAACTGTGATTGATAATAATGGAAATTATTTATGCATTTGGACTAGCTAACTTTGAACTATTGTTGATAAAAAATTTGCAGTTGAATCCTTGATTTTATTTTAAAGGTTCAATAATTCAAAATAAATTTGCAAATGTTTCCAGTTTAATTTTTTATAGGATTAGTTGTAACAAAAAAATGTCAATGATATATAATGTACGTTTTAACTATCGCACTTAATGAAAGTTAATGTTAACATTTATAATAATGAATCATACATTTTCATTTTTGAATATAAGTATAATTTTACAAAGGTAATAAATCCAAAATTTTAAACCAATATTTTGCGGTCATTGAATAATAGTTGTAAACGATACAGGAACGTTTTTTATGTAAGATATAAAAACT
Organism: Allium sativum; assembly: GCA_030737875.1. Taxonomy (NCBI): domain Eukaryota; kingdom Viridiplantae; phylum Streptophyta; class Magnoliopsida; order Asparagales; family Amaryllidaceae; genus Allium; species Allium sativum. The sequence continues at coordinate 296,081,775 of CM060919.1, forward strand.
ATAACTTCGAATTAGATTTTGAATTGCGTTTGTTTAGTTTAATTTAAATAAATCAGGTCAATTGTTAAATTAAAAATTCAATTATGAAATTTTATATTGTTATCACTGAATAAAATAATAAGAGGGTATGGTATGTAACAACGTTTAAATAAGTAAACGTTTCAATTATATTGTTTAATATCCATCTATACTAATTATACAGGCATTAATGAGCAAATTACTTGGCCACGTTTACAAAGAGAAAGCAAAATGATTTTTTTCATTTGTTTAGTGGGAAGCATATAGACATATACCATTTATTGTATCATTTATAATGTATGCATGCATGCGGTCCATGTCCATAACCAATGCAAGCCACGTTTTGTATTCTTCCATTTATGTTAAACTTTTGCCCTTTTAAATCTGGAAACACACATCATATATATATATATATATATTAAAAGGTTGAGCTTCTTAAAGTTTTGAAATGCTCCCCACATTTCCTTTGAACCGTTCGTTCTCTCTCCGTGTTTTCTTCTTGAATGCTTGATCCATCCTTCTTTAAATCTGAGTTTCTTCCTGGTCCATTTTCTCTGAAACATTCCCACAATTACTCCATTCCTAAAAAGAAATGAGAATGCTTCCACACACACAAAAAAAAAAGAATGTTGTTGCATTGTTCTCCTAAATACAAGCGAGCCTATCAAATCATTCACCATCTACATCCGCCACCATCGAAGAACCCTAGAAACCCGAGCTTGTAGCTGTTCGCCACCACTAAAATCGCACCAGTAACTCAAAGTTGCTGCTTTCCCCTCGTGAATTAATCGCTATCTATTGTGAGTTTCCCCCTCACGACTTTTTTTTAAGTATTCTAATTTCAGTTTAACTAAAAACTATGATGGTTTATGGTCTTGGTATAGAACTGTTGCCTTGTTGTCTTGTTGATTGTCATTTGATTTTGTTCATGATGTTGGGTTGCGACATTTACCTTATTACCTTTTCCATTTGTAAGTGTTCGCAGCCTTGATTTTCTATGTGTTTCCTTAATGGTTTGAATGGTTACAAACTTAACCGCAATATGTTGAGAAAATATGTAAGTGTGATTTTGGTTATATAGAATAAACAACGGTAAATGGTTAAGCACCAATGTATTGTACAAAACCAGTTTATAAATTGAGTAGATATGCAGATTGGTTGCACAATAGACAACAAATTGACATGAGTTTGGAAAATTTTGAGACGTGAAAAAAAACATTATTTAAGAAAGAAATATGAGTTTCCATGTATTATAGTATTAGCATACTCATTTTACAATGCTGATTTATTGTGTTACAATTGCGTATTGCAAAACAGTGAAGGACGTATAAGTGAAGAAAACAACTGTTAATTTTTTTATTTCACTACTACACTGTACTAACTTATCTTGGGTATCATGGTTATAATGCAGAAAAAGGGCAACAGATTCTTCGTTAAATTTACAAAAACGTCCGTAATATAAATAGAATAATGGAAAACAAATCTAGAACCGATTTTGTACTAACTACAGTTAAACTACCAAGATGATCAAAGTTAACGTATTTGAATATGCAAATGTTTGCCGTGTATATCCTTTTTTTAACAAATATATACTTTGTTCATATATTGGTTGTGCTTTGATTGTTTGCCATGCCATTACCCAAATTTCTGTCTACAAAACTACTCACCGGATTTTTTTACTTATCTTGCCTTGAACCTATAGATTTGGGCATATATTTCATAACATTTGGTACACACTTGAATAAACATATATACCCATTGTTTACTTGATTCAACATCTGTTGCATGCTACTTCGATTTACATACCCATTATATGCATGTAAAATTTGATTCATGCACTAGTTTTACACACACGCTACTGCACTAGATTTGATGCATGTATGACCAAAGCTGAATTGAACTGTCCCATGTACTAATAATATGCGTATTATGTGGCTGCGGAAAATCTAAAAAGAAAAGTTGCATTGCTCACCAGTATGGTTTTAAATTTGGAGCTGTTTTTCTAGCTATTTTGATTTTGTATCCCTGTTTATTCTCACTTTTCATTTCATTCTTGCTGCCTTGTTTTGATTGCATATTTGTGCATACTCTGTGACTTTCTATCACGCTTGTTTTTTCTTGCTTGCGGTATACTAAGAGCATCTCCAACAGCGTTACAGGTCGTAACGTTACAGCCCGTAACATGTTGGGAGATATCTTTGATATCTCCCAATAGGTGCAAGCCGATTTCATCGGCTCGCGCTGCTCCTGCGCCTATATATGGCACGGGAGGGGGGCGGGGGTGTGTTTGCATTACTATTATTTTCCCTCCAATTCCTCCTTTTTAATTTATTTTTATTTGTACTGATGTTGGGATGCCGCCACGCGTAACGAAGATGAGAAGACAGACAGTTCCAGTTATGCCAGATAATGCATCTGGTCCAGCTCACCTTCCTCCACCAGCGGGGACGACGATTGGGGACTTACGTATCCTCCACGAGCTGCTAGAGAGTTTCACTCATCGATCTTTTACCGCGCTGGCCACCGTTCAGGTATTAATTTTAATTTTTTTAATATCTGTAGTTACTGAACTGTTAAAAAGTATGCCCTGTTGGTTTTACATTATAGTTTAGTGCATGTACGTTATACATTTTAGTAGTATGAACTATTGGTTTTATAGTCATTTAACTGTTATAATTTTAATAGACTCAGTACATCTACCTTCGCGGGAGTTGGGCGAAGTTTGTTACACATGCCCTTGACATATTACCACTGCATATTCGGGAGAGGCTAGTTGGTAGTCCGTTCGGACTTTTTTTACATATTATACCTCCCCAGTCCTTCGATAGACCTTTGGTCGACGCCTTAGCAGAGAGATGGTGGCCTACGACACACACCTTTCACTTTCCGGATTTTGTGCTAGGTATCACCCCTACCAATTTTTACATGCTTACGGAGATTGAGATAGGCTGTCCAGATAGAGTCACTTGTCCATTTGATTCCTCTTTTGAGTCGCCCGATTTGTACCTACAGTATTTGCCAGATTTGTCAGCGGCTCATATAGCTAATGGTGTCGTTTCCGTCGCATATTTACTTCAGTATATTACAGCGCATCTCGATGTGGTAGTTTTCCACGACATAGTATACAGAGCTACCATTTTATACCTCCTTAGTTCGACGTTATATATGAACCAACGGAGTACGATTAGGCTAGGCTACCTAGCAGCACTAGTTGATTTAGAGCAGCTGGATATTTTTTATTGTGGCTCTGCCATATTGGGTTATCTATACACCGCTCTTGACCCCTATAGTTTTGGAGAGGTTGGCCAGATGTTTGGTTTTTGGTACATGTTGTCGTGCTGGTACTACGAGTACACGGCTAACATGCACCCATGCATGCAGCCCACCGCTAGTCATGCTGCTGAGACCTTTTTCCCACGCATGCGTAGATGGGAGAGTACTCACAGAGTTCGGCGTGCTCCTGCTGGTGTGAGACATGACTTGATGGAGGCTCGTACCCAGTTAAATATGAGGGGAGGGGGAACATATTACGAGCACCTTGGGCTTCTTATTGGTTGTTACTTGCAGCGGATGGCCCAGTACCTGATGCCCATCCATTAGCCATTGCATGTCGATTATCTACTCAACGAGTCCTTTTGTTCCCACTGGCCCACCTTCCTATTTGGTACTTGGGAGATAGATGTTATTACCAGGGTACCGGTCAGTTGCGTGTACCTAGAGATCCACCTCTGCCACTTGATATGTTCGGGTCGCAGCGTTCTATATGGAGACAGTATGTGGCTGGTATGAGACAGACAGGATGGGTTGATACTATCGATTTTCACTTACCCGACGCAGAGTTTGGTCCTTATTGGGTTAGGGTAGCTCCTAGACGGTACTTGCTTCCAGATTATACATGGGGTGTGAACTCCGATCACGTTGGTCCCCGATTGGTTACTAATAGAGTTCACCCTCCGCCGTTTACTTTTGATCCAACCCCTTCACATATCTCCGACCCTCCTACAGATTTCACAATTGCCGATACATTTCAGACATTTGATCTTAGCGGTGCACAGATATTCTTGCCTATTTTTCACCTACCTGCACACGTGGTGCACGGTGTCCCTACTGCTGGATTATATCCGCCACATGAGGTAAATTTTGTACTTGTGAATTTACGTTGTATGTTATACGCTGTACAAACTGATTTTATATGTTTTATATATGCAGTATGTACCCCGGTTGGACCAACATAGGATACATATTGCGGCTATTCAGGAGATGGCACTACTACATTCTCAGTCCATGTATGAGGAGCACCAACGATTGTTCAGGGATTGCAGGAGCAGATCTATGACTTACAGGCCAGATTAGCGGCAGCAGGGGGTGGTGATACAGCAGCATCAGGTACCATTGTAGAGTCATGTACTGGTGGAGGTTCAGGAGGCAGAGTAGGAGGTTTAGGAGGCAGAGTAGGAGGTTCAAGAGATGGAGGAGTGACGGAGTTGGAGGGGGTGACGGAGTTGGAGGGGGTGACGGACTTGGAGGTGGAGGGGGTGACAAACTTGGAGGTGGAGGTGGAGGGGGAGCCAGAGTGATGACGATATTCCGTATTATGACTCTTCTTCTGATAGATGGGACGACATGTCTTTGGATGATGCTGACGATGATGCCGCAGATTTATCATGATGTATATTTGTGTAGGTCGTGATGTATATATATGTATGGTTCGATGTATATATTTGTATGCCTCGATGTTTTGCTCGTTTATTATGTTCTGTGTAATGTTTGCTCGTTTCATATGTTCTGTGTAATGTTTGCTTGTTTCATATGTTCTGGGTAATGTTTGCTTGCTTTGTATGTTCTGTCTAATGTTTGCTTGTTTCATATGTTCTGTGTTGTTCCATATGTTATGTGTAATGTTTGCTCGTTTATTATGTTCCAAATCTGGTACTTTCCCTAGTGCCAAACCTGGTACTTTGCCAAGTGCCAAACCTGGTACTTTGCCAAGTACTTAAATGTTTAAATTATGAGGGTACGTGGACGACCCTCCTTTTTAACTCCTTTTTAACACCTTCGTGTGCTAAAATGTTTAAATTATGAGGGTGAGTGGACGACCCTCCTTTTAACTCCTTTTTAACACCTTCGCGTGCTTAAATGTTTAAATTATGATGGTGAGTGGACGACCCTCCTTTTTAACTCCTTTTTAATACCTTCGTGTGCTTAAATGTTTAAATTATGAGGGTGAGTGGACGACCCTCCTTTTTAACTCATTTTTAACAACAACATTTGCTTAAATGTTTAAATTATGAGGGTACGTGGACGAACCTCCTTTTTAACTCCTTCGTTTGCTTAAATGTTTAAATTATGAGGGTGAGTGGATGACCCTCCTTTTTAACTCCTTTTTAACTCCTTCGTGTGCTTAAATGTTTAAATTATGAGGGTAAGTGGACAACCCTCTTTTTTAACTCCTTTTTAACTCCTTCGTTTGCTTAAATGTTTAAATTATGAGGGCGAGTGGACGACCCTCCTTTTTAACTCCTTTTTAACACCTTCGTGTGCTTAAATGTTTAAATTATGAGGGTGAGTGGACGACCCTCGATTTTAACTCCTTTTTAACACCTTCGTGTGCTTAAATGTTTAAATTATGAGGGTGAGTGGATGACCCTCCTTTTTAACTCCTTTTTAACACCTTCGTTTGCTTAAATGTTTAAATTATGAGGGTACGTGGACGACCCTCCTTTTTAACTCCTTCGTTTGCTTAAATGTTAAAATTATGAGGGTGATTGGATGACCCTCCTTTTTAACTCCTTCGTGTGCTTAAATGTTTAAATTATGAGGGTGAGTGAACGACCCTCTTTTTTAACTCCTTTTTAACACCTTCGTTTGCTTAAATGTTTAAATTATGAGGGTAAGTGGACGACCCTCCTTTTTAACTCCTTCATTTGCTTAAATGTTTAAATTATGAGGGTAAATGGACGATCCTCCTTTTTAACACCTTCATTTGCTAAAATGTTTAAATTATGAGGGTAAGTGGACGACCCTCCTTTTTAACTCCTAAGTGTGCATATATGTTTAAATTATGAGGGTAAAGTGGGTGACCCTCCTTTGTAACTCCTTCGTGTGCTTAAATGTTTAAATGGGGACGACCCTCGTTTTATAACATTCTGAACTTCAATACGTGTTTTACACGGGTTAGTGGTCAACCCTGGACCCACACTCTTGTTTTCCCTATATATAGCGGTTTCTTTGAAACCCTTACTCACAAGTTATTTTCTTCCAGCCGCCACCTCCATCCTCTTTCCCCAAAGGAGCCAAGTTGTTAAGAAAAGAGTATAGTTCCTTTTCTGGAGTATGGCGGAACAAGGAAAAGAAAGTGTAGCCTCCAACATGGACAAATGGGAAAATGACGACATGGGGTAGCAAATCAAAGACGTGGAAAAGAAATAGTTCTTGAAGGACGCGTTCTCAAGCCAGTACGTCTAGGTGGATCCAACCCTGTGTGCCATTGTGGAGAAGAATTGGTCATCGTTGTTTCGAAGACCCAAAAAAATGTTGGGCGCCGATTTTTTGGTTATGCCGCCTATCAGGACCACACCGTTTTTCCGGATGAAATTGACTATTTTTACTTTATGCAGTGGATTGACCCTCCGATGTGCGAATGTGGAGTTCAATATGCATTGGAAGCGCAAGCCAAAATACGACGTTTGAACAAGAATGTTGCTGACGTAGCTAGGGCTGGATTTTACCCATGTCCGTGGTAGGTGTGGGTGGAAACTATCGTACCGTTTATTACTGTACTTTAAATTTGATGTTTATATGTCCAGTTGTCGTACTTCCTTCAATTGTACTTTGGCATTTATTCATGCTGTAATTGTCGTTGTAGTAAGCTTCTAAGTTTTGTAATGCAAAATATTTATGTAATGCAAAGTCCAACACTCTATCCAATAAAGAGAAGAACACTCTATCCAATATAAAGTAGCACTTGGTCCAATAAAGGACACTCTGTCCAATAAAGAGGCACTATAACCAGTAAAGGAGAACTCTGTCCAATAAAGAAAGGAACATTCTATCCAATAAAGTAGCACACTCTGTCCAATAAAGAGGCACTCTTACCAGTAAAGGAGAACTCTGTCCAATAAAGAAAGGAATAATCTACCCAATAAAGGAGCAGTTTGTCCAATAAAGGACACTCTGTCCAATAAAGAGGCACTCAAACCAATAAAGGAGCACCATATCGATAAAGGAACACTCTTTCCAATAAAGGAGCACATCATCCAATAAAGGAGAACACTCCATGTAACACCCTACCTCCGCTAGGGTCACTCACAAAGGGAATGCACTAGTTTTGGAGGAGCATTATCGAGGTAAACAAACACAGAAATATCACAATACAGAATATAAATAAAACAACAGAAGAATCAAAAGATAAATTTCATTACTTTCAAAAAAAGATTCAAAACCTTTTACATCAAATAGCCAAGATCATTATTTTCCATTACAACAAATTATGTCTTGCATAAATAAAGAAGCATAAACTTAAAACATCAAAAGTAGCTTAATTCCCCAAAGGTAGCAGAAATGCAGCCATAGCATAGCTTAAGATCAAACCGTACATGAGCTGAACCGAACGCAAGCGAAATCCAAGCTAAGTGCTAGAGTTTCCTCCCCTGAGAACCTGGGGGGAAACGAAAGAAAAAGAGGTGAAAGAAAACGGGTCAGTCATAAAGACTGGTAAGTCCAAGTGACTTTCAACATAAAAACAGATAAAGGTAACATGACATGTATAAACTGAAAGTAAACATAAGGATGCTGTCAAGATTGGCAAGATAGACTAAGATAGCATGATAATTCAAGTGTAAATCAAGTATAGCATCACATATTCGAGGTTCGCTGCATCAACTGTACTAGAATCCCAACCCATGTCTTATATTATTCATGAAATGAACCCGTGGCCCATTATCATGAAATGACCCATTTCTAGGTCCAATGAATCGATCCACTAGTCGATCGGCTCCCTACAAGTTCTAGTTCGTCACGTGTCTGTGTCATGCGGCCCTATCACGAATGTAGTCACATGTGCTAGGTCCACCATAGGGTGTATCAAGCCCTAGGGTGCCAACCACCAACACGAATCAAGAATGCACATATAAACCTACTGATGCCCAATGCCTGCTTTTTCAACTCTGGACCACGTGCACGACCATAGCCCGCCTGAACCTACACTGGCGCACCAACACAGCCATCGTTTTGGTCGCTTACAATCAGCCCAGTAATCGTGCCCCACCCTGCCTAGTTCCAGGGTACCATGATACATCTAGTGGATTACTGCTGAAATGGACCGCGTAACTAGGGTTTTCGTCCAATAGGTTAAGTGTTGTCATTTAAATTCGTGACTTAACCCTTATCAGTCTAGCATGTCAAATTGGATAAGTGTTGTCATTCAATTTCGGGACTTAACCCGCCTACGAATCATGTCAAATTGGCTAAGTGTTGTCGTTAAAGTTCATGACTTAGCCCTACAAATCATGTATCAAGTTGGTTAAGTGTTGTCTTTCATGTTCATGACTTAACCCTATCATGTGGCATTAATTCATTAATGCACCCCAACCTCTCACATCAGACCTGTTGTTGTGGTCACTGGATATGCCAGGCGGTTCCGGGCAGAATTACACCACAACTCAGTCTAACCTCGGGTTTTCAAGTGCGATATAACCAACTACCCACATTGGATCCTATTGTTTGCAGTAACTGGATTTGCCGGGTGGTTCCGGGCAGAATTACACTGCAAACTCAACCCAACCTCGAGTTGGCCATTTTCCAACATTACCCCGTCTAAATATTAGGCTAATAATCTTAGCCTAATTTTCCGTCCGCATGATTTTTGACATATAATATTAGGCTAAAAACATAGCCTAATTTAACGTACACAAAATTTGCATAAAGAAATCCATTAACATAAACATGTCATAGGTGTAAACTTGGCATTCTCGGCATAGTCAATACTAACACCATAGTTGTGTACTTGCAAAGTAATCAACATGAATATCATAGGCGCGAACTTGCAACGTGGACTAATTCAACATATATATATGTGAATTTGCAACATAGACTAAATCAACTTACATATATGTGAACTTGCAAATCAATCACGAACATATGAATAAGTGTGAACTTGAAATATGACGTAGGTTTAACATATACACATAAACATGTAGATCTAACATTTGGTCACATATGTGATATGATTTTACAACCTAAAACTTGCATAACATGATAAACTACACAACTTGTCATAACAATATTCCAAGTTCATATACATATGAATAGACTTATTCATTAATTCTCAATTCAACATGATGATAGAATAGAACCACAGGCATAGATCAACTCTATTATCAATTTATTTCCAAGGCATGACCTAACTGAATAAATTGATTAAAACATCGCAGGCATAACATTATGAACATGAAAAGGTTTGAATAATCTAGATTAAAGGACACAGATAGATCAAACTTAAATAGAAAAATCCCCAAAATCAAGACAAATAAAGAAAATAGGTCTGAATAGAAAATCAAGCTTAGATCCAATTTCATAGTCATAATTCTAGGCAGTAACCTCATGGTCATGAATCACAGGTGATTAGTCATAATTGTCCTTGTCATAGTCATAGGCAATAGTCTTATGTTCACCGTCATAGGCATAGGCATAGTCTTATGTTCACAGTCATAGGCATAGGCATAAGCATAGTCTTATATTCACAGTCATAGGCATAGGCATAATCTTATGTTCACAGTCATAGTCTTAGACCATTAACAACAATTTCAACGTCATAGGAAATATTCCCAATAGTCAAGATCCAAGAAGAAAACAAGAATAGATATGAATCATACAAAAATCAATTCCAATTTATAACATGCCCATATTAGATTTATAGTTTTTATCTAAAAGTAACTGGAACTTACAGATCGTGGCCTAAGAAAGATGTAGAAGTTAAGTCTAGAAATTTGTCGTTGAATTACTGAATCGTTGAATCTTGATTGTAGAAGCAAATCCCTAATTCCTAGCCGTAGTCTTCAAGAAATAATCTTCACGTTTTTAATTTAATTTATCTTAATTTAATTTAGAGGAAGAAGAAGAAGCCATGATCATCAAGAGTTTGAGCAGCATATGGTTAGAGAAGAATGGTGTAAGGAGAATGAGGCTAGGAGGCTGTTTATATAGGATTAGGAAAACGAATCTGGACAGAAAACGAGGTCAGGTACATCAGGATGCATTTGGTTAAAAAAGTGGGTTCGGGAGGCAGGTTGACCCCCAGGTCGACCCTATGGTCGACGTGGTCTGACCAGGTCGACCCCCAGGTCGACCCTATGGTCGACCTGGTCTGGTCAGGTCGACCCCCAGGTCGACCTGGTCTGGTCAGGTCGACCCCCAGGTCGACCTGGGCTCTGGGCGGGAATTTTCCCGCCCAACCCGCTTCTGGGTCTTGAATTCGAATTTGAATTCGAATTTTTGAGTTGTTTTCGCTTCTGGAAATTTCGTGAAACTTCTAGAGGTCATAAATCAGTCATACGGACTCCGATTTTCGAAAACTCGGACTCATTTCCAAGCAGAATTTTGAGACGAACGCAATGGAGCAACCCTTTTCCCTTGATTCTTATTTTAAAATTTAATTCTGCCTTGATTTAAGGTTTTTACATGTTATTAAAATTCGGGTTGTTACATTCTTCCCTCCTTAAAGGATTTCGTCCCCGAAATCTTCAAGTTAAGAAGAATGCATCCTATCATCCAATCAACCATCTACTCAACCATCATCTACAAGCAACCATTGTCCTTAAAAGATTTCTAATGCTATATGAACATTTGCAAAAAGTGTGTGTGTATGTTCCTTATCTAATGCAAATGATCAGGCCTGATTGATCTTCCTAATGCAAAATATGTTTAGTGTCATGAATCCAACATGTATGCAAATAGTCCTAGTCATATAAACACTATATGTGTGCACAAACATCTATCCATATGCAACATCCATATGATAACACATTCAATTTCATCCATAAACAAGTATAAACACTCATGCATATGCAATATGAAAATGTGTCTGAGTTGATCTAGTGCCTAATGTGTGTTATGCAACCACGAGCAACCACTTCCAACCATTTGCAAACATCAACCATAACATATTTCAATCACATGTTTACATCCAAAAGGGTTCTACCTAAGGTTCTCAAGATAGGATTGAGGAGATAAGCAAGATAAAACAAAGCATCTAGGAGAAGAAGTTAAAGATGTACCCTCAGAATGTCATGCTTGCGAGCCTTGCCCTTGCTTCTTAGGGCAGTTCTTGCTGATATGTCCAGTTTCACCACACTGGAAGCATGCTTCCATCTTCATCTTCTTCTTTCTACAATCCTAGACTATATGCCCTTCAATACCATAGAAGTGGCATTTTCTGTTCTCGCGTGTCTTATTATCATTCTTGTTGTTGTTGTTCTTGCCTCCTTTCTCGGAGTCTACTTTCTTGTTTTGAGATTCATTTGCCTTGACCTCCTTCTTGCCATTCTTGTCTTCTTCACTTAAGAGCGCCATGTCTACTAACTTTTCGTAAGTAGCTCCCATAGGTACGTAGGTCATAGCCAAGCTGTGAAGTGTCTCATTCAATCCTTTGACAAAACAGAGAGCCTTCTTATGAGGGGTATTTACTAAGTCCAGTCTGAACCGAGCCAGCTGATTGAATTGATTGACGTACTCGTTGACCATCATACTTCCTTGCTTAAGAGATAAGAATTTTTCCAGCTGTAGACTTCGTTTAGCTTGCGAGAGGAATTTCATCTCGAACCTTGTTCTGAAATCCATCCATGTTCTAACCGGCTTCTCAGCGTTAGTGACTTCCCACCAATAGGAAGCTTCGTCTTTGAGCAACCATACCGCCAACTGTACCTTCTGCCTATCGTCCACCTCGAAGATAATGAACAGGTCCTCAGTTTCTTTGATCCAGTTCCTCGCTTCTACGAATGATTCAGTTCCTTTGAAATCCTTCCCACTCATGGCCCTAAAATCTTTACAGATCTTTGAGAAAGCAATTGCACGAGGAGGGGGAGGAGGAGGAATTGCTGCAGCTGGAGGAGGAATATCTGCTGGGCCAGCATCGTTGGCCCTAGCCTTTAAGTACCTCCTAAACCAGCTAGGTATTGGCACGCCTTCTGGAAAGTTAAGATTCCCAGACATGCTAAAATGGAAAAGAAGAGATTCAAAACGAAGAAACAAAGGATGGTGCTAATGGCTTTTGGGGAATAGCCTTTAAATAAAACAAGACTTTCCTTGAAAAATGCTTCTTTGTAAACGGTTTTGAAAATAGTTTTAGAAGGTTTAAAAAAAATTGTCCAGTCTGGTAACCTTCTGCTCTGATACTAAATGTAACACCCCAACTCCGCTTGGGTCACTCACAAAGGAAATGCACAAGTTTTGGAGGAGCGTTATCGATGTAGACAAACAGAAATATCACAAGACAGAACATAGATAAAACATCGGAAGAATCAAAAGATAAATTTCATTACATTCAAAAAAAGATTCAAAACCTTTTACATCAAATAGCCAAGATCATTATTTTCCATTACAACAAATTCTGTCTTGCATAAATAAAGAAGCATAAACTTAAAACATCAAAAGTAGCTTAATTCCCAAAAGGTAGCAGAAATGCAGCCATAGCATAGCTCAAGATCAAACCGTACATGAGCTGAACCGAACGCAAGCAAAATCCAAGCTAAGTGCTAGAGTTTCCACCCCTGAGAACCTGGGGGGAAACGAAAGAAAAAGAGGCGAAAGAAAATGGCTCAGTCATAAAGACAGGTAAGTCCAAGTGACTTTCAGCATAAAAACAGATAAAGGTGACATGACATGTATAAACTGAAAGTAAACATAAGGATGCTGTCAATATTGGACAGATAGACTAAGATAGCATGACAATACAAGTGTAAATCAAGTATAGCATCACATATTCGAGGTTCGCTGCATCAACTGTACTAGAATCCCAACCCATGTCTTATATTAATCATGAAATGAACCCATGGCCCAATATCATGAAATGACCCATTTCTAGGTCCAACGAAACGATCCACTAGTCGATCGGCTCCCTACAAGTTCTAGTTCGTCATGTGTCTGTGTCATACGGCCCTATCACGAATGTAGTCACTTGTGCTAGGTCCACCATAGGGTGTATCAAGCCCTAGGGTGCCAACCACCAACACGAATCAAGAATGCACAGATAAACCTACTGATGCCCAATGCCTGCTTTTTCAACTCCGAACCACGTGCACGACCATAGCCCGCCTGAACCTACAATGGCGCACAAACACAGCCGTCGTTTTGGTCGCTTACAATCAGCCCAGTAATCGTGCCCACCCTGCCTAGTTCCAGGGTACCATGATACATCTAGTGGGTTACTGCTGAAATGGACCGCGTAACTAGGGTTTTCGTCCAATAGGTTAAGTGTTGTCATTTAAATTCATGACTTAACCCTTATCAGTCTAGCATGTCAAGTTGGTTAAGTGTTGTCATTCAAGTTCGGGACTTAACCCGCCTATGAATCATTTCAAATTGGCTAAGTGTTGTCGTTCAAGTTCATGACTTAGCCCTACGAATCATGTATCAAGTTGGTTAAGTGTTGTCTTTCATATTCGTGACTTAACCCTATCATGTGGCATTAATTCATTAATGCACCCCAACCTCTCACATCATACCTGTTGTTGTGGTCACTGGATATGCCGGGTGGTTTCGGGTAGAATTACACCACAACTCAGTCTGACCTCGGGTTTTCAAGTGCGATATGACCAACTACCCACATTGGATCATATTGTTTGCAGTAACTGGATTTGCCGGGCGGTTCCGGGAAGAATTACACTGCAAACTCAACCCAACCTCGAGTTGGCCATTTTCAAGTTCATTCTAGTGTCATGTCCATGTTCAAGATTCATGTCAAGTTCGTGTCAAGTTTCATGGTGAGTTTCATGCCAAGTTTCCTATAATTACCAATTTTTTCCAACATTACCCCATCTAAATATTAGGCTAACAATCTTAGCCTAATTTTCCGTCTGCATGATTTTTGACATATAATATTAGGCTAAAAACTTAGCCTAATAAAATTTGCATAAAAAAATCCATTAACATAAGCATGTCATAGGTGTAAACTTGGCATTCTCGGCATAGTCAATACGAACACCATAGGTGTGTACTTGCAAAGTAATCAACATGAATATCATAGGCGCGACCTTGCAACGTGGACTATTTCAACATACATATATGTGAATTTGCAACATAGACTAAATCAACTTACATATATGTGAACTTGCAAATCAATCACGAACATATGAATAAGTGTAAACTTGAAATATGACGTAGGTTTAACATATACACATAAACATGTAGATCTAACATTTGGTCACATATGTGATATGATTTTACAACCTAAAACTTGCATAACACGATAAACTACACAACTTGTCATAACAGGTTATATTCCAAGTTCATATACATATGAATAGACTTATTCATTAATTCTCAATTCAACATGATGATAGAATAGAACCACAGGCATAGATCAACATAATAAACATTGCTCTATTATCAATTTATTTCCAAGGCATGACCTAACTGAATAAATTGATTAAAACATCGCAGGCATAACATTATGAACATGAATAGGTTTGAATAATCTAGATTCAAGAACACGGATAGATCAAACTTAAATAGAAAAATCCCCAAAATCAAGACAAATAAAGAAAATAGGTCTGAATAGAAAATCAAGCTTAGATCCAATTTCATAGTCATAATTCTAGGCAGTAACCTCATGGTCATGAATCATAGGTGATTAGTCATAATTGTCCTTGTCATAGACATAGGCAATAGTCTTATGTTCACCGTCATATGCATAGGCATAGTCTTATGTTCACAGTCATAGGCATAGGCATAGTCTTATGTTCACAGTCATAGGCATAGGCATAATCTTATGTTCACAGTCATAGTCTTAGGCCATTAACAATAGTTTCAACGTCAAAGGCAATATTCCCAATAGTCAAGATCCAAGAAGAAAACAAGAATAGATATGAATCATACATAAATCAATTCCAATTTATAACATGCCCATATTAGATTTATAGTTTTTATCTAAAAGTAACTGGAACTTACAAATCGTGGTCTAAGAAAGATGTAGAAGTTAAGTCTAGAATTTTTTTTTTGAATTGCTGAATCGTTGAATCTTGATTATACAAGAAAATCCCCAATTCCTAGCCGTAGTCTTCAAGAAATAATCTTCACGTTTTTAATTTAATTTATCTTAATTTAGAGGAAGAAGAAGAAGCCATGGTCATCAAGAGTTTGAGCAGCATAAGGTTAGAGAAGAATGGTGTAAGGAGAATGAGGCTAGGAGGCTGTTTATATAGGATTAGGCAAACGAATCTGGACAGAAAACGAGGTCAGGTACATCAGGATGCATCTGGTTCAAAAAGTGGGGTTCGGGAGGCAGGTTGACCCCCAGGTCGACCCTTATGGTCGACCTGGTCTGACATAGTCGACCCTATGGTCGACCTGGTCTGGTCAGGTCGACCCCCAGGTCGACCCTATGGTCGACCTGGGCTTTGGGCGGGAATTTTCCCGCCCAGCCCGCTTCTTTGTCTTGAATTCAATTTCTAAGCTGTTTTCGGTTCTGGAAATTTCGTGAAACTTCTAGAGGTCATAACTCAGTCATACGGACTCCGATTTTCGAAAACTCGGACTCGTTTCCAAGCAGAATTTCGAGACGAACGCAATGGCGCAACCCTTTTCCATTGATTCCTATTTTAAAATTTGATTCTGCCTTGATTTAAGGTTTTAACATGTTATTAAAATTCGGGTTGTTACACTCCACCCAATAAAACTACCCACTTACCAATACCACATACCATATATATAACAGCAACATTCCAACTCATATCTCAAATCAAAACTTATTCACAAATAAAAATGGATTCCAGTTTTATAAAATGCTTGCTGGCTTTTGCTAGCGATTCAGATGAAGATGAAATCCTTCAAGAGGAGGCAGAAGAAAAACAAGAAATACGGGACCTATACCCTGAAGCGTATGGTTCATCGTACACAACTAGAGGGGGATCGGTTCCTGGAAGGAGGTTTATACACCGAAACCATGCTAAATACCACAAGTTTTTAATGCAAGATTACTTTGATGACGATTGCACTTACGGGCCTGATATGTTTCGTAGAAGACACAAGATGCGGAGAACTCTATTTCTTCGGATATTGGCTAGTATTCAAGGTAAAAATGATTACTTTAAGTACAAACAAAATGCATCAAAGACATAGGGGTTGTCCGGTGAACAGAAAATGACGGCCGCTATGAGAATGTTAGCTTATCCACTCCAGCCGATGCTTTGGACGATGCATACCGCAAAGCAGAGAGAACGACACTAAAAGCACTTGAAACATTCTGTCAAGCAGTGGTGGACGTCTACGGAGAAGAATACTTACGGTCTCGAACGAAGCAGATGTAGTGCGAATCAGAGAGATGCACGAAAGCAGGGGTTTGGCCAGGAATGTTAGGAAGTCTGGACTGTATGCACTGGGAATGTAAGAACTATCCTAAGGGATTACAAGATGCGTACAACGGAAAGGAAAGACGACCAACCATCATTTTGGAAGCTATGGCATCGTACGATCTGTGGATCTGGCATGCTTTCTTCGGTATCCCCGGTTCGAATGACGACTTAGATGTTGTAGAAAGATCCCATCTGTTCAATGATCTTGCTCAAGGCCAGGTACCTCCTTTAACATTTACCCTCGGCCAAAATACTTACAACCATGGCTATTACCTAGGTGACGGCGTTTACCCGAAATGGAGCACCATTGTTAAAACATGTCCAAATCCATTGACTCTTAAATAAGTCATGTTTGCAGCGATGCAGAAGGGACAAAGGAAAGATGTGGAACGTGCTTTCGTTGTTTTACAATCTGGATTTGCAATGATAAGTAATCCATGTCAACTGTGATCTAGGAAAAAAAAAGTCTACAATCATGTTTGCTTGCATCGTTTTTCACAACATGATTATAGAAGATGAAAGAGATATGGATGAAGAGCAACGTCACTGCGAGTACGAGGGTGCTTCGCAACCACCGCAAGTATTCCGACAAAACATACCGATAACAGAGGAGGACTTCAACATTCATTTGACCCGTCAAGTTATGTATAGAGATGCAGAACTCCATAACAGGCTGCAGAAGGATCTTATGAATCATTTATGGAACCACTACGGCGATACCTAGTTATGAAGAACCATTATCTTTTCGTGTTTTATTTTATGCTTGTCCGAACGTATCGATCATGTATGCAGTAAAGATGTTGTCCTTTTCTATTGTACCAACTCGTTCTCTTCTATTCGTAAGAGTTATTAATCATCTGTTATTATGTTTTAAATTTGTTTATTCTACAAAAATAATAATGGTTTTTTTGTCATATGAGAAAATATGATAGGTAAGGGAAAAAACCTAGTGACGAGCCGATTTTATCGGCTCGTGAAGTCGCGAGCCGATTTATTCGACGTGCGCCGATAAAATCGACTCGCGACTTCAAGAGCCGATAAAATCGGCTCACGCGCTCCATTCAGCAAACTGAATTGAAGCCGTAACATTTCCTTGAATATTAAAGGACATAACATCTTTTAGGTGCAAAAACAACCCTTATTCAAGGCCGTAACATGAATTAGGCCGACTGTTGAGATGCTCTAAGGTTGTGTACATGTGTATATGTACATGTGTATATGTACATGTGTCTACATGTAGGCTTTTAGGACCGTTTGTACCTTAAAAAAACTGATATGTATAGATATTATACTTGATTTTAAACTGATGCTACCTTAGATCTATATCTAGTTTAAACTGATTTGAACTGACACTATCTAAAATTTTAAGCTGATATTGAATAGATACCACACATGTGTATGCTTGACATTTTGCATATGATATATTGGATGATTAGAAATAACTATTACATTTTGTTTTTATTGCAGTTAATTTACTTGAACAAAGATTAATCCTGACTCCAGTGTTTTATATTTTTGCATTAAACGCTCGGGTCAGACCCGAGTGTTGCAAATTTAATGATCTTAGCTATTGACATTGGAGATATGTGAAGACGCACGTGCAAACATTTACAAATATGTAAGTTCTGTATTTTATTTATTTAAAATATATGTATTTGAGCTTCCACTGTGTAAAATAATGTACAACTATGATATTGTGTGTAAATTGCATTCGCTGTGAGATATAGTAGTTTATTTTTCTGTGATTTCTGTGTCTAATTCTATTTAAACCCGTAAGCTAAATTACAATCTGTTGTTCGAGCAGTTTAAGTTGGTTTAATTACTGACTTGAAACGGTCGAAAAGGCAGGCCATTACATACCCCTTAACCTAAATCTCAGATCTTTTTTGAAAATAATCCCTTTTTCTCAATCCTTCGGCTTTGATAATGCACTTAAGTCTAGATCTAGCGCGGAAACAAAGACCTCTTCGGTGCTATGCTCAGCCTCTTGTCCTTCCTTTCGTGCCTCATTCGAGACTATTCCAAGTGGCAAGGTACGTTTTTAATGGCAAGATCTGGTTATGCAATACTGGTGTGTTTTTGTGTTACTTATGTGGTCTCAGTTTCTTGGTGTTTGCGTCTCCTTTTGGCTTGGGTTTAGTCTGGCTTGCTTTTTGGATTTTCTCTCGTATGGTTTGAGTGGAGTTTGTGTTTTGTGATGGTAGGAAAGATTCTCAGTATTGTCTGCTAAGTGCAAACTATTAACCGGCTTTTTGGTTTGGTTCCCAAAAGTACACAAGACACCCTCGACTCAACGCGTCGCGTGAAGCCAAAGCCGAGAGTGTCGCCAAGGAGTAAAGGAAATGGGCTGAGAAGGGATCTCGCCAATGAGAACCTCACCGCTCTTCAAAATATTGCCAAACCAAGACCCCAAACCCTGGAAAGCCTCAAGCATCGACCTCGACCCCCTTGCCATTTTCACCCATTCTTCGTATCCCTCGGGGTACGAATTTCATACCCCTGGGGGTACAAAATTCATACCCGGAAGAGGGGTACGAGTCGGGGCTTAGGCAAGGCGAGCACCAAAATTATGGAGCTTGACACTGCGGGATACGAAATTCCTTGTGTGGTCCCCCACTTCTACCTACTCCTACCTATTCCCATCTAACCACTCCACTATAAATACCTCTTGACCTCACACTTCAAAAGGGTTGGAATTTGGTGATTATACATCCCTTGAGAGCTCCAAGTGGCCACTTTAATGGCATCTCCACTTTGAGAAAGAAGAAAGGCAAAATTGTCTTTTTCCAAAATATTAATATATGATAATTATGACATCATATAACTTAGAGATGCATGTAAAGAGATGTCATGAGATGTTCTCAACCTTGTAACTCTTGGTTATTAATAATATTCCAACTACTCTTCCATGGTGGACGTAAGTCTCTCGCGAGGCCAAACCACTATAAATCTCTTGTGTTATTTATCACTTTCCGCACTTACTTTTACGACTGAAACTATAATTTCTAAGTAATTGGAATCTTAGGTGTTTACGACATTTTTTGTCATCAACATTTTGGTGCTTTCACTGAGAAATCTCAGATTGCGTCTTTGTCGCACACTATCGTCTCGACTTCGACGAGCTTTAGGTTTCTTTACTAAACCTACCGCCGAGTCCGCTTACGATGGTAAAGCGACCAAAGAACGCAATGATCGGCTCTTCGGCTGCAGCCAAAGCCGGAACATTCCAACAGGCTTAGCCGGCGGATATCCCCGCCGCAACTTAAACCCTACCTCATGTGGACCTCGAAGCTCCTGCAACACAAGTGTAGATCTGCACGCTTAATGAAAAATATGAGAATACAACCGTCGAGCTTAATCAGGCGTTAAGAAATAACATCGACCTTATGCAACAACTTCAGAAAAGTCAGCGCATCATCGCTCGACTCCAGCTTGCTCGGAACAATGCCCGACCTTGACCTACTATCTCGGAAACTTCCTCTTCCAAGTCGAGGGGACCACATCAAAGAAGAAGGTTTAGTTTCATCAACAATGTCTCCGTCCGCACCAATGCCCTGGGCAACGGCAATGGTTACACCAACGATAATGGAAACGGAAACGGCAACCGAACTATAGTCACTTATAATGAAAGGGGCATAATACCGAGATATCTCATGACTAATTATCTATGATGGACCGGGTCCGAACAACCAACCCCTTCCTCGACAGAACCCAGCTGTTGTCGCCTAGGACGATGGACCTACTCTCCCAACGGCCCGCGCTCTTCTAGAACAAGATGTGCATCAACCCGCTCAGCCTCATCGCCCATACCAAAACCCAATCATAGATGTTGACGATATAGAAAAAGATGACCCAAACATTCATCATAAGAGACGCCCTCGCAACAGAACTTCTGAACCTCGCCAAAATCCATGGATTCTGATGGCGGATCCCCATCCAACTTATCTTCCTGACATGATCTGAAGGATTATGAGGGAAATGCGACGGAACGTAAATGACTCACGGGAAGTACATATTAGGTGTAACCCCTTCACAAGAAGGGTAAACGAAGCCGAATGGTCGTGATGCTTCAGCATGTCACAAATGCCACTCTATGACGGCAGGACCAATCCCTGTGCCTTCCTAATCGATATGAATGGCAAATGGATTCTAGTCGTGGCAACGACCTAGTCAAATGCAAGTGCTTCCTGGTATTCTTGTCGGGAACAACTTTACTTTGGATCTCTCGTCTCCTACTTGATTCCATCAACAACTTCGGCCAACCAGCAGTAGAATTGCTCAAGCAATTCAGAGTACACATCCCGACTCCAAAGAACACCCTCACTCTATCCAATCTATACCAAGGACCCGCCGAGTCACTTAAGAGCTACCTTTCTTGGTTCAACACCACCCTTGCCAAGGTCAAAGACCCGGATCCTCACACCGTACTTTTTCAGTTAGCAAAAGGTGTCCTCCCTACTTACAAGTTCGGGGCACGGATCGATCGAAAGAAACCCAAAAGCCTCGACGCTCTATATGAAAAGTCAGGGCAGTACTTGTGCTAAGAAGAGGCGAGACGAAACTGGCTCTCCAAAACCGTCGTCCCAACAATCCTCATCTGGATACCACGAACAACAGCGTCAAAGGGAAACAAGTCAGAGATCCCTTCGATAAGGACAAAGGGGCAGGTCCCTATAGACAAAGGCTGAACAATGGTAGGCAGGGTGGTTGAAACAACGACCAATCTTGCAACGGCTAACCATTTCGGCCAATCTTGCAATGACCAACCACTTCGGCCAATCTTGCCCCGTAAAAGTCTTCACTGACCAGCCATTGTGGCCAATCTTGCAACGACCTGAAGCATCAGGGTGACTATTAAAGTGGAACATTGAGCTAAGTCGGTTCGAGATAACTTTCATCGCCCGTCGCTCCATCCTTGGGCAGGCCCTCGCCGATTTCATAGTTGAGCTCACCGCTCTGGCGGAATCACCTCTCGAAGACGTAGAAGTCCCGAATCTCCAATGGAAACTATTTGTGGATGGATTTTCTAACTGTAAATCCTACGGAGCCGGAGTAGTGCTCATCACTCCTAAAGAGAGCTCCATATGCTATGCTTTGAATCTCAACTTCCCTGCTATCTGCAATGATGCGGAATACGAAGCTTTAATAGCCGGCCTTAGAAACACAATTGAACTTAATTTAAAGGCCATCCAAGTCTTTTCCGACTCTCAACTCATCGTCCGCCAGGTACAGGGAGAATCCAAGCTACGGGGGCACAGCTCGCCCCATATCTTGCCCATGTCCGGAAATTGCTCACCGACTTCAACCACTTCGTCATAACATTCATCCCTCGGGAACAGAATGAAAAAGCAGACTCGTGAGCGAAGTTGGCAAGCTCCGAAGATGCACAGCTTATGGGGCTCACCCCAGTCGAAGTACTCGACTCAGCAAGCAATGTCCAAATAAAAACCGGTACGATCATGGGAACCGAGACCGAACCTGAGTCTTGGATAACTCGATAAAGAACTACTTACAACACGGGACCCTCCCGGGGTGCTACAAGGAAAAACAGGCTCTCACTCTCCAATCAGCTCTTTACATTCTCATGGATGGAATACTTTACTGTAGAGGCTTCTCTGTCCCACTACTGCGGTGTGTAGCCCTCGACGACGTTGATCGTGTACTCGTAGAAGTACACGGAGGCGAGTGTGGTGACCACACAAGGGGCAGACCCTAGCAAGGAAGATCATCAGGCATGGCTATTATTGGTCCACAATCGATCAAGACGCCGCAGACTATGCCCAAAAGGGTGACAACTACCAATGCTTCTCGAAAATTCCAAGATCCCCGCCTACTAAATTGATACAGATGGTCAGCCCTTGATCGTTCGCCATGTGGGGGATCGACATCATTGGAACTCTTCCAATGGCCAGAGGTGGGGCACGCTATGTTGTCGTCGTAGTTGATTACTTCACTAAATGGGTAGAGGCCGAAATTCTCGCCACAATAACCACTAAGAAGATGATCAACTTCATCGTTCACAACATCATCGCCCGCTATAGGGTCCCTCAAGCTATCATTTCTGACAACGGCACCCAATTCGAGAGCGCTGAATTCAAGGCCTTCTGTAAGCGACACAAAATCGGAAAAAGATTCTCAGCGGTGGCTCATCCTCAAGTCAATTGGCAAGTCGAGGCTGTTAACAAAGTCATTAAATCCATCATCAAGAAGCATCTGGAAAAGGTCGGTGGCATGTGGGCAAACGAACTTCCTCTAGTTCTATGGGCCTACTGAACCAGTCACAAGTCAACAACCGGACACACTCCCTTCGCCCTTGCTTATGGATCCGAAGTTGTTATCCCCATTGAGCTAAAATTTCAATCTCATCGAGTTACTTACTATGATCTAAAGACGAATCAAGACTTACTTTTTAAGTCGCTCGATTTACTAGAGGAAAAGAGGAACGAAGCCGACCTCAGGGCCGCTGCTCAATGACAATGAGTAGCCCGATGCTTCAACTCCAGAGTCTACCATAAGGACCTCAACATCGGCGATCTCATCTTGAAACAGGTCTTTCCTCCACCAGCAGGCCTCGCTCCTCATTGGAAAGGCCCATACTCCATACAACGAAAGCTCAGCGATGGAACTTTCAAACTCACAACCGTGGATGGAGCCGAACTCCCAAAGGCATGGAAAAGCGAACATCTCCGATGCTACTTTACATAACTCAGTATACAGCTGCTCATGCTTTTCAATGATGTTTTGTTTTGTAGCAATTTAAGGCATTGTAAAGGCTATTACTGCAAAGTTACCAGTAGAAATGATGTTCGGTTTCCTTTCTCCCTTCCATGTTTACTCCGCGCATGGCATGTTTGATTTACCCTAACAACCATCTTGCATATAAACATTCGATCACCGCATCGGCACCTCGGACAAGGGAGTCGGTGCCGCAATCCGAACCTCGAGCCAACTTCGAGGGGAAACAACACTGGATACGATTGGCGCTCCGAGCACGGGAGCCGACAACGTTACTCGAGTCCCCAGCCCGCGACGCGACCGAGTATAAATAACCACTAACTTAAATCTCAGCCCCACACCGAGACTAAGGATAAATCATTCTGCACCCAAGTCCCAGGATTTGGGACCGCCCAACAACCGACCTAGTGTGATGCAAATTTCTCACCTGGCTACGGGTGTTGGTTGAATCTCGGCATAGAACCGAGACCGATTTTAAATCGTTTTCTCCTCGAAGCTCTCAAGGCTTAGGTGCGGCTCATTGCCACGATAAGACCCTATGGGCTAATGATCCGGGCTTACTCCGGCGAATAAAGGATGCCTACGCTCATAATCTAAATGAACGACGGGAAAGCCCCCCACCAGACGAATCGACGTCCTATGCCTTCGCTTTACTTGGGAATAACTCCAGGCAGCCCAAGATAGAAGGTGTCCGGCCTGGTTTTGCAATTACAGGTTTACTGATCTGAGGGAAACTTACGGAAACCATCGCTTTATCTCACCCATCTGGAAATAACCCAGAGTGTGATCTCCAATCGCATTTCTGTTAAATGTAACAATAAGTACGCTTGTGTAAGTACCGGACGCTGGAAAACATGAGAAGAACATTCGACCCTTAGCATGAAATGCGATTTATTACTAATTCATATTTCATTTCCCACACACACACTAAACAAACTACGTGTCTAACACCCTTTTTTTTTTTTTACTAATAACAGGATGTGCATGAAATCCACACCATGTCTAGGAAAACCAAAAGCAAGGGTCGTACTCGCGTAAACTATTGGCCTACATAGCCAAAATAGCGGTATCATCTACTACATTTACTAACGCTAATCATGCCTCCTTTTCTTGTGCTTCTTTTTTTGTAGATTTTGCACTAGATGGCTCTCCACCCATGCTAGGCCTCTTCATTCCTGGCATACTCTTTCCTCCTCTGCCTTTTTGAGGGGTCGCCGACTCATGAGAAATCGAGAGGTGTTTCTAACCTTCACCATCAACGCTCAAAATCTCCGTGATATCAGTAGGAATAGTGTGCGACAATGGCTTGGGTGCATTCTCCGCATCAAGGGCCACCATAGCATCGCTCTTTCCTGGCACCTCCTTAGCTTCCCACACCGCTTTCTCCTTCACCACTTTGGCAGCCCATCGATCAACCAGCTTCTGGGACTTAAGCTTCGTAGCATCATCAGCTTTAAGCTTCTTGAGGGTTTCGATGGCCCTCTGCTGGGTTTGGACATCCTCCTTCTTCTTATGGGCCTCGTCAACATCCCTCTTCTTCTCCGCCCCATTGTCGGCTTCCCCTTCTCAACTATGGCAGTAGCCCTCTCCTCAGCCTCTTTCCTGGCCTGCCTTAGGTCCTTTTGCCTAGCAGCCTCGTCCTGCCTACACTTTTCCTCTACTTCCTCGCACTTAGCCATCATCCGCACCTTTACAGAATCCACCATGGCCTGCATTAAAGGTACATCAGCATCCACTGGACCCACCGCATGAGCACTCTGGCCATCTACTACCTCTCCTTCCTCTATGAAGCACTCATAAATGCTAGACCCCAACCTGATATCGGAAAAAGTGTCCAGCTGACCGCCACCTTCTCCAAGCTGCATTACTTACGGCCCTGGCCCGGATTCCATTGTCTGCGAATCACGGGGGAAAAGTCCAGTGCTATGGTAGATCCAGGAAGGGTTACACAGTAAAAACACAACCTTTTAGTCCGCAAATTCAATAATCACATCATCCTCTGGAATACACGGTAACGGGAATTTACCTCCAGCCAGGGACGGTGTAGGAATTATGGGAGGTATGCTGGTCTTCGCGGATAAAGTGAATCTGGTTTCTCCTAGTCCTAGATATTCAGGATTATACTCAGTCGACGCCCAAGCCAAAGGCACAGGATCGCTTGTTGCGCCGGTTTCGGGAGCTAACGGCCGGTAAGGGCTTCCTGCCGTAGATGATTCTGATACAACTACACTCTCACTAATAATAGACTTCCCCTTCTTTGTGGTAAATCTCGCCAGCCTCTTGTTTTCAGCATCTTCATGTAGCAACCTCTTCCCCTCTTCCAACTTCTCATGCTTCTCATCAATTAAAAGGTCAATCATCAGTTGGCCCTCATCTAAAGTTCCCACATCCACTTGGCGTAAATAAGCTTCATATGGAACCAACCTCTCCCATGTTCGAGCCCGTTCTCGAGAATAATCCTCGACCTATGAGAGGCCATGGAACCTCAGAACTTTGACATATATATTTCGGATACTTTCCACCAAGGATGATTCCACACGGAATTCAGTATCCTCCAGCTCCTCTCTCAATTGCTCCACCTCTATCAGATGTTCGACCATTAATCCGTCTGCCAAGCTCAACACATCTTACTGACCTCGGCATCCTCCTTCTCCTTCCTCATCGCCTTAAGTTTCCTCCTTAGCTCGACAACTTCGGCATTTTCTGCCCGCAGCTTCTCATTCTCCGCTCTAAAAGCGTTATTGTCATTCTGGAGCTGGGTTACTCTTGCATTATCCCTTTCCAGATCGGCACAAGTTTTCTCCAACTCGGCCTTGTCTCTTTTTAAGGCCGTGTTCTCAGTAATTAGAGAGGCCGCAATATCCTTAAAAGTGGAACTCATGTGCTTCGTCTCCTTCTTCAAAATCTCATAAGCGTGCTTTATCACCTCTGCAACAGCGACGCTAGGAGCAAATTTACTATCTCTTTCTCCAGATTAATAATGGTGGTCCGCTCGCCATCGATGGTCAGCCTCTGATTGATGAGCTCCAAGTTTTTCCTCTGTATCAGTTCCGAAAGATGGTAGGAATATTTGGTGAGCTGGTCAGCCTGATGGCACACGACCTTTACATGCATCCAAACCTCCCCAGACTCCTTGGAAGGGGGCAGGTTGAGATCAGGTAGGAATATCAGCTCATCGAAATAATGCTGAGGGAAGTTCTTCTTCGACAATGCTTTCCTTTCATCCACGGAAATTTCTCGCCTCTCGGACTCTGCTAAATCCTTCCTTCTCACTACCATCACTCCCGCTGGTCTCGAATGGCTGAGCGCCGACTCCTTCCACTTAGTGGTTTGACTAGGGGCCAAAGGCGTTGTGTGTGAAGCTGCTATCGAAGACGAGTGCCTTGAGCCTCCTAAATCAATTCAAGAGTCTCCCATGGTTACCCGATTCGGGGGAGGAGTAGTCGAAAATCGTTGAGATCGATCTCTACTTCAATGTTCGGTGCTGCGGTCCAGCGTGGGAGGAGTGTCTCCATACAAGCTAGTCCCTCTCCTAAAGTTGTCAAAGATAGGGTTCCTGGGATATTGGCGACTTCCGTGTCCATAACCCCGTCCCCCGTGTCCTCTTGCCATATCGCCTGCCAAAGAAACAACTACATAGTCAGTTACTTGGCACGTATAAACAATCTTTATGCCATGTAGTGTTATGAGTGTATGCCCTATCTCAACAGACCAATTGTGGCCCGCTCGAAGTAGTCAACCCCTCCGCGGCTAGAGTTAACTCTTCCATGCTTGTCGTACCGAGCCATAAAGTCAAATCTAGGTCAAGTTTATTGAGGCCATCAAACTGGCCCTCTTCTTCGAGTGAAGCAGCGGTCTCAGAAGGAGTCGCAGGAGATTGTGGTCTGTCCGACTCCTCTACCCCTGCCTCTCCTGGTGAAGGCAGGACATGAGCGCTCGATAGACCCTCAACTCTAGCAACCGTCTCCTCACCACAAGCCTCATCCCCTCCAGTGTCTCCATGAGACTTAGCAGTCTTTCGCGATTTAGGTCCAGCGGAGGGCATCTTTCTCTTCCGGCTTGGAGCCACTTCATCTTTCGCCACTTTCTCTTTCGGCCCGCTACCCACGACTGTCGGCCTGATTGTAGCTCGATCGTCGGGGAGCAGTCCCGCACGACGAAGGTGATCTTGACTTATGACTGTATCAGTGGAACGTGCCTTACTCAACCGGAATCACTCGTAAAGTCTCGAGACGTTGTTGGTACTCGGTGTCGGTGGGCGCCTCAGGATTCCCTGTCATGATTAACACCAAGTTGAATATAAGACATCAAATCTGCAAACTTTATAGTAAAAGGCAGAGTTCAAGAAAGCTTACTTCCTTCCAACCATCTCCTCGCAAACCCAGGAGGACGGCGCATGAAGAACCGTTCATTTTTGAACACTGACGACTTGGGTCATGTCCCGACAAAGAACTTAGTGGCGGGCGATGCTTCCTGGAACCATTGGGAAGGTGATATACTGGACCTTCTCCTTAGCTGAAAAAAGTATCAAATGTCCTCTCAAGTAGGTTCAAAATGCAAATACTCTCGATAGAGAACGTATGTGCCCAAGAGTAAAGCGTATGCGTTTGGGTGCAGCTGCAATGGTGCAATACGGAAATAGAACAACATGTCTCGAATAAAGTCATTGGCTGGGGGCACGCACCCAGAAACACAAGCTTGCCTAATCCAAGCAGTAAGACCCTTGGGCGGGGCATGAGCCCTACCTCCCTCTCCTAGCGCATGGACATGATATACAGGAATATTGAATCGCAAAACCATTTTCCTAACTACCATAACATCCATGTGCGATGGCACCGAATCTATCAGATTTTCAAGAATCACTGGGTCGGGCAATATATTTGGGGCCACCAAAGCTGTCAGTGCATCCCCCTCGACAATATCCACATGTTACGCCTCTTCGTATACAACCAGAGAGTGTTGTCTTTCGGTCTGTTCTTCGTGCTCCGACACTTCAGGTAAACTCGCCATTTGAGAAGGGGTCGATCTTTCAGTAATCTCAAGCTCGCTGCCCATCGAGCTAACATAGCTAGTAGAGTCAGATGTATACAGTGATGGCAAGGAAGCTTCAACTTCCGAAGTCTTTCCAGTCATTGATCTTGTATGCACCGCTAATTATACTTTAACAAACTAGCATTAGAAACCACGGTGCAATAACCTGTACCCCTCGTGTGGGTGTAAACTAATATGTGCATGCAGTGTGATGCAAAATCAAGATATACAAAAATAGTTCAAATAGCCAAACAATTTGGTCACAGCCCAAGTTTATGCGCTATCCTATGTGAAAACTCAAGTGATTGACCGTGTGATCATTTGCATATGCGTATTGCAATCTCCCAAGCGACACAAAAGAAATGTGCACCCAAAAGTAGGCAGTCAAAAATTCATGGCTTCGGAAAATGTGCGCCACATGATGAAAAAGACCGGTGCTCCCGAAGAGGCACGAAGTCTTCGTACCATGGCAGGATTACAGGAATTCGTACCTCGAAGGAAACGAAATTCGTACCCCGCTGGGTACGAGTCTCGTACCCCATTGGGTATGGGTTACGTACCTAATCACGGTACGAGCTCCTCTGGAGCCTCCCTGCTTTCAATCGCCGGCAAGGCGCTCTTCTCCCCTTTCCTTTTCTCCTCTCCACTTGGGCGCGAGCCTCTGAGTCCTACCTTTTTCAATTTTTTCTAAGTATAAAACCTTGGAGCTCGATATCAATGACGACCGAGGGAAATCAGTAAAGGAAGAAAGAAATGAAATGGGGGTTATTTTGTAAGGAAAAAGGGAAATGTCCCTTTGTATTCCCGCCTTTTCGTATCCTGGTGGGGTACAAAATTTCGTACTAGGCAGGGTACGAAATTTCATACCCCCGGGTTATGAAATTCCGTACCTACCAGGGGTAGGAAAATTCGTTCCCAAATTGGGGTACGAAATTTTGTACCCAAACAAGGGTACGAGAAAAGAAACGATTAATGACGATGAAAAATGATGGCGATATACACGCATGTTCATACTCAATTCACATGAACACAAGTCATTACACGGGCGCAAGCGCGGGGAATTGCGAATACTTGGCGACATAAATGTATTGTCGCGCCCACCATGACTCGTTTCCAGCCCTACGGAATGAGATCTTGACAACTAACATCCATTTTCTTAAGTATACAGGTAAAGTTGACAACTCGACAACTACTTCAATCAACACAAAGCACATCATGTCAAGACAAGACATACCTTGGGGGGCAAATGTTAAGCGGCTTTTTGGCCTGGTTCCCAAAAGTACACAAGATACACTCGACTCAATGCGTCGCATGAAGCCAAAGCCAAGAGTGTCGCCAAGGATTAAAGGAAATGGGCCGAGAAGGGATCGCGCCAATGAGAACCTCACCGCTCTTCAAAATATTGCCAAACCAAGACCGCAGACCTCGGAAAACCTCAAGCATCGACCTTGACCCCCCTTGCCATTTTCACCCATTCTTTGTATCCCTCAGGTTACGAATTTCTTACCCCTAGGGGGTACGAAATTCGTACCCTAGGAAGGGGTACGAGTTTCGGGGCTCAGGCAAGGCATGGTCTAAAAGTATGGAGCTTGGCATTGCGGGATACGAAATTTCTGGTGTGGTCCCCTGCTTCTACCTACTCCTACCTACTCCCACCTAACCACTCCACTATAAATACCTCTTGACCTCACACTTAAAAAGGGTTGGAATTTGGTGATTAGACGTCTCTTGAGAGCTCCAAGTGGCCACTATAATGGCATCTCCCTCTGAGGAAGAAGAAGGGAAAAAGTGTCTTTTTCCAAAATATTAATATATGATAATTATGACATCATATAACTTAGAGATGTATGTAAAGAGATGTCATGAGATGTTCTCAACCTTGTAACTCTTGGTTATTAATAATATTCCAATGACTCTTCCAAAGTGGACGTAGGTCTCTCGCGAGGCCGAACCACTATAAATCTCTTATGTTATTTATCGCTTTCCGCACTTACTTTTATGACCGAAACTATAATTTCTAAGTAATTAGAATCTTAGGTGTTTATGACATTTTTTGCTGTCAACACAAACAATGTGATAGCTTTGCTACTGGGTTTGCTTGTATATTGTGTCTCGCCTTTGTCTTCCCTCTTGCAATGGTTTTCTTGTCATATGCTATGGTGGTATCGTTTGCCTTCCCATGAGATGGTCTTGGCTTTTTTGCTATGACTACTGGATTGAGAAGTTTATGTGTCAAATGCACTGCTGTGCTACTAGCTATGTTGGGATAATGCGAATTTCATTTTGGGTTTGTTTTCTCGAAATGTACATAATTTTTATTTCCGTAAAGGGAGTGTGTATGTAAGTGTTTGTGTAATATCCTTCCTATGTGGAGTTCCAAGTGATTACCTTGGCAAGTGTAATTGTTAGTTTTCCTCTGATTCTTCATTGGAAATCTGTTATGTAATCGTACAACCTGCATGGTGGTAGTATAATGGTCGATCCACTCTAAAAATCGTCTTGGTGGATGGTCCACTCTAAAAATCGTCTTAGTGGATGGTCCACTCTAAAAACCATTTGTAGTTGGTAGTTAATTTGTCTATCACTTGTAATAATTGTATTTATTAATTGGTATTATGAAAAGTGTTACAGATCACTAACAAAAACGACCGTCCTTGACAAAAATAGGAATTTTAAAAGGTGTAAATTTAAATTTGTTTAAAATAATTGAATGGAAAGATTTGATCCAATTGATATAAGAATTTTGTTAAGCTTAAATGGTTTAATTGATTTAAATGATAAAATTTGAACTTTTGAAGAATCGATTTAAGTAAAAAAAAACTCAATACTTGAAAATTTGAATATTGGTTTAAAACCAATGAAACGAACTTATAATTCAAGTTCAAACCAAAATAAAGTTAAGGATTTAAAAGTAGAATTAAAGTTATAATATAATTTGAACACTTGGTTTGAAACTTAGAATTTTCACTAGTTAAGTCTTAAGTTAAAAAAATTTAAACTTATAAATCCGAAGTAACGTTAAGTCAAAATTTGAAATTTTAGATAACTGATTCAGATTGGATTATTTCTTGAAATTAGTACTATTTTATTTTACAACTAATATATGTCTTACCACTATTTATATAAACCATTTTATATTAAACATACCTATCTTATTTAAACTATTTTATATCAAACTTAACTATTTTATTTAAACTATTTTATACCAAACCTATCCATTTTATTTCAACTATGTTTTATCAAACGTAACTATTTTATTCAAACTATTTTATATTTAAATTAACTATGTTATAAATAAAGGTATACATTTCTAATCCGAACAATTTAAGTCTAAAATGTGAATATATAAAGATTCAATTGAATAATGATATTTGTGACATGGAATTTAAATGTGAATATGAAGTTTGAGAATGAATCGATTCGTAAATATGAATTTGAAGCTTGAAACGATATCGAATAGATAAATTATTTGAGAAATTGATAAATAAAATTAATACTTGAGTTAATTAATTTATGATATTGGAATATGATTTCAAATTTAATGACCATGGAGCATTTAGTTGTTAAAGATATTAGAGTCGGTTTGGCATACTCTCTATTAATATCAATACCACTTTAAAAACTGTGCAGCTGGTGGAGAATCCAGAGCGAAGTAGGATGGTTTGGCGGATGCTACTAGAATGAAGAAAGAGACCGACGATGGATAGCCTTGGCCTTCGAGTCATAATTAAAATAACTAAAACAAGAACCATACGTAGCTCAAATGAGGTCGCACCTTCGATCAGACACACTTCTTCGATACTGTATCTCTTACTTTGTGATTGATCAGTGGCCATGTTTGATTATGAGAGTGTCATATTATCCAGTAGTTGTAGCTGTGCGCTACCACCATTCTATGTTTGCAATATGCTAGAACCCTACCATTGGGTATACCCTCAGTGCCTTGTCATATTATCGTAATCGAGCCCCTTACGATTCTGATTTAGTATTATTTTTTAAGGAGTGCCCTCTGATAACACCAGTAAGGTGAATATTTAGTACTGTAGAGTACAATACTTATAAACGGTGCAAGGAAAAAATATAATCATGTTTACAATATTTTAATACTTTACTGAATAGACACTATTATAATAGCGTATTATATTACGTGTATCTTGTTTCAAGGATTCTTTGAGGAAAGAAATCTCAAACACCCTTTAAGTTATTAACGCGTTTTATTGAACAATTCACTTGAGGTGATTCACTTATATGAGAATATTATGTTGGAGAATGGAGTTTTGACGCCAAAACCTTTTTTCAATATTAATTGATTATAATATATATACTAACACTTTCATCTAGAATATATATATACACACATACATAAGCAAGATTTATATACAGAAATTAATACTGAAGACTGTACAGTTTAAAGATATTAGAGATTCAGAATTTAGAGATGATTCAAGACTCATGAGTAATCAAGATTTCAAGAGTTCAAGATAAATATAGTAATAGAGTCTAGTTTATGTATGACTCTGAATAGCACTCCAGGTTCTAATTCAAATTCAAATTCTGTTTTTCAATTTCTACCTTTCAAATTCAAATTCTACCTTCAATCTTTATTTTCTCTATTTTACTATTTTACTTTGATTTTAAACTCAAGTTTTATAGTTTATAAGTTTATATATTATATACTTTATATATTTTATAATTATATAGTTTTAAACATTATAATTTTATAAATATGTTTGTATAGTTTATATTTATGTTTTCATATGATTTCCTACTTTATAATATTCATTTACAACACTATGTTTTAATTCAAGAATTTCCAGAGTTTTATATATATAGATCAAAACACTTCAAAAATGTTTAAAATCCAATTTTACAAAGGCATATTCGACATACATTTATGCCTATTGCGACATATAACTGTCACGTTATTTATTTTGAAAGGAAGTGTCTTTTCACTATTTATAACGTTCCAGAAGCGTTGCAATCTTTCAAATCTTATAAATAGAGGCTGATTTCAAATTTTTTTCATCCTTGTTCTTCTCCATCTTCATTCGCTTTCTTTAGACCATTATATTTTCTTATTTTTATGATTTCTACACTTATACTCTGCTGAATTCAATTCTATTTACATAAAACTTCTTCTCTTCTCACTCTCTACTCATTACTTTCTGAATTAAGGTGCTATTGAAGAGCTATAAGGATATTGTAATCATATGGGAAGTGTTGGGGTAACTGTGTTTTCTTGTAGCCGTGAAATCAAGGAATCGGAGCGGTGTTAACCTTGTAGCCATGAAATCAAGGAGAATATACTTGATCAAGGGTGTTTGGAATCGGTGTTAACCTTGATGCCATCAGAATAAAAGGGGTTGTACTTGGATATTAATATATTAATAAAACTTTGGCAACCCAGCGTTGCGTGGGACTAGTAGGAGTAATCCGAACCAGTATAAATCTTGTGTATTCTTTATTTTTCTGCATTTTATTTTTGTTTATCTTTGTGTTTGTGTTTGATCCTGTGTCTGTGATAGTTTATGTGGTGTGTGATTCATATAGTAGATCATATAAGTTTTAGATTTTGTTTAATTTCCCAAAAACAATATTCACCCCCCTCTAGTGTTAGTTTTTCCTTAACGATCCATTCCGCAATCCCTAACAATTGATATCAGAGCATGGTCTTTCAAAAAGTTCATAATCTAATTTTTAAAAATAGTTATAATGGCAACCAACACTGGTAGTAATAATAGTTCTTTTGTAAAGGATCAGTCCACTGACTCCACAGTTAGGCCACCCCTGTTTAATGGTAGTAATTATTCATATTGGGCATGCAGGATGAAAATATATATATTTACAATCGGAAGGATTAGACACATGGAATAATACACAAAATGAGTTTGTTGAACCCACAACTGTTTTTGCACAATGGACAAATGAACAAAAGGCTGTTGCACAAAGCAATTCTAAAACCATGAATATGTTATTTTGTTCATTAGATAGGAATGAGTTTAATAAAGTGTCAGTATGTAAAACTGCGTATGAGATTTGGAGAACTTTACAGGTTATTCATGAAGGAACAAGAAAAGTTAAACAAACTAAGATATCAATGTTTGTTAATCAGTTTGAGTTATTCAAAATGAACAAGAATGAGTCTATTTCCGATATATATTGTAGATTACAAGAGATAGTGCATTCATTAATAGCACTTGGGAAAACTTATTCAGAAGAAGATCAAGTC
This sequence comes from Allium sativum, assembly GCA_030737875.1. Taxonomy (NCBI): domain Eukaryota; kingdom Viridiplantae; phylum Streptophyta; class Magnoliopsida; order Asparagales; family Amaryllidaceae; genus Allium; species Allium sativum. Next base: position 296,116,353 of record CM060919.1, read on the forward strand.
AGAAAAATATTGAGTTCATTGACTCCAGAATGAGATCAAAAACTTTAGTGATTGAAGAAGCCGAGTTAATTGGAAATCTGATGTCTTTTGAAGTCCAGTTACAGAAAAGAAAGGAAAACAGGCCAACTGAGAAGAAATCCATTGCATTTAAAGCAACAACAAATGATTCTGACTTGAGTAGTGAAGATGATGAAGAAACAACCCCAATGACAAGACATTTTAGAAAATTTCTGAAATATAGAAGGAAAAATCATTTTCAAAATAATAACCAAAGAAATTTAAGAAGAAATCATGATCGATGTTATAACTGCAACAAACCAGGCCATATTAGGAGAATGTGTCCATATCCAGATAAATCGACTCAACAAATTGACAAGAGCAATTCATCAAAGAAGAGAAAGAAAACATGCGCAACAACGTTAGATGATTCAGATTCATCATCAAGTGGTGAAGAGCCAGAAACTGGAAATTCAAATATGTGCTTCACGGTAATTCACAATTCAGAAAATTTCGAAGAAAATGATCAAAACCAGGTATGCCTTAATTAATTTTTAAATTTTCTTTAGTTGAACGGTTGCTTCGTTTGTTTGCTTTATTTGTTTTGAATTTAAAAATTAAACTTTAAAATTCAAACTTGAAATTTAAAATTCAAAATTGAAAATTTGAAATTCAAAATAATAATAAAATAATTTTTTTTGGATGTTTGTTAGGAAAAGAATTATTTCAGAAAATCGTTAAACCTGACATATAAATTGATAATTTAAATCACATTTCACAAAAATCAAATTTACTTTGAAAATTAGTACATATGTCGACATACATATGTATATATGTCAACATATCTGACCTAAAATTTGAAATTTGAAATTTGAAATTTAAAGTTTGAATTTCAAAGGTTTAAACTTTCAAACTTCCCTCCAACTTTTTACCAACTCCCAAGGTCTAAAAAGGTGGCATTGAATTCTGAAAAGTTGTGCCTATTTAATTCATATCCATTCAATTTCTATATATACACCTATTCTTTCTACCTTTCATTCACAATTCAAAACAATATTCTTTATATCTATTCTCTTCAAAACTATCAATTCAATGGCTTCCTCAAGTTCATCTCAGAAAGTGAAGTTAACCAAAAACATCAAGTGTTACCTTCATAATGACAAAAAAGCTATCAAAACCTATGTTAACTATATAGCAAATGCTAAAGTTAATACAGGTGCTTTCGCCGTCTTTGGAGACATTCCTTCTTATGATCTTATCACTCTCTTTCAACACAATGAAGTCTTGAGTCTAATTGACTCACGGGATAATGACAAAGTGTGTTATCCTAAGCTTGTCAAGATGTTCTACGCAAATCTTAATCGCAGATTTTATGAAGGCAATGAGGACCAAATTTGAAGTAGTGTCAAAGGCACGCAAATTGTTCTTGATGCCGACGTCTTGGGCAATATCTTAAATTGTAGAAGCATAGGCTCAGATTTTTCGGATTCCATAATCGATGAAACCGATTTAGAGGCTTATCATGACAAATTTGAAAGTGGGTCAAATGGATTTTAAAAATCGCTTTTTCCGTCCTAAAACAAGAATAATAATCCTTCTCCTCAAACATACCATCACTCCCCGTTCTGGAAACTTTAATAATCCAACTCTCAAAGTCCAAAAAGTCCTGTTTGTTATTATTGGTGGCTATAACATCAATTAGGCCGATATGATCTTAAAAGAGATCAAGCCCATAGAAATGTCATCAAGAGAAAACACTCTCTACTATGGACTTTATCTCACCCGCATTTTCAAATACTTCGGAGTTGATCTTCACAGAGAAGAATTTGTGCCAAGAAAAGTGTTTGACTCATCAAACATACATCTCATGCAAATTCCTCTCACTTTCCAACCATATGAGACATTTGAAGCCAAACAAGCTCGAATACAGCAAGAACATGCACCTATGGAAGTCGAAGAAGAAGAAACTTCTTTAGAAAGTGTTGATTGTCCAACCAACACTAGAACCATTTCCAGGGAGATGATTGTTCAAAACTAATTGAAGATTGCCAATAATCAAAAGTAGCTAAAAAGAAATTTTCAAAAATGACTAAGTTCATGGTAAAGATAGGAAGAAATCTTGGAATCTCATCTTTCTCCTCATTATCCGCTGAAAACTAGTCAATCTAGTTTAATTTATCTTCATGTGTTGCTTGTATTTACTTTCGAATCTCGTATTTAGTGTGTCTTAATTAGTTGGATGTATTTGCTTTTTATGAATTAATGAATGGAGTTTTATTTATGTTAAAATTATCTTTAATTTACTGCAAAAAAAATAGAATTAATTATAGTATAATATAAGATCAAAAGATTCAAAATTTGAAAATTTCCAAAAATTTTAATAGGATATGTCGACGAACATAATTGTATATGTCATATAAGCGCCAGATTTTCAAAAAAAATCAAACTTTAAAATTAAATAACAAACTAGTATCCATTCAAAATCCAACGAATTCCAAACCCTATTTAAGTCTATTTCTTCCAGAAAACTTCATTATTCCATTTTTCCTTCTTCTCTATTCATTTCTTATCAAAACTATGGCAAATGCAATTCATAATCTAAGTGAAAATCTTGAAAAAAACCTTGAATTCCTTCAAGAATATCCTCTCCATAATTCTACAAAACCAGCATTATTTTAATTAAGCCAAATAAAAATGTTTGAACAGCAAGAGAAACATTTTGATGTAATTTGGTGGCTGGTCTCCTCTCTTTTAAGAGATGAAGATAACAATATTGCCAAGGCACCACCAATCAAAGAAGATGAATATTGGGAGGTCATCATGAAGGATCTAATCTTTTGGAGAAAACGGTTGGGTAGAAGTCCCAAGAAATGTTTAATTGTTTGGTATGATTGATTTGTTTGAATTTGTTTGATTTGGATTCTCTGACTTAAAACTTGTATATATTAAACATATGGTGTGGTGTGCTTAATTTGGTTTGTAAATATAACTCATAACATATGTAATTATGTTATTTGGATTGGTTTGTTTATATAATTAGTATTGCTTATTATATAATCATAAATTTAGGGAGAGTATATCTCTTTAGTATAAGGGTTATATAGATTTATTTAGGATTAAGGGGAGTGCTTTACTCTAGTATAGAATATATATAGATTTAGGACTCAAGGGCAGTAATTTACTTTGGTATAGGAATTATTTAGATAGTTATAAGATCTAGGGGGAGTAGTTTTAGAATTTCTTTTTGATAATTCCAAAGGGGTAGAAATTATAAAATATAGACTTGGGATTCAAATAGACAGGGGGAGTATTAGAAGAATCATCGTCAACAAGTATGTACATGTATAATATTTTATAAAGTAAGATTGTCATCATCAAAAAGGGAGAGATTGTTGGAGAATGGAGTTTTGATGATAATAACCTTATTTCAATATTAATTGATTATAAATATATACTAACACTTTTGTCTAGAATATATATATATGCATACATACATATGTAAGATTTATGTACATAAATTAATATTGAAGACTGTACAGTTTAATGATATTAGAGATTCAGAATTCAGAGATGATTCAAGACTCATGAGTAATCAAGATTTCAAGAGTTCAAGATAAATATAGTAATAGAGTCTAGTTTTTGTAAGACTCTGAATAGCACTCCAGGTTCAAATTCAAATTCTGTTTTTCAATTTCTAACTTTCAAATTCAAATTCTATTTTCAAATTTTATCTTCAATCTTTATTTTCTCTATTTTACTTTGATTTAAAACTCAAGTTTTGTAGATTATAAGTTTATATATTATATACTTTAGATTTATGTAGTTTTAAACTCTATAATTTAATAAATATGTTTATATAGTTTATATTTACGTTTTCATACGATTTTCTACTTTATAGTACTCATTTACAACACTGTGTTTTAATTCAAGAATTTCCAAAATTATATACATATATATGTATATATATATATATATATATATCAAAACACTTCAAAAATGCTCAAAATCCAATTTTACAAAGGCATAAGTTGACATATAACTGTCACATTTTTTATTTTGAAAGGAAGTGTCTTTTCACTATTTGTAATGTTCCAAAAGCATTACAACCTTTCAAATCTTATAAATAGGGGCTAATTTCGAATTTTTTCATCATTCTTCTTTTCTATCTTCATTCCCTTTCTTTACACCATTATATTTTCTTATTTTTATGATTTCTACACTTATACTCTACCAAATTCAATTCTATTTACATAAAAACTTCTCTTCTCACTCTCTACTCATCACTCTCTGAATCAAAGTGATATTGAAGAGTTATAGGGCTATTGTAATCATTTGGGAAGTGTTTGGGTAACGGTGTTTCCTTGTAGCCGTGAAATCAAGGAACCAGAGCGACGTTAACCTTGTAGTCGTGAAATCAAGGGGAATATACTTAATCAAGGGTGTTTGGAATCATTGTTAACCTTGTAGCCGTGAAATCAAGGGGGTTGTACTTGGATATTGATGTAGTAATAAAACTCTATGCAACCCAGCGTTGCGTGGGACTGGATGTAGGAGTAATCTGAATCAGTATAAAATCCAGCTTGTGTAGCTTAAATCAAAGCGTGTTACATCAAAGGTGGAAGGAAGAAGCACGTTTTTCCTAAAAGCAATTCAAGCATAAATTGAAAAGGATAATAATATAGATATGAAACAATTTCACTCTCAAATAGAATCCATCAAATCAGAAGGCACTTTCAAAATCAATATTTCAGAATACTCTGTATAAACAATATACTGTTGGCTGCATCAATAGACTAATAGAGTAATGCGTTATAAATCAGGAGGGCATCCAAAACAAGTTATAGTGTACACTTTTTCTTTCACTAATATTTTTTTCCGCTACATTTTTACTAGTAAGTTTTTAACAAGGTGTCATTTTCATTTAGAAATATATGTCCTCATAATAGCATAACCAAGTTTCATAAGAGAAGAAATGAAGTTGCATTTTTTCCCTTATTTATGATTTCCTCACTGGGTTTCCATAACATAGGTTTTTAAGAATGTAATTACTTTATCATTTGTATATACACATATTCAAGGGGAAAACTTGTAATATATGTAAGTAATAAGAGTAAATATGCTAAAGATTAAATGACGTAGTTGTAATCTTTAATGCATACAAAGTTTATAAATCAAGCTTACTCCTATTGTATTAGATACACAAGGAATTAAAGCATCCCTTCTCTCTATGGCTTCTAATATTTATTTTTCTTTCGCCAGCATCTAAATTTTTTTCTTAACCAATTTTCCATCTTCTGTTATTACTCTCATTCTTCTAAATAGTAATTTACAATCCTCTCTTCAAAGCTTTAACTTTGGAGAAATATTTAAATAATATTACAAAATTGGCTAAGATTATAGGCCATGTATGTCTGTCTGGAGTATGCGCTGTTTGCGAAATCGATTACAAATATGATGGATTATAATTTCGTTGTGATTCATGCATTGTGGAATGGAAACCTTATATGGAAGAATAAGCCTGGGATGATATAGTATTAGTAATACATGTGAGATGATTGAGAAAGTAGGATTAGAAAAATGATGTTGTTGGATAATTAAAACTATTTTGGCTTTTCATCTTCTGACATTCCCATTATTTTCTTAATTTATGAAATACTATTAATTTTGATTTATTATCTTGTGATAAAGGAAGATTTTGTACGTTTATGTTGCCTCATTTTCTTTTCTGTAGTTTACAAAGCATTATATCTATAGGGAGAACCAATCTTCTTTCCAATCTTCTTCTCTACGCCGTTTCTTTTGAGAAAAAAATATAATTATTCATTGTACTAAAAATCTTGAGCAACAACTTAAACAAACCTCCAAATCTTTCAACATTACAAATATGAAATATCATTGTGTTAATCTTAAGAAGCAGATGATAATTATGGATTGCACTGCAGTATTTATAAATTTCCATAATGTAAAATAATGTAATATGACCATAATGCAAAAATATATGTTTCAAATGGACATATTGTTAGGATTGCCTCGCATGTTCTTAAGGAGAATGATGGTTTGGATACAGTAGTCCCACATCATGGAATATATTGAAGGAATTGTGTACAAATATGAGCTGGTAGGCATGTAACATCAAAGATTCCTTTTTTATATGGGAGTTGTGTGTCAGCTCATATGCATGCGAGGAAGGAGGCTTTGTTCCAACCGTCGTTACATAACAGTGGTATTGGAGCCAGGTTGGGACCGGGCCATGCAAGCAAGGCAGTACTCTCAAAAGATACTCGTAGGATGCGAGTCAAGGGGGAGACTATTAGGATTTCCTCGCGTGTTCTTAAGGAGGAATGATGGTTTGGATATAATAGTCCCACATCACGGAATATATTGAAGGAATTGTGTACAAATATGAGCTGGTGGACACGTAATTGTTTGAATTTGTGATACAATATTTCCATTAGCAAAAGATTTGAAAGACATGATTGATATGGTGATACAATATTTCCATTTAGGGAAGATTTGGGAAATATTTATTTGAGTAATATAATATTTCCAAATGTAGAAGATTTGGAAGATATCAGAAAATTTATTACCTCTTTTTTGTAAAATTAGACAGGGCAATAAATTACCTACATAAGTGGAAGAATGTGAAGAAGTTTCTTTTGGGATACTGAAGTAAGGAATTAATTCTCTGATTGGGAGCAAGTAATTGAAGAATTAATTAGGCATTGATTTATAACCATAAATCAATTACTTCAACCCCAAGTATTAATCCATATATAAGGATAGGGATTAGGTAAATGTATGCATCATCTCAAAATGTGAGGTGCATCTCAAAAGTTGTATTTTCTTCTTCTTTCTATTATATGCCTTGTAATATTTTCTTATTTAGAAAAGGAATAAAATCTCCTCTCCCTAAGTGGACGTACACTAACAAGACGTTAATGGAACCACAATAAATCTCTTGTGTTCTTTCTTTTATTGCTTGATCTGTGATTGTTTTGTTGGTGACTATCTGTTGTTTGTTTTGCCTCACCATCAATCCGTTTGTAACGACCTGAAAATTTGCGATCTTGGTTATCCGATATACGACACATATCGAACATTCAAGGATCGAAAATAACCGAATAGTTAATGAAAGAAATTAGAGGGTGAGGATAGATAAGATAGAAACTTAGAATAGAAGAAGAAGAACACAACATCAGAGCAACACGAACCTCACAGCGGAACGAATAACATATAATAGATAACATATCCTTGAAATAAAATAAGTATATGTATACAATAACATTATCAGAGTATAACACTTACAACATAGTGGAAATAAACTATAGTTATATGATCCTGAAGCCTCCTGCTCTAGCTCTTCAAGTATCTATAAATCCCGACTACTTGACTGCCCGTACAAAATTGGGAACCCAAGAGTTTAGGGAAAACAAAACAAAATAAACTCCGGGTCAGTCATGAGAATGGTATGAGTAAAACAGTTTGAACAAGTAAACGATATCTCATAAGACCACGCCGCATAACGAAACGGGTTTTTCCCTTATGAGAATCCAAAATATCTTTATATCAAAAACCTTTTGATATTATAATAATGTCTATCAACCACAATATAATAATCATCTAGCAGAAACGCTTTCATCTCACGTTCTACATACATAGTATACAATCAAAACCGCAAGCACGTATTGGGTAATGGATTTCCAATTTGACAAGGTATGGAACCACCTTTCGCTAATGTACCTCTAGAGAGGAATACATTGGGTTCAACAAGAACATCTTGCAACCCGGCCACACATGACCGACCACTCGTTTCGCTTGAGTGTATCAAATGTATATCACCATCGGTTGGGATCAGCAACCGTTTCCCGAATGGGACAGCATCAACAATAGATTTTTTTGAAGTAAATGAAACTCTAGATCAGGTGATTATACACCCTAATAGGTGTGACCTACATAGCCATGCTACCTGCCCGATTTCTGTCATTTACCGGTTGATGAGGCTTGAGGTTACGCCTTATCATCACATCAGATTCACTTCGAATGCCACATTATCAGATCCATCGAAAATCACTAATTGACGTCTACAATAGTACATTACGTGTTAGCTAAAGAAGTTTCCTTCTCCGCTTCCACTCTTGGTACGTTTGAAGAAGTCAATGTACGTGACCTTTCTGGAAATACTCTGTCAGACATTCATCCATACAAGTCATCCAGGAACAAGATGAACCGAAGGCACTATTCAGTACATCCATCTTAGGCACTGTTATCTAAGACTTATACAATAGCCCTTGCACTTTACTCCATCTTCATTATCTTTGGCATATATGATTCGCAACGCTTATGCCAATACAGAGTGGTTCTTTGGATAATAATCCAACCGATCTCTCCATATTAACAACGTTAAAATGGTCAAAACTTTGATAGCCTGTGATTTAACCATCAAAGAAAAACAGGTGTGCAAACAATGATATTATTTCCAGATGAAAATCCTATCAATCAATCATCAATCATATATATATATTTATATATATATATATATATGTATATATTCATATTTTCCTTATTTTCTGTGTTTAGAAAATATACGTAACGCTGGAAAACATTTTCATAACTTATTTACGTATCACTATTCTTCCACAACTATCAGTCTTTGATTGTAAACTAGTATGAGAACAATTTCCCAAGTATCAATCCCGAAGGCCGAAACCAACATCAGATAGACACTTAGGAAACCATTCAACTTAACAAATCTCCAGTCAGTTTCTGATTTCTTTATTTGATTACATTTCTGATTTTGATTTTGGAAAACATTTCCAAAACTTCTTAATTGGGATTTTAAAAAGATGTTTAAAACTATATTGCGATGACGAATCAAATCACTATACTAAATTACTAAATCCACTTAACCACTTCACACTCGAACCGTAACCAATTCTTAATTAAAAACGCAGTCAATCAAGTTAGGGTATAGCTACCTCTCAGACCTTAACTGAACCACCTTTCAAATCTCGAAATAGATAAGATTCACCTTTTTGACTCTTTAACACTTCCTTACGAAACCTCGGATTCTATTTACGAACCCCCTTCTTTAACAAGTTTACGTGATTATAACAATGGTGTTATAATCTCCTACATCTGAAATATTATCTTTAATATGACGTTTATTTCCTAACTCGAATAATATAATGACAACTAATTTATTTACTCCTATTCGGTTAACTCTAATCTATAACTCTTATTTGAATAACTCCAACCTAATAACTCTTACTGGATTAACTCTTATTCGAATAACTTATTCGAATAACTTATATTCAATTTGCTTACTTTCGAATACTTATATTCGTAAATCTCTTTCTTCGAATAAATCTTATTCTATGTAACTCCTGTCGAATAACTAGATTCGATCAACTCACTTTGAATATTTCTGATTCGATTATCTCACTTCGAATATCTACTATTCGATTATCTCACTTCGAATATCTACTATTCGATTATCTCACTTCGAATATTTCTGATTCGATTCACTTCTTCGAATAACTAATTCGATTAACTCATTTCAACTCTATTCAAATAAACTAAATTCGATCAACTCCATTTGAATAACTCTAGTTCGATTTAACTCTATTCAATAATTCTAGTTTGATTTAACTCTATCGATTAACTCTAACTGATCAACTCTAACTGATTAACTCTATTCAATAATTCTAGTTCGATTTAACTCTATCGATTAACTCTAACTGATTAACTCTACGGTTTAACCTAACTGATTAACTCTACGGTTTAACTAAACTGATTAACTCTTTGTCCTTATTCAGTTTCAAACATTGATGTTGAAATCGATTCTTACTTCTCTATATAAGTCTTGACTTATATATTCTATTTATCCAAATGATAAATATTTAACTTAATTTATAAATATCATTTATAAATCAACCTGCTCCTTTTATTTGTTTACTTCTTTATATATAAGTTCACACTAATATATATCTATTTATCCAAAGATATATATTTCCTTTAAAATCTATTTGTTTTCTAAATGCCTTTACCAATATTCCCTTTTTAATCCTATTTGTAAATGGTTTACAAATATTCCCTTTTCAAATTCTATTTGCAAATGGTTTGCAAATAATCCCTTTTAGGGTTCTATTTCCAAGTATTTCCTTTATTAACCTTATTTATTTATCCTAAGTATTACCTTTATTAATATCCTATTTATTTTCTAAATAAATATTCCTTGTATCTTATCTTATTTATTTAACAAATAAATATCTCCTTTTCTTATTCTATTTATTTAACAAATAAATAATCCTTTTAATAACTTATTCTGTTTCCTAAGTCACTATCTCTTTTATAACTTATTTACTTAACAAATAAGTATCTCGTTTAACATCTCCTATTTATTTAACCAATAAATTTCTCATTTATAAGATCTTATGATTTTATAAATATTCCCTTTTCTTTATAAATATTTCATTTATAAAGATTTCCCCTTTCTATATAATTTCACCTATAAAGATTTCTATTTATAAATATTTCATTTATAAATATTTCATTTATAAACATTTCATTTATAAAACCCTTTTGATTTTATAAATATTTTATTTTCAAATACCATTTGAAAATTCCCCTTTTTCACATTCTGGTATGTTATGGTGTTTAACATATCAAGTCATGATGTCAAATATCGTCCATACACATATGATCAACAACAGATTATAAATGTAATAACCCGGAAATCTGGGCCAATTTAAAATTTTTATTTTGGCAATTTTAGCGAATTTGGATTATTTAAAATGATTTATTTTAAATAATATTGACGAGAAATTTATTTTGAATAGAATTCGAACGTATATATTATATAGATCGTCGTTAGAAATATAAATATTTATTTATAATTATAAAAGGAATTGAAAATGGCGCGGTAGTTCGATAATTCGATTTCAAACTTCAATTGAATGTACCGGGTGCAAAACAAACCAGATTTTAGTGAAACCAAAAATAATAGGATCTATTTGAGAATATCTTTCCAACGAATCCGAATAATCGAAATTTCATAGCGGGAATCAAAAGATATGTCCAGTTGAAAATTCTGAATAGTCGCTATGGAATTCAGGCCCTTAAAAATGGAAATTTTGCAAACGACCTCGGATTTCGACGAAACCACTTTTGTTGGATCCGTGATGTAAAGTTATTGCTATATTTCAAATTTCATAATTTTTTGAATCAATATGTGAACGTGGCAAAGGAAAACGCGTTTGACCCGTTTCAGTTGATTTTAATCGACTGGAAAATGGCCATTTTTCCAACGGTCTCAGAATTCGACGAAACTAGTTTTGTTAGGACCGTATCGTCAATACGATGCTAGAAAATATTTTTCTGGAATTTTTCGAGTTAGTATGTGACCCCAGTAAATTGAAATGCACGTTCAAATTCAATATATAGAGTTATATGTTGATTTTGACGAGAACGGATCGAAACGATCGAATCAGATTGCGATACATATCCCATTGAGTTCGGAATGGGGGTATTTAGCTATGGCCGACAGGCGGTGGGTCTCATTTCGAGGTCGAAATAAAAAGTCAACCTTTTTTTTAATAAAATAATATTAAAAATATAAAACTCCCTCTCTCCTACCCTCTATATCCTCTCTGCCCCCCTTATATTTCTAAATCGAAATTAAAGAAAAAACCCACGAAGCTGAAGCCCGTCGCCTCCCCATCGCAACCCCACCGAAGTCCGGCCACCGCTCTCCAGCCTCCGCTCCTCCTTCCTATCGACGAGCCCCCTCCCAATCACCAAACCCGCGACTACCCCCAGAACCGCATCGACGAATCCGCCACCAACCCTTCGAAGACCACCGCCAGCCCCTAGATCCGCCACTGCACCACCGTCAGACCCCCGAGCCACCTCGCGACGCAAACCTTGAGACCCTCCCCCTCCCCAACGAACCACTGTAAGTTTTCAGATCTCGGATTTTTATTGATGTTAAAGCTCGGATTTTTATTCATGTTAAAGAACGAATTTTTATTCATGTAAAAGAATGGGTTTTTTTTGTCAGTCTTAATTATAAAGATATGATTTTTTATAATCTAAAGATGAGAAGGTATATATTATTATATGAAGAGAGGACATATATTTTTAAAGTAAGAAAGATCGTATTTTTAAAGGAGGAAGGACGATATATTTATAATATAGAAAGAAGTTAAATTTTTTTTTTCTTTTCATGTGATGTAGAGGATAAAAATAGGATTTTTATATTTTAGAAAGAATAAAAAATTCGATTTTTAAATTATAGAAGATATAAAGATATGATTTTTATCTAATGTAGATAGTAAAAATATAATTTTTATAATACAGAAAGGTTAAAAATATAATTTTTATACTAGTGGCATAGTAAAAATATGATTTTTATTCATGGAGCGTAATAAAAATATAATCTTTATTAAGCGAAGAGAAATATAAAAATATATTTTTTATAACGGAGTGAAGTAAAAATTCGATTTTTATATATTGAATAGCGAAGTAAAAATGTGATTTTTATATATGTAGTGAATACGGGCAACGAAATAGACAAAAGAAAAGCACGGTGAAGATTTCCTACCCATGAAGAATTGCGTCATTCAGTTTAGCGAAAAGGTGAGAATTTCTCACTTTTTAATTTTATCTCTAGTTGAAATATATACTAGGATGCAGACGGTGTTTAGTAGCACCCGACACCCGTCGTCCACAGACCATGGACGGCTTGTATGCTTGGTTGTTTGATTTTGATGTGTAGTTGATTGTGTGATGTGATGTGAAATAAAATATTTATATAGTTAAAAATATTTTATAGTTGAAAATAGGATTTTTAACGTGTATATGAAATGAAATAAATTAATATAAACAAATCGAACGATTTGTTTATATACACACATTTGACTGATATTGATTGGGACGATAAATTTTACACATCGCCCAACTGCACAAATAAAATCTGTGTTTGATTGTTTGAAACCCCACATGGGTATTGGGGTGATATATGACATACACTAATCCCAATAGTTAGTTACATGTCGATCGATTGATTGACAGACTGTTATAAGCGTTAAATATTTATATTCGATGCTTATACAGTGTAGAATGCACTTTGGATGATGGTTGATTATTCATCGTTGTTATTGTATACATGTGTTGTAGAAAATCCATATAATTAACATTATATGGTAATTGATTAGGCTTCATTCAATATTTGAATAGAAATATTTGAAATAGAAATATTTGAATAGAAATATTTGAAATAGAAATATTTGAAATAGAAATATTTGAAATAGAAATATTTGAATAGAAATATTTGAAATAGAAATATTTGAATAGAAATATTTGAAATAGAAATATTTGAATAGAAATATTTGAATAGAAATATTTGAAATAGAAATATTTGAATGGAAATATTTGAATAGAAATATTTGAATAGAAATATTTGAAATAGAAATATTTGAATAGAAATATTTGAATAGAAATATTTGAAATAGGATATTTGAAAATAGAAATATATGAAGCCGTGTTGATTAGATTGACGCCATTCTGACGTGAACGATACTTATATCGATTTTACTCATTTTATAATGGATATCGATTTTATTTATTTTATAATAAATATCGATTTTATTCATTTCATAATGAATATCGAAAGTGATTTCAAAATCTGATATTTTGAAAAGAATTGAATTGAATTGAATAGAAAACGAATTTGAATTGAATTTAATAGAAAACGAATTCGAATTGAATTGAATAGAAAACGAATTCGAATTGAATTGAATAGAAAACGAATTCGAATTGAATTGAATTAAAACGAATTTGAATTGAATCGAATAGAAAACAAATCTGAATTGAATTGAATTCAATTGAAAACGAATTGAAATGGAATTGAAATCGATTTGAATTGAAATCAAATAGAAGTGAATGTAAAAAGAATTTATAAGGGAAAATTCAATTTTGATTTGAATTTGAAATAAAGGTTGAAATTGTTTTTGAAACAAATTTGAAATGATTTATGAAATTCGTTTTAAAAAGGAAATCGACGAAATATATATAATATATATATTATGTATATAATGGCCTGAATAGAATGCGCCGCGCCGCGGCAGTTCGTAAATTTCGACCATTGACTTCGAATGGACATTACGGGAGATCCGACCGTCGGATTCTCCTAAAACCGGAACCGTTAGGTTCGTATCGAAAAGAGCTTTCTAATGAATATTAGAAATTTGAAATCTAACGGTTGGATTTGGAGATACGTCCAAATCAAATTTGGAAAAGGTCACTGTAAGTGCAGTTCGATGGCCGTTGATGGAAATCGACTGTACGGGCCTTGATAAAATTATTAAAAATATCAATAATTTGTGTAAAATCATAAGAAATGATTTGGGAAAATTTGGGATGAAAAACTCCATATTTGAAAAGATAAAAATAGATTTTTATTGAAATGAACTAGATTTGAACTAAATTTAAAACCCAATTATTTTTAAATAAATAAATTGGATTTAAAAAGGGGTTTTAAATAATCGGAATTTCTAATATATTTGAGTGGAATGGAATTAGAATGTGAATTGATAATTTAAATTATCAAATTTGGGAAAAGGATCGAGAATGGAGTATTACCAGTTTTGCTCCAAAGCGATAGTTAAATCTTTTATTAGATTTGGACGTGGAAGGGTAATTAATTTTACCGATAACACCGTGGTATTAGATATGGAGTATTACCAGTTTTGCTTCATGGGATGAATAGGTTGGGATTGGGAAATAAAATAAATAATTACTTCGGTGTGGTTCGCTAATCCCGACTAGTTTGAAAAACCATAATTTGGTTTAAAATGATATCCAAAGGAAGATTAAAGAATAAATTTTAAAGAATTTATCTTTGATAAAATTAATGGGAACCTTCCCCTACGAACGTGAAATTTAGAAATTAACTGTAGGTTAGCTAAGAAGGATGGTTTCCTGGGTATTGATCTGATGTTGGTTTCGGCCTTCGGGGTTAATATTTAGGGAATTGTTCTCTTGCTAATTTACGGTTATTGACTGATGAATGGGAATGAGGCGTATGTTGTGTTTATGTAACATTTGTTTATAATATACGCGGGTTATTCGGAAAGGCCGGGTTTATACCCATTCTGAATAACCGATTCGACGATAGGTCGAAGATGATGACGGTGGTCGAAGACCGAAAGTCTTCACATCGTTTGGGTCATTACTGATGATCTTGATTGGGATGTACACCCAAGATGAGGGAATCAGTTGGTGGTCGTCCAAACGTACTTGGAGATCGACGGATATGCGAGGAAAGTGCCTCCGGTTTCGTTCAGACCTAGAACGGACTTGTAAATGGATGGTGTATCTGACATTGTATTCCTTTATATTGTATTCGTTGATCTCTACTAAATATATATCTGTTTGGCAGCGGGGAATTTATTCTCTTGCTTAACGCCCTTCTCTGAGACATACGAGCTCAGAGGTTATATATTGGCAGAAATCAGTGGTACAATATGGATTGATAGTGTGGCATGCTGAGATGCAGTGATCCAGACTTTTGTTGAAAAGCAAAGTTTGGTGGATGATGATCAAAGCGCAGCTTTAATATAGCATGGCTTTGTGTATAGCGTTGATTCACGAGCCTCACACCTCGGTATGGTGGTAAACTGATGGTTTGATCAGTATGCTTTTAGTGGATGGGCACCTTAGTGGTGTCGTGGATTCGGTCGACCGAGATGAGCTTAGTGCTCAGGGATATATAGAGTAAGCGGTGTTTTCTCTCGCTGGGACGTAAGCCACGGTGATACTCTGGTCCCAAAAGTGCGGATGTGCAGACGGTGTTTTCTCTTGCTGGGACGTAAGCCATGGGGAATTGCATTACGCGATCGATCTTTCGAATCAGGAGCCACCATGATGGAAATCCAATTTCCAATACGTGTATTCCGGTTTTATTTGTAGAGCCTAGTATGGCGACATAGTGGGATGGGGCGCTTATGCCGTCTATGATTGATACTTATGATTTGAAGATGTTTTATACAATATGCACTTATAATAGTATCAAATGATTTGTTTTAAACGTATCAAGCATTCTTGGCTATTATAAGGTAAAAACCCTATCCTCCGGCTTGCGTTGCATTGTGTGATGGGACCTGGGTCTTATAATAGCTTCATTTTTCCTTATTTAGCATTGCGCTGTTGTTTTATGCACTGGTGTTCTTGGGAGGAAACCCGTTCCGTGTTATACGGCGTGGTCCCTTGATTTACCTAACTTTAAAATAAAGATTTACAACTGTTTTAGTTCTCACACCAGTAACATGACTGACCTGGAGTTTATTGTTTTAACCTAAACTCTGGGTGCCCTTATTTTGACATGGGCAGCTAGTAGTTTTGGTTTTGCAGATTTATATTCACAGGATCCTGGTTTACAGCTGGAATGATATCCGGAAAGCTTTGTATCCGTATATCTCTTCTAGTTGTGTATTGTATTATTTTCCGCTGCGATGTATTTAAATGTAATTTAAATCTCTGATATTTCTGTGTAATATTTATTTATACTCTGTATATTCTTGTATTCTGGTGCATTGTTGTAATATACAATGAAATGTTCTTTCGTCTGCGTTCTGTTGTGGCTTGTTCTCGAACTATCCGCGCTTTCCTCACCGGGGAAGTTACGGGTTTTCACAGTTGGTATCAGAGCTTTGGTTTACAAAGCTCAGAGAACAAGACACATTAGAACCATACGAAAGAATTCATCAGAATTGGATTAGTAATATCCAATGGGATGACTCGTTAGAGATGGGATCAGTAGTATCCTAGAACGAGTGTGAAGAGTAAATTTTTAAAGTGAAAACAAGTTTTGTTTTGAAAATTTAAATCAATTATTCGTATTTGGTTATTTATTTTAAATTGATTTGGACAATCCAATATATATAGATTTTGCATATATGTCTGATCCGCGTGTATTCGAAGTTTTAATATATTGGGTAGATATAGAATCACACTCTAGTCGCCCGGACATTGTCCTGATGATGAAGTATACCATCACCAGTATTTATTTTCGAGTTTCGAAAGTGAGATTTCTATATATTTCCTATTGACTGGTGTGAGAACCCAAAATTAGATAGGGCTTATTGTTGTGAATTGGCATCAAAAATGTGATTTTTTGACTATATATCAAAGTTATGAATTTGAAAAGCTAATCAACTAATTGATTGATGGTTGTGTTGTTTGATTACTGTTTTGATTAATTGAAATTTTAACCATATAGCCAATTTGATCAAATATTGAATTGTATTGAAATTTGGTCGCATTTTCTTGCATATACTTGTACTTTCATTGAACAGGTCATAGCAAAGAGGCTAGAGCAGAAGAATAAAATTTGTTTGCCCAACAAATAGGTACATGTTTACCGTAATTTACTGTTTTGTTTGGGTGATGATGATTTTATGAGCCGATTGGCTAGCTGCTTGGCTTTTTCTTTTTCTTTTTGAGATCAGAAGGCCTTTATGGCAATTTTGGGATTTTCCCGTGCTCCCGATGCAGGGGAGGTTATGGCGAAAATTTTCGAAAATTTAGGGTGTTAGCCAAATTTTTGAAAAATTTGAAAAGTTTTTGGAAACTGAAAAGTTGAAGAACTTAAGCCGTAATCAAAACAATGAAAGTTGAGTTGGTATTTAAAACAACTTTCGGCTTCGTTCCTTTTCGGGGACGAAAAGTTTTAAGTGGGGGAGATTGTAATAACCCGGAAATCTGGGCCAATTTAAAATGTTTATTTGGGCAATTTTAGCGAATTTGGATTATTTAAAATGAATTATTTTAATAATATCGACGAGAAATTTATTTTGAATAGAATTCGAACGTATATATTATATAGATCGTCGTTAGAAATATAAATATTTATTTATAATTATAAAAGGAATTGAAAATGGCGCGGTAGTTCGATAATTCGATTTCAAACTTCAATTGAATGTACCGGGTGCAAAACAAACCGGATTTTAGTGAAACCAAAAATAATTGGATCTATTTGAGAATATCTTTCCAACGAATCCGAATAATCGAAATTTCATAGCGGGAATCAAAAGATATGTCCAGTTGAAAATTCTGAATAGTCGCTATGGAATTCAGGCCCTTAAAAATGGAAATTTTGCAAACGACCTCGGATTTCGACGAAACCACTTTTGTTGGATCCGTGATGTAAATTTATTGCTAGATTTCAAATTTCATAATTTTTCGAATCAATATGTGAGCGTGGCAAAGGAAAACGCTTTTGACCAGTTTCAGTTGATTTTAATCGACTGGAAAATGGCCATTTTTCCAACGGTCTCAGAATTCGACGAAACTAGTTTTGTTAGGACCGTATCGTCAATACGAAGCTAGAAAATATTTTTCTGGAATTTTTCGAGTTAGTATGTGACCCCAGTAAATTGAAATGCACGTTCAAATTCAATATATAGAGTTATATGTTGATTTTGACGAGAACACATCGAAACGATCGAATCAGCTTGCGATACATATCCCATTGAGTTCGGAATGGGGGTATTTAGCTATGGACGACAGGCGGTGGGTCTCGTTTCGAGGTCGAAATAAAAAGTCAACCTTTTTTTTAATAAAATAATATTAAAAATATAAAACTCCCTCTCTCCTACCCTCTATATCCTCTCAGCCCCCCCCCCCTTATATTTCTAAATTGAAATTAAAGAAAACATCCACGAAGCTGAAGCCCATCGCCTCCCCATCGCAACCCCACCGAAGTCCGGCCACCGCTCTCCAGCCTCTGTTCCTCCTTCCTATCGACGAGCCCCCTCCCAATCCCCAAACCCGCGACCACGCCCAGAACCGCATCGACGAATCCGCCACCAACCCTTCGAAGACCACCGCCGGCCCCTAGATCCGCCACTGCACCACCGTCAGACCCCCGAGCCACCTCGCGACGCAAACCCCGAGACCCTCCCCCTCCCCAACGAACCACTGTAAGTTTTCAAATCTCGGATTTTTATTGATGTTAAAGCTCGGATTTTTATTCATGTTAAAGAACGAATTTTTATTCATGCAAAAGATTGGTTTTTTTTTTTGTCAGTTTTAATTATAAAGATATGATTTTTTATAATCTAAAGATGAGAAGGTATATATTATTATATGAAGAGAGGACATATATTTTTAAAGTAAGAAAGATCGTATTTTTAAAGGGGGAAGGACGATATATTTATAATATAGAAAGAAGTTAATTTTTTTTCTTTTCATGTGATGTAGAGGATAAAAATAGGATTTTTATATTTTAGAAAGAATAAAAAATTCGATTTTTAAATTATAGAAGATATGATTTTTATCTATTGTAGATAGTAAAAATATAATTTTTATAATATAGAAAGGTTAAAAATATAATTTTTATACTAGTGGCATAGTAAAAATATGATTTTTATTCACGGAGAGTAATAAAAATATAATCTTTATTAAGCGAAGAGAAATATAAAAATATAATTTTTATAACGGAGTGAAGTAAAAATTCGATTTTTATATATTGAATAGCGAAGTAAAAATGTGATTTTTATATATGTAGTGAATACGGGCAATGAAATAGGCAAAAGAAAAGCACGGTGAAGATTTCCTACCCATGAAGAATTGCGTCATTCAGTTTAGCGAAAGGGTGAGAATTTCTCACTTTTTAATTTTATCTCTAGTTGAAATATATACTAGGATGCAGACGGTGTTTAGTAGCACCCGACACCCGTCGTCCACAGACCATGGACGGCTTGTATGCTTGGTTGTTTGATTTTGATGTGTAGTTGATTGTGTGATGTGAAATAAAATATTTATATAGTTAAAAATATTTTATAGTTGAAAATAGGATTTTTAACGTGTATATGAAATGAAATAAATTAATATAAACAAATCGAACGATTTGTTTATATACACACATTTGACTGATATTGATTGGGATGATAAATTTTACACATCACCCAACTGCACAAATAAAATCTGTGTTTGATTGTTTGAAACCCCACACGGGTATTGGGGTGATATATGACATACACTAATCCCAATAGTTAGTTATATGTCGATCGATTGATTGACAGACTGTTATAAGCGTTAAATATTTATATTCGATGCTTATACAGTGTAGAATGCACTTTGGATGATGGTTGATTATTCATCGTTGTTATTGTATACATGTGTTGTAGAAAATCCATATAATTAACATTATATGGTAATTGATTGGGCTTCATTCAATATTTGAATAGAAATATTTGAAATAGAAATATTTGAATAGAAATATTTGAAATAGAAATATTTGAAATAGAAATATTTGAAATAGAAATATTTGAAATAGAAATATTTGAATAGAAATATTTGAAATAGAAATATTTGAATAGAAATATTTGAAATAGAAATATTTGAAATAGAAATATTTGAATAGAAATATTCGAATAGAAATATTTGAATAGAAATATTTGAAATAGAAATATTTGAATAGAAATATTTGAAATAGAAATATTTGAATAGAAATATTTGAATAGAAATATTTGAAATAGAAATATTTGAATAGAAATATTTAAATAGAAATATTTGAAATAGGATATTTGAAAATACAATTATATGAAGCCGTGTTGATTAGATTGACGCCATTCTGACGTGAACGATACTTATATCGATTTTACTCATTTTATAATGGATATCGATTTTATTCATTTTATAATAAATATCGATTTTATTCATTTCATAATGAATATCGAAAGTGATTTCAAAATCTGATATTTTGAAAAGAATTGAATTGAATTGTATAGAAAACGAATTTGAATTGAATTTAATAGAAAACGAATTCGAATTGAATTGAATAGAAAACGAATTCGAATTGAATTGAAACGAATTTGAATTGAATCGAATAGAAAACAAATCTGAATTGAATTGAATTCAATTGAAAACGAATTGAATTCAATTGAAAACGAATTGAAATGGAATTGAAATCGATGTGAATTGAAATCAAATAGAAGTGAATGTAAAAAGAATTTATAAGGGAAAATTCAATTTTGATTTGAATTTGAAATAAAGGTTGAAATTGTTTTTGAAACAAATTTGAAATGATTTATGAAATTCGTTTTAAAAAGGAAATCGACGAAATATATAATATATACATATATATTATATATATAATGGCCTGAATAGAATGCGCCGCGCCGCGGCAGTTCGTAAATTTCGACCATTGACTTCGAACGGACATTACGGGAGATCCGACCGTCGGATTCTCCTAAAACCGGAACCGTTGGGTTCGTATCGAAAAGGGCTTTCTAACGAATATTAGAAATTTGAAATCTAACGGTTGGATTTGGAGATACGTCCAAATCAAATTTGGAAAAGGTCGTTGTAAGTGCAGTTCGATGGCCGTTGATGGAAATCGACTGTACGGGCCTTGATAAAATTATTAAAAATATCAATAAT
Organism: Allium sativum; assembly: GCA_030737875.1. Lineage (NCBI taxonomy): Eukaryota > Viridiplantae > Streptophyta > Magnoliopsida > Asparagales > Amaryllidaceae > Allium > Allium sativum. The sequence goes on from CM060919.1 coordinate 296,137,794, forward strand.
TTGTGTAAAATCATAAGAAATGATTTGGAAAGATTTGGGATGAAAAACTCCATATTTGAAAAGATAAAAATAGATTTTTATCGAAATGAACTAGATTTGAACTAAATTTAAAACCCAATTATTTTTAAATAAATAAATTGGATTTAAAAAGGGGTTTTAAATAATCGGAATTTCTAATATATTTGAGTGGAATGGAATTAGAATGTGAATTGATAATTTAAATTATCAAATTTGGGAAAAGGATCGAGAATGGAGTATTACCAGTTTTGCTCCAAAGCGATAGTTAAATCTTTTATTAGATTTGGATGTGAAAAGGTAATTAATTTTACCGATAACACCGTGGTATTAGATATGGAGTATTACCAGTTTTGCTTCATGGGATGAATAGGTTGGGATTGGGAAATAAAATAAATAATTACTTCGGTGTGGTTCGCTAATCCCGACTAGTTTGAAAAACCATATTTTGGTTTAAAATGATATCCAAAGGAAGATTAAAGAATAAATTTTAAAGAATTTATCTTTGATAAAGTTAATGGGAACCTTCCCCTACGAACGTGAAATTTAGAAATTAACTGTAGGTTAGCTAAGAAGGATGGTTTCCTGGGTATTGATCTGATGTTGGTTTCGGCCTTCGGGGTTAATATTTGGGGAATTGTTCTCTTGCTAATTTACGGTTAGTGACTGATGAATGGGAATGAGGCGTATGTTGTGTTTATGTAACATTTGTTTATAATATATGCGGGTTATTCGGAAAGGCCGGGTTTATACCCATTCTGAATAACCGATTCGACGATAGGTCGAAGATGATGACAGTGGTCGAAGACCGAAAGTCTTCACATCGTTTGGGTGATTACTGATGATCTTGATTGGGCTGTATACCCAAGATAAGGGAATCAGTTGGTGGTCGTCCAGACGTACTTGGAGATCGACGGATATGCGAGGAAAGTGCCTCCGGTTTCGTTCAGACCTAGAACGGACTTGTAAATGGATGGTGTGTCTGACATTGTATTCCTTTATATTGTATTCGTTGATCTCTGCTAAATATATATCTGTTTCGCGGCGGGGAATTTATTCTCTTGCTTAACGCCCTTCTCTGAGACATACGAGCTCAGAGGTTATATATTGGTAGAAATCAGTGGTACGATATGGATTGATAGTGTGGCATGCTGAGATGCAGTGATCCAGACTTTTGTTGAAAAGCAAAGTTTGGTGGATGATGATCAAAGCGCAGCTTTAATATAGCATGGCTTTGTGTATAGCGTTGATTCACGAGCCTCACACCTCGGTATAGTGGTAAACTGATGGTTTGATCAGTATGCTTTTAGTGGATGGGCACCTTAGTGGTGTCGTGGATTCGGTCGACCGAGATGAGCTTAGTGCTCAGGGATATATAGAGTAAGCGGTGTTTTCTCTCGCTGGGACGTAAGCCGCGGTGATACTCTGGTCCCAAAAGTGCGGATGTGCAGACGGTGTTTTCTCTTGCTGGGACGTAAGCCGTGGGGAATTGCATTACGCGATCGATCTTTCGAATCAGGAGCCACCATGATGGAAATCCAATTTCCAATACGTGTATTCCGGTTTTATTTGTAGAGCCTAGTATGGCGACATAGTGGGATGGGGCGCTTATGTCGTCTATGATTGATACTTATGATTTGAAGATGTTTTATACAATATGCACTTATAATAGTATCAAATGATTTGTTTTAAACGTATCAAGCATTCTTGGCTATTATAAGGTAAAAACCCTATCCTCTGGCTTGCGTTGCATTGTGTGATGGGACCTAGGTCTTATAATAGCTTCATTTTTCCTTATTTAGCATTGCGCTGTTGTTTTATGCACTGGTGTTCTTGGGAGGAAACCCGTTCCGTGTTATACGGCGTGGTCCCTTGATTTACCTAACTTCAAAATAAAGATTTACAACTGTTTTAGTTCTCACACCAGTAATATGACTGACCTGGAGTTTATTGATTTAACCTAAACTCTAGGTGCCCTTATTTTGACACGGGCAGCTAGTAGTTTTGGTTTTGCAGATTTATATTCACAGGATCCTGGTTTACAGATGGAATGATATCCGGAAAGCTTTGTATCCGTATATCTCTTCTAGTTGTGCATTGTATTATTTTCCGCTGCGATGTATTTAAATGTAATTTAAATCTCTGATATTTCTGTGTAATATTTATTTATACTCTGTATATTCTTGTATTCTGGTGCATTGTTGTAATATACAATGAAATGTTCTTTCGTCTGCGTTCTGTTGTGGCTTGTTCTCGAACTATCCGCGCTTTCCTCACCGGGGAAGTTACAGGTTTTCACAATAAACCACGTCATATATCACAATATATGAAAATAATAAAATAGTTGTTGAGGAATCCAGTCGGATTCCTCCAACCTGTTTCCCTGCATCCACAGATGTTACATAATAAAATCAACATCACTTTCAGTTCCATATGATATATTCTGTTTAACAGAATCAATATAGAAATTCAACTAACTGACTAGTAGTTCAATCAAATAGTCAACACACAGTCAATCAGCCAATATTTAACAATTCTAAAAATACAACATGAAGTAATAAACTGTTCAGAGTTAGTGAGATTTACTCACTTTGGCAGTTCATCGTTAAAGAACGATAAATTGTTGTTTGATTTGAATCAAACAATTTATTTTGCCATAAATTCAAACTAGCTCCAATCCACTTCCAGCCAGTTCCATTGGGTAGTGTCCGTCCATACGATCCCGACGGATCTTGTTTGTCGAATTCTGATCACGTGGTCACAAGATATTAAAGTTACATGATCGTATTCTGTTTTGAATTAAAATAAACGTACTATATATTTTAATTGGGCTTCACCTTCCAATTTCAGCCCATCCAAGCCCAAGAAACCACGACCCGCTTTAAATCAATACCTCTTCCTCTCCGATTTGTTAAAAACCAAACTCCATATCTCGTTCTCACCATTACCGAACCCTCCTCCTCATCGTACTCCTTCACCAAGCCATTATTCAACAAACCGCCCTTACCAAAATTCATCTTCACGGATGAGCTTCTCCTCCATACCAAAATAATCCAACTCGCACTCCCCTTGTTACAGCCTTAGCCTCGTCACCCAGAAAACCACCGAACTCCACCAGCACCGAATCACCCCATTTTTCTCCCATTGATGCTAAATCCAACCACCAACCCAAACCCACTCATCAAATCTTCCAACGATGCTTCGATTTCTAAGGATACTCAACCCTAGATCGACTATGGGTCAACGCTGCGAGCTTCAGGGTGTTCGAACCCTTTGAAACTGATACTAAAGTGAAGAGGGACTCCATAGGAGATCGGAAATACCTGTATTTGGATTTATAGGATTTTAAATCCATTTGTTTTGATTTTTTCTTTGGTTTGGCTAAAAAATGAAAGAAGAGAACAGCGGTAGAATTATTCGTTGACTGTGGGAGGATTTTATTAGGTTTAGAAATTAAAGTAGTGTATTTATAGGATTTTTATGTTGATTATTTTATTCTCATTTAATCCATCGCTATGTGTATTTATTGACTGAAAATCCCTGAAATCGCATACGATACCTAAAAATCATGAAAGTGGACATGCAACTACATCTCGACATTACGGTCCCAACGAAAGTGGTTTAATCAAATTCCGACTTCGTTTGCTTACATAGCGTATTTTTAACCGTCAAAATACAGACTGTTCTTCACATTAAAATCCCGTACGGCCACACAGTGATTCTAAAAATCACGAAACTGGAAATCTAACAACTATTTGACATTGCGGATCCAAAAAAATTAGTTTCGTCGAATTCCGACTTTGTTTGCAAAAGTGGCTATTTTTAAAGTCCTAAATAACCCATTTAAATGTAAAAAATATATTTAAATACAATTAAATTAAATATTATCATATATATTCACAGTGGAATACCATGCAGCTGTAGAATATTCCTATATGAATTTCTAATTTGATATTTCAAATCTGGGCCAACCCAATATTCGATTTATATTGAAATTCCTTTTTTTTAAATATAAATAATTCCTTTATAAATATAAAGGAATTCCACAGCGACTTTTCTAAAATTTGATTTGGACGTAAATCAAAATCTACCCAACAAAATCCATATTTTTCTCTTCCAGTAGAAAGATATACTCCACCAACTCCACACGTTTCTTGTTTCATAGAAATCCGGCTTAAAACGAATCCTGTACGTTCAATTGAAGTTCAAATCGCCAAATTACGAACTTCAACGCCATTTCAAGCTCGATTTTAATTATAATATGATTATACGTTCAAACTGTCGTTCAAATAATATATTCGTTATTATAATTCAATTCTAAACTGAATTAAATATCACAGATGATCCAGTTCACACCATATCGCCATTTCAGCCAATTCTGATTATTTCAGAATTAAATATATTATTTAATTTATTATTTTAATTAAATATTCACCATTATTTAATTCAACGACCATGAAATCCTTTTAATCACCCTTTAAATAATTAAATAAATTAATTATTATTTCGTTGAAAACGCGGGTCATTACATTCTTCCCCACTTAAAATAATTTCGTCCTCGAAATTGCTAAGGTAGAGGACGACCCTATCGACTGGTTAGAACATATTTGTTCACTTCTTAACTCCGGTTTCAACCGAACCAAATTTAATTTGAATTAATATATTAATTAATTTTTATCAACGAAAATTTTCAAAAATCCTGGAAATTTTCTAACGCCTTAACTTTTCAAAAATTTCGCCAGTGCCTCCTTTGTACTGGTCAATAGGTCAAACTCCAACTCGCCTCTCTGGGCCATCTCCAACCCAAAAGAAAATCAAACAGCCAAGCAGCTTGCCAATCAGTTCATAAATCACCAAACCCGTATATAAATAAACTTGTACCTTTTGTCGGGCATATCAACTCTATCACTTCCATATGCTATCAACTCAGCATATACCAATGTTATCCCAATCAAATTCTGATCACTTTTATCTCCCATACAACCGTTCGCTTATAACCAAGCCAAATTTCATTCTCAACTCAATCGTTTGGTTTTATCCGAGCCAAACTCCATTTCAACTTCAAGTATTATCCTTGACCCCAAATTCTTATCAATCCAACTTACTTGATATCATTCTAATCCAATTCAGTTACCACTTAACTGGCCTTATTTTTAATTCCAATTTGCTTTCACAAATTTCTGTTAAATTTGTTTTTAATTCAAACAGTCTTTCCTGGGAGTTTTAAACAGTTTACTATATCAAAAATCAAACTTCTCTTTCAGGATTCAAAACAACTCATTTTCCCAAACCAATTCGAAATCAATATCTTTGGTAGTAATCCATCTCTTACAAACTCGAAAATGAACACTGATGATGCTGCGCAGTCATCATCAGAATTATTTTCCAGCGACCGAAGTGAGTTCAATACTATATCACTTTCAAAATCATTCTTAAACACTTTTATTTTGAAATCAGTTCAAAATATCATTTACAAATGCTTGGAATACAATTTAAAATCTCCCAAGATCTTAAAATTTACATATATTTAATCCAAGTCTATTTACAAACACTTATTCAAAATTCCAGGGTTTTTATTTCAATTTTGATTCAAATTCAGATTTAATTCATTTCCTAACACTTATACGAATTTTGATTGGTTATTTACATAACCATTTCACGTTTTATGATCTTACTCGATTATAATTACAACCAATATATCCAATATATTATAATCATTCCAATATAAATCCTTTATATCAAAATATAATTTAGGTAAAATTATTTCATCTACCCTCTTTTCAAAAACATACCATGACGGTTCATCGTATTCAAGTGTTTACCAACTCCTACCGATATAGTGGATCAAACTGATCGACCAGAACTCATAAACAACTCAACCAATAAATCTCCACAATATAAAACCATTTTTATATCAAATAACAAATACGTTCACTCGTATATATATACTCAACTCAATCTAGGGTGTCACTAACCCTATCTCTACCGAGTCACGCCACAGAGCCAAGGTAATTCACTTAACTTTAAGCTTTGATACCAACTGTAACGACCTGAAAATTTGCGATCTTGGTTATCCAATATACGACACATATCGAACATCCAAGGATCGAAAATAACTGAATAGTTAATGAAAGAAATTAGAAGGTGAGGATAGATAAGATAGAAACTTAGAATAGAAGAAGAAGAACACAACATTAGAGTAACATGAACCTCACAACGGAACGAATTACATATAATAGATAACATATCCTTGAAATAATATCAGTATATGTATACAATAACATTATCAGAGTACAACACTTACAACACAGCGGAAATAAACTATAGCTATATGATCCTGAAGCCTCCTGCTCCAGCTCTTCAAGTATCTGTAAATCCCGACTACTTGACTGCACGTACAAAATTGGGCACCCAAGAGTTTAGGGAAAACAAAACAAAATAAACTCCGGGTCAGTCATGAGACTGGTATGAGTAAAACAGTTTAAACAGTTTGAACAAGTAAACGATATCTCATAAGACAACGCCGTATAACAGAACGGGTTTTTTCCTTATGAGAATCCAAAATATCTTTATATCAAAAACCTTTTGATATTATAACAATGTCTATCAACCACAATATAATAATCATCTAGCAGAAACGCTTTCATCTCACGTTCTACATACATAGTATACAATCAAAACCGCAAGCACGTATCACATGACCGACCACTCATTTCACTTGAGTGTATCGAATGTATATCACCATCGGTTGGGATCAGCAACCGTTTCCCGAATGGGACAGCATCAACAATAGATTTTTTTGAAGTAAATGAAACTCTAGATCAGGTGATTATACACCCTAATAGGTGCGACCTACATAGCCATGCTACCTGCCCGATTTCTGTCATTTACCGGTTGATGAGGCTTGAGGTTACGCCTTATCATCACATCAGATTCACTTCGAATGCTACATTGTCAGATCCATTGAAAATCACTAATTGACGTCTACAACAGTACATTACGTGTTAGCAAAAGAAGTTTCCTTCTCCGCTTCCACTCTTGGTACGGTTGAACAAATCAATGTACGTGACCTTTCTGGAAATACTCTGTCAGACATTCATCCATACAAGTCATCCAGGAATAGGATGAACCGAAGGCACTATTCGATACATCCATCTTAGGCACCGTTATCTAAGACTTATACAATAGCCCTTGCACTTTATTTCGTCTTCAATTATCTTTGGCATATATGATTCGCAATGCTTATGCCAATACAGAGTGGTTCTTTGGATAATAATCCAACCGTTCTCTCCATATTAACAACGTTAAAATGGTCAAAACTTCGATAGTCTGTGATTTAACCATCAAAGAAAAACCAGTGTGCAAAAAACGATATTATTTCCAGATGGAAATTCTATCAATCAATCATCAATCATATATATATATATCTATATATATATATATATTCATATTTTCCTTATTTTCCGTGTTTAGAAAATATACGTTAATGCTGGAAAACATTTTCATAGCTTATTTACGTATCACTATTCTTCCACAACTATCAGTCTTTGATTGTAAACTAGTATGAGAACAATTTCCCAAATATCAATCCCGAAGGCCGAAACCAACATCAGATAAACACTTAGGAAACCATTCAACTTAACAAGTCTCCAGTCAGTTTCTGATTTCTTTATTTGATTACATTTCTGATTCTGATTTTGGAAAACATTTCCAAAACTTCTTAATTGGGATTTTAAATAGATGTTTAAAACTATATTGCGATGACGAATCAAACCACTATACTAAATTACTAAATCCACTTAACCACTCCACACTCGAACCGTAACCAATTCTTAATTAAAAACGCAGTCAATCAAGTTGGGGTATAGCTACCTCTCAGACCTTAACTGAACCACCTTTCAAATCTCGAAATAGATAAGATTCACCTTTTTAACTCTTTAACACTTCCTTACGAACCCTCGGATTCTATTTACGAGCCCCATTCTTTTACAAGTTTATGTGATTATAACAATGGTGTTATAATCTCCTGCATCCGAAATATTATCTTTAATAGGACTTTTATTTCCTAACTCGAATAATATAATGACAACTAATTTATTTACTCCTATTCGGTTAACTCTAATCTATAACTCTTATTTGAATAACTCCAACCTGATAACTCTTACTGGATTAACTCTTATTCGAATAACTTATATTCGATTTTCTTACTTTCGAATACTTATATTCGAAAATCTCTTTCTTCGAATAAATCTTATACGATTTAGCTCCTGTCGAATAACTAGATTCGATCAACTCACTACGAATATTTCTGATTCGATTATCTCACTTCGAATATCTACTATTCGATTATCTCACTTCGAATATCTAATATTCGATTATCTCACTTCGAATATTTCTGATTCGATTCATTTCTTCGAATAACTAAATTCAATTAACTCATTTCAACTCTATTCGAATAAACTAAATTCGATTAACTCCATTTGAATAACTCTAGTTCGATTTAACTCTATTCAATAATTCTAGTTCGATTTAACTCTATCGATTAACTCTAACTAATTAACTCTAACTGATTAACTATATTCAATAATTCTAGTTCGATTTAACTCTATCGATTAACTCTAACTGATTAACTCTAATTGATTAACTCTGCGGTTTAACCTAACTGATTAACTCTAACTGATTAACTCTACGGTTTAACCTAACTGACTAACTCTTTGTCCTTATTCAGTTTCAAACATCGATGTTGAAATCGATTCTGACTTCTTTATATAAGTCCTGACTTATATATTCTATTTATCCAAATGATAAATATTTAACTTAATTTATAAATATCATTTATAAATCAACCTGCTCCTTTTATCTGTTTACTTCTTCATATATAAGTTCAGACTTATATATATCTATTTATCCAAAGATAAATATTTCCTTTAATATCTATTTGTTTTCTAAATGCCTTTGCCAATATTCCCTTTTTAATCCTATTTGTAAATGGTTTACAAATACTCCCTTTTCAAATTCTATATGCAAATGGTTTGCAAATAATCCCTTTTAGGGTTCTATTTCCAAGTATTTCCTTTATTAACCTTATTTATTTATCCTAAGTATTTCCTTTATTAATATCTTATTTATTTTCTAAATAAATATTCCTTATATCTTATCTTATTTATTTAACAAATAAATATCTCCTTTTCTTATTCTATTTATTTAATAAATAAATAATCCTTTTAATAACTTATTCTGTTTCCTACGTCACTATCTCTTTTATAACTTATTTACTTAACAAATAAGTATCTCGTTTAACATCTCCTATTTATTTAACCAATAAATATCTCATTTATAAGATCTTATGATTTTATAAATATTCCCTTTTCTTTATAAATATTTCATTTATAAAGATTTCCCTTTCTATATAATTTCACCTATAAATATTTCTATTTATAAATATTTCATTTATAGATATTTAATTTATAAACATTTCATTTATATAACCCTTTTGATTTTATAAATATTTTATTTTAAAATACCATTTGAAAATTCCCCTTTTTCACATTCCGGTATGTTATGGTGTTTAACATATCAAGTCATGATGTCAAATGTCGTCCATACACATATGATCAACAACAGATTATAAACCATACACATATGATCAACAACATATCAAGTCATGATGTCAAATCCCTGTCTCGTTCTCACCATTACCGAACCCTCCTCCTCATCGTACTCATTCACCAAGCCATTATTCAACAAACCGCCCTTACCAAAATTCATCTTCACGGATGAGCTTCTCCTCCATACCAAAATAATCCAACTCGCACTCCCCTTGTTAATTCCGTCCGTCAGCCTTAGCCTCGTCACCCAGCAAAACCACCGAACTCCACCAACACCGAATCACCCCTTTTTTCTCCCATCGATGCTAAATCCAACCACCAACCCGAATCCACTCATCAAATATTCCAACGATGCTTCGATTTCTAAGGATACTCAACCCTAGATCGACTGTGGGTCAACGCTGCGAGCTTCAGGGTGTTCGAACCCTTTGAAACTAATACTAAAGTGTAGAGGGACTCCATAGGAGATCGGAAATACCTGTATTTGGATTTATAGGATTTTAAATCCTTTTGTTTTGATTTTTTCTTTGGTTTGGCTGAAAAATGAAAGAAGAGAACAGCGACAGAATTATTCGTTGACTCTAGGAGGATTTTATTAGGTTTAGAAATTAAAGTAGTGTATTTATAGGATTTTTATGTTGATTATTTTATTCTCATTTAATTCATCGCTGTGTGTATTTATTGACTGGAAATTCCTGAAATCGCATATGATACCCAAAAATCACGAAAGTGGACATGCAGCTACATCTCGACATTACGGTCCCAATGAAACTGGTCTCGTCGAATTCCGACTTCGTTTGCTCACACAGCGTATTTTTAACCATCAAAATACTTACTGTTCTTCACATTAAAATCCCGTACGGCCACACAGTGACTCTAAAAATCACGAACTGCAAATCTAACAATTATTTGACATTACGGATCCAACAAAATTAGTTTCGTCGAATTCCGACTTCGTTCGCAAAAGTGGCTATTTTTAAAGTCCTAAATAACCCATTTAAATATAAAATATATATTTAAATATAATTAAATTAAATATTTATAAACAAATATTATCGTATATATTCATTGTGGAATACCATACAGCTCTAGAATATTCCTATATGAATTTCTAACTTGATATTTCAAATCTGGGTCAACCCGATATTCGATTTATATTGAAATTCCTTTTTTAAAAAAAATATAAATAATTCCTTTATAAATTATAAAGGAATTCCACAGTGACTTTTCTAAAATTTGATCTAGATGTAAATCAAAATATACCCGATGAAATCCAGATTTTTCTCTTCCACTAGAAAGATATACTCCACCAGCTCCACACGTTTCTTGTTTCACAGAAATCCGGCTTAAAAACGAATCCTGTACATTTAGTTGAAGTTCAAATCGCCAAATTACGAACTGCAGCGCCATTTCAAGCCCGATTTTAATTATAATATAATTATACGTTCAAATAATATATTCGTTATTCTAATTCAATTCTAAACCGAATTAAATATCATAGATGATCCAGTTCACACCATATCGCCATTTCAGCCAATTATGATTATTTCAGAATTAAATATATTATTAATTTATTATTTTAATTAAATATTCACCATTATTTAATTCAACGACCATGAAATCCTTTTAATCACCCTTTAAATAATTAAATAAATTAATTATTATATTGCTGAAAACGCGGGTCATTACACCGTTCCTATTTGTTTTTCCGCAAGGTTGGGTTTTATTTCCAAGGCATTTTGCGAAACATTTCCCCAACAATTGGTATTAGAGCTACGAGGTTGATTGAGAAAGGATATTAGGCATTATGGCAGGAGATGAGGAGAATTCAGCAGTTATATCAAGGCCATATGTCAAAGGGACATATATGCAGCAGGATCTCAGTTAGAAATAGAAAGATGGAATAGGGATAAAGACTTCGAGAAGTGGCAATGGATGATGAAAGCTGTTCTGATGAGGAATAATGTTCATCCTGTGGTATTTGCTCCTGAGGAGTTGACGGATGATATTTTAGCCGTGGAAAGGAAGGAGATGAAACGATGGACATTTACTACTTTATAATTAGCAATGGGAGAAAATTTCATTTCAGAGATTAGCGGTGAGACCACTGCTAAGGACATTTGGACCAAGCTGGAAAAACTATATTTAAAGAAGTCACTAACCAACCGTCTGATTTTGCTGAAGATGTTTTTCACCATGCAGATGGGAGAGAGTACTTCAGTGAAGGCACATCTAAGTTTCTTCAATGATCTCGTGATGAAGACGAAGACTGTTGATTTGAAAGTGTATGAGGAGAAAATAACAATGATTCTTTTGTGTTCTCTTCCGGAGCGATACACAGGTTTCGCCAACAGTCTTATCTATTCCAGAGATGCACTAACAGTAGATGATGTGAAGGCAGGTCTTCTATCTGAGGACTTGAGGGATCAGATAAAGGGGTTGAGTAAAGGTAGAGGAGGAAGTAGTACAGAAGCTTTATTAGCTGGTATGGAGAAATGGAAGAAGAAGAAGAAATAAAGTCAAGAGATGGGAAGTGCCACATTTGCAAGAAACCAGGCCATTGGAAGAGAGATTGTATGGACTTGAAGAAAAAAATTGAAGTTGGAAATTCATCGGTTGCGGTGGAGGAATTTTTGTTTGATGACTTATTGACAGCGGTAGTATCAGATGTATCAGACCATTGGGTTCTACATACGGGGGCATCTTTTCAGATGACACCTAATAAGAATTATTTTAGTTTTTTTAAAAGAAAAAGAGGGGAACTGATACTTATGGGAAATGATGCTAGTTGTAGAGTCATAGGCAAAGGTACTACGCAGATTCACATGTATGATGGGGTAATACGCACCTTGACATGTATCCTTTATGTTCCAGGTCTTCAGATGTCAATGATATCTCTTGGGCAATTGGCATCCAAAGAATGTGAGGTGACTATTGATAAGGATAGTCTAAGGGTTTCTAAAGACGCATTTGTAGTGATGAAGGGAGATATGTTTCATAATTTGTATCTCCTGATGAGAAGCACTGTACTTGGAAAGTCAAGGGTTGGAGTCTACAGTTCTCGTGGAAAAGATGTCAAATGCTAGGCATATGAGAAGGGACTTTGAGTTTCTGTATAGATAGAATATCATCAAAGGGGAAAGCTTCAACAAGGTGGGATTTTTCCAAGAGGATGTGCTTGATAAGTAGAAGAAGAGATAGTCTGAAGTTGGTCAGAGATCAAAGGAGAAAGCAGTGAATATGCATAAGTCTTTGCAGACTACTAAGTTCAGGCACTGCTCGAGCTGGAATTGCTTATAGAAATGCTAGGTGCCACACAATGGTATGATGTGGGGAGAGAGTAGAGATGGTTCATGGAGACGTTTGTTTTCATGGTGAAGATTGATAGGTCTTACTTTAAGGGGGTACTTTGAACACTTTGTTAGCAAGCGGTGGCATTGCCGGAGTTTGTCGACAAAGTGCAATGGGTGATGGTCATGCCGAAGCTCATTGGGGAAAGTAACCAAGGTGTCTTGTCCAAGAAGATGTTTAGAGTAAGAGTATGTAGGTGGAGGTGGTATGCTTTCAAGGAAACATAGTATCAAGGTGGAGGTTGTTAGAATTTGTGATACAATATTTCCATTTGCAGAAGATTTGGAAGATATTATTGATTATGGTGATACAATATTTTCATTTAGAGAAGATTTGGGAAATATTGTTAAATTGAGTAATATAATATTTCCAACTGTAGAAGATTTAGAAGATATCAGAAAATTCATTGCCTTTTTTTGTAATATTAGACAGGGCAATAAATTACCTACATAAGTGGAAGAATGTGAAGAAGTTTCTTTTGGGATAATGAAGTAAGGAATTAATTCTCTGATTGGGAGCAAATAATTGAAGAATTAATTAGGCGTTGATTTATAATCATAAATCAATTACCTCAAACCCAAGTATTAATCCTTATATAAGGATAGGGATTAGGTAAATGTATGCATCATCTCAAAATGTGAGGTGCATCTCAAAAGTTGTATTTTCTTCTTCTCTATTATCAGTCTTGTAATATTGTCTTATTTAGAAAAGGATTAAAATCTCCTCTTCCCAAGTAGACGTACATTAACAAAACGTTAATGGAACCACTATAAATCTCGTGTTATTTCTTTTATTGCTTGATCTATGATTGTTTTGCTGGTGACAATCTGTTGTTTGTTTTGCCTCACCATCAATCCGTTCCTATTTGTTTTTCCGCAAGGTTGGGTTTTATTCCCAAGGCATTTTGGAAAACTTTTCCCCAACAATAACCTCAGGGATTCCTTTGTTATATGAGAGTTGTGTGTCAGCTCATATGCGTGCAAGGAAGGGGGACTTTGTTCCGACCGTCGTTACATAACAATTATTTACCTAAGTTAATAAATTTACTAATTAGTTTTAACTGAAACTCTCATAGGAAGTCAAACAAAACGAGGGCACTGGTCCCATTACTATTCCCAACGCATCATATGCATCTTGGATGAGAAGGAAATAGAGGTCTAGGCGGCCTCCTTAGTGGCCTTACCCTAGGGTCACCCCTACATCTCTTGAATGTCCAAACAAATTCAACTTTTTTCCCAATAAACAGAGGATGCAACAAATATACATGATAATATCGTGGGTGGTAACTTTCTATACCTTTGCCTCTAATTTTGTTTTCAGGAGAACAATTGATGTATAGATCATGTGTAAATCAGAAGATAATTAGGGAGAATGAAAAACTTTGAAAAAAAAAAGTTAGGTTGAGGGACATCAAGTTTCATTTTTAGTCCGAAGGACAAAGTTAAAAAAAAAAAAAAATCAGACTGAAGGAAAATGTTATATACACATAGCATTATATTCAGTTTTTACATTATACGGAAATGTCAGTTACAACTAGCATTACATTCAGTTTGACACTGCATAAAATGCTAGCTAGCATTGTTCTTCAGTCTAATATTTTTTTAAGTTTATTCGAAAATCTTAAAAAGAAAATCAGTGTCCTTTAATCTATTTTTTTTTTTCAAAGTTTGTGCTTTTACCCATTATCCACTTTTGGAAAACGTTCATGCAATTTTGCTTTGATGGTCAATTCTAATCGCTAATTAGGAGTACTATTATTTGTGTGGGCCCAACTGAATTCAATAAAATAATGTATGTTGCTTTATAATGTGTTTCAATGTACCTATAGGTATTTATAAAATAACGAGTGGAAACCCGTGCGTTGCACGGAAGCATAGAGTACGGGGTGTTGTAGTTTGCACGGGGGCATAAACAACGGGGTGTTGTAGTTTGCACGCGCGTGGTCGTTTGACGCTCTTCGCGCTGGTCGTGGCACGTGCTTCGTGCGTGATCGATGCAAGTCGTTTGCGCGTCGATTGATGTTCGTTAACTGTTATGTATATGTGGAGTAATTGTATATTTAAATTTTATTTGTCGTGGGTTATTTGATGTAAATTGGAAGTGGATGAATGTAATATGTTGGAATTATTTTAGTTCAGTAATAAAAGATGCACGAAGTTGGCAATAGAATAATAAATGAAAGGGAAAAAGTGTCATAATTAAAAACAAACTGCATAACACAAACTTATGCATATATTGTGTAATGCATATATACAGTATGTACGCCGTGCCGCACGGGTTTAGGTTATATGTTACATCTAAACAATAGAAAACAACATTACCCAAAAATG
The DNA here is from genome assembly GCA_030737875.1 of Allium sativum. Classification (NCBI taxonomy): domain Eukaryota; kingdom Viridiplantae; phylum Streptophyta; class Magnoliopsida; order Asparagales; family Amaryllidaceae; genus Allium; species Allium sativum. The sequence goes on from CM060919.1 coordinate 296,153,098, forward strand.
GAATAAATATTAACAGCTGGTAGGCTGGTAGCATTAAATAAAATGTTCACTTCATTTCCATAAAAGAAAATTATTTAAAAACTATGTCATCTTGGTTGGCAAAATGGCATCATATCCTCTTAATCTTCCAATGTCAATAATTGGTTTCCTTACATTGCTAACAAAAATGGAAGTCCATACCTTTATTAGAAAAGTAGGATAGATGGTAAAGTACTATTAATATTTGTCACTGTTCTCAATCGATCATTTCTCAATGTGTAGGGAAAGAAAAACATGAGTAAACTGTAAATCCAAGTTCATGTATTAGCGATCATTCCTCAATGTGTAGGGAAAGAAAAAATGACCTTGTTATCATAATTTTAGCTATGAGGAACCTCAGGTACAATGATATATAACTGATATATAACATTTGAATAATGCCCATTAAGTTGAAGGAGATTTGAATTAATACGATGTATCAAAATATTGCTCATTTATGGAAACGGGTATTTCATCTTTACCATGTAGCATTAAAAGTTAACAAATATAGTGTAAGATATTGAACTTAATTATATTTTATGGCATGTGTAGCATTTTCATCCTATTTCCATTGCAGTTTTAAGCAAACAAAGACTGCGATATAGGTTAAGGAGTGGATAATCCAATTTTTGCATATTTAAGTTGCTCCTATACAAAAACCATTATTGTATGTTGGTCGGGAGTCTAAATAAATCAATTTTAGAGATCCATCTCCTTCTGTAGAGTTTATATTTCATTGTTTAAAAAAATACTACTAAAAACTTCAAGCTTCATGCAAACTTTAGTGAATCCATGGTTCACATCATGCTATCTATATCTATGTCATCAATTCTATCTAACATAGCTTCCTTTTATATCTCAGCAATGGGCATTCAAAACATAAGTGCCTAGGATTTATTATAAGTTGCATTACTTTTGGAACAATAACATCTCATTATTGCATATTTTGGTTAAACGACAACACTTAGGAATAAAAGAACAATATGAATCATTAACATAAAGTACAAATTAAAGCACGAAAACACAGGTTTTAAAGCTGCTAAAAAAATAGACAAATAATATCAAATTGAAAATAAATAAAAATGGAGATGAAATATTTATGGATTGAAGCTTATACAATCAGTATGCAAGGCCTTCCTCATCATTTTATCTGAGAAAACTGCACAATGGACATAATTACATTTATTACTTTTGTTATTATTTTGCAACACATCAAATCACCGTACAACATCAAGAAATCCACCATGCAAATAATTGATTAAGAAGGTAAATGTTTTTAGGATCGGAATTAAAAGAACAAAATAGTTATAAAAAAAAACTCTCTAACGTTGTAGCTTGAATTTAAGAGGAAAAAGTCAACAGAGATACTGAATTCCACCCAAACCCTTGACTTTTTTGGTCATTTTGTAGTATATTCCTGTTGAGAGATACAGATACTTCCAGCGGAAGTTTGTACGTATTGTAGTGTTTCAGCCGTTGATTTCAGTGGGGTCCATATGGACCGCCCTGAAATCAATGGCTCACGCACCGCAGTATACTTACTGCGGTGCGGTGTGTACAAACTCATGCTCCATATACTTCAACCTTAAGCTAATATTCAAACTCCTTGTAATAATACCTAAATTCAGTCTCAGTCAGTCAAAGATCCTTGTCAAAACCAATAAAACAGAAACCTGTTCAAAAGCGTAAACTCATGATCATTTGATGGGGCAAGTCGATGAATTAAACCATCATTTCAGTTGAATTAAAAACCATGCTACATAATTAGCTTCTACATTCGTTAATATCTAAATATGTACACAACAAACATCTTCCGTCGTGTTTTACTGTAATTTAATATCTAAAGAAATAATGACTCAGTTTCAATTGCTGGTGCAGAATGATAACGTTTGTTTGAATACTCTAGCTCTGTATCACAAATTTATTCCTTCATAAAATATGGGTGCATGAAATCTGATTATGACAGTTGTGCTAACCCTATTACCAATCATTAATGCACACCATTGCTGGATCAATCAGAATAGAAATTCACAACGAATGAAAAGCCTTTAAATTTCTTATTTCATAGGAAGTTCGACATAAATTTATGTAATGGCCTTTGCATCATTAGTCCAAGAAGCTTTCAACCAAATTGTTACTGCATAAATAGCTATAATGCAACAACGTGTTAAATATCAATTATACCTGATAATTCCTGTAATCTTATCCAAGAGCAATTACAAAGTTTGAGAAGAGAAGAAATGGTACATCATGACAAAAAACAACATAGGCAAATGTAGGAAAAAGACAAAAAAAAATGGGAAAGTCCACAAATATATAGATATTATTGAGTTTGAACAGAAATACAAAATTAAGATAAATATGTACAATGAATCTTCACACTGCATAAAATAGAATGCATGAAACCGAAGGTACAACACATAAAAGGAAAATAAATAAAACAAAATACAATAGAGAGCATTTTGTGAAAACAAACAGGTAAAGATCAAACATCAGCGGTATCCGTTCTGTTTCACCCATTCAATCTGCAAAAGCAAAAAAGCCATTAGAACTGCTTGTTAAAAAAACTGCAAAGTTAGGGAAAGAAATATATATTAAGGCTGCCCAAATGCCCTCATTATTTGAGTCGTTCCAAACAGGAAACATGGTTGTCTGCTGGTTTTCAGGAGCAATTTCGTCTGAATCCTTCCATTTAGTATGTAAAGAAAATGTCGGAGGAAGGAGGGAAAAGATAAAATCCAAAGAGAAAAAAAAAGCATACGAATAAAAGAAATTATGGAATAATGGAGTCAATAGCCGTTAATGGATTCAAGGAAAGATATAAATAATGGAATAATGGAGTCAATAGCCGTTAATGGATTCAAGGAGGGCCTGCGAACTGAGGAGATAAGGAAAGATATAAATAATGGAATAATGGAGTCAATAGCCGTTAATGGATTCAAGGAGGGCCTACGAATTGAGGAGATAAGGAAAGATATAAATAATGGAATAATGGAGTCAATAGCCGTTAATAATGTAAGTTAATGTTCCAACTATTTTTGTCTTTAGAAAGATACCATTAATTGCTTAAACAAAAAAGAAATTATAAAAAATATCAAATTTAACAGATTCACCATAAAGTATACCAATTTCGAAAATGTGCAGTGAATATGGAATGAAAGTATATTTTGATAACAAAGTATAGTATGGTTTCCAAATTTACAAAATATAGGAAATGTGTAAAAATTGAAAACTTTCAAACAATGATTTATAAACAACAATGCATATTTTACGTTAATTAGTCAATCTCTTTTACAATTTGGCACTTATGTTTGGGTTACCTTTTCTTAGTTAAGCTGCCTTTATATATAATATCATTTCAATATTTTGTGAAATAATGAAAATTAAGAATATGTGCTAACGTTTTGAATTACCAACCATTAATGCAATTTAGAATAGTTATTGACATATAGTTTTAATGTTAAGTAAATTAAATATAATTTACTGCCTTTAATTAACAATCTACTTATATATGATACTATTATACAATTCCAAATATCATGACAAATATATCATGAGTAACATCCAAAATATGGATCAATATCCGTCTAAATCTCTACATGCGCCTCTTGAATTTTGAGGTTGACCGAACGTTTTGTCATAATTAATTATTAATAAGGACCATGACAGCTGTGGATTAGTTAATGAACCTATTACAAATTCGTACATTAGAAACATCAATGACATGCCATTATTAATTACTTAATTTTTTTATGGGTAAAGAAGGGGAAAAAACAAAGTATAAAGAGTAATGGACATTCATGTAACAAAAAAGAGGTTCATAATCAAATTACTTTCAATGTGACATGTATCAATAAGATTTTAAGTTGGGAAATTCTATAAAAATAAATTAGTATAGTACCAAAAAATACGGCGGAACATTTCTTTACCATTACATATGTACATGATTTCCGCATTCCACATCAAAAGATGCAAATTTGGGCATTTGGAATGAGGTAATTATATATTTGAGATGTATAGTGTATATAAGTTTGGAACATAATTAATCTTTTTTATAGTATAGATTACCTTCTTCCATGTTTGTATTCTATATTAATGATTTATTAAATGCAGTGAGTAAATTCAGGTTGTGGCCTCGTTAAAAATTTTGAGAATTCATTTAAAACCAAAAAAAATAATCATTTAAAACTTACTATATAATTAAGACTGTTGAAATGATTTAATGCTAAATAATGCTTAGGCAAAAAGTTTCTTTCAAAAGTTTTTAGTTAAATGCATGGGCAATGTAAGCATGAAATAAAAGGATTTACCTGGCGTTTTGAGATAGGGTAGTATCTCTCTACCTTTTTGACAAAAATATAGTGTAAATAGATTTAAAAAGGGTGTTTTAGCAGGATATAATATATTAAACATTAATTGATATACAACTGTAATTAGCGACTTTACAAATATCTAAATTAGTTATGGATTGACACACGTGGATGAAGGATATCCATCAGATATCTTTCTCACAATAATGTAGTATTTTTAACATCTAATGCTAAATTATATTACCAAAATAATGTAGTAAATATAAGGCAATTTTGGATGAGGTGGCAATTAAAAATATCAGGGGATGTGTTTATGGGATGTGTTTAAATCAACCTATTCAATGCTAATGCAAGAATAATGACATGTTTATGGTATGTGTTTAAATCAACCTATTCAATGTTCATGCAAAAATAATGACATGTTTATGGGATGTGTTTAATTTAGGACCGTGGATTTGTTTTTGCGGGATTAAATCTCAGCCGCTCTTTGTCTCCTTGTTTGTCTAAGGGTTTGTCTTAGGGGGGAATTTTATTATATAGATTACGTTTTAAAGGCAATTAATTACTATATAATACAAACTTTAGAACCAAGAAAAATGACATGGTGACATGAATCGGATCACATGATCTAATTGGAATTCAGCGGCGCTAAACAACAATTATAAGCCAATTTTTTTTGTTACCATCTCATTATAACAAAGAATTCTGACTACATACTTTTGGAAAAAAAATAACCGACACCACTCTTATTCATTTTACCAAATCTGAAATGGTATGATTCCTAAGGTAAAATCTAATATGTTCATAAAACATCCTTACTTGGACAAAAACATCCTTCATGGCAAAATAGTAAAAACCAATATCAAAGGACCGTAAGTTCATAATATTTAATTAACATAGTTTGTTTTAGAAATACTAAAACTTTTCAATACCTCATTAGTTAAATTGAACGTAAATTTCTTTTAATATATGGAATTTTAAGTTTTATTGTGCATGGACAACTAATGTTTTTGTTTTCAGATTAAGCATAAAAGTTAAAATTTAAAGTTCAATACAAAAGTTAATATGATATGTATAGTACTAAATTCTACTATGTTTTACTGAAGTTAAACCAAGCTTGCGTTTAACAACAGAATTTAAATAATTTAACATTTTAATTTTAAATTTTAAATGAAAAATATATAAAAAATTATATTGAATTCAATTTAAATTATTTAAATTTGAAAGCTGAAATTTATAAAAGTGAATTTGAAGAATTTTGGAACCTTAGTTTAATTAATGCATGAACCAGATAGTTAGTGAAATGAAGTAAGTGTTTTATTTTGTTCAAAATTGACATTAATGTCGTACTATGTATAAGAAAACATAGTCAAGTCGTGTTATGCATTAAAAATGTATATGAAAACAACCTGAAGGTATCTTTGGATTACATTGTCATCAAATACCAGGACATTAACATGCGTGTAATGCATGCTAACTTATTTTTAAGATGTTCATGCTTCTTTGTTTAATTATCCTTTTTTCTTTGTTAAATGACTAAAAATTGCATTATTTAATTAGGCTCCACTGCATATTATTGTTTCTAATGCTAGAGTACATGGTGGTGTTGTTATTGAGAAGCTTTTGGAGTATGATAATGCAGATCTAGGTTATGATACGACAGAAGATTTATTTACCTTACCTTTTCTTCTAGAAACACCGAAAATGAAATTTTGTGATTAGTCCCATCCATTTTTGTTATATGGGATCTCAATGTGGTACTGACTTGGTATTCTAATTAAATAAACCATGCAGGTGAATACGTTGACATGGTAAAGGCTGTTATCATTGATCCACTGAAAGTTATTAGAATCGCATTGATTGATGTTGCAAGGTAAATTTTATTGCCTCCTTAATGGATGTAAAATGTTTATAATTTTATTTTTAGGTACTATGGCAATATAATGTAAACTAGCCTTACATATAGTGGTTTTATGTTCTATTTTGTTACTTAAGTAAATAGCCTAAAGTTATTAAATGTTCTTTTTAAAGTAGCAAAATTTATTCAGAGGTTTACTTCTTCAGAGTAATTATGGTTCCTACTTTGTACGTATCCCATTTGCTTGTATTTTATTTTCTCTAGAAAACTACATTTTCTGACGGTCGGCCAGTGGTTCTATCTGTTAAGTTGGAGTCCTCATGTGACCGAACAAAAAAATGCAAATAAGTTGCATATATGCACACATATTGAATCCATAACAAAATCTTTACTCAAATAAACATCATATCATTTTGGGGCTGGTTAACACAAATTTACAGTATTCACCTCATATGGCTATGGACTTGGGTACCTGAGTTGATATTTAGTTGGATATCTCTGTAGCTAATATTTGACATTTTAAACAAAATTTTGTACAATGTTGAATAAAATGCATGTTTATCCTGTTTATGTGCATAATAGTTAATTGTTGCATGATTAGAAATTAATACTAAGCATGATAGCTTGTTAGATATGTGATATGCGGTTGAGGAACTATTGGGTTATGCCATTTTTTGTATGCACATGATGAAAATGTAATTTTAAATGAAAATGTAACCGTTTTCCAGAATGTAGTACCTTAATTATGCAGCATCCTGTCTATTTACACATGTTTACTCGTAGTAGTGTATAACACTTACTAGTTTTAAGAATGGTAACATAAAATGGCACTCGTGCAATGTAACAACTTGCAAATATTTGCATGCATAATTTACATATTAGAAGTGAGGAAACATAACAGTTTGTCCTAGATTCAATATTATATGACATTGAATGGAAATGCAAGTTCAATTTATGGACCAATATTAAGTTTTTACATTTTACATCTTCCACTTGTGCCGGTTGTTGAATTTAAATTTTTAATATAATTTAAATTGGATACAGGGAAAAACAATAGAGAAGGATTCATGGTAAATCCATCTAATCTTCCCAACATGTAATGGAGAACCAATGTCCCGGTGGTTGCATTATCATTGTATGCAGTATCATTAGAATTCTTCTCAAGTGCACCTAACACGCGGTTTTTTAATCGACTTGGTGGACACAATACTCGGTTATTATTTGTAGGAATCGAACTTGATGGACACAATACTCTATAAATTTATGTGATAAGCACGATTCGTGATTTTGAACCTCTATCTATTTTGCATTTGTATAGAAAATGCATTTTGCTAAAGCAAAGAAAGGGTGCATTTTTTGTATCAAGCCACATCTATTGTGACTTTACTATGTGGAGTTTTTTTAATTGCATTTACGTACTGTGTTTGTTTATCATGTTTGAATTGGAAAAAAGATTCACTGATTATTCATTCTTTTCTTGGTTTGATGTCTTGTAAATTCTGTGATTACTTGAAGTTGTGAGGACTGATGATATATCTATTTTGTCGACTGATTATTTGACTGCATGATTGCAATATTTTTGTTGTTTATAATTTTGAAGATAGACATTAACAGAGGAAGAGAAGCTGAATGCAATGTCTATTGGATAAGTGGTAAATAAATAAATTTGTATTTTTTATAAAAAAGTTACTTCATTTTCGACTTAAAATTTACTACGAATATCACTAAGAATATGAACAATCATTCTTTTCATAATAGAGGAATGAACTTCAAAATAGAATGCAATATTTCATTGTAATTATGTTTACTAAAATATCAAAATTCTCCTATATTTAAATCATGATAACAAAGTTCTGTAATTATGGCACCCATTAATCAACAATTATCGTTAACAGAAACCCTACTAATCGGCAAACAATTATCATTAACCTGTTCATGTACTTTTACTAAGTAATCACAAAAATAGAAAAGCGCGCTACACATTACACGTGTATATTGTCTAATTATTCTGAAAAATAAATAAAAAATGGGGAAATAATTGTTAACTAGTAATTGAATTGTTAGTTAATGCAACAATTATCGTTAAGCCCAACTCAAACCAGAGCCGCATCACAAACTGCATCTGAGCCGTTAATCACATCACTATAACAGGACAACCTATCCTCTCAAGTCTCATTGATGCAGAAGGGAGAGAAATTCCGCGATTTCAAATTTCGGTATCCAAATTCCAGAAATTATTAAAAGAGTTTTCACTTTCAAAACCCTAATATCCGATTCCGTTTCGTGATCTCTGTCTATTGTTCGTAGCGAATCCCTTATTTACACAATGACGGAGTACACACCCGATCCCGTTAGCGTGAGCTTTCGATCGATGTTTATTATGATTTTAAGTATTAAAGTTGAAGTTAATGCTTTTTTTTTTTTTTATACTGATTTCAGGATTTCGATGCTTCATTCGATGAGAAGGTGAAAGAATTTCAGTTTGTTTTTTTGTTATTGATTTCATTATGACGTTTGTCTGTTGTGTTTTTTGAAATGTGATACGAGTATTACCTTTTTGTATTTTAGAGCTTATGGAAAGACGATAGTGGCTCAGAGGGATCTGATGCAGTGGTAGGAAATCCATATTAATATCATGTGATGATTATAAAAAGATTTTGGATTAGTGCTGATTATTTCGTATGAAATAGGGAGTCGGATTGGTGAACTTGTGCAGTACGTGCTATATGATCTCGGCACTGCAGGTGTTGTTTTGTACTGTACCGTTGGTTACTAAGCTGAAAGATGTCACTTGTCAAAATCATACTAGCGGTAATTGTTTTTTTTTTTTTTTCCTTCCTCCCTCTTCGTGTGCATTTACTATTAGTTTATGATATCTCGTTAAGATGGGCTAAGAGCACGCACCTTTACTGCTTAATTGGAGCAACCTTTTTATAACTGTTTGATAGTAGTCTTGAGGTGCAACTCGTAAATAATTTAAATGTTCAGTGAAATAAAAGAAGTATTGGGTAAATGAGTTGAAATTTTGATCTAATTTTGTTCTATAAGTTGGAAAAACTGAATAAGTTAATATGGTCGCTTATGAATTATTTAAGTTGTTAGCAATTTCAAGACGTGGTAACTCGTACGAATCATCCTCTCTCTACCAAAAGCTCCTTTTTTTTTACCTTGTGCGTCAGCTCCATACATCGACACATTCCAACTGGTTTGAAGTGGATAATATGTTTCATTTTGTCACATGGAGTAGCGTGTTTATATCTTTTAAAGGGGTTCGAAGGGGCAAAGTTCCCCGTTATCGGTACGAATGCGTCGAATGCAGACAATTCAAATTCTGAAGATATGAAATATATTGCTATAATTGGATCGTATTTACGTGAAAGACACAACGAAAGAGGTCGTCGTATGCACACGTCGGAGTATACTGGTTCAATGTGGGTAAACGACATATTAAACGATCATCAACAACGTTGTTAAAAGAATTTCCATATGAAACGACTCTGTTTTCTTTCCTTATACGATAGGCTGGAAAATTATGGTTTGGTTACAATGTATTTCGTTGGTGTTCGAGAAACGATTGACATATTTTTGTACACTATAGCTGCAGCCCTTTCAAATAGACTAATGATTGAAAACTTTCAATGGTCAAGTAGCACAATCTCTCTCTGTTTTCATGCTGTTTTGAATGTCGTTCCATTATTAGCCGCTGATATTATTAAGCCTGCTGATCCCGAATTTAACACAATTTCAGCTAAAATCAGAACATCTAACCATTACAGCTCTTATTTTAAAAAATGTGTTGGTTTCATCGACGGAACACACGTAATGACACACTTACCTCAAGATCGAGTTGGTCCGTATATAAGACAGAAATGATAATATATACAGAATATTTTAGCTGCATGATCATTCGATTTACTGTTTACATATGTTGTATCCGAGTGGGAAGAGTGCGCATGACAGACGAATTTTTAATTCCATTGTAAATGACAGAACTTGCAATTTTCCTCATCCTCTTCTGGACAGTATTATGTAGCAGATTTTGGTTTCCCACTAATGGTTATATACCACCATACAGTAATGTTAGATATCATATTTCACAGTTTCGTGCAACTACAGATCAACCAAAACCGAATAATCAAAATTTAAATTCAGCCATTTGAGTTTACGTATGGCAGTTGAAAGAACATTTGAAATATGAAAAAAAAAAATTGTCATATTGAAAAATATACCAATGTACGCATTTGAAATTCAAGTAACAATTGTTATTGCTACAAACCTACAATGACTATACATAATTATATACGCAAATGCAACATGAATGATCCATATTTTATGGCATATGATGATGATCCAGATATTATTCTAGAGAAGTATGCTGAAGAATATGCCGACTTGAGTACTACAAAAAATAGAGAACTTGCATCGTTCAATGCTATCAGGGCAGCACTGATATGACAATACTTTAAGATAGAATAAGAGACGAACTTGTTGCAAAAGAGTTGCACTGATAGATTTGAACTATGTTGTATTCTGTATTTTATCACTTTCTGTATTGTTATTATTTAATGGATTGTTCTGTTTGGTTTACTGTATTGTTCTGTTTCAAACATTAATTAAATTACAAAACAAAAATAAAAATGGTCCGCTTAAATGATCCGCTTAAAGCGCAAACGCATTCTCCGCTAATTAAAATACCTTGCTAAAATACCCCGTTATAACACCCCGCTTCCGCTACCCTCAAACATACCCTTAAGTTATCAGAAGTTTTGTATTCTTTTAATGAGTGTTGGACTTGGATATTTTACTGTTAAAAATGGTCATGTGGGTCTAACCAAGTATGATTGCAATACAAAGTTTTTTTAACTCCCAAACTTTGCTTCTGCTGCAGCTAATATATTACTGGTGTGTAACCCGTGCGTTACACAAAATAATATTATGAAATATAAAATCACTGTTATCATGGTGCTTGACTATTCGTGACTTGTCGAGATCAAGTTATCAACATGAAGCCTCGACTTGCTTTTTGTATGAATTTCGGGCGCTTGGATCAAAATTTGTCGATTAATTGACTAGTCGAGTCGACTTAGTTTAGTATAGGCCCATTTCAAAAAAAAAAAAAAAAAAAAAAAAAACAACCTCCTACAGTTATCAATACATCTAGCAGACAAAAAAAATCGAACGTCATCGATACTAGTATCAAATAAAAAAAACAGCTGAAATTGATTGTTACCTAATATCGATCAAAAAATAAATTGATCGAAAGCCGATTTAAAATTTTTGAATTGAAAAAATCGACTATCGAATAGAAAAAAACCTTGATCCCTAGCTTCAATCGAAAACCGACAGATACCTGAACCTGCAGCGCCGCCTTTCCACTGCCGTCGTCGCCCTATATATTTGTCGACTAGTCTACGATTAGTTTACGAGTAATCGGCTAGTCGACTATCTGGACCTCTGTCGACTCGACTTACCGCCTTAATAACAATGTTTAAATTTGAAACTTTATTGTACGTGCAATGAATTCGAAAAAATAAACATAATAAAAATTGTCATTGTTGTTATTTATACATGGTATGTGTTATGTGACTTATATTTCTTTGAAGAAATACAATAATTTTATTATTCGTACTATTATGAGCAAGGATTCTTTTTGAAATTGACGTATTATAATAATTTTAGATGAGTTAACAAATATCATTTAACTTATTTCTTTTATATATGTTAATTTTGAAATTGTGTAATTAGATAAAAATATACTGGCTTAAGAATAAATAATATGGATAAATTGAGAATGATTTTGTAGAAAGATTAGAGATTTTAATGGGAGTTATGTGAAGTTAAAAATAGAACTTTTTTCGTTGTGTACAATAAATATATTGTTTATGTATATAAATGATTATAATTAATTTACAGGCTAACTATGTTATTATTATCTATGTACATAAATATACTTATGTGATCTATATATCTATACAGTTAAACACAAATTTATTGTTGTTGTTTTTATTAGTATGTGTATGTATACATATACGATTGATATATATTATTAAAATTATTTAAATTTGGGATTTTGTAAGCAATTTAAATACATGGATCTAAACATGAAAAATTAAGAAACAGTCAATGAAGTTGTACATAACTATAGAAATGTCAAAATATGTATTTTTTAAAGTTAAAAACAGAAATCAACAATGCAGATAAATTTATTGGGATAAATGAATAATAAATTAGTTTTTCAACATTATTCATGTAAAATGTTTATGATATATGAATTATACATCTTTATATTCAAATGAAAAATTTATTTGACTGGTTTTTTAATATGAATATAACATACAAATTGAAACCATCACATTTAAGGATTTATTAGATGAATTAATTAAATTTATTAATTAAAATTATTAATTAAATTTATTCTAATAAACTGAAATCAAGATTACATGCTTAACTAAAAATATATTGATGTAAATATACAAAATTATGTGACACTGAGCTGAGTTTTATAAGCAAACGTGGAAATTTCAGAATGGAGGCACTTTAGTTAACATAATTTTTTTACAATGTAGTGCATCGATGTATCAAAATAGATGAGCCATAAATTAAATTTGCAATCATTGCTTACATATATAATTATGTTATGTGACTGATGTATTCGTACATCCAAATGAATTTTATTCCCCTTTTGTTAGTATGAATATTGTGCAAATATTGAAATTTTTATATTTTTATGATTTATTTGGCACATCAACAACTAGTAGTTTACTAAGTTTAATTATAATTTTAAAATTCTTGATTAACTCTAATATGAAGTCATATAAAACATTAGAAGAGAACTGAGATGGTTCGGTAAGAGGTTGTAGGAATTTTAAAATTATGGTTTTTGCTGTAGAAAACATAATTTGGTAGAATATAGTTATATGTGTTGTAATTGATGTATGTTAGTAATTTATTCGATAAATTATTTATTTAGTAGAATTTATTTAAATAAGTTAGATGTTAAATTACGAAGTTATTTTAACTATATGACATAGCAGGAAGAGTTGGAAAGAAATATGCAAAAAAAAATATGAATTTGTTGTGCAATCATTGATGGTCAAAAAGATTTTTATGACATAATATATGGTAAATTCTTGAAATAAATGAATTATAACTAATTTAGAAATTAACATTGTCATTTTTGTTGATATACAAAGTTCGTGTTATGTGATTTACACATCTTTACAGTTGCATGGGAAACTACTTTTTTTTTAAAATAATAATAATATAAACATACATATTAAAATTGGTATATATTTTTAAGAGCTATTAGAAAAATTGAATAAATATTTTCCTGAATTATTTAAATAATTACAATTTAAGATTTCACGAATGGTTTAAACTTTAAACATATGGATTGAAATATAAAATATCACGAAAGAATTGAGGAGGTTCAGCTAATAATTATAAAAATGGTAAAATGCAGGTATTTAAAGCGGAAGTTGTTTTCTTCAATTTATGATAAATTCATTGAGATGGATGTATAATATATTAATTTTTTATTATTGTTAAGATATATTATTTAAACGGTATGACTTATTTAACTTTATATTTGGAAGGAAAACTAAATTTTCCATTTTTGTTGATATGAACATGGTGTACATTTTAAAACATTACAATCAGCGTTAATTAGATGAATCAACGACAATTTATTGATTGACTCATTTGTTAAATTCAGAATCACATAATTAATTTAACATATTAACTTAAATGTACAATGCTAAGTGATATTGTGCAATGTTTTGTAAATAACTAAATAAAATTTAAAATATAGGCGTTTGACATTAATATTACAATGTAATGCATGGTAAATATATTGATGTAAATGAGTTCAACTTGAACTTTTTACAGTTATTTATGTGTATAACTTATGATATGTGATTGAAGTGTTTATATTTTTGTTTTTTTCTCTTTATTTTTTTTGATATGAATATGGTTAATTTTTTCGATTTACGTGTGGAATCTAAGACTTCACTCAAGTCATTGTTTGCCGGTCTTAGTAAACCCCACAGATAGTGATATACCCCGATTTTTCAACGCCTTCACACTACCTACGCAGTCACCCCTATAAATTGGTAGAGGTGGCCCTCGAACCTGAGACCTATGTCTCATCCCAATTCGTCCACCTCTAACCAACTGAGCTTGGAGTGTCAGGTATGAATATGGTTAATTTTAATGTGATTTATTAGGCGAATCAATGAATAATAGTTTGTTAAAGTTATTTAAATAGTTTTAATATTATGTAATTAATTGTTAAATATATGTTAAATGTAAGAGGTATTTAGTTTTAAGGACACATTTCCCAAAAAATTAGATCAAAGGACAACTAAGTTTGATAAATAAATGAAGGACAAAGACCAAACTGTATTATATCAACATAGAGTTCACTTTAATTTATCATTATTACTAAATTAATTAAAAAAATAAAAAATTGCCCTTAAAATTAAAAGAAAAAAAAGTGATTTCAAAATTATTTTAGTCAATGTTATTATAAACATATAGAAGTAATCAGCTCGGAAAGCTAAATGAATATAGCTTTATTACTTAATAATATAGCGTTATATTTATCGCCCAAATACAAAATTAAGTCATTTTATAGCTTATCTCATTTGCACCATAAAAAAACTATATCGTAAATAACGAAGCTATATGCATATAACTTTCCATCCTAATTTTTTTTATATTCATTTTTTTTTCATATTTACGATACCAAAAACATTTCGTATTTAATTTTTAATCTTATAATCACAGAAAAAACATTTTTGTATTAATTTTTATTATTTGTGAAATGTCAACGTGTGTCCTTAGTTTAAATTTTTGGGCATTTTCCAAATAAATCATAAAAGTTGTCATTGATTTACATTGCGAAAGTCGCTTGTCCTTAGATCTAATTTTGTTCTAAAATGTATCCTTGAAACAAATATCCACTAAATGTAAAATGTTAGAAAAGAATTGAGAGCGACTGAAATGATTATAAAAAATTCGAAGTGTAGGTAATTGTCGCAAAAAAAAAAAAAAAAAAAAAAAACATAGTTTTGTCATTTTTAGTCTTTGAAAGAAATATTAGTTAATTAAATTACTTAAATTTTGGGTTTTGTATTTAATTTAAATATGTGGACTTAAATATAAAATGTTAGGAGCTAATTGTTAATAAATAATTGTGTAAGCTTTGAAATGTCCATATCTAAATGTAAAATGACAGAAAAAGTAATATAATATTAGAGGAATAATATAAGTGTTAAGCGATAAACTGCTTTAAAAATAAAATATCCGAAGAGAATTAAAGAGAAGAGAGAAAACTCCTAGATTCAAATGGAGGGCTTTAAAAGGTTCCGCTTCACTATTATTTAATAGATTTGTTGTAGTTTATGCTCATCTTCTATGAAGAAGAACAAGTAGTGAAATTAATATCATTGATTTGTAGTCTAAACTTTCCAATTTTCTTGTCCAATCAAAACTTTAAATTAGCAAGGGCCGATCTGAAATCCTAACTCCATTCTTGTGTTGGCATCACACATCCAAACCCATATAGATAAATAAAATGGAGCCTATGAGTGAGCCCCACACGTGACCTCTTTTTTTCCCATACTTGTTGGATATGTATGTGATACCTAGCATTCTTGTTTACGGAATCCAAACGGAAAAGGAGTCTGTTTGTGCCTTCTTGGACCCCTATGTACTCACGTGATCCCAATATTTCATTTTAGATGATATAATAGTCGTATCTAAATAAAATGCGAACAAATAGAAGATTGATCAGGAACATGGGGAACGGGGTATTATTATTTGGAGACATGGGAAGGGTGATGTGTTTTTCTTGTGCTGCTCCGCAGGTAGTATTCATTTAGCAAAATAAAAAGTATTCGTTTAGCAATTTTTATTTAACGGATTTTGTAGGTGATTTCTGCTGCCTGAAAGATCTAAAGGAACTTTTCAAACTGTGCATGACGTCAGAGAATGCTGTACAACCTTGGCGGTTTGTAACAAATTTGAGCTGTATGCTTTCTGACTGTTTGCTGAATTTATTCTAGATTCGATGTTTATTTTATTTTTTTGTATTTCCCTTCAGTGTTCTATATGTTTATGGGTAATGGGAATAGATATACTGTATGCCAGTCTTACACTATACTCAGTTGCAAATAAAATGATCAGTGGCATTGTGGCAAGTGTTAGATCACAATGTAGGTGAGATCATTGCTACTGTCAATAACTGGGCTTTGGATAAACTGTAAGAAAAACATTGTGGACAACTTGCAACATTCAAGTATGAATGAAACTGAATATGGAAAAAGTTTAGAAGATCAGCACCCATACAGTTCAACTGTATTTTATGGGGATCAACTCATCACTGTTGATTTAATGTCCTGTTGTCATGTTTTAACTAAATGGGTGATTCAAATGGTGTGCGCATCACATGCAAATTTTATTTTCATGTCATCTGACATATATTTCTTAGTGAATTTGGAACAGTATATTTCAATCCATTGACTTTAATCTTCAGCAGTGATATCGCCTAATCTCCAATTAGGATGCCACGAGGATTCTCATGAGTTCCTTCTTCACTTCTTGGAAAATATTGATAGATATTGCAATGATGGAGCAGATACTGACAAACAAAGCCTTGTTAGAGAAGTTTTCGGAATTCGCTCTATACTTCAGGTAACTTATGATATCTAAAAGCAGCTAAAATTTTACTTTATTTAACCCCTGCTGCAAATTATCCTTTTTCCGGTCAGCACAATATCGCTGAGTGCATTGCTTATATTCACTCAGCAATGTGTATTCCCAAGCAAAAATTAGTGTATTTTCACGCGATAATGTTTTGTGGATTCTGGATTGGTGCAAACGAAAAATATTTGTAGACTGAAGTAAATTTTGCGGCGTAGATAGAAATGCCCATTATTATTTTACGCAAATAGGACAGTTACAGTAATGCTGAATATTTTTCCTACAATACTTGTAAATTTCAGGATTTCTGTAGAAACTGTCACCACCTGTCTGCTACCTGTGATCCCATGTTCTTTCTTACTTTACCAATTTCTGGTGTAAGCACCCTCACAGATGCTTTACAATGCTATACAAGCGTGGAAGAGCGGGTAGGAATAGAATGTGGACATTGCAATCGGTTTAGTAGGGTCACGCGGACTATGATTGAACATGCTCCGAAAGTCATGTCCTTTCAGCTTAATAGATATAATAACAATATGGAAAAGGATGATACTGCTATGGAGTACCCCTTGGAGCTTGATCTCAGGCCATTCATCTACGGACCCATACCTGATGTAAGTTGGATGTCTGTTAATCGTGTACACAAACATCTAAAGCGTGTAAGATGCATGTTGGTTTAACAAATTAGTGGCATAGAGAAGAATCTGATCCACTGGTGCATATTCTTTTCGCTATTATTCAAAAGTAAATATTATATTTATTATTTAATAGTCTTAACTTATTATTGTTTATTACTATTATACACTTGTAATTGATGTTACAAGAAGCGGGTGCAATATTTTTGTGTGGTATTGTTAAATTCCTTTATATATTGCAGGAGGAAACTAAATATGAGCTGTATGCAGTCATTAATCATGTGGGCTGTACTACCAATGGTGGGCACTACCTTTGCTATGTCCGTTCCTCGTCGACTACATGGCATGAAAAGAATGACAGCATTGTATGTGACCTTATTTTATTTTATTTTATCATATAATCAAATGCAGTCACTTACTGAATTTTACGCTTCTACACACTTGCTGCATTTCAAGATTTGATAGTCTATTATAACTACTGTTCGGTGAAATAATATGATTTCATATATCTGATTAATTTTCAGCGGAGTGCCATGTCCGCATCCGCCTGTAAACGGATACTTCTAAATGCCAATAGTACTATATCTACATTCGTATTTGAAATCAATTTTGGATATTTCATATCTGCATCCACTGATATGAATGAATACCGGATAATTATCCTATCAATCGACAACCGATAAATCAAGAAATATGTCAAATGGCGTGGGGATGGAGCAGAGGGGTTGGAAAACCATGCTCACTCCAACAAACAAGGGAAGGAAAAGGAAGAAAATATTTTTTAATTTCTCAAAAGATGGAAAAACGAGAAAAAAACCTTATTTAAATTTATATGTTAAAATTATTTTTCAGTATGACCGTTTTCACAATCTTTTTCTTGTCAGTGCATTTTACAGTACACCTTCAAGACCAAGAACACAAATCTCGTTTTCAAACCTAACACCATCATTGGGTCTGTTTGGTTTTAATTCGAGTATTGTGTTTTATTGTTTTCAACATGCATTACAAAATTCAGAGAAGTGGTGAAGATCTAAAATTCAAAAACCATTACGGCGATGGAGGAACGACGAAGAGGATAAATTGTTTTTCATATTTTTGTTATTTTCATGTTTTTTCTATTTTTCAAAACATGGAAAACGAAATAAATTTGCTTTCTGTTTTGTATTTTAACCACATTTTTTAATTGGCTATCTTTTCAAAATACATGTTATGTACGCATTTATTTGGAAGGAAACCCAAAATTAAAAAAGGGCAAATCAAATGGGGCCTTGACTTTTCCTCTGTTTCTAAAATCAGGTTTGCAGAGTAACTGAGTCTGAGGTGCTGAACAAAATGCCATACATGCTTTTTTACGTGAAGAAAGGAACACCTTGGTTTGCAAATCTAGTCAAGTCCGAGTTCACTTTCTCTCCTATATCAGTTTTGTCTCCTGCCAGCAGCAGCGCGGCTGAGGAAACCCCACAGAAAGTCGATTACATTAATGACAAAGAAATTCATGATTCCCCCGACTCAAAGGAATATGATATCCATGAGAAGGAAATTCAGGATTGTCATGACTCAGAGAATTATGATGTCCATGACATAGAAATTGAAGATTACGTTGACTCAAGGAAATATGATGTCGATGACAGAGAAATTCAAGATCGTCGTGACTCAGAGAAATATGATGTCCAATGCAAAGAAATTGAAGATCACCTTGACTCGAAGAAATATGATGTTGATGACAGAGAAATTCAGGATTCTCACGACTCAGAGAAATATGATGTCAATGGCAAAGAAATTGAAGATTACCTTGACTCGAAGAAATATGATGTTCATGACAGTGAAATTCAGGATTCTCGCGACTCAGAGATATGTGATGCCCATGACAAAGAAATTGAAGATAACCTTGACTCGAAGAAATATGATGTCGATGACAGAGAAATTCAGGATTCTAACGACTTAGAGAAATATGATGTCCATGGCAAAGAAATTAAAGATTACCTAGACTCAAAGAAATATGACATCGACGACAGGGAAATTCCGGATTCTCATGGCTTAGAAAGTTATGTTTTTCACCAAGAAAATCTATCTACCTCACATGTTTACTGCGACTTCGAGAATTGTGTTGCTCATGATGATTATCCATCTACATCATGCGGGTTAATTAGCTTACATGGGAATCATCCAAAAAAGCTGAACTGTGATTCTCAATATACTACGTCCACCTATAATGATGCTCTAGCTTGTCAGATTCGACCTCACGCTATAAAGAGAAAAAAGGTAGATGATGGACATGCTGTTGGGGTGGAGCATGTTGCCGGTGATAGGAATTTTGGTAAGTACCTTACTTTCAAATCAAAGTTGGTTATTAGTTCATCTGGTCAAAACACTTGTAGTTCAGTGACTTTTCACATATGCTGACGTGTCTTAAAAAAAACTTGTATCTGTAAATGCTGTTAGTCTTTGGACGTAGATATTTAAAGATTACCTCTCTTCGATGAAATGACAGAAGACAGCAATAAGGAGAATCGGCGCGGCCCACGAGCGAAAGTAAGGCATAAACACACAGCCAATAAAACAACTGAAGGCATTCTGAGGCCTGCGGAAAAAGTTTCAACCATTAGCCCATCTACGAGAAACATTCTGAGAGGTCTTTCGTGCATGTCACAAGGGAGTTCTGGATTAAAGCGGCCGCTATATTCGTCGATGTCCACCCCAGTTAACAAGAGGAGGAAAGTATCTGAATTGGATGCTGATCCAAAGTTCAATGTGTTCTCTTTTGCCGATAGTCCAAATGCTAAGTAGGAGGATACAGAGCCATATAGTAAGTCATCCAGCTGTAAAAGCTCAAACTGTAGTTCAGTCTGGGGATATTTCTGAGATGGCGCCTTCTCTGCTTTAGTTCCTTCTGCAGTTCCGTTGTAGAGATTTTTTTTCCCCCTGGTATATGCGTGTTTAGCCTCTATAGTGGCAGCCACTCAATTGTGGAGTCCACTTGTTACTTCCTCTCTAGTGTGTATATGTTTAAAGAACGTTGTTTTTTGAAACTGATAAATGAAACAATAGTGGATTTTTTATCGCTTGGTTTTATCACTTTGTTAGTGACAGTAGGTAGAGCTTTGGTTGCAGCTTTACCTATCTATTTACGAGTAATTATATGGTAGAACACTGTACCTTATGCGAGAGTGATGATGACTTGGCCAAACGTGAAGGCTGACTGTTGGTGATCCGTGTTTGCATGTGTACAACTTACGAGTAGATCATTTTGCTCTTGCATGGTGCTTGTTTTCTGAAATGGGCTTACGTTTACGGAAGAGTGCCTTCAGCTGCAAACTTAGTACGTATCTAATATTCCTACTGCTTAAAATTGACTATCCACCTAAAAGCCATAGGAAAATTTTGTAGTGCAATTCATTCATTATGTTTGATAACAGCATCTCCAAGAGTCTGCTGAATGCATTTTACAAAAGGTGCATCCTAAGATCTTGCATGACAAATATATATAAGATATTTTGAAATAGACGTCCGTCGAACATACGTCTAACTCTCTGGTGTCTAACAGACGCTCGAGATTTGAACATATGTCTAATTCTCAAACATGTGTTGAACAGACACTCAAGATTTATAAATTTCGGGGTGTGTGATGAACAAATGCTTGAAAGTTAGGCATACGTTCAACAAACGTTTGATCCCCTCTACCTCGAGGTTTGTATCATTCGTAATTTTTTTTAATTCACTTCTCACCATTTACCTCAAGTTTTTAACATTCCGTTTATTCATCGAGCCGTTCAGATGTTGTCGCGATCTGTCAAAGTTGTTTAGTATGGTGCTCAGATGTACGAGTTTCAGACTCAGATTCAACAGTAGCAGCAGCAGCCACTAGAGCCACATGACTTCAGTGACATCATTGATAACAGCAACGACGACGATGGTGGCGATGATGAGGAGATCGATGATGGTTCCCCTTACATAGACTAATGTTATTTCATGTCGTACATATTTTGTCACTGTACCTTTATGTATTCATGTTATGCTAGTAGATTTGTGCATGTATTCATGCATTCTTATTGTACGAGCACTTGTAACGGCCCGCTTTTTTGATCGCTTCACATTGGTAATTAAACCAATTCAAAACGTCCAAATTGACGGATCGTCAATTAGCTTATAGAGTTTAAAATACAGAATCAACACGAAAAAAAACACAGAATAAAGTAAATAACACAGTATTGAACAACAGAATAAACTTTTATATATTAATCACAATTTTTGATGCAAGATTTTTTTTAATCTATACAACGGAACTTATAAACATTTCAAATACAAGAAAATATTTATTGGTTTAAAAACTTAGAGTGCACACAACTTCAGAAATCCCCAACTTCGCCAATCTTCGAATCATAAGCTGAAATCTTTAAATCTGTACTGCTCTGGTCTGATCCGAGCGTTCCATGCAAAAACATAAAACACTCGAGTCAGGATTAAATCATAGTTCAAGTAAATTAATTTCAATATAAACTGAAATATAAAATAGCTAATCCCATGAAAAAAAACTACTAAGATGTAGCATAGCAACTGAGGCGATCCAAGGCAGGACAACGTATGACTTTATATATATATATATATATATATATATATATATATATATATATATATATATATATAGACACACACACATACCGATGACATATATATACACATACAATAGTATATATACATATGTGTACATCAGCCACCATATATATACTAAAAACATGTTTCGGTTAAACAAGAGATGTACAACGGGTACAAGTGACACAATTGCATGAATATGAACTCGGGTACAAGGCAGTTTCCAATTCTAAGTAACACGTTTGTATTCATGTCTGTATTCATGTTATGTTAGAAGATTTGTATGTATCCGTGTATTCAGATTTCCTACTAGTTCACATGGCTCTGTATGGTAGGCGAAATATTATTTCATTATAGTTTCTAAATGATTGAGACAACTCGACACGTTATCACATGACACATTATCACATAGCACTGTATGGATGAATGCAAACCGGCTAAAGTGTCATGTCAATGACACATGGCTACAGTATCCTATCAATGTCATGTTAGTGAAGGGGTCGTACTCTATTTATAATGTTTTATTTTAGTGTGTTGCTAAAAGCACTCAAAAAAGTGATTTTTAAAAATATTACTAAAAAATACATAAAATTTTTGGTTACACACTTTCTAATACCAACCATTTTAAAGGCTACCAAATTCAATATTTTCAAAAAAATATCACCGGGCGAACAACTGCCAACCAACGTAGTTCTCTGCGGTGATCAACCACCGAATAACAGTAGCTCGTGGATAATGACCATCGAAAATGATATTGGTCGACGGTTATTTGTCGTGCAAAACAGTTATGCATAGTGATTGATTGTCATATGAAATAGTTTGGTATTTGGAAGTGCAAAAAATTTATTAAATTGATTATTTTTACCCGTGGTATTAGGTTGTACTTTCCTGGGTGTTTTTAGCAACACACTTAATTTATTAGTGTGGCAAGATAAGTCAATATTCAGGAAGTTTGAATGAATGTATTAAATCGAGCTCGGCGTGGCGGCAGTTTGTAATTTTTCGATTTGAGGTTTAAATTAAAATATAGAATTCAATTAAAATAATGGTAATAGTTTGAAAATTTTCATTCATACCGTTCAACTAAGTAAAACGATACAATGAAGATAATAAATAATAACTTAGATATAAAACAATGCATCTCGTAATTTGGGACTTACAAGTCTACAACAAATGACAGCTGCCATACAGATGCTTGCATATACAGGACCAACAAACATTTGAAACAAAATCCACATTTAGGAGAAAACATGGTATTGGAAACATTTTTGTCAAGTGATCCTCAACATTTATGGCGATCAACATTTATGTAGACAGAATGAAGCTGGCATTGCAAGACTAATAGAGATGCATGACAACAGAGGATAAGCAGGGATGTTGGGTAGTATAGATTGTATGCACTAGGTATTGAAGAACCGTCCAAAGGTGTACGCCAGAGCTCACCATAAAAAGTCTCATAAATCGGCTGTTACTATTGAAGCAGCAACTTCGTATGACTTATGGATCTCGCATACATTATTAGGAAGGTTAGAACCTGCCTTATTCGGAATGTCAGGTTCTAACCATGATCTAAACGTAGCCGAACGATCTATTTTTTTAATGATTTAGTAAATGATAGGTCAGCTCCATGCTCTTTTAGTTTAGGCGGTAACACATATGACTATGAATATTATTTCTTTGATGGTATACACCCTAAAGAAGTACTATCGTGAATACAATTCCTAACCCACAATAGAAAAGAAGTAGTCAAAATTTGTAGCAATGTAAGAAGGCCAAAAGAAGGACGTTGAAAGAGCATTTGGTGTTCTTCAGTCAAGGCTTGTCATTCTTAGCAATCCATGTAGGATATGAGATCTTAAAATGACAAAAGTAATGTGCATTTGTGTTATTTTACACAATACAATTTTGTAGGATGAAAGAGATATGGAAGAAAACTATGTTTTCATGGGTGCTCCAACTCCTCCAGGTATATGACGTGATGATATAATTCGTAGCTCAGTTGAACTCGAGTTTCATATTTCTAGCCAAATATCATATTGTAGTGTTCAGCTTCATAAAAGACTGCAAGGCGGTCTAATAAATCATTTTTGGAATCAGTAAAAGAAAAAATGTTATTGTTTTCCACGCTACTAATGTTTTTTGTGTTGTTGTTTGTAATTCTATTTTAAGTTGTATTTTTTATCAAGAATTGTACTGCAATCTAGTTAGTTGAATTAAGTTCATAGTATGTACATCATTCACTACATCATAAATAGAGTAATTCTGCTGCTGGAAGTACACTACCGGCCGTCTTTACATCCACGTCTAATAATTTCTCTTCTCCTAGATTCAGTATACTCCTTTTGCTATTTCGACATATGCGACCTATCAATGAATATTACTGCATCTTTTGTTTCCCGTAAGAAGTCATGATCTATTTTCAATATTTTTTTCTTGGTGTTGAACAACTCGAAGTTCCATAACACGATTATATCTGTCTTCGGATTCTAGCAGGAATTTCTTTATTTTTTCTTGATTAGCACTAGCAGTCTACTTCTTTTTAGATGCTTTGGATCCCATGAGTCTTATATATGTCATCTTCAGTAGGAGTTAGACCTTCATTGGTGTCGTTCTCTTACTACCGAGGGCTTTACCTAGGCCAGAACTTTCTCTAATACTAGCCGATTTGCCATCGAGCACAACTACTATATTGAACATCTTGAATAGTTTTCAGAACGGAATATTTTCATTTCACATGCTCGACCAAATGGTCATAAGCTTGCATGAATTGATAAAAATGAGGTGCTTGTTTATTTTTTTGTTTTTGAACAGTCTTATAAAATTTATTTGTCATCGCCCTTTACAACAAAATCAATTATATATTTGAAAAGTAAATGTATATATGTTAAAATTTGGATATTCTTACCAAATGTGTTTCACTTCCAAACCCATAGAGATTTGTTTGTTTTAACTTGAATATCTGCGAAATAAACGTTTGCGTCTGACCGTTAATTTTTTCTAATCGACTTTTTACCCAAGAAAGTGATCTATTACGATTACGATTTTTCCGATTGTACCCATTTGTAATTCTACTCTAGAAGGTCTCACAACTTTAGTCACATTCTTGGATTGAATTACTAGAAAATACATACCAAATGTAGCATAAATTGCAATCCTCCACCACGTACGAGTAACTTGTAATGAATGTTTCGCTAATTGGAGTTGTATTATCTTCTAGATTAAAGTCTTCAGAATTGCATCTTGCGGAACCGACATCAAACTCAAAACACATTTTTCAAGTTGAAGGTGGAGAAATGAGAGTAGAGTGGTTAGGAGTGAGGTAGAGTATGATATAAAGAAGGAGAAATTGATAGAGGGAGGAGATAGCCGTTGCGAAATAGTCGTTAGGAATTAGCTATTCGAGGGTGTAACGATCCGAGATTTTTTGATCAATTTAAAATCAGGATTTTGATTATACCCAATATAAATTTAATATAAATTTGGTTCAGGTAATAAAAATAGTTATTTTGAATTAGTAAGTTTAATTCGGAAATTAGTTTATGGCATTATCAGGTTTTTATCGATTTATAGTGTTTAACAAATCTATGAAATCGAGATATAATTTTATAACTTGCCAAATTTAAATTAGTTTAAGCATTTGAGATTCTAATATGATTTATATAACTTTAGTAAGTTGAATTTTGAATTGGGTTTGAATAATAAAATAGTTGATTAAAACTGTAGGATAAAACTGTAAAATACATCGATAAAAATGTACTAGCTTTTGTCAAAATATGTTGTTCAAAACATGTTAACTAAACTTTTGTAACACTTCCTAAATGTTGCATATACTTACCATAGCATTTCCTACTAAGTGTTAGTAAAACACCTTCTCCTTAATGAGACAAGTGTCCATGACTCTTGTAATTATGTATGAAGTATTTCATGCATGAACAACATGTGTCCCATGATGTGGCAGCAAATGAAGCACCCTCTCCAACTACAAAAAGCCTCCTCCTCCTTTCATGTTCTTCATTCCCATTTTTTCCATCTTCTTCCAACCTCCTTCCTTCTTTAGCAATGGCTGCCTAGCCATTTTCTTCCCGCTCTTTTCCCCCTCCTAATTTTGCCTAACTGTCCCTCTCCCTCCTCCCTAGTTAGGCCATCACCACTCCTCCTCTCCTCTCCAAAATCCTCAATTTCCTCCCTCTTATCCACGACCAGCAACACCCCTTCCTCCTTCCCCTACCCGGCCAACCTCCTCCCCTTGCACACCACCTACTCCGGCCACCAAGCACCACCACATCCCCTATCTCCTCGACCTACAAGTCCACCACCACCCATGACGAAGCTCCACCCAATCATCCTCCCCTAGGTCGAGCCTCCTCTTCTTCCTCCTCTTATGAAAAATATATATAATATACATATATTTTGGTAGAGGAAAAATTATACTGCAAGACGTAGTTACGTTGTCCGTTGGTATGGTCAAGATCCTACATTAAAATTAGGCACTGGAACCCTCGGTGAGAACTATTTTGGTATTTATTACAATTATAGTTTGATTATATTTGTTGCTTTGTGGTTGTTATGGTTTCTTCGTGATTGTTATAAATGTCATTACAATTATCATTAATCATGTATGGGTAAGCTTAATTACAGTAACGCATATATTATAAATATTGTATGATGGATGAATGATTGTCATTAGCATTAATATAATACACTACACCAACATATATGGATTATATGGGTATTGGTTAAGTCTCGTTCCATTTGGATAATACAAATGAATATTTTACTCATAAAGTGAAAATAAAGTGTAAAAACGAAAGTTGGAATTTTATATTTAAATCCGGATAGAAATGAAATTAAAGTGATTTCGAAAAACTTTTTAAAGATTGAAATTTTATTGAATAATTTTTGATATAAAACGTTGTGCTTAAGTTTAATCGATTAAATCAATTTCCTTTTTGAAATCAAGTTTGAGTTAACTATAAAGAAAATGTTTTAAACTTAAATCGAATATTCCTTATAAATTACGTAATATTTAATTTGAGTTTTGGAAAGTTTGAGTTTCAAAAAGTTAATTTTCAAAAAATAGTACTATTTTATTAGTTAAATAATATTATAATATTCATAAAAAAATAAGTATTTGAATTATAAGTTGAATTTTTAAATATTATTCTGAAGTAGTCATATATATGTTTTAAATAGTTTTCTAACCTATTTTGAAGTAAAATGGATTATTTTTAATATGAAATTAAAATACGATTAGAATAGAGCTTGTCGCGCTGCGATAGTTCGCCAATTTCGAACGTAAACTTTAAATTGATATAACAGATTCATTTTAAATATGATTTTCCTAAAATGAAGAACGTTTCTTTTTAATGATAATAGTTTTCAAATGAAAAAGGAATTTTCAGTTTTCAAGATATGTTCAAAACAATTTTATATAAAAATCGCAGCAGTGCAGTTTGATGAATGAATTTGATAATCAATTAAAATATCTATTTAAAATTTAGAGTAATAATACGATAACATAAAAGATAAAAATGGCCCCTGGAAATTTTTGCATCTAGCTATTTCCCCAACCTCGCATCTAGTTATTTTTTCCCTCGGCAGTCCTTTGCCACGACGAGTCCTTGCCTCTTCGATTCCTCTCCTTCAATCTCGTCCGATGGCACGTAAGGAGAAGAAAGTGCCTCCCCTTTCTTACCTAATTTCAACCTCTTCTACCAAATCCGGCAGATATTTTGCCGCGCCTCCTCGTAAGGCTACCGTGCCTAGAAAAATTCTAGCTCCGATTTTGCAGGACTTGTGCTTTCACCTCCTCCCGTGATATCAAACTCTGTGCTACAAGAAGCCTTAAACCCTTTAACTTCGCTCTCAGCGGATAATGAAACCACCCAGGCCATTACTGCCGAGCACAGTACTTTTGAAGACACAGACAATGTCATTTCACCCATATAGTGGTGACTCCCTATCGAGACTCTTTGAAGATGCACTTCCTGATACACACTGGGTAAATACTACTGATCCTTGTCTTCCCGATGATGTTGTGTATAGCTATTACCTATAATAACATTATTTGTGATGATACCGCTGCTTGTTTGGGTTTAGAAAAATTACTTGACAAGAGTAATGTTGAATTTGAACGCTACCTTGCGTGGAAAACATGCCTGATGTAACTACCAAGGCTCTGCCCAAATAGATTTCACTTTTTGACTGCTGGCCCAAAAATAATGGTAATTTCGAACCCCGTGATTTTGAATATTGTGAAAAAGGATGGTGTGGATGATATCCTATTTGAATACTCTAGTTTTTGTCCGACTGTTTGATGGGCATCTTCTTAGGTTCTCCGCCTCCCTATTTGGTTGTTAAGGAATTATGTGGTAAAAAGTGGCAAATTAGAGTATAGTTTCAAAGTTAGTTAGGCAGAACCATATTTTTCCTAAAGTTCTCGCTACCGTAGGAAAGGCTACGTGTCTTATGTCTTGAGCCAACAATTATAAGTGGTAAACCTTTCGTTATTACTCCATGGAACCCCAAGTTGATAAAGCAAGAGAGAAGGTTCTTTCTGTGCCGGCGTGGACCTATTTCTCTCACCTTCCTTATGTACTTCAATCCCTTATTGGACTAAATTTGGCTTTCGAACAAGATAGGGAAGCTTAAGTGCTTTGATGCTAGTACTGTAGTGAGAAAGAAACAGTATTATGTTAAGGCTCTTATTGAAATCTATCCTGATAAACCTCTCCAGAAACACTCAAAATAAGATTAGATATAGATTATGTAGCTGAGGTTCGTGTCAGATATGGTTAGAGGCCAAAAATTTGCTCTTCTTGTCACACTTTTGGTCATCTTCAGGAAACCTGTACTTGGGTCCCTTAGGCTGCAGTTCCTTCTTCTATTCCTTTATTTGATCATATCCCACTTCCTCGACCTCCTACTGTGAAGTGGGTACACAAAGATCCCGTTGTACCTCCGCCTCAGTCGATAAGCACTGTTATTGTACCTTCGGTTAAGTCTGGTGATTTTATGTTGTCTAATAGTGAATCTGTTAGAAATGGTATTTTCTGGTATACGAGTGAACGTGTGTGGACCAACGAGCCTTATGGTATGGATATTCCACTACAGAGGAAAGTTTCTTTATGTATGTAGGTGATGATGATTATGATACTAGGAAATCGTTTTATAGATTGGTTGGTGATGATTTTGAGCTCATCTAAGATGGTGAGCTTGGTGATTTGAACATGTCTCTGTAGCATGATCCTACTTGGGCTAGCAACCATGAGTTTCAGATTCCTAACCGGTGCTACGTTCCTAATCTTGTTGTACTCTTTAGTTGGCACATAATTACTTTAGGTAGTGACACTTCTAGTTGTTCCTACTTT
Organism: Allium sativum; assembly: GCA_030737875.1. Lineage (NCBI taxonomy): Eukaryota > Viridiplantae > Streptophyta > Magnoliopsida > Asparagales > Amaryllidaceae > Allium > Allium sativum. Next base: position 296,182,583 of record CM060919.1, read on the forward strand.
GTTGGGGATTAACTAGTTTCTAGTAGTTGAAGCAATCTGCTTCACACCTATTTTTAACCTGTGTACTGGCACTTTAAACCAATTTTGTAGAAGTTAGATATATTGTCTAGCTCATGTACTATCTTGTATTCATTATTTGTTATAATGAAAGTGGTTGCAACCACAGTTAACGATATTTTTCGTCAACACCGGTTAAAAATGGGGTTATCTAGCTTCTACAAGCTAGAGTTAGTTCCCAATTTCCTAGATATCAAGGTCTAAGCCCGAAAGGATAATTACTCTTCCCTCAAGGGGTGAGTATCACACTTAAGCGACTTAAGAACCAAAAGTTATCTTAGGACAAGGGTTCCCTAAACACAACACTCAGTAGTAGGCTAAAGGCTTGTGGGAAGGGGTCCTACAATGACTTGGTGGAAGGATATAAGCTTTATTAGGAACCCATGACTATGTAGAAAGCATATAGTATATTGTATAGGTAATAACTAAGAAAACGTGTAAGAACCTCTTAAGAAATATGCTAAGTGTTGATCCACTCTTTATTGATCTTTGATTTGGAGTACAGAAGTGATTACAATAGAAACCCCCAAATTGATTTATAAATTAGGGTTTACTCCAGAGAAAAAGAGTACAAGGATGTGTATGAGAAAATCGTCCCTAAAATGAGACCCTGGGGTCTTATTTATAGACAAATCAGTGGCTCTTTTGCTATTAGGCCAACAGAATCCCCTGTCGGCCGCCATTCCCTTTAATTCTGGAAGCTTTGCTCTCGGCCGCCTTTCCTTTTGGTTCCGGAAGCTTTGTCTCTCGACCGCCTCTCCATTTGGTTCCAAAGGCTTTGCTTACGGCTTTTTAAGGTGCCGATTCTGGCTCTCGGTAAAACGGTCCTGGTCTTTGGAACTTCTTTTTGATGTCACGTCTATCTTCTTTGTATTGATACTGAGTCTGGCGGTATGGATAGCTTTCAGTAGGTTTTGGCTTAGGATTTCGATCATGAGCTTTCATTCTTGCCATTGATTCCGCATGGAACTTGATTTCATGATTCAAGTGGATGGTTACCGGATCTGCCACCCCTGTCGGTATCGACACTAAGCAAATTAGTGTTGATAGCTTGTCTTTCTTCGAGGTTCCGACTTGCCTTTTGGTAGATCCCTGAAATGTATCTTGGCTTTCCGGAAGTTTGATCCAGGTGCTTTATTAGTTGCTAGGTAAATTGGCTTCTCAGTGGCCATCTGATGGGGGTCTTGGTAGCTAGTTCCTGGATGATCCCCATATGCTTCAAACTCTGTGCCTTTAATGCTTTCGTCCGTTGATGTATCGATATTAAGCGAGTTAATCTGATAACCCTTCATCCTTTTAGGTCTTGGTTTGTTGGATTTCTGTTCTTTCTTTTCATTAGCTTCCAGTTTCGGATGACCTTCCATTATTTACCCTTCGTACCAGAACTACCTTTTCGGTATCCTTTCTTTGTGTTGGTTTTGAGTTTTTTCCTTTAATGATGGCGAACCCAATAGGTTACACCTTTTCCCCTCATACTTTTGGGGTTTAAAATGCAAAATTACATGTATGTGGTTGTTTCTTGCTAATAAACAACATACTAGGTGTCGGTTTAATAGGGAAAAGCTATTGCAAACTTTATTTCCTCCCGGCTTTAGCGTTGTCAACATTTAAAGCTTTTAGATAAAACATTTTGGCTTGGAGTTCACTTGTACTGGATTTCAAGATAAATTAGATTTTTGGTAATAATCGACCTAATTGTTCCGTACCAAAGGTCTAGTTGGTCTCCAGCATTGGTGGCTTATGCATAAGCGCTACATGTGATTCATACATACTCTTAAAAAAAAGAAATATAACTAAGACATATGTTATAGTATGATATCACCTGGCAGAATTATGTTTGAGGCTCGATAACCCAGTTGCTCCAAGCCAGTCAAACCTATTAAACTTCACCCAAAGAGGATACCTACTCCTTAACATTCTTTCATCAATACCTAAGTGGAAGTAGATGCTATTCTTTGTAGTTTTGGTATGACTGGTATCAACGCCATTCCTGCTTCCCCACAAGATACTATTCAGAATCCGCCAGAAGGGTACTTTTCCTACACTGCCATTCATATCTAGCACGGAGGTTTCTTCCCTTTTCCAGAGTTTGTAATTAGGCTCCTGCACCACTTGGGGGTTTCTCCCATTCAACTTTCACTGAATATGTATACTCTTCTTTTATGCTTAGAGATCATAGCGCTGGAGTCGTTCCATACTTCTCCTAACGTTAATCTCCTGTGATTCTTACTTCGTTTAGAAAAGTGTCGAACTCACTCATTCTTTTCCCCAGTCCTGCGAGGTAATGGGTTAACGATCCTATTAATAAATCTAGAGATTGAGAAAACCAATTTTTATATATCAGGTGTCCTCTTGGCATACCGGGACTTTCATAGACCCTGGTTAGTGACTTCTCTCTTTCTTCTCTTTTCTTTTTCCCTCGTATCGACTGTAACTTCTTTTTAGCCTTCATTCCCAAAAGGTGGAGCTTGAGGCAAGAGAGTTCCAAGTTGTTTATGTCCTTGGAAAAGTTACTGAGGAGTTGAAATAGCGTTCCGTTCTATTGACTTTGGAAAACTTATGTAAACATGCTTTCCTACCCCTGGGACAAAAGATTCTGGGACAACCTCCAATCCACTTTCCGGGGGCTATGAGCTTGTCTTCTGGTTCAAATGATTTTAATCTCACATCACCTTTATTTCCGGGTTCCTATGGTAGGATTGTATTATCATAAGGTTCACAAGTTTTTTTTATGCTAAGTGTTTTCTTTTTCGCAACCAGTTAACCCAGATGCTAATGCATTCATTGCTTTGGCCTCCTCTTCCCATTCTGGTGATCTACCTGAGAAGAGGCCAGCTTTGACTACTGACAGTGGTCCCTCCAAAAAGCATAAAGGCATAACTTTTGTGTCCTCTTCCTCTAGCGAAGGAACTGTTGCTTTGTCTAGCGGTCAGCCATTATTTAGTCCTACTGTCCCTTCTTTCAACAATAACCCTAACATGGATTCTTCTTCAACTAAGACCATAGGGAGTAAATTCGTTGCAGGCTTTCTAATATCTGACTCTCATGAACTTTCGGATTCGAGAGAACACGAGCCAACCTTGCTCCCTTCTCATCATTATGACGATCCCTTGCACCTTCCTTTGTCGAGTTCTGACTTCAATGGTATTGTTAAATCTATTCTTCCTTCTATTGACATTTCTAATGTGCCAGAGTCTTCCCTTACGGATTGGTCGGATTTCTAACTTCATCTCATCAAACAGCAGCTTTCGGTTTGTCTTCTGCTTCATTTAATTTTTTGTTAGACGTTTTTGTATAAGGACTGACATGACCTCATCCTTTTCTAGATATCCCAAGGTTTGTATATTCTTCGATCGATGATTGCTTCATCATCTACTGTGGTAAATAAGCTTAAAGAAGAGAATGTTGCGTTGGAATCCAGGGTTCATGACTCAACTATAGCGAAGAACAAAAGCGATGAGACATGTGAACAACTGAGAATATCTCTTGGGAAAGAAAGGGAAAACAACAATTTCTAGGTTTCCAAAGTTTCGGCTTTTAAGAGTGAGAGGGCATATATTTTTGGTGAGCATGCAAAGAAGTTGAAGATAAAAGAAAATGCGCTCTCCACCGCTAAACGAGTAATCTATGAAGCACAGGGTAGGATTTCTTTATTTTTGAAAACATATCTCCCGGATGTGGTAGCGGAGTATTATGAGAAGTCTCTTTTCCTAGCTTACTATGATAACTTCAAAAAGTTTTCGGGCAGGGCCTTCCCCTCTATTCTCCCTTCTGTTTGGAGCAGAGTTATAGAAAGAATAAATTTGGCCAAAAAGGGTACCGAGGTCCCCAAGAAAAACGAGGTGAAGTTTGAGGATCTTCTATTCATTGAAGAGTTGTCAGAAAGTTCAGAGTTTGATGATGAGGAAGGATTTGCCTTGGACGTTGGGGGCGATGATGGAGACGACCATAATAATGAACCTAATTCGAAGTATGGGGGCTACCAGAGTAACAAAGTTGATGGCATATTTTGTTTGCCTATTGGCGACGCCTCGGGCTTTGGGGATGTTAATGCTGATTCTTTATGCACTCCCATTACTCCATATGATGATGGTACTTCAGCTAAAGAGATTGTCTTCTCAGAACCCGATGAAAGGGAACAAGTAGTGCAATCTGTTTCCCCTATTCCTCAAGTAATTTTTTTTGCCCTTGAGTCACTTCGTTTCCTGCACCTGGTTAGTTAAACTTACTAACACTTGCAGAATATTACTATATAACTTCATGCTTTCAGAAGTGATCTTTTGTTACTTATCATTATTGTAACAAAGCCCTATTATTACTAATGATATTGTTTCCAAGGTTGACTTGCGTTCTTTATCTAGGTTGAGGAGGGAATTTCTTACGAAATATCCCTTTAAGTACAGCAGGGAACACTTTTTAAAAGAACTTAAGCTTATCTATATGAAGTATCCCCAGATATCTTTTAATTTCTTGGGAGATGATATGGAGATGATACTAAAGAAACTTAGGGCTCATCATGCAAAGTTGATATGCAATATGAACGAAGAATGTACTAGAAGGAATAATTAAACAACTATGATTTCTGTAATTAATGCTTGTTTGGATGAATGTTTTGTAACACCTGTATTGACTTCTTTTGAACGAATAGTGTCGTGGTTTACTATCGTTATCTATTTTTCGAAAATAGGTTCCAGAAGCAGTAGTTTATATGTTTATAAAACATGAGATTTCAATCCAAGACTTTCCATCTTCTGCTGAGAAGGATGTGCGACTAACGATGAGTCGGGGAAACTCTTTGGAGGGCTTCCCTATCGATGCTAACGACGGGTCCGCTTTATTTGGGTAACTGTTTATCGAGCATTTAGATGAACAAATAAGTGTTTTAGAGGATCGACTAAGGCAGAAGAATAGAAGTATCCTTGAGCTAAAGAGAAGGATAAAGACGAATCCCTCCATTTATTTTGACAAGGAAATGGATGAGCTTCATCATTAAATTGTTGATTTAGAAGTGGAACATGACAATGAATTAGCAAAATGTAAAACTTGAAAATTTGTCTTTGGATGTACTCTCGGAACCCCCACGCCTGAGTCTCCGAGAGTCATGGCAGGGTTTGAAACCTCAGAGTTTGAGATAAGCCACCATATGTGGAATTTTCCCTCTGGGTTAGACGATTCCCTCGCTAATAGGTGGTATCGAAAAATTAAGGCCGACATAAAAGGTTTTTACGACAGGAAGTATAATGAGGATACGTTCCAGCGTATCGATTTTTACACCTCTAAAATTAAGCAATTACGAAGGGAAAAACATGCTTTACAAAAGAATGCTTTTATTTTGGAGAAGGAAAATAAAACTCTAGGAGACATGGATAGGGCCTAGCTTTGAAGTTGCAACCTAAGCCCTTAGATGACCCATACAAAGTTATGGAAAAGTGGCAAAAGATCACTGAACTTTTGTGCATTGTAATTCGTCATTCTATCACTCCTTTGTCTGAGAACATGGAGCTTTACGAAAATGAATTAAGTATAATCATTTGTCTATTTTTCTCTTTGATTAGCCAATGATATTGGTTTGTGAATGAAATTTTTAAATGGGATGTATACTATGTGATATATATAATTCTTACCTATGTTCTACATCAATAATTAGCAAGTTAAATGTAAGGAGTTTGAGAAACTTCCCTGAAATAGAATGAATATCATAATCTTGGTCTGAAAGCTTTTAAGTAGTAGAACCATGCCACCGTCATGGGTACCAGCAGTTGATTCCTCCCTTAGGGGTTGAGAATTTGAATCTGGCATCCCTGATTTGGGTATTAAGGATGGAAGGCAGGGAGCCTTCCCTCTTTCCTTGTAGCAATAGAGCTTTGACCTATATTATGATCTAGGGTGTAAGGCCAGGAAATCTGCTTCCAGTAGTAAGAGAAGTCTGGTTTCAAATAAGATTCAGGTTATCAAGAGAACCGATTATCCTTTTTGGCAACAATTGAATCTTTCGAAACGACCCTGATTCATGTATTTATGATAAGACCGGAAATCTACTTCCGATAATAATTGAAATCCAAACTGACCCATATTCGGATTATTAAGATAGGACCAGAAATCCACTCGTGACAATAATTGCGATCTGAATCAACCTAGAATCGGGTATTAAGATAGGACTGAAAATCCACTTCCGGCAATAATTGAGATCCGAACTAGCCCAAATTCGGGTGTTAAGGTAGGATAGGAAATCCACTTACGATATTAATTTCATCACCCCTTTTTCGAGTGTGATTTGTGAAGCAGAGGATGTACGTGCTTCTTGAGCCACTCTCTGGGCTTTTATTGTCAAAGCAGAGGTTGTACGTGCTTTGTTGGTCACTCTCTAGTACTGTGTGTCCGTGCGCTTGGCTAGCATATCCATAAGCAAGGCTCAAGGACTTACCCGACCTCCCTCCAGGAGGCGCCTTATCTGGCCATCTTAGGCGATCATAAGTCTTAGATGCTTAAACCGGGCCATCATAGACGCAGAATTATGGCTTACTCTTTTGATGCTCTACCCTGGCCATCGTAGGCGGTGATAGAGGCTTACACTCCACCTTCCTCCAAGGGGTACCTCATCTTGGCCATCATAGGCGATGATAAGGGTTTGCATTCCCTTCTGTTGGTAACGCGGAACATAAGAAAAGGTAGGACGTGCTCTTCTGCGAGCAGAGGTAGGATGTGCTTATTTCATAGCAGAGGAAGGACGTACTCTTCTGGGAGCAGAGGCAGGGCATGCTAATTAGATGCTCTTCCATGACCATTTCTTGTGCTGGTCTGAGGCTTACGCTTTTGATGCTTTAACCTGGTCCTTTCTAATTCGAGCATGGAGAAAGGCTTACACACCACCCCCTCCAGGTGGGTGCCTTGGCTTGGTCAACTCGGCGGTGACAAGTTTTTTTTATCCATTTGTGCTTTGACCCATCTTTGATCATTTTGAGTTTTGAGAGGGTTTCCATACCCCTAGTTGCATAGGTAATCTTTTCCTAAGGACCTTTATTGGACTTAGTTTGATCTTTTTACAAAATCTTGTAGCTGGCCTTGATTGAGGAACTTGATGATTAATCCCTCGAGGGCTTCGCAACATGTCCACTTATCATATGATAATGACAGTAAGCCCCCCATTTCCTTTCATACTTAGTCTTCTTCCTTGCGAGCGACCAATAATCGAGTTCTTGCTGAGTTAAGAAGTATATGTTTTTCATTGAGTTGGTAAGGTAGCACTTATTAAGCATTCTAGGTATAATGTTACTTCCTTGTCGTTGGAGTTTAGCCCTTTTGTTATTAAAATTTGTTGTTGCATCCATATCCTTGCTTCTTCTTTTCAAGGTGCCTTGAGACTGAAGCATTATCCGTTTAGTCCATTTGGAAGCAAAGTGCTTAAAATACTTCATCATTTCTCGTTCAAATACCATTCCTTTGGCTAGCTCATAGATAGCTTTTCTTATATGAGAGAAGGGGTTATACTCCTTTGGTGTAGAATCATTTGGAGTGAATATTGATGTTTGATCCACGTAGGAAGGGTAATCGTTCCAACAATCAAGATCGTATTGTTCTACTTCCCTTTTCCACTTGATTATATGCAGAGCTTCCATTCTTAACCTTTGTTCTTCATCACTCTTGGGTTAGTAGTAACTGACATAACCATCTGAGATTTAGAAGACTCTAGTTGGGACCTTTTTCCCATAATCTCGCTTCTTCACAGCTTAGTCCAACCTCGGACGGAACAACATAGTTAGGTATGAGGTAAGCTTAACCACAAGATCAAAGGTTCAAGCCCCCTTCTAGCACCAAAATGTTAACGATATTTTTCATCAACACCGGATATAGGTCTATGGAGGTGGACCTAAGAAAAAATGGGGTTATCTAGCTTCTGCAAGCTTAAGTTAGTTCATCGTTTCCAAGATATCAAGGTCTAAGCCCGAACGGATAGTTACTCTTCCCTCAGGGGGTGAGTATCACGCTTAAGCGACTTAAGAACCAAAAGTTATCTTAGGACAAGGGTTACCTAAACACAACACTCAATAAATGGCTTATGGGAAGGGGTTCTGGAATGACTTGGTGGAAGGATGCAAGCTTGAGTAGGAACCCATGACTATGTAGAAAGCATATAGTATACTGTATAAGCAATAACTAAGAAAACTCATAAGAAACTCTCAAGAAAGTGTTGATCCACTCTTTATTGATCTTTGATTTGGAGTATAGAAGTGATTACAATATAAACCCCCAAATTGATTTAGAAATTAGGGTTTACTCTAGAGAAAAAAGTACAAGGATGTGGAATGAGAAAATCGTCCCAAAAATGAGACCCTTGGGTCTTATATATAGACAAATCGGGGGCCTTTTCGCTATTGGGCCAGCAGAATCCCCTGTAGGCCACCTTTCCCTTTGGTTCCGGAAGCTTTGCTCTCAGTCGTCTTTCCTTTTGGTTCCTGAAGCTTTGGCTCTCGGCCGCCTCTCTTTTTGGTTCCGAAGGCTTTGCTTACGGCTTTTTAAGGTGCCGATTCTGGCTCTCGAGAGAACGGTCATGGTCTTTGGAACTTCTTTTTGATGTCATGTCTATCTTCTTTGTATTGATACTGAGGTTGGAGGTATGGATAGATTTCAGAAGGTTTCGGCTTTCGGATATAGGCTTTCGGTCACGAGCTTTCGGTCTTGCTATTGATTCCGCATGGAACTTGCTTTCATGATTTAAGTGGATGGTTACCGGATTCGCCACCCCTGTAGGTATCAACATTAAGCAAATTAGTGTGGATAGATTGACTTTCTTCGAGGTTCCGGCTTGCCTTTCGGTAGATCCCTGAAGTGTATCTTGGCTTTCTGGAAGACTACCCCCGGTGCTTTATTAATTGCTAGCTAAAGTGGCTTCTCGGTGGCTATCTGATGGGGGTTTCGGTAGCTGGTTCCCGAATGATCCCCATATTCTTTAAACTTTATGCCTTTAATGCTTCCATCCCTTGATGTATCGGTATTAAGCAAGTTAATACCAATAGCCCTTTCGTCCTTCTAGGTCTAGGTTTGTTGGATTCCTGGTCTTTCTTTTCATTGGCTTTCTGCTTCGGATTACCTTCCATTATTTACCCTTCATACAGGAACTACCTTGCCGTGGTTTTGAGTTCTATTTTTAATGATAGTGTTGCTTGCCTGGCTTCTGGCTTGTTCCCTTATGCCCATGTCGGTCCATTACCCCTTCACTGATAGCCTATCTCGACGCTAATTTTGGTAGTAACAACCACTATAAAAACTGGCTTAGCTTTGTTAATCATTTATTATTGAAAATATGGAAAAAAATTGATAAATCATATTAAATGTTTTTTAAGCTTTTGGATTGAAATAATATGGTTTGAAAGTTATTTTCATTAAACTAGTTAAATAAGCTAATAGCAACGCTTTTTACCAAAACTAAAATTAAATAGTTTTAACTTAAGGATTACTATCCAAATTTTTTATAAACATTTTCAAATGGATAATGAAGTTTTTTAATAATAATTTGGGTAATTTTGTTTTGAAATATAACCTTAACAGGGTTAAAGTTTTCCAATTATAAATGAATAGGATTTCGATGGAAATATTCCGTATTTAAAACTTATACTATTCGAGAATTTTTAAAGGTATTTATACCGTTATTCTTCTTATAGTATTTGTTGACTATGAGAATTGATATTGAATATTAGTTGATATAACTTTTATACAAATCTTATATTTGATATCAATCCGTTTGGTCAATGGTTTATGAATAATTCTTAATCGAAGAATCAATTTGAGGAACAAAAGATTTGACAACATCGGTTTACTGTAAGTATGCCATGAGAAATGTTTATTAAATTATACAAGGCTTAGTTATCCTTGTTTTAAAGGGTATGTTTTCAAATGGGAAAATTATGGAATAAATTTTTTAATTAAGGTTTAATTGGAATATTAGTTTAAAAGAAACCTTGGATAAAGTAAATAAAATCTTGGTTGAATGGTTTTAAAGAAATGGATTTTGGATTAATGAGTTTTTCTCATATAAGGATTTTTATTGAAGGATAAGAAATGGATAATTGTTTTAAAAAGATTTTAATTAATCAAATTTAAAGGAGACTTAACTGAGATCCTGTATAATTCATATTGTTTTAAAATTAAGCTCATTATTTGGAAAGACCGAGATCAGATTTCTATCCGAAAACCATTCTGAATAATGATATGATGAAATGGAGCAAATGAAGATTACGAAGTGAAGACCAGATATTTTCAAATCGAATGGACCGCTTGTTGAATTTCTCTTCACTGGTTGATCACCAATATAGATATGAATATCACCCTTTTAAAAAGTGGTTTGGACATATTCGGAAATAGTCGGATTACAAGGATTTTCGGTACTAATGGTAGCAGGAGAATGCTTTTGGTTTCGTTCAGTCCCAAAATGAACTTATCTGGATGTGTTTCTGACATCGTATTTTGTAATATAGCAATTGATCTTTAGTAAACATATTTCTGTTGGTGGCGGAGAAATCATTCTCTTAGCTTAACAACCTTCTTTGAAACATATGAGCTCAAAGGTGGTATGGTTAGTGATTATCAGTTATTTGTTATGAAATGATAGTGTGGCACACTAAGTGAATGAGCTATGGATGATCAAAGCATGACTTTGTTTAAGCGTACTTTTGTCTGACATGACTTCGTCAATCCTTACACCCTCGTATGATGGTAAACTGGTGGTCAAATTTGTATGCTATTTCGGTTGCTACCTAAGTATGATGCCTCATGATGAACGGGTACAACAAAGTCCTGAGTCTAGGACGCTATTTGTCTGGATACTCTGATTCATGGAGTTGCGGATAATACAGCGAAGTCTGAGTCCTTGGATGTTATTCACGAATACTATGTTGTGCAAAAGTTTTGATTCCATATATCGATCTTTCATAGCAAAAACTATCATGTTGGACAATACGAGCCTTACAAATTTAGTTGTATATCCTACATCAGCATAATATAATTGTACCTATGTTGGCTAAGATTGATAAATTTATTTGCAAAAGGTTTTCCATACTATGCATTAATAGTAATATCAAAGGATTTTATGCATCAGAGGTATTTTAGGTTATTATAAGGAGAAACCTTGCCCAAAGTGTGCAATTCATTGTGTGTATGGTGTAAAACCTTATGATTGCTTCATTTTTCAAAGAGCATGTACAATTTTTGCACTGGTATTCATAAGGGAAAAACCCGTTCCGTGTTTATATGGTGTGGCCTTAAGAGTTACCTCATTTTTAAAGACAAACTGTGTTCTCACATGAGTCCCATGACCGACCCGAATTTTATTTTTCTTCCACCTAAACTCTGGGTGCTCATAATTTCCACATGGGTAGCCTGGTAGTTAAGGTTGGCAGATAGTCTTGGAATCATTTTAGAGGAGGTGTTGGACTTAGACTGGAGCTAGTATTGGATCATTTTGTATTCTTCCACCAGTGTCGTAATATTTCCGCTATGTAATTGTTGTACTCTGATATACCCTTGTAACTCTTATGTAAAAAATTTGTTATGAGAATAAAAGTTCACTTTGTTTCTATTCTAATGTGCTATTACCCCAGGCGTTGTAGGTTCCAACACTGAATCTCTGGTATTTGAAAACCAAGCATGCATTAAGTGATGATTTTCAGAGGCCGAAAATCTACGTCGTTACAGGGCGAAAAGGGATTAGGCGTCTATTGAACAGACATCCAAACCTAGGATTTCTGTTCAACAAACACCCTATAAAATTATGCATCGTATTCATTTTTTGCATAAATGTAACAAATTATAGGATCTGCACTCTTTTGGAGACTAAAATAGGTATTGTAATAACCCCGATTTTGTGATTACGTGCAATAACGATTAATGAATTATAACGAGGATTAAAATTTAGTAATTAAGAATAAAATATAGTTTGGAAAGATAATCTAAATAATTATCTAAGTTGAATAGGATATTGGGTGTTTTATAATTTGGGAGATTGGGAGAATTGGTATTTAATCATTTGAAATGATCAAATAAAATGTGGGAAAATGCATTGAAATTTGAGGTTAATTAATGTAAATAAATACAAGTGCAGGAAATAAAATTTTGGAAATTTTTATAAAATGAAATTGTGATGGAATACAGGTTTAGAAGATTTTATTATGGCATACTGCAATAAATTACAACATGTTTATATATAATGGATTTTGATGAAAATATGTTTTTCAAGCATAATTGAGTTGTAAATAAAACGTAAGAATGTGAATACTGATGAAAAAATCAATATTTATGTGTTATAATTTTAATATGATTGAAAAAGTTACTTGTGTAAAAACATTGTGTTTTATACAATTATAATCTTAAAAATGTAAAATGTGTTTGCGAAATGAAAATTTGATGTCAAAATTCTTAAATTTGTCCTAAAAAAGGCTAAAAATATTTTAAGTATGTTATACAAATTTTTAGTAGGGCTAAACTGTACATTTTGGTGTTAAAATAGTGAAATATAAGTTTAACTAATTGATTTGTGTGTAAAGTGGCCATTTAAACCTAACATAGTCTAAAACCAAATATTAATGGTTTAATCAGGCTTTTTTAAGGAGGACGAGTGTGTAGTGTGGTGCTACACATCCGGTTACACGTATATATATATATATATATATATAGCTAGAAACATATTCTGGTTGACCGGCCCAACCAGTGGCAAATAAAGTCTAAGCCATATTGGTCCTTACAGCAAGTCCAAGCATATCACATAATATGAACATAAAACAATTGGGAACATAGCATATACGTACACAACCAAAATAAAGCATAGTAGTGTGATAGTAACCCAACCCCATCATCAGTAAGGGAAGAGGGAGCTACTGCCTTGCGTTCCAGGGGACTGCGACTTAGGAAGATAGAGCCTGGAGCGAGCATGCCTGACTGTGCCTGTCCATAGTTCGAAAAGGATGCAGAATATGATAACATGTTCCCATTAAGAGCCTCTTGGGTTTGCTGAAGACATGGGCATTCCATTCTAACCAAATACTCCAGGAGAAGAGAGTCACCAAGGAATCGAGCTTGGGGTCAGGGGGTTGTGCTGCCAATATTCAAAGAAGGAGCGAACAGAAGGGATGAAAACGAGCAGAAATGAACTGATTACAGCCCATGCCACGAAGGAGAAATCACATTCAAAGAAAAGATGGGAGAGGGATTCAGTTTGATGATTACAAAGCACATAGATGGGATCAACATTAATATTGAATCAACAGAGTCTATCTTTGGTGTTGATGCGATTGTGAATGAGGAGCCACTGGAAGAGGATGAAACGCGGAGGAAGATGACATTTCCAAATGCAGGAGAAGGAGAAACAACAGCCTGGGTGGTTCAAGAATTTGTAGAAGGCTACAATGAAGAATTTATTCGATAATCCCAAGGCCCAAATGAAAGAATCAAGCCCACGAGATAAATGTAAAGAGTTAAGAATCTTCCCAACAGATATTACTTCATTAAGTGTGTTAAGCCCAAAAAGAGATGAAGGGTAAAAGCCTATTGGGCTGAGCTCAAAAGCCTCTCCGACAGTTAAGGGGCTGGATTGATTCAGAGAGGCAAGATTAGGGAATAAATTGGAGATGGGGATCTGCTCTTTCCAAATATCCATCCAAAATAAACAGGATTCTCCATTGTTTATGTTTACATGAAAAAGGGTTTTGACTCTAGTGAGGGAGTATATTACTCCCTTCCATAACGGCGACGGTCTAGCTGCTGGTCGAAAATGAAGTATAAGAATTGGGTTCGAGTTATAGTGGCGCAACAAGATCCAATCTTTCCAAATAAAGTGGCCCAGTGATGGAGTGTGCCAAAGCCATTTGGCAAGCAACGCAAGGTTAAAAGAGGCAAGGTCAAGGAATCCATGACCATCATGATCCTTAGGAAGGAAAACTATTTTCCAGTTGACTAACATTTTCAATTTTCCTCCATTCCATAGAAAAGAGTTGCGAATTGAATCAATTTTATGGATTACCCCGGTAGGGAGTTTATGGAAGGACATCCAATAGGTTGGCATAGATGTGAGAACATGTTTGACGAGGATGAGACGAACAGCTGTGGATAAGGAGTTTGCTTTCCATCTTGCAATCCTAGATTCAATCTTAGATATGAGGGGGGAGCCAATCAGATTTGAGGAGTTTGGAAGGACGACGAGGGATGCCAAGGTTGGTTATTGGGAATGAATCCAGCTTGCAATTTAAACATACGGCGATAATAGAGTAAAGGTTGTTGGAATTTCCCAGCATGATAATGGAGCTTTTACTAAAATTGATGGAGAGTCCCAACACAATTTCAAATGTGTAGAGGAGTACTTTAAGGCAGTGGATATTCGAAGAGGTGGGAGAGGCAAACAATATAGTATCATCTACAAATTGAAAACTTGGGGTACATAATTCAGAATTTGGAAGGGAAGTGCCAGTAAAAATGTTATGGGAGAGTGATAATTTCACCATCTGATTCAAGACATCTGCTATTAGATTAAAGATGGGGGGGGGGGGAAGGGGGTCTCCTTGTCTTAAGCCTCTTTTTGATTTGATTTTGCCTCCAGTTTTTCCGTCGATACAAACTATGGAGAAACTTGTGACCAGAATTTGTCAGATCTAATTGCACCACTTTGAAGGGAAACCTTTATGGGTCATAAGAGAAAATATGAAATTCCAATTAACTGATTCAAAGGCTTTTGAAAAGTCAGGTTTAAGAAGAACTCCAGGTGTTGTAGAAAAATGGCAGAAGGAGATGACTTCTTGAGTGGCACCTACACAGTCTAATATATTTCTTCCTAGAATAAATGAAGATTACCCACTGCCTACCAATGTAGCAATGGAAGTTTGGAGTCTATTAGCTAATACTTTGGTGATGATCTTGAATGTGGTGTTGAGGAGGCTAATTAGTCTGAAAGAAGAGAGGGTGTTTGCTCAAGGGAATTTGGGATGAGGATGATATTAGCGTAGTTTGATTTGGCAATCACTGATGGGTTAGAGTGAAATTCTGAGCACATCTCGATTATATCAAACTTTATGGTGGGCCAAAAATGTTTGAAAAAGGCTAGGTTAAAACAATCCGACCTAGGAGCTTTATCGTCTGCCATGTCTTTTAGGGCTTTCCAAATTTCTTCTTCTGAGAAAGGCTGATCAATGGCAATGGTGAGGGGTTAGGATACAGTTTATGCCAATCAATCTCTGGAGAAGGAGGAGGAGATGAGCTAAGAAGATCTCAGTAGTAGTTAGTGAATCGATGACAGATTTCATTTGGGTCATTGAAGGTAGAGTTGTGAATAATCTCTGATATAAATGTAGCTCGACGATGGCCATTAGCCATTTGATGAAAATATGCAGTATTTTTATCTCCCTCATTTATCCGTTTAGTCTTTGAACGTTGTTTCCATCCAATTTCTTCTTGTTTGATGAGACTATCTAGCTCTTCCTCATATTATTTTAGGTTTTGGAGTTCAACATCAGAGTGGGATTGGGATTATTCAATAATGTTTAGGTTTAGGATGGCATCTTAAGTGGAGGAAATACGAGTTTTGAGAGAGTTCCAGATATTTTTAGCCCATGGTCAAATTAGCTTACGCAAAGCGCGAAGCTTGGAAGCCACCCTAGCCGTAGCAGAATGGTACTCAAATGGTTGCATCCAAATGTGTTTGACGAAATTGTCAAAAGAGGGTTCTAAGAGCCAGAGTGTCTCGAATATGAATGGATATTTGATAGAAGTGCTCGAGTTAGTGTCTAATAGAATTGGGCAATGACCTTAAATGGTTGTGTCTAGACCATTGACCCCACAGAGAGGGAAGAGATCGTCCCATATTAGGTTAATAAAGAAGCGGTCTAGTTTAGCCAACAAAGGTTCTTCCCTTCTGCTTGACGAAGTAAAGTGAGGATTGTTGATAGGAGGTTCAATAAGCGAACAAAATTGAATAAAAGAGTTAACGAGATAGAATCCTGGGAGGCATTGCTTGAGTTACATTCAACAGCAGAGCGAGTAGTGTTTAAGTCCTCTCCTATAATCCAAGGGCCATTTGTTTGTTGGGATAAATCATGGCAGAATTTCCAAACTTCAGATCTTCCTTGTAAATTATTTGGTGCATAAACATTGGTGAAGTGAAAAATGGTTTTGAATGAATGTGGAAAAGGGATACGTGTACGACTGGTGAATGAGTAAGAAAATGACAAAACGACCACATGTGATCGTTCCATGCTGTTATTAATCCTCACGTGTATATATAGCTTCCACGTGTGACCAACCAGATAGATGCGGTCCACATAATTGACGAATAAGTGAAGTGGGTGGATTAGAAATTTTGGTTTCTTGTAAGAATAAAACATCAATATGATGTGGGGAGATAATTAGATTGACAACATGATTTTTTGTGGGGTCCCCAACCCTCTGACATTCCATGAGACTATCTTCATTTAGAGTGGTTAGTACGCTGCTGTTCTAGGGTTTGCATGGCAGAATAATGTTTATCATGCAGACTCACACCCATGCAATTTTCCAATTTTTTATTTAGTGCTTTATTAGCTAAAGAAAAAACAATAGGTTCAAAATAGCTACCCGATGTGCTTGGAGGAAGAGAGTGTGCCCTGCTGATTCTGGACCACCTTCTGATTTTTGCCAAAGTGATGTGCGGTGTGGTTGAATCCTGATTCTCTTGCTCCTATTGTGGGGGCCACTGTTGATGCAAAGGGATAGAAAGATCCAGATCTGCTAATGGATCCCATCGTAGCACAACATTGTCTTCGTTAAGATGAACAAGCATGGCCAAATCTAGCTGCTGGTCATCATAAGCCACTGAACTTGCATAGCTGCTTCCCCTGATATCGCGTCCTACCTATCTTCTTTAATCTGTTCGTCATGTTAGGCTAAGGTTTGGAATATATAGCTTTCATACTCATAATCCATTCCTAGAAGGAGCATTTCTGGGCATTTGTAGGGGTGAGCGTGTAACCATCGATCGATGCAAAGTTTGACCGCATCGTTGTTGAGATGGGTTACATAGGTATAAGGAGTGGAGATGCCTTCGTAGAATTTCATCTTGACATTGAGGAAATGATGACCAACGAAATACCAATCACAGGAGTCCGCTTGAATGAGGCGACCCATTGGCTTCAAAGCTTCTCGAATAGCCTCTGAGCTGTTTCTTAGGAATTCAGGGAAGCCACTAATTTTTGCCCGTGTTCCTTGCTCAGGGGGAAGGGGGTTCAGGGGTTTCTTCGTGGGGGTATCTTGTTGGAGAAGAACGGAGCCGCCATATTTAGTCAAGATTTTTTAGGTATAGAGCATGGTTTTTTGTGTCAACATCAGGGAAGTTGATGAGGAAAGTGTTGTCAGAGGTGTGCCAAATTGGCCACTCGTAATCTTGGCCAAAGGTTGATTTAAGAGCATGAGTGAGAATTTCAATGGACAACAGCCCATCAATGATGGTGGCAGTGTGGTGTAGGTAAGCGTCTGCAATTTCAAGGAAAAGAGGAAATTCTCGATTAGAATTTGAGGAGAGATTAGAATTCGAAGAAAGGTTTTTGTCTGGAAGGCTATGAGGTTTATATTTGAAATGAGGTTTAAAAGCTTAATTAGGGTTATGATGGTGATTAGAGTTGTGAAGAGACGGGTGGGACCGCTTACTCTGAAATGCAGACTGTTTGCCTCGCGGCTGTTTGGAATTTGTGCTGACTTTGCACTTTCCTTGGTAGGGTATGACAAGTCAACAACTCTAATATGAAATGTTGAATTTCTTTTATCGGGACATCGCGAGCTTGCGTGGCCGAAAAAAGAGAAATTATAGCATATCGTTGTGTTCTTGCATTGCTTCGCCACGTGGCTACTGTCAGCGCACCGAAGGCATCGCCGTTCAAATTTCAAATGCTCAATCGTGTCTCAAACCGATTTGAATGTTGGAAGAATCCGACGCCTCCTGGTGGGCGGATTGGGGAGAATTGGAATGAGACTCGGTGGAGATGCTGCAACCTGGGCATATGATCTGGCAGGTGGTGGTTATGACGCTGGCGGATGCTGCTGAACTTGGGATGGCCGTGGATAGTGAGAAACAACTGTTTCACAAGGAAAACGATGAACTGGAAGAGAGTCAGTGCCTATTTGAGATGAATGGAATTTCGGAGGGATGAACTAAAAGGATGACGGAGGAGGAGGACAAGTCGGAGCAACATGGAGCGATGGTTGAGGTTATGCTAAGGAGGACGAGGACGCCATGGCTTTGTTTACGTGAATTGGTGTTGAATATAAGTTTATAGCCCAATTAGGCTTTAAAGTGAAACTAAAGTGAATAAGGAAGGAAATATCAGGAATTTCAGTACAGTTTGTACTCTTTCTCCCTGAAGCTTTCTTCCTCTTAAATAAAAGACACAATAAAAAAGAAAATAAGGAAATTTCACCTAAAAACCAAATCTCCACCTCTAACCCAAATTTAAAAGCTAAAAAGATTGAAAACCCAAAATACAACTAGATAATCTCATAATAACCTTGTTTTATTCCTTTTTTTCAATTTTTGAAATTTGTTACTACATCATGAGAAATCCATTTGCATGTTGCTGTAAACCTTCTTTTAGGTAGATAAGAGCCAAATTCAAACAAAAAGCTATATACTTGTTCAAATTCTCTAATGTAAATTGCTATAAACCGCCAAATCAATGAGTATAACTCACGCTTCAATTTTATATAGTATTTTTTGTCATTTGTAGTTGATTCAGTGAGAAATCATATATCTATAAACATAAAATTTAAATTTTATGTTTACACCAGAAAATCGACTCTCTATCGAACTTTGTGATGTTGTAACTTATTCATTTCATGTCGAAATCGTGCCAAACCTTTTTTGAATAATAGTTGTGTTGCTGATCTATGTTTTTGTTGATTTTCAGATCATTTCAACCTCTATATCATGTTGAAATTCTGTGTCAAAGTTTGATCTTGAAGAGAAATCATGCCTAGGTAAAATCCCGTCGCATAGCTCAACCTGAGGCTTCTCAGGGTCGACTTAGAGCCTATCAGAGTCGACCTAGGGATCAAGCCATGTGTTATTAGGGTTGACCCATATAGTGTTGAATGCGCAGGAAATTTTTGACTTTATATTTTGTTGGTTGCTCCTTGAATCTGAATATTTTTCTTAGTATTTCCATGCAGAATTCGATAGGTTTGATATGATCTCGTGAAATGTTTCTTGGGTTTGACCTTATAATAGATAAGCCAATATTTTCGCCAATTTGCACACCAAATTGGTGAAGTTTTATGTGGGTTTTGTTGTTGATTTCATGAGCTCTTTCATGAGAGTTCTGACACGTTGTACGTTTTATAGAATGATTTCAATAAGAAAATTTTCTGTATATATTTATATATCATTTTGAGATAAATGATTTTTTGCATTTTTCTTTATAAATATAAAATCGTCTCAAGGCTATACTACATACAGTATGTTCCGATATATAAAGATTATTAAAGAAACATCTGATATGATTCCCAAATCATTTTATAAACTTTTTCGAACTGGTGTTTTCTATATATATGATCACATGTTTTTGCACACTTCTAAAAAGCGAGAATGTGATTTAAACAATATAACGAATCATATGGTATAAGACACATATATTAGTTGTATAGGTTAATTCCATATTCGTTGATTGAAGTTGTTTTTCTAGTGTGAAGTAGGCTGACTAATAGTAAATCGAATAGTGAAAACATGTAGTATGAGACGTATTGTTTTTTGTTTTAGGAGTCTATGATACATTCTATTGTTATAACTACCAGTACTTGGATTGTTGGGCCCTATTTACATATATAAAGCCGTTGGACTAATTATGGACTGTTGGGGTCCTATTTGAGACAGTTGAATCTCCTATAAATAGTCCTTGACAGACTGTTGACCACTTATTGGACTGTTGGGTCCTTTCTACATATATAATATTTGGGCTGTTCGGTCTTATTCTCTGTACTGTTGCTTCTCTTTGATGTCTTTACATTAATTTCCATAATTTAGATATTTTATGAATGATTTCACTAGGATTGATGATGTTGATTTATATAGTAGTGACCCTGATTTCCAGTACCCTTTTAGTCGACCAAATACACACAAGTCCAACCCAGAGTGCATGGAAAATGGATTGCTAAAAGAAAGAAATTAGAGGGTAAGAAAAAGGTGAGAAAGAAAGAGAAGAATAGAAGAAAAAGAAGAAGGATCAAACAAACCAACACAACACAGATTTTCACACCGTAGCGGAAATAAATACAATATAGAAATAAATCTTTACAAAGAACCTGTATAGATACTTACATTCATCAGGGTACAACAGACAACCAATATATCTGGACTGTAATAACAACCTGTCCTCATATACACAGCGAAATATATGCTAAATATGTATCACATGTCTGAATTCCTCCAACATGTCTTTTGAGGTCCATAGCATTTTATCCTGAATTTGTAAAACTCGGTCTGACCCGAGCATTGCTAATGCCACAAATCAGTCTAGTGAACCAGTGTGAGAAAACTCACTAATTTGTAGGTATCATCCAACTGATTTAAATTTAAAAACCTTTTTGAAAGAAAGGATAATTGCAAGTCCAGTTCACACATAAACATTAATGGTTTTTAACTTATGATAACCTAAAACATTTATATATAAAAATCATGTTATATTATAATGGTGTCTATATCAAATAAACAACCATCTAGCAGAACACTTGCATCTCAAACTCATCATACTTAATATATAATTAAAAATCATATGATACTTATTGGAGAATGAATTTCAACTACGATATGGTATCACTACAAGAAAACAGTGATTTAGTGTTAAAATTTTAGTAGTGGAAATTTCCATCGCTAATTTGCAATGGATTTCCATGTGATCTGTAAGGGATAGTTTTTTTATTTTTAATTTTTTTCCTTTTATTTATCACTGCCGTCTTCTATAATCCCTCACTAAGCCGTTGCAAATTGCATCAAATCACCGTTGGAAAATTTTGCCGCTATTTTCCGCTGTAAATCCAGGCAGAATACCGACAAATATTTATGGAAGCTATTTTGCAGCAGAAGTCCGACATATTTGCAAGTGATGTTTATATATTTTTTTAAAAGATATATAGAGGAAAATGCACACCCTCACACCACTGTTAATTTGAGCCATTGAGACCGAACTATCTAACAGTTGTAATTGGTTATCCGCGTGCATTGAAGACTTTTAAATTGGAAAAACAAGTAAAATGTGAAATTATAATTCTCCGTACAGAACAATTCACACCTTCCCCTTT
Organism: Allium sativum; assembly: GCA_030737875.1. Lineage (NCBI taxonomy): Eukaryota > Viridiplantae > Streptophyta > Magnoliopsida > Asparagales > Amaryllidaceae > Allium > Allium sativum. The sequence goes on from CM060919.1 coordinate 296,203,934, forward strand.
TTTCTTTCTTTGTCAATCTGAAACCTAGATCAAAAAATTTTCCCCAAATTTTAAAAACCTACCACAAGTTTTCCTCTTTTCATCAGCGATTTCTTCTCTTCTTTGACCGCTCTTCCTGGTGGTTGCGGTACGTTGCTTCATCTATAGGCCCGACCCTTTGCCAAAGCGGGCGAAGCAGTCGCTTAAGGCCCCAAATACCCTAGGGCATCTCATCATTCTAGACTATATGCAGCCAAAAGAAAAAAATGTCGACTTGCAAATTACCTAATCACGAGCACTTTCGAAACGATTGCAGCTCCATTAAGGCGGTGGGTGAGAAGCGTTGTCCATCCCCATACGGTGGGTTCCACCTCTACTTCTGCTGTAGTTATTCAGGGTTTATCAACCCCTTTCCTCTCCAGAAGCAGTGCCAGATCTCTATTTGTAGGAAGTAGAGTTAATAATGCAAGCATTGGAACGAAAAAACTTATTGTGGTCGTAGCTACTGTTGTCAAGAAGTCATGGATCCCTACTGTTAAGGGTGGCGGTAACCTTGTTGACCTTGAATGGTTTGATGGATCATAAGCATGTTTCTTCTTTTGTTTCCTTTCCTATTTTTACATTTTCCAATTATTATTTTTAAACCACATCAAATCAAACTTCATTAGTAAACCATTTCTTAAATTTTAATGATGTATGTTTCTGCCTGTAAGAATCTATAAGTACTGAACAACTAGTAGGAGTGACAAAGTGTTATACATGCACTAGTATGTGTAAATTTGCATGTAATGTAAGATTTGACTACCAATTTAATGAATCTATACCAATTGCACAGGTTAATAACCTCTAATGCAACTCCAAGGAGAGTTCTTATTGGTATAGATTGATAAGGATGTGATCTGTACCAACACTTCATTGTACATATTCATATAATAGTTTAATAAACTGGTAATTCATGCATAATAATAATTGCAAACATCTTACTTCTTAACTTGGGCTCTGTCTGGTGATTCTTTGAGTCTCATATCTTTTACAATTAGCATAGAAAATGTGAATGTTATATATTTGATTTGTTTAACAGTTCAAAATTTTGTGTGATTTTTTAGGATTAGGTAAGCTTGTTTTCCACTTCCCCATGAACGACTCGATGGATCATAACCAATTGTTCCAACCATTTGGTGAAGTATTTACATAACAACTTTGGTATTAAAGTCAATTTTGGTTTCAACACTTGCAATTTCTTACTTCAACAAAAAGAAGTCTGCAGTAGATGCCAACACAGTTGTTCTTCATTTCCTTTGTTATTTTGCCTTTACTGCATTTATTTTTGTGTTTTAGTGTTCAATTCTTCAGTGCTCCCCTCCTCCACTTATGTTATTACTGCACAAATTTTAACAATACCTATCATGGTAAGACCATCAGAAAAGAATATGAGTGGAACCTCACAAAAGAACAAAGTTTAAGTAAAAGTAAAAACTCATAAAGGAATGAAAATGCAAAAAAATGCATAAAAGAATCAGTAAATTTCCAAACTGTTCATCTTCTGACTAGCATTACAGACTATTTAGAATTAAAACTCTAAATCATTAAAAAATATATATACATATGCATGTTTTCCATGATATTATATACGCATGCTCATTTATGCCTAAATCCGACCCCGAGTACTACATACATGTATATAAATTTACTATTATCTATTATAGCGTATACCGTTGTGATAGACATATAACGTTTATCATATATAATTTATTATATATGATAAAATGCTTGCCTTTCATCCTAACATTGACCAGGACTGTAAGTGAAATAGGTTTTTGAGCTTCAGGTGAGTGATTTTTTTTTTGAACTGTCTGTATTATCATTTCTCAAAGGGTGCTCTGGCGACCAACATCCAAAATATCCATCTTATGTACTTGTATCATATCATACTTCTCTTTAGAGCATGCTGAAATATGCAGAGAAAAAGATTTTGAATTCAAATTGCCATAATTTGAATGGCTTGCCTTAAAATATCAAACATGCAAAATTTTAGAATATAGTTTTTTTTGTAGCAACAAAAGATACCAAAAGAAGGAAAAACAAGAACAAAATCTTTTTGTTGAGGTTAGTAATCTACGCCCTATGTTCATTTAGTTGTTTTCTATTATTGGATTCCCTTTAGAATACCAAATTTACAACTAATTTATAGTTACAACCAATTCGATCTCAGTTTTGCTAAAGTTTTGTGTTGAAAATAAAGAAGATTCAACAGTCTACTTCTACCCGATGAAGGCTTGCTAATTACAAATGGGTTCCATATGAAATGTTTCCATATTAGTTTTTGAACGAATGAATATTATGGATTTAAAGTCTATTCACAGCTACCGGGTCAATTTGCATGTTATCCAAATTTTTTATCAACCTGCACATAGTGATTGGTAGTTAGTGATGGATCTACTGGTATTGATCGGTAATTCATTTCCAAAACTTGTTTTTTATTCATGGTAGCATATAGGTATATTGTAGGAACCAACATTTTGTTGATAGATTAATGCGTATCACCAATATTTATCTGACTGATCATTGTCTTTCTTGCATGAATGTTGCTTCTTATATTCCATACCATTTTCTTTTTGAACATGCAGGTTGCCAAGAGACTTTGGGTTTGATAATTCGAAACCTGAGACAAAAAATTACTACTTACTCCACCATGTATTAAAGTAGACACTATGATGCATAGATCCATCAACTATGTAAACATAACTTTTGTTTAGATTTTTGTTTATGTGACATTATTTTTTAGTTGTATGGGATAATGTTATGAATGTTGGGTGTTATGTTAATATTTTATCAATTATTATACCATTTTTTATTGTTATATAATGTTTTGTGACATTAATTTTTCTAGTTGATACATATGTATATATGTTTCATTGCACGATGAGTATTGAATGTTGAGTATTGTTGAAATAAATGTATTTGATGTCTAGATTGATGGTTAGAAATGCTGCAAAATGTTTGCTATATATTTCCGTCGGTAATCCGTCGCTATATAGCTAGGATTTACCGACGGATAACTGGAATGTAAAATGTTTGCTATATATTTCCAATGGTAATCCCTCGCTAAATAGTGTGTATTTAGCGGTGGAAAAATATTTATTTATTTTATTACATTATATATATCCGTCGGTAAAACGTCGGTGAAATATTTTAAAATAAAATGATAATATATCAGAAAACGACGGTGAATCGACGTTAAATTTCATTGCAAAATTGTGCCTAAAAGACCGATGTGTTTTTTTGTGATAGCCGTATTCTGCTGCAAATCCGTCGCTGACAGGCCTTTAGCAAGAGTTTTGTGACAGATTTTTCCACTGCAAAATCAGCGTTTTCTTGTAGTGTATGGAACCACCTTCCGAACAGTGTACCTCTAGAGAGCAATACGCTAGGGTTCAACAAGAACATCATGCAACCCAACCACACATGACTGACCACTCATTCAACTTGGGTTTACCGAATATAATATCACCAACGGTTGGCCTCAAACCACCGTTTTCCATAAGCACACAGAAGCGACAAAAGAAGGAACAAATGGAATTTCTCTAGATGGTGATAATACACCCTAATGGGAATGACCCACATAGCCATGCTTCCCGATTGATGAGGCTTGAGGTCACGATTACCATTTAGAACATCACATCAATCTTTGAATGCCACATTTTCTAATCCATCAAATCACTAATTGATTTACACAAATACTATGGGTGTTAAGCTAAAAGAAGTTTCCTTCTCCGCCACCAAACTGGGTATATTTGTAAAAATCAACTTACATGACTCTTAGAAAATACTTTGTCAGACATTCGTCCATACAAGTCATCCAGGAGACGAACTGAAGGCGCTCTCCTATCTCATTCTATATCGGAATCACCCCAAGGATCAGTAGCGGGAAGTCCTTGCAATCCGTAGATTTCAACCACGACAGAATCATAGTCTATCTCTGGGAGAGACCTAAAGATTATAAGTAGTTCTTCTATTTTATAAAGATCTACGGGTCTTCAAATGCTTCATCTCGATCATCATCTGATACCTTCCACATTTATGTATTTTCTGTTTTGGAATAATACTCGAATATAATTCGATCCAGGTCTTTCCATACCAACAATCGATAATAGGCCAGATTTGATAGTCAGTTATTTAACTATCAGGTGAACAACCATTCAACCATGAAAATAAAATGAATTACTTGGTTCAGTACATAGCATCACTTAGCCGCTTTAAGTAACCATTCGTTAATTAAAACTTCTAAATCATTCAGTATTTGGAACACAATCTTTCGCTTCTTATTTTAATATAAGAGTATTCTCAAAATCATTTTATTTTATATACTTAGAAAAATATCTTATAATACTTCACATTTTAGGTTCAAACAAATGTTACGTAAAACATCTTTACGACAAATCAAAATACTAGTACTAGAATTTGATTACTATATAAAATATAAATCTTTAAAAATTTAACTTTAACTATGTAACAACCCGGAAAATCAGAACCAATTTAAAATTTTTATTTTGGCAATTTTAATGGATTTTGAATATTTAAAATGAATTATTTTAAATAATAACGATTAGAAATTTATTTTGAATAGAATTAGAACGTATATATTTATTTGAATCGAAGTTAGAATATAAATATTTATTTTAATTATAAAAGGAATTGAAAATGGCGTGGTAGTTTGAAAATTCGATTTCAAATTTCAAATGAATGTACTTGATTCAAAATAAACCGGATTTTAGTGAAACCAAAAATATGTGAATCTGTTTGAAAATATCTTTCCAACAAATCTGAAAAATTGAAATTTCATAGTGGGAATAAAAGGTTATTCCCAGTTGAAAATTCAGAATAGTCGTTATGGAAATATAACCCTTAAAAATAGCCATTTTGCAAAATACCTCCGTTTTCGACGAAACCACTTCTGTTGGATCCGGAATGTCAAGTTATTACTGGATTCCAATTCTCATAATTTTTTGAATCAATATGTGAGCGTGGCAAAAGAAAACGTGTTTTGTCAGTTTTAGTCAATTTGGATCGACCAGAAAATGGCCATTTTTCAAACGGTCTTCAAATTTGACGAAATTAGTTTTTTAGGACCGTATCATCAATACAAAGGTAGAAATAATTTTTCTGGAGTTTTTAGAATTAATATGTGGCCCGATAAATAAAAAGGTGCATTGAAATCAATTTTGAACGTTATATTAATTTATACTTTAATTTTGATGAAAACTAATCGTAACAATCGAATCGGCTTACGATACATAACCCATTGTGTTCGGAATAGGGGTAATTAGCTAGGGGCGACAGTCTTTGGGTTTCGTTTGGAGTTTGAATGGAAAGTCAACTTTAATGGAGAATTAAATTAAATTATATATATTATTACACCCTCTCCTCCCTCTCGCTACTCGTAGTCCACGATTGAAAAAAAAAACCAACCCTAAACCCTCGTCGACTAGCCCTCCCCGCCACTGATGATAATCGCGTCACTCCCCACCAGCACATCCGCCGTCGAGCACCCTCTCCCCTTCCTCCTCTGGCGGTTACGCCCCCTTCTTCCCCCTTTTCTTCAATTTAAAACCCATCGATGGGAAACCAAAAAGGTCGCGCCTTCGACCAATGGAGCACCACCAGACCCCCCCTGCGCCGCTTCCAGCTCCTCCCTCGAGCCCCCTCCAACCACGTGAATGAAAAAAAGTAAAATTTTACTTTATTTTATTTAGTTTAGGTAATTTAAAAATCTGATTTTTAAGGCTAGAAAAATCTGATTTTTAAGTTCATGAAAACGAGATTTTTAAGATGGTAAAGGTTGATCTTTTATATGGTAAAGCTTTGATTTTTAATTATGAAAAGCTTTGATTTTTAATTTTGAAAAGATTATATTTTTAACACTGAAAAGATAATATTTTTTACATGGTAAAGAAGTGATTTTAGAAATATAAAGAAGTGATTTTAGAAATATAAAGAAGTGATTTTTGAAAATATAAAGAAGTGATTTTTTTTTAAAATATAAGGTAGAGGTTTTATAATGAAGAAGTGGAGATAAAAATACAATTTTTATATACATGAAAGCGAAATAAAAATATGATTTTTATGTATAGAGATTTGATATAAAAATATGATTTTTATTATGTGAAGAGCAACATAAATATATAATTTTAATATATGAAGTGCCATTATAAAAATGTGATTTTTAAAATAAACATCATATTAAAAATGCGATTTTTACTATGAACAGCGGGAAAATATTGCATTGGAATTGTGGGTAAATTCTGAACCGTTCAGAAATATACAATGGCGAATGGAAACCCGAGGTGAGAACTTCTCACTTAAATTTTATTCTCTAGTTAAAATATATACTAGGATGCAGATGGTGCTTAGCAGCACCCGACACCGTCATCCACAGACCATGGATGACTTGTTTGTTTGTTTGATTATGTTGTGAAAATTGTTTGTGATGTAAAATGGACTATATGATAATATTCATGACTTTAATAAAATATTTTATCATTAAAAATATAATTTTTAACGTGTTATGAATAGAATAAATATTCATTTACAAATCGGACAGTTTGTTTATCTACGCTTATTTATCTGATATTGATTGGGATGATATATTTTGCACATCGCCCAAGTGCACAAATAATATTCAGTATTTGTTGATTGAAACCCCACACGGGTATTGGGATGATATTTGACGTACACTAATCCCAATTGTTTAGTTGTATGTCGATCGATTAATTGACAGGCTGTTGTAGGCATTGAATATTTATATTTAATGCTTATGCGGTGTAGAATGCATTCTGGATGATGGTTGATTGTTTATCATTATCGTTATATACATGTGTCGCAGGAAATCCATATAAATAATATTGTATGGTAATTGACTGTGTCTGATTCCAATTCAAAACTGAGGAATATTTTAAAATAACGAATATTTTGAAATAATATTCAGTAATGGATCAAAATATGATTTTGATGTCTGATTTAGGATGGACACGAATATATTTAAATATAAAAGCTGTGTTGATTAGATTAACGCCATTTTGATGTGAACGATATTTATATCGATTTTATTCATTTTTATAATGAACATCGAAAAGGAAGTGATTTCAAAATCAAATGTTTTGAAAATATTATCATTTATATATTAATGATATGGAATATTAAATTTTGATTTGAAATTGAATATGAAGTTGAAATCATTTTGAAAACAAATTTAAAAACGATTTATAAAATACGTTTTAAATGGAAATCGATGAAATATATATAATATGGCCTGAATTGAACGCGCCGCGACAGTTCGCGAATTTCGACCATTGACTTCGAATGGAAATTACGGGAGATCCGACAGTTAGACTCTTCTAAAACCAGAACCGATGGGTTCGTATCGAAAAGAGCTTTCCAACGAATATTAGGGATTTGAAATCTAACGGTTGGATTTGGAATTATGTCCAAATCAAATTTGGAAAAGGTCGTTGTAAGTGCAGTTCGATGGCCGTTTATGGAAATCGATTGTACGGGCCTTGATAAAATTATTAAAAATACTAATAATTTGTGTAAAATCATAATAAATGATTTGGAAAGAATTGAGTTGAAAAATTCCATATCTGAAAAGATAAAAATATATTTTTATCGAAATGAACTAGTTATGAACTAGAATTTATAAATCCAATATTTTTAAATAAATAAATTGGATTTGAAATGGTTTTAAAAATAACCAGAATTTCCAATATATGAATTGGAATGGATTTGAATCAAAGTTATCTTCAGAATATTTCGATATTGGATTCCATGATTATACAGATATTGCGGAGGAATTTGGAAGATATATATATATATATATATATATATATATATATATCGTTATCCCCAATATGATATTTGTCGGTTTCAGAATTTGATATTGAATATAAGCCGATGTATTTTCTATTCAGAACCTTGTATTTAATATCAAATTGGATTTTGGGTTTGTTGTGAACGATGTCTTCATTAACACTGTTCTTGTAACGACCCGGGGAAAAACTCGACGCTCGAATTTTCGACAATAATATATAAACCCATATTACTTGCCAAAAACCCAAGTATCGAACCCCAGATTGTCAATAGAAAGAAGTCAGAGGATGAGAAAAGAAAGAAAGAATGTTAGAATAGAAGAAAGGAGAAGATCAACCCATTAGAATCTCACAGCGGAACGAATAAAATATAATATCAAATCTCTTTATACAAAAGAAATTGTATATACATACCAACCATCAAAGTACAACATATATCAGACATAGTGGAATAATAGCTTTATATACTAGCGGTGAAGCCGCCTGCTTCCGGCTCCTGAAACTCCAAGAAAACCTAACCTGGAAATATACTCGATCTTACCCGAGCACATTTGAAGCAAAGCATATACACCGGGTCAGTCTGGAATACTTTCAGTGATGAATTCACAGAACACACAACTTTTTTAATTTTGGAAATTCTTTTATGAAATCAAAGGATAATAGTAAGACCAGCCCACACATAAACATGAACGGTTTTTACCCTTGTATAACCCAAAATGTTTTTGAAATCATAACTTGCTCTGATATTATAATAATGTCTAAATACAAATAATTAACAATCTAGCGGAACGCTGGCATCTCATGCTCCACATATATATTATAGAATCAAAAAGCGCGGGCGCATATTGGATATTGGATTCCAGCCGTGACAAGGTATGGGTCCACCTTCCGAATGTGTATCTCTAGAGGCGAATACACCGAGTTTAACAAGAACGTCTTGCAACCTGGTCCACACATGACCGACCACTCATTTCTCTTGAGTGTATCGAATGTATATCACCGACGATTGGGATCAGCAACCGTATCCCAAAAAGGGACAGCATCGAATATAGATTAAAGAAGCAAATGGAATTTCTCTAGATAGGTGATTATACACCCTAATGGGAGCGACCCACATAGCCATGCTTCCTGCTCGATTTTTGTCATTTCTTGGTTGATGAGGCTTGAGGCTAGAATTTAACTTTAGAACATCTAGTCATCATTCACTTTGAATGCCACATCGTTAGATCCGCCAGATATCACTAATTAACATCCACAAAAATACTCTGCGGTCAACTAAGAGAAGGTGTATGGCCTTCTCCGCCATCAACATAAATATGTTTGAAGAAATCAACGTATGTGATCCATTTGGAAATACTCTGTTAGACACTCGTCTATACAAGTCATCCAGGAACAGGATGAACCGAAGGCATTCTCCTACTGCATCTCATATAGGAATCACCCCAAGGATCAATAGCGAGAAGACCTTGCAATCCGTAGATTCCAACCATGACAGAGTCACAGTTTATCTCTGCTTGCAAGGCAGCGAATCTTAGTGGTTCTTCTGTTTATGAACATCTACGGTCTTCAACGCTCCATCTCGATCTTCTTCTAATATCTTCACGTATTTGTTGGTCGGAATGGTTTTCAAATATAAATTCGATCCCGGTCTTTCCATACCAACAATCGTATTAGTCAGGTTTGATAGTCGGTGATTTAACTATATAATAACAAATGTGTGAATAAGACGAGTTGCTGATTCAGTACTTGGCACTGCTTGGCCTCCTAAAAATATATTTAACAAAATAGTTAATAAACTTCTAACCTTCCAATACATTGGAAACATTTCACTTAATTTCATTATATTATAACAAAACTATTTTAAATGTTTTAGAACCATGTATGTATATATATATATATTATTTCCTTCGTAAATATCGAGGTATTTCTTCAAAACCCTTATCTCATTTTCTTATATTCTGTCATCTCGATATATACATACATATATACATATACACTTTAATGGTAAAAATAAATTACCATTTCTAATATGGTTAAAGTAAATGTCAACTATATAATTTAAAACCAAAAATTTCACATTTATATTAAAACCACTATTGTAGTAACATTTATAATCAAAAATCTCGCACTTATGTTCATTACATCTCGTATGGAATACTATACTAATTTCAACACCTTTTATTTGTTTCAAACTAATACCATTCCTTGACAATAATGAAGCCGTTCAAGTTGGGGTATTTTATTTTACCTCTCAGACCTTGTTCGACAACGTTCTTATCTCAGAATGAAGACCAGTTTGTAACTTAAATCCTTATAAAAAAATCTTGTTTACCATCTCGATTTCAAATATGGTTTTATAAACCGTTTCTTACATTTGAACTCTTTGTTCGATAATCTCTTTACTTAATTCTTTTAATTAAGTGAATCTTCACTAAAACGTAACTTTGAACTTGGAACATTATTTCCCTTATGCCTTTGGGTTTTAAATGAAATCCTATGTCCAATAATCAATTCCCATTTATTCAGGCATTCTTAAAATAAAACTTTTACTTGGCTTCCATAACTAAATCTGCTTATTTCCTTCTTTACAATAAAACCCTTTTTACTTGGATTTTATTTCAAAAACTCATTTATCAAGATTTGATATCCAAGCTTTTGTATGTAATTTACTTTGTGTTTGAAATCCTTTCTTCAATTACCTTATTTTGCTTAATTCAGTCCTTTATTATTTTAGTCATCGTTCTAGTTTAATCCCTTTTTAAACCTTGTTTAAATTTCATTTAAATCACCTTTACTAACCCGTTTAATATTTTATAATACTTAGCTTAGATCTAATCCGAATCATATCCCTTACTAACCTCACAACTTTGCCTGGTTTAAAGACCCCTTTTTAATTACAATGGTTGATTTTGTCAATCGTACACTTCAGTTAGCAGTTAACTGATTTTCATTTGTCATTTCCCCTTTTAAATTAATTAAATAACTTAATTAATTTTAAAAAAATCACTATTTAATTGTTTTAAAAACAAATATTCTATTTTATGAACCCGTAGGTAATTTCTTTGGTTTTTCTTCTTTATAACTTGTTTACATCATACGATTTTGCTACTCAAACCATTTAAATAATTCTTTTATAAACATGATTAAAATATTTATTTATAAATTTCTAATTTAATTAATTATATAAAATAATTGAAAAGCTTCAGTTCAGTTATAAAATAATTTATAACTTTAAAACTGCGTCGATTCATCGAACAGTAAACGGACGTCTGAAACAACAGTTTAGGCCATTCACTGCCAATTACCCAATCAACACTGTCGGTTGATGTTAAACACAACGCAGGTGAATATTTATTCAATCATCACACTCAAACAAGTTCTACTAGCATATGGGGTTCAATCGGTTCAAATATCAACAATATAAAACAAACAAATAATATTTTAGGAATTCGGTCGGATCCCTCCAACCTGTTCTTCTCTGCATCATAGCTTGTTATACATTTCGTAATAATATATGAATTAAATTTCAACCATCTATAAATTTAAAACGATATAATATAAATAACAGCAACCAATTAAACAATAATCAACCAATATCAATCAATCAACCAATTTATATTTTTAAATGGTAAATTATATTTTAATATGAATTTACCACATTACAGGATTCCAGAAGGTGTGAGAATTAACTCACTATTTTAGTTTCCGATGAGGTTGCATTGTTTCATATAGTTTCAAACTGACGTTTAAAACTACATAAAATTCCACGGTCTCAGAATCACTCCATTCCAGTTCGTATGCGTTTGCACCGTCGATACGAACCCAACGGCTCTTGTTTCGCCCAATTCTGTATACGTACACAAAAGTTATTCGCATTACAGTGTTTGAATTAAATTGAATATATATATAACTAAAGTCATTACTTAATTCTAGTCCCTAGATTAACGTTAATTAATAATTTCGGTTAATCACCTTACTTGCCACGTCATTAGGACACATTGCCACCTAGTTCACACGTCCTTTCTCTCTTAACTCTTTCTTCTTCCAGATCCAAATAACCACCATGTTGAGAAAAGGAAAATCTAGCTTCTGAAAGAACTAAAATCAACTGTGGTTTCTCCATCACTGCTATCAGGTCATCAACGCTCCCCATCGCAAGCCTTTCGACACATGAACCCAACTGTCATCCTCAGGCCATCACACGCACCTTCCACCATTCTCGCAGGAAAAGAAATCACTGCCATTTCCTTTTTAACCCAAAACAAACCATGCGATACCCCTTCCATGCAAATTCTTGTTCGAATAAACCTTCCCAATACGTCCTCTTCAGGTCAGATCGTCACCACCACTCGACTGCCGCACCACCAACGCCGCCAGGTCTGACCCAGGCCGACCTCGACCATCTCACCCACTAGTCCATGACTTCCAGACTTCGCTACAGCTAACTGAACCATCCTCCAATCAAACCACGTGTTTCTTTCCCTTGCGTTTTGCATTAACCTTAATCTCCTCCTACTTTGCGTCAGCTAACAAGTATCTAGCAACCGCCTGAAACACCTCAGACCGCTGCTTCTTTATTTCAATTTTGAAGAGAAACTGAGTTCTGGCATGAGAAGGAATAAAGAGCTATTTTTGAAGAGGAGAAAGCAAGGTGCTGAAGAGAAATGAAAACGGAGGGGTATTTAAATGAAATGATGCTTCCCAGGTGAACTCTGCTCAAAAGAGGTGAATATATAGTGCGAAGAACCGTGGACGCCAAGGAACATACGTAATATAAAAATAAGATCGTACTAGGGGTGCACATGCTTCTCTGATTGTGTCGAAGAAGAAAAAGAAACCAACACATGTGCGAAGGTAGATTTTTTCCAGATTCTCACAAGAAATGGAAAGTTGCGCTACGTAGAGATATTTTTATTGATAGTGACAAATGATTTTTTTTTAAAGAACAAAAGCACCAGCTTGATTTTTATATTATGTCCTTTCAAGCCAAATTGTTTGATCCTGAGGAACCAAAGTAACATGCTATGCCGTCAGCACAAAGATTGCCAATCAAGATTTAGCTGTCCAAAAGATTCGCGCTGTGATTTTCCTTCCTTGCCAATATAATTTATTTTATTTATTTGATTTGATTGTATATGAAACGACCGAAGATATTTATTGGCGAAGACTAGCGATTTTTATAGCGGGTTGACGTTTGCGGTTCGTTCAAACATATACGAACCACGTTGAAGCAAAAATTAGAAATCTTACATTTAAAAATATTCAAAACATTTAAATATCCAAAGTCGACATTTAAACCAAATTTAAATTGCCTGATCACTTTAAACTGCAAATTCAACATTTTCCCTATATATTTCGAAAATAAAATATTATTATATTATTCAAAATAAATAAATATTCAAACTAAAATGGTTAAATTCCATTGTTTAAACTCAAATCAATATTTTAAATAAATAAAATATTTCAATAAAATGGCTGGAAAATACGGGACATTACATACCTTCCCCTTAAAATAATTTCGTCCTCGAAATTGCTAAGGTAGAAAGAACGCTACAACCCATTATCTTTATAGAAATAATAAATTTAAAATTCGATTTTAATTCCCAAAACAAATGTAATCGGTCGTAAATGCAAATTAATTCAAATAAAAGAATTTCCCAAAAATCTTCAAAAAATTTCTTACACCTTAAATTTTGTAATTTTTTTGGCAGTGTCTCCCCTGTACGGAGGACATTTGCAATATCGCAGGTTCAAGAAATAAATATACATCGACCAACAGGGTCGGAAAAATTAAAAATCCAAACTAAAAACCCAAATAAAACCAAAAATTTCATATTTGCGTAGGCGTACCTTTTTGCGAGCATTATTACGCGATAAGAGATATATTACTGCGAGCTTGCTTAATTGTAATGTAGCTTTATTGAAACTGGATCTGATTAGCTCTAGAATTTCTCTTGGATGAATTTTAAAGCTGAACTGGCACTTCTGCACTTGTTCTCAACTCAAATGAATTCATTAGTCCCCAGAACAATGTGAGTTATGTTCAAAAATATCCATATCATTCATATCAACCAATTATACACACAATTTAATCCATACGAGGTTATAACTACGTCTTTACTAATTCATTTATCTCTTTACTTATCCCTTCGGATTTATTAATTTTGGATTGATTTATCCAACTTATTTATTTCATATTGGTTTTCAAACAAATCGATTCCTGTTCAGGCTTATATCCATGAGATCGAGCAACCATCCAAACATATCACATAACCAATATTAAAAATCAATCGATTTTCCCATATCATAATAATTTGTAAAAATCCTTACTTTTATTATTTTATAAAATAAATTGGGCAAAACAAATTTCAAAAATAATTTTATATCAAATTTACAAATACGCGCTCTCGTATATATACACAAACTCAATCTAAGGATTTACTAACCCCATCTCTATCGAGTCACAACACAGAGCCAAGGTTATCACTAAACCAATAGCTCTGATACCACTGTAACGACCCGGGGGAAAACTCGATGCTCGAATTTTCGATAATAATATATAAACCCATATTACTTGCCAAAAACCCAAGTTTCAAACTCTAGATTGTCAATAGAAAGAAGTTAGAGGATGAGAAAAGAAAGAATATTAGAATATAAGAAAGGAGAAGATCTGTAACAACCCGAAAATCTGGGCCAGTTTAAAATTTTTATTTTGGCAATTTTAGCGAATTTTGAATAATTAAAATAGATAATTTTAAATAATATCGACGGGAAATTTATTTTGAATAGAATTCGAACGTATATATTATATACGTCGTCGTTAGAATATAAATATTTATATATAATTATAAATAGAATTGAAAATGGCGCGGTAGTTCGATAATTCGATTTCAAACTTCAATTGAATGTACCGGGTGCAAAACAATCCGGATTTTAGTGAAACCAAAAATATTAGGATCTAATTGATAATATCTTTCTATCGAATTCGAAAAATCAAGATTTCATAGCAGGGATCAAAAGATATGTCCAGTTGAAAATTCTGAATAGTCGCTATGGAATTCAGGCCCTTAAAAATGGACATTTTGCAAATGACCTCGGATTTCGACGAAACCACTTTTGTTGGGTCCGGGATGTCAAGTTATTGCTAGGTTTCAAATTTCGTAATTTTTCGAATCAATATGTGAGCGTGGCTGAGGAAAACGCGTTTGACCAGTTTCAGTTGATTTTAATCGACTGGAAATTGGCCATTTTTCAAACGGTCTCAGAATTTGACGAAACTAGTTTTGTTAGGACCGTATCGTCAATACGAAGCTAGAAAATATTTTTATGGGATTTATAGAGTTAGTATGTGACCCCGGTAATTTGAAATGTACGTTTAAAATTCAATATAGCGATTTAAATGTAAATTTAACGGAAACTGATTGTAACGATCAAATCAGCTTACGATACATATCCCATTGTGTTCGGAATGGGGGTAAAACGCTATGGACGACAGGCGGTAGGCCTCGTTTCGAGGACGTATGTAAAAGTCAACCCTTTTTACCAAAATTAAATAATTAATTAATAAAAAAATATATATTATTTTAATTTTCGTTTCCCCCTTTTTCTTCTTCATTGCCCCCCCCGATTCATTTACCAGAAACGAAAAAAAAAAAAAAGGAAAACCTAACCTAAATCAAATCGCCGCCGCTTCCTCCCTCCAGACATCGCCACCGCCTTACCTCGAAGCCGCCGCCTCGTCTCGAAGACGCCGACGAACCCTCGCGACGTCGAATCGAAGCAGCCCCCCCCAGTCGAAGCCTCGAAGCCGCCGCGACACCTCCGAACGCCACCAACGAGCCGCCGACGCCCTCTTCTTCCCTCCACTTCGAAATCTACGGTGAGCTTTTAGTTATTTTATTTTTGTTTTTATTTTTGTTTTGCAGTAAATTAAAAACTGATATTTAAAGATGAAAAAAAATTGATTTTTAGGATTTTTAAAAACTGATTTTTTTAAGGTTTTAAAAACTGTTTTTTTTAGAAATGAAAACTGATTTTTTTAGATTTAAAAACTGATTTTTTAAGAATTTAAAAACTGATTTTTAAAGATATAAAAACTGATTTTATTTTAAGGTTTAAAAAGGGTTTAAACTTTGAAATAGGAAAAAAAAGGGTTTAATCTTTTAATAGAAAAAGATTGTTTAGAAAACATATATGAAATGGTTTTGAAAACATATATGAAATTGTTTTGAAAATATATGTTGTTTTTAAAAATAAAAACAACTTTGTTTTTAAAAAGATATCAACTTTGTTTTTTTAAAAAAGATACGAACTTTAAAAATGAAAAGGCGAGTTCTTTAAAAATGAAAAGGCGAGTTCTTTGAAAGTGAAAAGGCGAAATCTTTATTTTAGAAAAGGCAAAATCTTTAGGTGGAAAATAGCGTGATAAAAATATAATTTTTATCTATATTACATAGTAGTAAAAATTCGATTTTTATATATTGAATAGCGAAGTAAAAATTCGATTTTTACATATGTAGTGACTACGGGCGACGAAGCTGACGAAGATTCGAAAAAGACGAAGATTTCTATCAATGAAGAGCCGTGGAGCTAGGATAGCTATCTGTGAGAATTTCTCACCTTTCAATTTAATTTTCTAGTTATATATATATACTTGGATGCAGACGGTGCTTAGTAGCACCCGACACAACCGTCCACAGACCATGGACTTGTTTGTTTGGTTGCATAGCTTAGTTATATGATTTGATTTGAAATTGAATTGTGTGGTGAAATTGAATGGTTTGATTGATGTGTGAATGGCGTGGGCCTTCACTAGACCGGGGATAAGGCTAGGCCTCGTCCCGTTTCTAGTATCGTGCCGTTATGCCGCCGAAATTTTCTAAAATATGTTAGAAAAATAAAAATATCATTTTATTTAAAGAATGAACTGAATAGAAATTCATATGTAGAATAAAATGTTTTGTCGTAAAAAAATAATATAATTTTTAACGTGAATGTGAATAAATAAATATTCATTTACAAACTAGACGGTTTGTTTATGTACACTTATTTAAAGGACATTGATTGGGTCGATAAAATTTTACACATCGCCCAACTGCACAAATAAAATCTGTGTTTGATTGTTTGAAACCCCACACGGGTGTTGGGATGAAATTTGAAGTTCACTCATCCTGATTGATTAAATATGTCGATCGATTGATTGACAGGCTGTTATAAGCGTTAGATATCTATATTTGATGCTTATACAGTGTAGTGCACTTTGGTTGATGGTTGATTATTTTTCAATGCTATTATGTACGTGTGATGTGTGAAAATCCATATGATTAACTTTATATGGTAATTGATTGGGCCTCATTCCAATTTGAAAAATAAAGAATAATATAAAATAAAGGTTCATGTGTTGACAGTTTCATCCATTGAGATTGGTCATGTGTTGAACGAAATATTTTAGTAATAAAATTTACACCTTTATTATTATAAAATAAAAGTTCATGTGTTGACAGTACTCATCCATTGAGATTGGTCATGTGTTGAACGAAATATTTTGATAATAACAACTATTTTGAAAAAGAAATATTTGAAATAGAATATTTGAAAATAGAAATTTATGAAGCCGTGTTGATTAGATTGATGCCATTTTGACGTAAACGATATTTATATCGATTTTATTCATTTCGAAATGAATTGAATTGAAAACGATTTCGAAATGAATTGAATTGAAAACGATTTCGAAATGAATTGAATTGAAAACGATTTCGAAATGAATTGAATTGAAAACGATTTCGAAATGAATTGAATTGAAAACGATTTCGAAATGAATTGAATTGAAAACGATTTCGAAATGAATTGAATTGAAAACGATTTCGAAATGAATTGAATTGAAAACGATTTCGAAATGACTGTACGGGCCTTGATAAAATTATTAAAAATAGTAATAATTTATGTAAAATCATAAGAAATGATTTGAGAAGAATTGGGATGAAAAACTCCATATTTGAAAAGATAAAAATAAATTTTTATCGAAATGAACTAGTTTTGAACTAGAATTATAATTCTATTTATTTTTAAATAAATTGAATTTGAAATGGTTTTGATAATAACCAGAATTTCCAATGATCGCATTGGAATGGATTTGAATCGAAATTGTCTTCGGAATATTTCAATGTTGGATTTCGTGATTATACAGATGTTGTTATGGAAATTTGAAAGATATAGATATATATATCGTTATTTCCAATACGATATCTGTTGGTCGTAGAATTTGATATTGAATATGAGCCGATATATTTTCTATTTAGAGCCTTGTATTTAATATCAAATGTGATTTGGGTTTGTCGTGAATGGTGTCTTCATTAACACTGTTCTTGAACCAAGTTGAGAAAGGATTAAATCTTTTTATTTAGATTTAATGAAGGGTACCAATTAAATAATGTTTAATTGGAATAGAATCGATATTGATTTTTGGGTTTATCGTGAACAGTGTTTTAAAATAACACTCGTTCTTTAACCCGATAATTAATGATTGTGACTTTGGGTTTATCGTGAACCGTGTTTTAAATGACACGGATTCTTTAACCCAGTTAACGATTAAAACTAAGTGGAGTTTTAATGAATCTTTAATTAGATTGAAATGGTCGAGAATGGAGTATCACCAGTTTTGCTCCAGGCGATAGTTAAATCTTTAATTAGATTTGAACGGGAAATGGTAATTGAATTTACCGATAACACCGTGGTGTTAGATATGAAGTATAACCAGTTTTACTTCATGGGATGAATAGGTTGGGATTGGGAAATTAAAACCAATGATTACTTCGGTAAGGTTCGTTAATCCCGACTAGTTGAATTGAAATTCAAAAGAAGATTAAAGAATAAATTCAAGGAATTTATCTTGGATAAAATTAATGGGAACCTTTCCCTATGAATGTGAAATTTAGAAACTAACTGTCGGTTAGCCAAGCAGAATGGTTTTCTGGATATTGATCTGATGTTGGTTTCGGCCTTCGGGGTTAATATTTGGGGAATTATTCCCTTGATTAATTTACGGTTAGTGACTAATGAATTGGAATGAGGCGTATGTTGTGTTTGTGTAACACTTATTTAAAATATACGCGAGTTATTCGGAAAGACCGGGTTTATCCCATTCTGAATAACTGATACGACGATAAGTCGAAGATGAAGACGGTGGTCGAAGACCGGAAGTCTTCACGTCGTTTGGGTGATTACTGATGATCTTGATTGGGCTGTACACCCAAGAAGATGGAAACAGTTGGTGATCGTCCAGACGTACTTGGAGATCGATGGATATGCGGGGTACTAGGTGCCTCCGGTTTCGTTCAGCCCCAGAACGGACTTGTAAATGGACTGTGTGTCTGACATTAGATTTTAGTCTGTGTGATTGATTTCTATTAAATATATATCTATTTGGCGGCGGAGAATTTATTCTCTTGCTTAACGCCCTTCTCTGAGACGTACGAGCTCAGGGGTTATATATTGATGGATATCAAACGCATGGAGTGAATTGCCTGTGTGGCATGCCTAAGTGGCAATTGATCAAGGCTTCTGTTGAAAAGCAAAGTCTTGTGGTGATGATCAAAGCACAGCCTGTGTGGCACAGCTTTGTGTAACGTGAATTCGCGAGCCTCGCACCCCGGTTGTGAACCAAAAACGGGAAACGGACCTCAGGGAGGGCATGTGTTTCTTTCTAGCTAGAAGTGGCGTCAGTGGTTTTACACGCCCTGACGAGTTTGACTTATGTGGTTGTTGCTGTTGCGAGGCGCCTCGGTTATATCGGTTTCGGCCGATGCATTCTGGTCGGCTGACGGACCAGACTTACACCCCATAGGGTGGGGAGACGTAGTGTTCAGGCATTTTAATCCACATCGGTGGACCGGCCCTGACGATCCAAGGGTCGATGCGCTCTGACCCTGAGGCTCGGGCTAGAGAGTCTCGAAGATGGTGAGGACGATCCCTGGCCTCGGTTCACAGACGGAAATCCAATTTCCAAATACGTGACTTTGCGGTTTTATTTGTAAACCTATATCTGGCAACATAGTGGCATGGGACGCTCATGCCGCCTATGATTGATACTTATGATTTGAAGTTGTTTTATACACTATACACTTATAATAGTATCAAATGATTTGTTTTCAACGTATCAAGCATTCTTGGCTATTATAAGGTAAAAACCCTATCCTCGGCTGCGTTGCATTGTGTGATGGGACCTGGGTCTTATAACAGCTTCATTTTTCTTTATTTAGCATTGCGCTGTTTGTTTTATGCACTGGTATTCTTGGGAGGAAACCCGTTCCGTGTTATACGGCGTGGTCCCTTGATTTACCTAATGATTTAAAATAAAGATTTACAACTGTTTTAGTTCTCACACCAGTCACATGACTGACCTGGAGTTTATTGTTTTAACCTAAACTCTGGGTGCCCTTATTTTGACACGGGCAGCTAGTAGTTTTGGTTTTGCAGATTTATATTCACAGGATCCTGGTTTACAGCTGGAACGATATCCGGAAAGCTTTGTATCCGTATATCTCTTCTAGTTGTGTATTGTATTATTTTCCGCTGCGATGTATTTAAATGTAATTTAAATCTCTAATATTTCTGTGTAATATTTTCTTGTTTATACTCTGTATATTCTTGTAATCTGATGCATTGTTGTAATATACAATGAAATGTTCTTCCGTATGCGTTCTGTTTTGTCCTGTTCTCAAACGATAGGGCGTTTCGAACGGTTTGGGTCGGTTTAGCGACTGGTTCGGACCGAGTGAAATTCCTTCTCGTCACAGTTGGTATCAGAGCTTTGGTTTACAAAGCCAGAGAATAAGACACATTAGAACCATACGAAAGAATTCATCAGATATTGGGTTAGTAATATCCAATGGGAATGACTCGTTAGAGATAGGATCAGTAGTATCCTAGAACGAATGTGAAGAGTATATTTTTGAAAATGAAAACAATTTTTGTTTTGAAAATTTAATTCAATTATTCGTATTTGATTATTTATTTATATTGAGTTGGACAGTCCAGTATATAAAGATTTTGCGTATACGTCTGATCCGCGTGTATTCAAAGTTTTAATATATTGGATAGATATAGCATCACACTCTAGTCACCCGGGGGTGATTCTGATGATTGATATATCATCATCAGAATTTATATTCGAGTGAGGAACGTGTAATATCTATATATTTCCATTAGACTGGTGTGAGAACCAAAATTAGATAGGGCTAATTGTTGTGATTTGGCATCAAAACATGATTTTTGTATATGTATCAAAATTATGAATTTGAAACTCTAATTCACTAATGGATTGATGTTTGTGTTGTTGGTTTAATTGTTTGCTAATTTTGAACCATTTAGCCTAATTGAATCAAATAATGAATTATATTGAAAATTGGTTGCATTTGCTTGCATATACATATATATCATTGAACAAGTCATAGAAGGAGGCTAGAGCAGAGAATAAAATTTGTTTGCCCGACAAATAGGTGCATGTTTACTACATAATTTACTGTTTTGTTTGGGTGATGATGATTTTATGAGCCTATTGGCTAGCCGCTTGGCTTTTTCGTTTTCTTTTTGAGATCTGAAGGACCGGGGAAGCTATTTGAAATTCCCCGATGCTCCCGGTGCAGGGGAGGTTATGGCGAAATTTTTCGAAAATTTAGGGTGTTAGCCAAATTTTTGAAATTTTGAAAATTCTCAGAAACTAAAGAGTTGGAGAATGGAAGCCAGATCGAGCGTAGAGTTGATTGATCAAACCACTTTCGACTTTGTTCCTTTTCGGGGACGAAAAGTTTTAAGTGGGGGAGATTGTAACAACCCGAAAATCTGGGCCAGTTTAAAATTTTTATTTTGGCAATTTTAGCGAATTTTGAATATTTAAAATAGATAATTTTAAATAATATCGACGGGAAATTTATTTTGAATAGAATTCGAACGTATATATTATATACGTCGTCGTTAGAATATAAATATTTATATATAATTATAAATAGAATTGAAAATGGCGCGGTAGTTCGATAATTCGATTTCAAACTTCAATTGAATGTACCGGGTGCAAAACAATCCGGATTTTAGTGAAACCAAAAACATTAGGATCTAATTGATAATATCTTTCTATCGAATTCGAAAAATCAAGATTTCATAGCAGGGATCAAAAGATATGTCCAGTTGAAAATTCTGAATAGTCGCTATGGAATTCAGGCCCTTAAAAATGGACATTTTGCAAATGACCTCGGATTTCGACGAAACCACTTTTGTTGGGTCCGGGATGTCAAGTTATTGCTAGGTTTCAAATTTCGTAATTTTTCGAATCAATATGTGAGCGTGGCTGAGGAAAACGCGTTTGACCAGTTTCAGTTGATTTTAATCGACTGGAAATTGGCCATTTTTCAAACGGTCTCAGAATTTGACGAAACTAGTTTTGTTAGGACCGTATCGTCAATACGAAGCTAGAAAATATTTTTATGGGATTTATAGAGTTAGTATGTGACCCCGGTAATTTGAAATGTACGTTTAAAATTCAATATAGCGATTTAAATGTAAATTTAACGGAAACTGGTTGTAACGATCAAATCAGCTTACGATACATATCCCATTGTGTTCGGAATGGGGGTAAAACGCTATGGACGACAGGCGGTAGGCCTCGTTTCGAGGACGTATGTAAAAGTCAACCCTTTTTACCAAAATTAAATAATTAATTAATAAAAAAATATATATTATTTTAATTTTCGTTTCCCCCTTTTTCTTCTTCATTGGCCCCCCGATTCATTTACCAGAAATGAAATTAAAAAAAAAAAAGGAAAACCTAACCTAAATCAAATCGCCGCCGCTTCCTCCCTCCAGACATCGCCACCGCCTTACCTCGAAGCCGCCGCCTCGTCTCGAAGATGCCGACGAACCCTCGCGACGTCGAATCGAAGCAGCCCCCCCCCCAGTCGAAGCCTCGAAGCCGCCGCGACACCTCCGAACGCCACCAACGAGCCGCCGACGCCCTCTTCTTCCCTCCACTTCGAAATCTACGGTGAGCTTTTAGTTATTTTATTTTTGTTTTTATTTTTGTTTTGCAGTAAATTAAAAACTGATTTTTAAAGATGAAAAAAAACTGATTTTTAGGATTTTTAAAAACTGATTTTTTTAAGGTCTTAAAAACTGTTTTTTTTAGAAATGAAAACTGATTTTTTTTAGATTTAAAAACTGACTTTTTAAGAATTTAAAAACTGATTTTTAAAGATATAAAAACTGATTTTATTTTAAGGTTTAAAAAGGGTTTAAACTTTGAAATAGGAAAAAAAAGGGTTTAATCTTTTAATAGAAAAAGATTGTTTAGAAAACATATATGAAATGGTTTTGAAAACATATATGAAATTGTTTTGAAAATATATGTTGTTTTTAAAAATAAAAACAACTTTGTTTTTAAAAAGATATCAACTTTGTTTTTTTAAAAAAGATATGAACTTTAAAAATGAAAAGGCGAGTTCTTTAAAAATGAAAAGGCGAGTTCTTTGAAAGTGAAAAGGCGAAATCTTTATTTTAGAAAAGGCAAAATCTTTAGGTGGAAAATAGCGTGATAAAAATATAATTTTTATCTATATAACATAGTAGTAAAAATTCGATTTTTATATATTGAATAGCGAAGTAAAAATTCGATTTTTACATATGTAGTGACTACGGGCGACGAAGCTGACGAAGATTCGAAAAAGACGAAGATTTCTATCAATGAAGAGCCGTGGAGCTAGGATAGCTATCTGTGAGAATTTCTCACCTTTCAATTTAATTTTCTAGTTATATATATATACTTGGATGCAGACGGTGCTTAGTAGCACCCGACACAACCGTCCACAGACCATGGACTTGTTTGTTTGGTTGCATAGCCTAGTTATATGATTTGATTTGAAATTGAATTGTGTGGTGAAATTGAATGGTTTGATTGATGTGTGAATGGCGTGGGCCTTCACTAGACCGGGGATAAGGCTAGGCCTCGTCCCGTTTCTAGTATCGTGCCGTTATGCCGCCGAAATTTTCTAAAATATGTTAGAAAAATAAAAATATCATTTTATTTAAAGAATGAACTGAATAGAAATTCATATGTAGAATAAAATGTTTTGTCGTAAAAAAATAATATAATTTTTAACGTGAATGTGAATAAATAAATATTCATTTACAAACTAGACGGTTTGTTTATGTACACTTATTTAAAGGACATTGATTGGGTCGATAAAATTTTACACATCGCCCAACTGCACAAATAAAATCTGTGTTTGATTGTTTGAAACCCCACACGGGTGTTGGGATGAAATTTGAAGTTCACTCATCCTGATTGATTAAATATGTCGATCGATTGATTGACAGGCTGTTATAAGCGTTAGATATCTATATTTGATGCTTATACAGTGTAGTGCACTTTGGTTAATGGTTGATTATTTTTCAATGCTATTATGTACGTGTGATGTGTGAAAATCCATATGATTAACTTTATATGGTAATTGATTGGGCCTCATTCCAATTTGAAAAATAAAGAATAATATAAAATAAAGGTTCATATGTTGACAGTTTCATCCATTGAGATTGGTCATGTGTTGAACGAAATATTTTAGTAATAAAATTTACACCTTTATTATTATAAAATAAAAGTTCATGTGTTGACAGTACTCATCCATTGAGATTGGTCATGTGTTGAACGAAATATTTGGATAATAACAACTATTTTGAAAAAGAAATATTTGAAATAGAATATTTGAAAATAGAAATTTATGAAGCCGTGTTGATTAGATTGACGCCATTTTGACGTAAACGATATTTATATCGATTTTATTCATTTCGAAATGAATTGAATTGAAAACGATTTCGAAATGAATTGAATTGAAAACGATTTCGAAATGAATTGAATTGAAAACGATTTCGAAATGAATTGAATTGAAAACGATTTCGAAATGAATTGAATTGAAAATGATTTCGAAATGAATTGAATTGAAAACGATTTCGAAATGAATTGAATTGAAAACGATTTCGAAATGAAATGAATTGAAAACGATTTCGAAATGAATTGAATTGAAAACGATTTCGAAATGAATTGAATATAAAACGATTTAGAAATGAATTGAATTGAATTGAATACGAATTCAAATTGAATTAAAAGCAAATTGAAGTGAATTCAAATTGAATTGAAATTTGAGTTGAATAGAAATGAATTTTAAAACGAATTTATAAAGAAGAGTTCAATTTTGATTTGAATTGAAAAGGAAGTTGAAATTGCTTTTGAAACGAATTTAAAACTATTTATATAATTCGTTTCAAATAGAAATCGACGAAATATATATTATATATATAATATAATGGCCTGAATAGAACGCGCCGCGCCGCGGCAGTTTGTGAATTTCGACCATATATATTTCAAACGGACATTACGGGAGATCCGACCGTCGGATTCTCCTAAAACCGGAACCGTTGGGTTCGTATCGAAAAGAGCTTTCTAACGAATATTAGAAATTAGAAATCTAACGGTTGGATTTGGAGTTACGTCCAAATCAAATTTGAAAAAGGTCGCTGTAAGTGCAGTTCGATGGCCATTGATGGAAATCGACTGTACGGGCCTTGATAAAATTATTAAAAATAGTAATAATTTATGTAAAATCATAAGAAATGATTTGAGAAGAATTGGGATGAAAAACTCCATATTTGAAAAGATAAAAATAGATTTTTATCGAAATGAACTAGTTTTGAACTAGAATTATAATTCTATTTATTTTTAAATAAATTGAATTTGAAATGGTTTTGATAATAACCAGAATTTCCAATGATCGCATTGGAATGGATTTGAATCGAAATTGTCTTCGGAATATTTCGATGTTGGATTTCGTGATTATACAGATGTTGTTATGGAAATTTGAAAGATATAGATATATATATCGTTATTTCCAATACGATATCTGTTGGTCGTAGAATTTGATATTGAATATGAGCCGATATATTTTCTATTCAGAGCCTTGTATTTAATATCAAATGTGATTTGGGTTTGTCGTGAATGGTGTCTTCATTAACACTGTTCTTGAACCCAGTTGAGAAAGGATTAAATCTTTTTATTTAGATTTAATGAAGGGTACCAATTAAATAATGTTTAATTGGAATAGAATCGATATTGATTTTTGGGTTTATCGTGAACAGTGTTTTAAAATAACACTCGTTCTTTAACCCGATAATTAATGATTGTGACTTTGGGTTTATCGTGAACCGTGTTTTAAATGACACGGATTCTTTAACCCAGTTAACGATTAAAACTAAGTGGAGTTTTAATGAATCTTTAATTAGATTGAAATGGTCGAGAATGGAGTATCACCAGTTTTTCTCCAGGCGATAGTTAAATCTTTAATTAGATTTGAACGGGAAATGGTAATTGAATTTACCGATAACACCGTGGTGTTAGATATGAAGTATAACCAGTTTTACTTCATGGGATGAATAGGTTGGAATTGGGAAATTAAAACCAATGATTACTTCGGTAAGGTTCGTTAATCCCGACTAGTTGAATTGAAATTCAAAAGAAGATTAAAGAATAAATTCAAGGAATTTATCTTGGATAAAATTAATGGGAACCTTTCCCTATGAATGTGAAATTTAGAAACTAACTGTCGGTTAGCCAAGAAGAATGGTTTTCTGGATATTGATCTGATGTTGGTTTCGGCCTTCGGGGTTAATATTTGGGGAATTATTCTCTTGATTAATTTACGGTTAGTGACTAATGAATTGGAATGAGGCGTATGTTGTGTTTGTGTAACACTTATTTAAAATATATGCGAGTTATTCGGAAAGACCGGGTTTATCCCATTCTGAATAACTGATACGACGATAAGTCGAAGATGAAGACGGTGGTCGAAGACCGGAAGTCTTCACGTCGTTTGGGTGATTACTGATGATCTTGATTGGGCTGTACACCCAAGAAGATGGAAACAGTTGGTGATCGTCCAGACGTACTTGGAGATCGATGGATATGCGGGGTACTAGGTGCCTCCGGTTTCGTTCAGCCCCAGAACGGACTTGTAAATGGACTGTGTGTCTGACATTGGATTTTAGTCTGTGTGATTGATTTCTATTAAATATATATCTGTTTGGCGGCGGAGAATTTATTCTCTTGCTTAACGCCCTTCTCTGAGACGTACGAGCTCAGGGGTTATATATTGATGGATATCAAACGCATGGAGTGAATTGCCTGTGTGGCATGCCTAAGTGGCAATTGATCAAGGCTTCTGTTGAAAAGCAAAGTCTTGTGGTGACGATCAAAGCATAGCCTGTGTGGCACAGCTTTGTGTAACGTGAATTCGCGAGCCTCGCACCCCGGTTGTGAACCAAAAACGGGAAACGGACCTCAGGGAGGGCATGCGTTTCTTTCTAGCTAGAAGTGGCGTCAGCGGTTTTACACGCCCTGACGAGTTTGACTTATGTGGTTGTTGCTGTTGCAAGGCGCCTCGGTTATATCGGTTTCGGCCGATGCATTCTGGTCGGCTGACGGACCAGACTTACACCCCATAGGGTGGGGAGACGTAGTGTTCAGGCATTTTAATCCACATCGGTGGACCGGCCCTGACGATCCAAGGGTCGATGCGCTCTGACCCTGAGGCTCGGGCTAGAGAGTCTCGATGACGGTGAGGACGATCCCTGGCCTCGGTTCACAGACGGAAATCCAATTTCCAAATACGTGACTTTGCGGTTTTATTTGTAAACCTATATCTGGCGACATAGTGGCATGGGACGCTCATGCCGCCTATGATTGATACTTATGATTTGAAGTTGTTTTATACACTATACACTTGTAATAGTATCAAATGATTTGTTTTCAACGTATCAAGCATTCTTGGCTATTATAAGGTAAAAACCCTATCCTCGGCTGCGTTGCATTGTGTGATGGGACCTGGGTCTTATAACAGCTTCATTTTTCTTTATTTAGCATTGCGCTGTTTGTTTTATGCACTGGTATTCTTGGGAGGAAAACCGTTCCGTGTTATACGGCGTGGTCCCTTGATTTACCTAATGATTTAAAATAAAGATTTACAACTGTTTTAGTTCTCACACCAGTCACATGACTGACCTGGAGTTTATTGTTTTAACCTAAACTCTGGGTGCCCTTATTTTGACACGGGCAGCTAGTAGTTTTGGTTTTGCAGATTTATATTCACAGGATCCTGGTTTACAGCTGGAATGATATCCGGAAAGCTTTGTATCCGTATATCTCTTCTAGTTGTGTATTGTATTATTTTCCGCTGCGATGTATTTAAATGTAATTTAAATCTCTGATATTTCTGTGTAATATTTTCTTGTTTATACTCTGTATATTCTTGTAATCTGATGCATTGTTGTAATATACAATGAAATGTTCTTCCGTATGCGTTCTGTTTTGTCCTGTTCTCAAACGATAGGGCGTTTCGAACGGTCTGGGTCGGTTTAGCGACTGGTTCGGACCGAGCGAAATTCCTTGCCGTCACAAGATCAACACATCATAATCTCACAGCGAAACGAATAAAATATAATATCAAATCTCTTTATACAAAAGAAATTGTATATACATACCAACCATCAGAGTACAACATATATCAGGCACATCGGAATAATAGCTTTATATACTAGCGGTGAAGCCGCCTGCTTCCGGCTCCTGAAACTCCAAGCAAACCTAACCTGGAAATATACTCGATCTGACCCGAGCACATTTGAAGCAAAACAAAATACACCGGGTCAGTCTGGAATACTTTCGGTGATAAATTCACAAAACACACAACTTGTTTAACTTTGGAAATTCTTTTATGAAATCAAAGAATAATAGTAAGACCAGCCCACACATAAACACAGACGGTTTTTGCCTCACTATAACCCGAAACGTTTTTGAAATCATAACTTGCTCTGATATTATAATAATGTCTAAATACAGATAATTAACAATCTAGCGGAACGCTTGCATCTCACGCTCCATATATATATTATACAACCAAAAAGCGCGGGCGCTTATTGGATATTGGATTCCAACCGTGGCAAGGTTTGGGTCCACCTTCCGAATGTGTATCTCTAGAGGCGAATACCCCGTGTTCAACAAGAACGTCTTGCAACCCGACCCACACATGACCGACCACTCATTTCTCTTGAGTGTATCGAATGTATATCACTGATGGTTGGGATCAACAACCGTCTCCCGAAAAAGGACAGCAACGAATATAGATTAAAGAAGCAAATGGAATTTCTCTAGATAGGTGATTATACACCCTAATGGGAGCGACCCACATAGCCATGCTACCTGCCCGATTTTTGTCATTTCCCAGTTGATGAGGCTTGAGGCTAGAATTTAACTTTAGAACATCTAGTCATCATTCACTTTGAATGCCACATCGTCAGATCCGCCAGATATCACTAATTGAATCGACAAAAATACTCTGCGGTCAGCGAAGAGAAGGTGTATGGCCCTCTTTGCCATCAACAGAAATACATTTGAAGAAATCAACGTACGTGATCCATTTGGAAATACTCTGTCAGACACTCGTCTATACAAGTCATCCAGGAACAGGATGAACCGAAGGCACTCTCCCACTGCATCTCATATAGGAATCACTCTAAGGATCAATAGCGAGAAGTCCTTGCAATCCGTAGATTCCAACCATGACAGAGTCACAGTTTATCTCTGCTTGCAAGGCAGAGAATCTTAGTGGTTCTTCCATTTATGAAGATCTACAGTCTTCAACGCTCCATCTCGATCTTCTTCTAATATCTTCACGTATTTGTTGGTCGGAATGGTTTTCAAATATAAATTCGATCCCGGTCTTTCCATACTAACAATCGTATTGGTCAGGTTTGATAGTCGGTGATTTAACTATCAAATAACAAATGTGTGAATAAAACGAGTTGCTAATTCAGTACTTGGCACTGCTTGGCCTCCTAAAATTATATTTAACAAAATAGTTAATAAACTTCTAACCTTCCAATACATTGGAAACATTTCACTTAATTTCATTATATTATAACAAAACTATTTTAAAGTTTTAGAACCATGTATATATATAGAGAGATTATTTCCTTCGTAAATATCAAGGTATTTCTTCAAAATCCTTATCTCATTTTCTTATATTCAATCATCTCGATATATATATATATACATATACACTTTAATGGTAAAAATAAATTACCAATTCTAATATGGTTAAAGTAAATATCAACCATATAATTTAAAACCAAAATTTTCATATTTATATTAAAACCACTACTGTAGTAACATTTATAATCAAAAATCTCGCACTTATGTTCATTACATCTCGTATGGAATACTATACTAATTTCAACACCCTTTATTCGTTTCAAACTAATACTATTCCTCGACAATAATGAAGCCATTCAAGTTGGGGTATTTTATTTTACCTCTCAGACCTTGATTGACAACGTTCTTATCTCAGAATGAATACCAGTTTGTAACTTAAATCCTTACAAAAAAAATCTTGTTTACCGTCTCAATTTCAAATATGGTTTTATAAACCGTTTCTTACATTTGAACTCTTTGTTCGATAATCTCTTTACTTAATTCTTTTAATTAAGTGAATCTTCACTAAAACATAACTTTGAATTTGGAACATTATTTCCCTTATGCCTTTGGGTTTTAAATGAAATCCTACGTCCAATAACCAATTCCTATTTATTCAGGCATTCTTAAAATAAAACTTTTACTTGGCTTCCATAACTTAATCTGCTTATTTCCTTCTTTAAAATAAAACCCTTTTTACTTGGATTTTATTTCAAAAATTCATTTGTCAATATTTGATACCCAAGCTCTTGTATGTAATTTACTTTGCGTTTGAAATCCTTGCTTCAATTACCTTATTTCGCTTAATTCAGTCCTTTAACATTTTAGTCATCGTTCTAGTTTAGTCCCTTTTTAAACCTTGTTTAAATTTCTTTCAAATCACCTTTACTAACCCATTTAATATTTTATGATACTTAGCTTAGATCTAATCCAAATCATATCCCTTACTAACCTCACAACCTTGCCTGGTTTAAAGACCCCTTTTTAATTACAACGGTTGATTTTGTCAATTGTACACATCAGTTAGCAGTTAACTGATTTTCATTTGTCATTCCCCTTTTAAATTAATTAAATAACTTAATTAATTTTAAAAAAATCACTATTTAATTGTTTTAAAAACAATTATTCTATTTTAACAACCCGTAGGTAATTTCTTTGGTTTTTCTGCTTTATAACTTGTTTACATCATACGATTTTGCTACTCAAACCATTTAAATAATTATTTTATAAACTTGATTAAAATATTTATTTATATATTTCTAATTTAATTAATTATTTAAAATAACTGAAAAGCTTCAGTTCAGTTATAAAATAATTTATAACTTTAAAACTGCGTCGATTCACCGAACGATAAACGGACGTCTGAAACAACAATAATCTAGGCCATTCATTGCCAATTTCTCAATCAACACTGTCGGTTGATGTTAAACACAACACAGGTGAATATTTATTCAATCATCACGCTCAAACAGGTTCTACCAGCATATGGGGTTCAATCAGTTCAAATATCAATAATATAAAACGAACAAATAATATTTGAGGAATCCGGTCGGATCCCTCCAAACTGTTCTTCCCTGCATCAAAGCTTGTTATACATTTCGAAATAATATATGAAATAAATATCAACCATCTATAAATTTAAAACGATATAACATAAGTAACAACAAACAATCAAACAATAATCATCCAATAGCAACCAATCAACCAATTTATATTTTTAAATGGTAAATCATATTTTAATATGAATTTACCACATTACAGGATTCCAGAAGGTGTGAGAATTAACTCACCATTTTAGTTTCCGATGAGGTTGTGTTGTTTCATATAGTTTCAAACTGACATTTAAAACTACATAAAATTCCACGGTCTCAGAATCACTCCATTCCGGTTCGTATGCGTCTGCACCGTCGATACGAACCCAACGGCTCTTGTTTCGCCCAATTATCTATACGTACACAAAAGTTATTTGCATTACAGTGTTTGATTTAAATTGAATATATATATATAACTAAAGTCATTACTTAATTCTAGTCCCTAGATTAACATTAATTAATAATTTCGGTTAATCACCTTACTTGCCATGACATTAGGACACGTTGCCACCTAGTTCACACGTCCTTTCTCTCTCAACTCTTTCTTCTTCTGGATCCAAATAACCACCATGTTGAGAAAAAGAAACTCTCTCTTCTGAAAGAACTAAAACCAACTGTGGTTTCTCCATCACTGCTATCAGGTCATCAACGCTCCCCTTCGCAACCCTTTCGACACATGAACCCAACTGTCATCCTCAGGCCATCACACACACCTTCAACCATTCTTGCGGGAAAAGAAATCACTTCCACTTCCTTTTTAATCCAAAACAAATCGTGCGATACCCCTTCCATGCAAATTCTTGTTTGAATAAACCTTCCCAATATGTCCTCCCTAGGTCAAATCGTCACCACCACTCGACTGCCGCGCCACCAGCGCCGCCAGGTCTGACCCAGGCCGACCCCGACCATCTCACCCACTGGTCCATGACTTCCAGACTTCGCTACAGCTAACTGAACCATTCTCCAATCAAACCATGCGTTTCTTTCCCTTTCTTTTTTTCCTTCACCTTAATCTCCTCCTACTTTGCGTCAGTTAACAAGTGTCCAGCAACCCCTAAAACACCTCAGACCACTGCTTCTTTATTTCAATTTTGAAGAGAAACTGAGTTCTGGCATGAGAAGGAATAAAAGCTATTTTTGTAGAGGAGAAAGCAAAGTGCTGAAGAGAAATGAAAACAGAGGGGTATTTAAATGAAACGATGCTACCCAGGTGAACTCTTCTCAAACGAGGTGAACATATAGTGCGAAGAACCGTGGACGCCAATTAACAAAGGTAATATAAAAATAAGATCGTACTACGGGTGCACATGCTTCTCTGATTGGGCTGAAGAAAAAAAAGAAACCAATGCATGTGCGAAGGTAGATTTTTTCCAGATTCTCACAAGAAATGGAAAGTTGCGCTACACTGAGATATTTTTATTGATAGTGACAAATGATTTTTTTTAAAGAACAAAAGCACCAGCTTGATTTTTATATTATGTCCTTTCAAGCTGAATTGCTTGATCCTGAGGAACAAAAGTAACATGCTATGCCGTCAGCACAAAGATTGCCAATCAAGATTTAGCTATCCAAAAGATTCGTGCTGTGATTTTCCTTCCTTGCCAATATAATTTATTTTATTTATTTGATTTGATTGTATATGAAACGACTGAAGATATTTATTGGCGAAGACTAGCGATTTTTATAGCGTATAACGGTTGATGTTTGCGGTTCGTTTGAACATATACGAACCCCGTTGAAGCGAAAATTAGAAATCGTTCATTTAAAAATATTCAAAACATTTACATACCCAAAATCGACATTTAAACCAAATTTAAATTGCCCGATCACTTTAAACTGCAAATTCAACATTTTCCCTATATATTTCAAAAATAAATTATTATTATATTATTCAAAATAAATAAATATTCAAATTAAAATGGTTAAATTCCATTGTTTAAACTCAAATCAATATTTTAAATAAATAAAATATTTCAGTAAAATGGCCTGAAAATACGGGACTTTATAGTTCTTAAACCCAATTGAGAAAAGATATAAATCTTTTTATTAAGATTTGATAAAGTTTACCAATTAATTAACATTTAATTATAATTAAATTGAAATTGGTTTCTGGGTTTATCATGAACGGTGTTTTAAGTAACATTTGTTCTTTAACCCAATCAACTATGGAATGAAATTTTGGGTTTGTCGTGAGTGGTATCTTTAATAATACTGTTCTTAAATCCAATGGAGCTAGGAAATTAGAAACTAACTGGAGATTAGCAAAGTTGAATATTTTCCTGCGTATTGATATGATGTTGGTTTCGGCCTTCGGGATTAATACTTGGGGAATTGTTCTCTTACTAATTTACGGTTAGAGACTGATGGGATGGGGTCTTCGGTAACATTGTTCTTAAACCCCGTGTGAAAAGAATAAATCCTTTAATTAAGATGTAGAGAAGAATTAACAATTAATTAACATTTAATTGGATTTGAAATGGAATGTGAATTGGGTTTATTCTGAACTGTGTTTCTAACAACATTCGTTCTTTTACCCGATTTACAGTGAAATGTAGTTTGGAATTTATAAATCTTTTGTTAAGATTTAAAGGTGATTTTCCAAAGTAAAGTTTTCCAATTTAACATATTTAATTGGAGTTTAATGGAATTCGATTGGATAATAATCGAAGTGAGTTTCTGTGGAGGAAGACTGTTAATATAAATGGAATTTAAAAGGCTTTGCCGTTATTCCATTTATATTATCGGTTGGATATGGAAGTTCATATCAATTTTATATA
Source organism: Allium sativum (assembly GCA_030737875.1). Taxonomy (NCBI): domain Eukaryota; kingdom Viridiplantae; phylum Streptophyta; class Magnoliopsida; order Asparagales; family Amaryllidaceae; genus Allium; species Allium sativum. The sequence goes on from CM060919.1 coordinate 296,238,204, forward strand.
TTGATCTGTATTCCGTGAAGATTCCATTGTTAATGGAATGTGATTTTGGGTTTATCGTGAGCTGTATTTTAAATGACATTAGTTCTTTAACGCAGTCAAAAATAAGATTAATTTCTTAACTTTGAAGATAATCATTAAGTAATGATTTTTGGAAATTAAAACTGAATTAGAGTTTTAATGGATCTTTAACTAGATTAAAAGGTGAATTTGATAACTAAAATTATCAAATTCGAGAAATGATCGAGAATGGAGTATCACTTGTTTTGCTCCAAGCAATAGTTAAATCTTTAATTAGATTTGAACGTGAAATGGTAATTAATTTTACCGATAACACCGTGGTGTTAGATATGAAGTATTACTAGTTTTACTTCATGGGATGAATAGGTTGGGATTGAGAAATTAAATAAATGATTACTTCGGTAAGGTGCGTTAATCCCGACTAGTTTGGATAAACCATAATTTGGTTTGAATTGATATACAAAGGAAGATTAAAGAATAAATTTTAAGAATTTATATTTGATAAAATTAATGGGAACCTTTCCCAAAGGATATGAATATTTAAATAAAAAAATATTCAAAATTGGAATGAGGTATATGTTGGTTTTTATAGCACTTGTTTATTATATACGTGAGTTATTCAGAAAGACCGGGTTTATCCCATTCTGAATAACTGATTCGACGATATGTCGACGATGAAGACGGTGGTTGAAAACCCGAGGTCTTCACATTGTTTGGAAGATTACTGATGTCTTCATTGGGCTGTACACCCAAGACAAGATAATAAGTGGTGATCGTCCAGTGGTACTTGGAGATCGACCAGATATGCGAGGACCTCTCTCCTATATTGGACATATGGGATGAGGATTAAGGTGCCTCTGGTTTCGTTCAGACCCAGAACGAACTTGTAAATAGATGTGCGTCTGACATCAGATTTCATTCTGTGTGATTGATAGACATCGGTTGCATAGCGTGAATTGCATGTGTGGCATGCTGAGATGCAAATGATCAAGGCTTCTGTTGAAAAGCAGAGTCTTGTGGTTGATGATCAAAGCACGACTTTAATAAGCATAGCTTTGTGTAGCATTAATTCGCGAGCCTCACATCCCGGTGTGAAACAGAAACGGGAGAGGACTTCGGGGAGGACATGTGTTTCCTTCTAGCTAGGAGTGGTGTCTGGGTTTTGCATGCCCAGATGTTTTATTTATGTGGATGATGGATAGCGAGGCGCCTCGGATATATAAGCACTGCTGGGTCGATGGATGATATGTTCTTTATACAGACCAATTTTACACCCCATAGGGCGGGGAAACGTAGTGTTCAAGCATTTTAATCCACATCTAGTGGACCGGTCCCGACGATCCAAAGGGTCGATGGGCTCTGACCTTGAGGCTCGGGCTAGAGAATCTCGAAGCGGTAAGGACGATCCCTTGCCTTGGTTCACAGATGGAAATCCAACTTCCAATACGTGATTTTGCGGTTTTGATTATAGAGCCTAGTATGGCGACATAGTGGGATGAGGCATTATGCCGTCTAAGATTGATACATTTATATTAGAAGTTGTTTTCATACACTTTACACTATAACTCAAAATGATTTGTTTTAAACGTACCAAGCATGTTTGGCTTTTATAAGGTAAAAATGTATCCTCCGGCTTGCGTTGCATTGTGTGATGGGACCTGGGTCTTATAATAGCTTCATTTTTCCAAAAAGCATCGTGCTGTTTATTTTGTGCACTAGTATTCCTTGGAGGAAACCCGTTCCGTGATATACAGCGTGGTCCCTTAATTTACCTTATTTTAAAGTAAAGTTTTAAATAACTGTTTTAGTTCTCACACCAGTCACATGACTGACCTAGAGTTTATTGTTTTAACCTAAACTCTGGGTGCCCCTATTTTCCACACGGCCAGCTAGTTGTTTTGGTTTTGCAGATTTATATTCACAGGATCCTGGTTTACAGCTGGAATGATAATCAGAAAGCTCTGTATCCATATATCTCTTTCAGTTGTGTTTTGTATTATTTTCCACCGCATTGTAATTTGTAAATCTCTGATATTTATCAAATGTTTATTATTTATACATGCTCTGTTTATTCTCGTACTCTGATGTAAATTGTTGTAATAAGCAATGAAATGTTCTTCTGTTTGTGTTCCGATTAGTCTTGTTCTCAAAGCAATCTGGGCCTTCCTGTACGGGGTAGTTCGGGTCATCTCATTTTGGTATCAGAGCTTTGGTTTACAGAGCTCGAGAATAAGGCACATTAGAACCAAACGAAAGAATTCATCGGAGATTGGATTAGGAATATCTAATAAGAATGACTCATTGGAGATGGGATTAGTAGCATCCTAGAATGAGTCCGAAGAGTGAAATTTTAAGATAAAAATGAAAACAAATTTTGTTTTGAAAATTCAATCTAATTATACGTATTTGAGTATATAATTTATTTTATTTTGGACAATCGAGTATATGAGATTTTGCATATACGCATCATGAATGTATATTCGAAGTTTTAATATACTGGATAGATACAGAATCACACTCTAGTCGCCCGGAATGATTCTGGTGATGGGTACCCATCATCAGTGTTATGTTCGAGTTTCGAAAGTGGGGTATCTATATATTTCCAATTGACTGGTATGAGAAACAAACTTAGATAGGGTCTATTGTCGTAAATTGGCATCAAAAACATGATTTTCTGTATATATGTCAAAATTATGAATTTGAAATGTTAATTCACTAATTGATTGATGGTTGTGTTGTATGATTATTTGTTATCTAATAAAACCATTATGTGAAAGAAAGGGACATATAACCCAATTGTATCAAATATTGAACTGAATTGGAATTTGTTTGAAATTGCATACATGTACATGCATATAGATTGAACAAGTCATATCGAGGAAGCTAGAGAAGAGGAATAAAATTGTTTGCCCAACAAATTGGTACATGTTTACTAATTTACTTAGTTTGGATGATTTTATGAGCCGATTGGCTAGCCGCTTGGATTTTTCTTTTTCGTTTTCTTTTTGAGATGAGAGGGCCTGTGTGGCAGTTTGGGAATTTTTTCGGTACTCCCTGTACAAAGGTGGTTATGGCGATTTTTTTTTGAAAATTTAGGGTATTAGCGAAATTTTTGAAAAAAATAAAAATTCTTAGAAACTGAAAAGTTGAAGAGTGAAAGATAGAATTAAAGTTGAGTTGATTAGCAAAACAACTTTCAGCTCCGTTCCTTTTCGGGGACGAAAAGATTTTAACTGGGGGAGATTGTTACAACCCGGAAAATCAGAACCAATTTAAAATATTTATTTTGGCAATTTTAATGGATTTTGAATATTTAAAATGAATTATATTAAATAATAACGACTAGAAATTTATTTTGAATAGAATTAGAACGTATATATTTATTTGAATCAAAGTTAGAATATAAATATTTATTTTAATTATAAAAGGAATTGAAAATGGCGCGATAGTTTGAAAATTCGATTTCAAATTTCAAATGAATGTACAGGATTGAATATAAACCGGATTTTAGTGAAACCAAAAATATGTGAATCTGTTCGAAAATATCTTTCCAACGAACTTGAAAAATTGAAATTTCATAGCGGGAATAAAAAGTTATGCCCAGTTGAAAATTCAGAATAATCGCTATGGAAATATAGCCCTTAAAATTAGCCGTTTTGCAAACGACCTCTATTTATGACAAAACCACTTTTGTTGGATTCGGATGTCAAGTTATTGCCGGATTCCAATTCTCATAATTTTTGGAATCAATATGTGAGCGTGGCAAAAGAAAACGTGTTTTGTCAGTTTCAGTCAATTTGGATCGACCAAAAATGGCCATTTTTGAAATGGTCTTCGAATTTGATGAAATTAGTTTTGTTAGGACCGTATTGTCAATATGAAGCTAGAAATAATTTTTCTGGAATATTCAAAATCAGTATGTGGCCCCGGTAAATTAAAATGTGCGTTGAAATCTATTTTGAACGTTATATTAATTTTGCTTTGATTTTGATGAAAACTAATCGTAATGGTCGAATTGGCTTACGATACATAACCCATTGTGTTCGGAATGAGGGTAATTAGCTAGGGGCGACAGTCGTTGGGTTTCGTTTGGAGTTTGAATGGAAAGTCAACTTTAATGGAGAATTAAATTAAATTAAATAATTAAATTATATATATTATTACACCCTCTCCTTCCTCTCTCTACTCTCAGTCCACGATCGAAAAAAAACCCCAACCCTAAACCCGCGTCGCCCAGCCCTCCCCGCCACTGATGATAGTCGCGCCACCCCCACTAGCACAGCCGTCGTCGAGCACCCTCTCCCCCTCCTCCTATGGCGGTTGCGCCCCTTCTTCTCCCTTTTTTTAATTTAAAATCCATCGACGGGAAACCATAAAGGCCGCGCCTTCGACCAGTGGAGCACCATCAGACCCACCCCCTCCCCCCGGTGCTTCTTCCAACTCCTCCCTCGAGCCCCCTCCAACCACATGAATGAAAAAAAGTAAGTTTTTACTTTATTTTATTTAGTTTAGGTAATTTAAAAATCTGATTTTTAAGGCTAGAAAAATCTGATTTTTAAGTTCATGAAAATGAAAATTTTAAGATGGTAAAGGTTTGATCTTTTATATGGTAAAGCTTTGACTTTTAATTATGAAAAGCTTCGATTTTTAATTTTGAAAAGATTATATTTTTAACATTGAAAAGATTATATTTTTAACATTGAAAAGATTATATTTTTAACATAGAAAAGATTATATTTTTAGAGATCTTGCCCCAAATCTCTGGATTGTAGGGGGGGATTTTAATGTCACTAGGTTTTTAGGAGAGAGATTTCCTAGAGAAGGAGATTTCTCTGGTATGGAAGAATTTAATGACTTTATCCTTAATAATAATTTGATTGAGATTCCTCTTAGTAACATATCATTCACTTGGTCTAGTGTTAGAGATAGTCCGTCTTATGCTTTATTAGATAGATTTTTTATTAGTACAGAGGTTGAGGATAAATTTCCAATTTGTAAAGTCAAGGGTTTACCGTTCTTGTTTTCAGATCATTGTCCTTTAATTCTGACGTGTGAATTGAATATTTTAATCACTAATAACTCAAATTTGAAAAGATGTGGTTATTGGATAACAGTTTTATTACGGTAGTCTCTATTAAATGGAATTCATTATTCTACTTCAATAATTTATATAAAGGAAATTCAGCAAAGATTTTTGTCGCTAAACTTGGTAAATTAAGATTTTTTCTTAAGAGGTGGAATAAATACATTTTTGGTAGTGTTCGCATTAAAAAAGATAAGATTTTATGTGAGATGTTAGAATTAGATAAAGTGGGCGAATCTAGAGTTCTCAATCTAGTTGAGAGAGATAGGCTAAGTAACCTTAGAAATGACTTAAAACTGATATTGGATAAGGAAGAAATAATGTGGAAGCAAAGATCTCGTGTTCAATGGATTAAGGAAGGAGATAATAACACGAAATTTTTTCATAGTATGGCTAATAAGAGGAGACGTGATAATTTGATTCATTCTATCTTTGTTAATAACGTGGAATTGACGGTTCAACGAGATTTAAATGAAGCCTTCACTAATTATTACAAACAAATTTTTGGGACTAGGATAAAGAGTAGAATTAACGTTAATTGGAAGGAAATTTATCCTAATGTTGTCAGGGAAGAGCTATCATATTTAGATGTTCCTTTTTCAGAGCAGGAGATCTGGAAGGCAATTCGTGACATGTCTAGTGACAAAGCTCCGGGGCCTGATGGTTTTTCTGTTCTGTTTTACAAACAATTTTGGGAAGTCTTGAAATCTGATATAGTGGATTTATTTAATGATTTTTATAGCGGGAATTTATGCTTAGGCAACTTTAATTTTGCTAATGTTATATTAATTAAAAAGAAAGAGGGGGCTAAATTTTTAAAGGATTTTCGACCTATATCATTGATTAATGTGTCTGTTAAGATAATTTCAAAAGTACTTGCAAATAGACTAAGTAGTAAGATGAATGTTCTTATAGATCAGTCACAAACTGCCTTTATTAAAGGCAGACAAATTGTAGATGGGGTAGCAGCAGTTCAAGAATACATTAATGTGTGTGTTAAGAATAATTTTTCATGTGCTATTCTAAAATTAGATTTCGAGAAAGCATTTGATTCAATTGATTGGGATTATATATGTGAAGTTTGTCTAGCTAGAGGTTTCAGTATTAGGTGGACTAACTGGATTATGCTTTTACTTAGGTCCGGTAGTTCTAATATTGTTGTAAATGGAGTTGTGGGAAAGAAGATCCAATCTAAGAGGGGTCTTAGGCAGGGGGATCCCCTGTCACCCTTGTTATTTAATTTAGCGGTAGATGTTTTTTCTAGAATCATTAAAAGGGCGGGGAGATTAGATGTTTTGGGTTATGTAGGTAATAATGAAATTAACAATGAATTATCTGTTCTTCAATTTGCGGATGATACTTTACTATTTTCTTCTCATCTACCAAAACACATTATTGCTCTTAAGTTTATACTTTACTGTTTTGAGATGTTATCAGGTCTTAGAATTAATTTTGACAAGAGCTCTGTTATGGTCATAAATGATTTTAATAATGTAGAAATTATGGTTGCTAATACCTTAAACTGTTCTATCATGAAATTTCCTTTTGATTATTTAGGTTTTAAGATTAGGTCATCAAAATTAAAAAGGAGGATTGGTTAGTTATAATTGATAAGATAAATAGTAGGCTATCTAGTTGGAACAATAGGTTCTTGTCTAGAGCAGGTAGATTAGTTTTGATTAATTCAGTTCTATCGGCTATCCCTACTTATTGGATGTCAATGCATAGATTTCCTCAATGGGTGATTGATAGAATTGATAGAATAAGACGTAATTATCTATGGGGTGGGGGTAGAGATTCTATTTGTAGGGGTTTTCAATGCTTAATAAATTGGGAGGTGTGTTGTAAAGCTAAGATAGATGGGGGTTTGGGGATAATTAACTTATCTAATTTTAATTCTGCTTTATTAGCCAAATGGTTGTGGAAATTTCGGTCTCCTGTATATACTGCAACTTGGAAAGATATTATATCTAAATTTTATTATCAAGGAGGAGAATTCATTGTTGGATCTAGGGGTAGCTGGTATCATAGATTATCTTTCTTTTGGCAGTCAGTATTAGAGTGTTTTGATTTTTTAATCTAGGTTATAAGGTTATTGTTCATTCTGGTAATACGACTTATTTTTGGCATGATAGGTGGATTTCTCGTGTACCTCTAAAAAATGAATTTCGAGAGCTCTATAATAATTGTAGTTTTAAGAATGCATTAATAAAAGATATTTTTAGAAGAGATTTAAATCCCCCATGGTTGATTTCTTTTGAAAATATACTAGAAGGAGAAATGTTAAGACAATTAGCTCTACTTTATGCGAAGTTATCTTTATATCGCATTGACGAGAGTAAGGACTTTATTAGTTGGGATATGGACACTAGTCAAGTGTATTCAGTGAATTCCATGTATAATTTCATAAACTTTTTCGGTATCTCACTCCGACCTTTTAAATATATATGGAAAGCTAATTCTCCTCCTAAAGCTAAGTTTCTAATGTGGCTAATTAAACATAAGAAACTTAATACCTTGGAACTACTTAAGAGGAAGAATATCTTTTTTGATGCCAAGTGTTATTTTTGTAACAATATGAACGAAGATGTGGATCATTTATTTTTCACTTGCAGTTTCACTAGTTATATACTTAGTATGGTATTAAGGTTATTTGTTTTTGATTATCATTCTTCATTCAATTGTTGTGCAAATTACTGGGAATCTTATAGCTTTGCTTTTAATGCTAGCAAAAGATACATTCTAGATTCTCTAGTCACTATTGTATGTTGGTTCATTTGGTCTGAGAGAAATCAGAGATCATTTCATTCTACTTCAATTTCTATAGATAATTTAATCATTAAAATAGTTCATTATTGTCTGTCTTGGATGTCTAATTCACATTATAAACTTTTTGGGAAATGGGGTTTTGAGAATTTATTGCTTAAGGTTAGACTGAACTTGTATCTATTTACTAGAATTAACAGTTTTTTCCGTAATAGATATCGCATTAATGTTTGATCTCATTTATTAGTTTTTTTTTCATTGTTCTTTCCTGTTTTTTCTTCTCTACACATGTATGCATGGAAAATAAATTTGTATGAATGTATATATTTAAATATATATGATTGCAAAATATATATAGATATATATATTTAGACTCATTTATTTCCATGGATATATGTGTAACACTTTACTAACAGTGTGTTGAGTTTTTTGCAGTTTTAGGTGGTTGATTTAGAAGAGGGGTGTAGTGGTTAGCTGGATGGAGTGGTAGCAGTTGAGTGCATACTGAGGATTATTGATTGGATTGATGATTTGTTTTTTATATTTGAGAGTTTATTTGTGTTGTATTCCGTTACTTTTGCTATTATATAGAGTGTATGAGTTATTGTATTGGAGTAGATATATTTCAATATCGGGTGGTGGCCTTGCCGGAATTCGATATTGGAATAGATGGGCGGTGGTTTATCCGGAGCTCATCTATCTATGACCTTTACATTGCTAGAACATTTTTAGGTTCTATTGTTGTATTCTTATGCTCTATAGTCAGACTCTGTACCTTTGTTTTATATATATATATATATATATATATATATATATGTGCTCTCTTCTTTTCAGAAGATCACACATTTTTGTTTTCAAAAAAAAAAACATGGTAAAGAAGTGATTTTAGAAATATAAAGAAGTGATTTTCAAAAATATAAAGAAGTGATTTTTAAAAATAATATAAGATAGAGGTTTTATAATGAAGAAGTAGATATAAAAATACGATTTTAATATACATGAAAGCAAAATAAAAATACGATTTTTATATATAGAGATTTGATATAAAAATATGATTTTTATTATGTGAAGAGCAACATAAATATATGATTTTTATATATGAAGTGCCATTATAAAAATGTGATTTTTAAAATAAACATCATATTAAAAATGCGATTTTTAGTATGAACAGCGGGAAAAGATTGCATTGGAATTTTGGGCAAATTCTGAACCGTTCAGAAATATAGAATGGTGGAGTGGAAACCTGAGGTGAGAACTTCTCACTTAAATTTTATTCTCTTGTTAAAATATATACTAGGATGCAGATAGTGCTTAGCAGCACCTGACAACGTCATCCACGGACCGTGGACGATTTGTCTGTTTGATTATGTTGTGAAAATTGTTTGTGATGTAAAATGGACTGTATGATAATATTCATGAGCTAAATAAAATATTTTATTGTTAAAAATATTTTTTTTAATATGAATAGAATAAATATTCATTTACAAACCGGACGGTTTGTTTGATATTGATTGGGACGATATATTTTACACATCGCCCAACTGCACAAATAATATTCAGTGTTTGTTGATTGAAACCCCACACGGGTATTGGGATAATATTTGATGTACACTAATTCCAATTGTTAAGTTGTATGTCGATCGATTAAATGACAAGCTGTTATAAGCGTTGAATATTTATATTTAATGCTTATGCAGTGTAGAATGCACTCTGGATGATGGTTGATTTTTTATCATTGTCGTGATATACATGTGTCACATGAAATCCATATAAATAATATTATATGGTAATTGACAGTGTCTGATTCCAATTCAAAACTGGGGAATATTTTAAAATAACGAATATTTTAAAATAACGAATATTTTGAAATAATGTTCAATAATGGATCAAAATATCATTTTGATGTCCGATTTGGGATGAACACGAATACATTTAAATATGTAAAGCCGTGTTGATTGGATTAACGTCATTTTGACGTGAACGATATTTATATCAATTTTATTCATTCTTATAATGAATATCGAAAGGGAAGTGATTTCAAAATCTAATGTTTTGAAAATATTATCATTTATATATTAATGATATGGAATATTCAATTTTGATTTGAAATTGAATATGAATTTGAAATCGTTTTGAAAACGAATTTAAAACGATTTATAAAATACGTTTTAAATGGAAATCGACGAAATATATGTAATATATATTATATATATAATGACCTCAATAGAACGCGCCGCGCCGCGGCAGTTCGCGAATTTCGACCATTGACTTCGAACTGACATTACGGGAGATCCGACCGTCCGATACTCCTAAAACTGGAACCACTGTGTTCATATCGAAAAGTGCTTTCCAACGAATATTAGAGATTTGAAATCTAACAGTTGGATTTGGAATTATGTCCAAATCAAATTTGGAAAAGGTCGTTGTAAGTGCAGTTCGATGGCCTTTTATGGAAATCGACTGTACGGGCCTTGGTAAAATTATTTAAAATATCGATAATTTGTGTAAAATCATAATAAATGATTTGGAAAGAATTGGGATGAAAAATTCCATATTTGAAAAGATAAAAATATAATTTTATTAAAATGAACTAGTTATGAACTAGAATTTATAAATCCAATATTTTTAAATAAATAAATTGGATTTGAAATGGTTTTAAAAATAACCAGAATTTCCAATATATGAATTGGAATGAATTTGAATCAAAGATATCTTCGAAATATTTCGATATTGGATTCCGTGATTATACGAATCTTGTGGAGGAATTTGGAAGATATATATACCATTATTCCCAATACGATATTTGTCGGTTTCAGAATTTGATATTGAATATAAGCCAGTATATTTTCTATTCAGAGCCTTGTATTTAATATCAAATTGGATTTTTGGTTTGTTGTGAACGATGTCTTCATTAACACAGTTCTTAAACCCAATTGAGAAAAGATATAAATCTTTTTATTATGATTTAATACAGTTTACCAATTAATTAACATTTAATTAGAATTAAAGTGAAATTGATTTTTGGGTTTATCGTGAATGGTGTTTTAAGTAACATTTGTTCTTTAACCCAATTAACAATGGAATCAAATTTTGGGTTTGTCGTGAATGGTATCTTTAATAATACTGTTTTTAAACCCAATGGAGCTAGGAAATTAGAAACTAATTGGAGATTAGTTAAGTTGAATGGTTTCCTAGGTATTGATCTGATGTTGGTTTCGGCCTTCGGGATTAATACTTAGGGAATTGTTCTCTTACTAATTTACGGTTAGAGACTGGTGGGATGGGGTCTTCAGTAACACTGTTCTTAAACCCTATGTGAAAAGAATAAATCTTTTAATTAAGATGTAGAGAAGAATTACCAATTGATTAACATTTAACTGGATTTGAAATGGAATGTGAATTGGGTTTTTTGTGAACTATGTTTTTAACGACATTCGCTCTTTAACCCGATTTACAGTGAAATGTAGTTTGGAATTTATAAATCTTTTGTTAAGATTTAAAGGAGATTTTCCAAAGTAAAGTTTTCCAATTTAATATATTAAATTGGAGTTGAATGGAATTCGATTTGATAATAATTGAAGTGAGTTTCTGTGAAGGAAGACTGTTAATATATATGGAATTTAAAAGGCTTTGCCATTATTCCATTTATATTATCGGTTGGATATGGAAGTTCATATCAATTATATATATTGATCTATATTCCGTGAAGATTCCATTGCTAATGGAATGTGAATTTGTGTTTATCATGAGATGTGTTTTAAATGACATTAGTTCTTTAACCCAGTTAAAGATAAGATTAATTTGCCTTGCCAAAAAAAAGATAAGATTAATTTCTTAACTTTGAAGATAACCATTAAATAATTATTTTTGGAAATTAAAATTGAATTAGAGTTTTAATAATCTTTAAATAGATTGAAAGGTGAATTTGATAACTAAAATTATCAAATTCGAGAAATGATCGAGAATGGAGTATCACCAGTTTTGCTCCAAGCGATAGTTTAATCTTTAATTAGATTTGAACGTGAAATGGTAATTAATTTTATCGATAACATCGTGGTGTTAGATATGAAGTATTACCAGTTTTACTTCATAGGATGAATAGGTTGGGATTGAGAAATTAAATAAATGATTACTTCAGTAAGGTGCGTTAATCCCGGCTAGTTTGGATAAACCATAATTTGGTTTGAATTGATATCCAAAAGGAAGATTAAAGAATAAATTTAAAGAATTTATCTTTGATAAAATTAAAGGGAACCTTTCCCAAAGGATATGAATATTTAAATAAAAGAATATTCAGAATTGGAATAAGGCATATTTTGTGTTTTTATAGAACTTGTTTATTATATACGTAAGTTATTCAGAAAGACCGGGTTTATCCCATTCTGAATAACTGATTCGACGATATATCGACGATGAAGACGGTGGTTGAAGACCGAAGGTCTTCACATCATTTGGAATATTACTGATGTCTTGATTGGGCTGTACACCCAAAACAAGGTAGTAAGTGGTGATCGTCCAGATGTACTTAGAGATCGACCGGATATGCGAGGACCTCTCTCCTATATTGGATATATGGGACGAGGAATAAGGTGCCTCCGGTTTCGTTCACACCCAGAATGAACTTGTAAATGGATGTGTGTTTAACATCGGATTTCATTTTGTGTGATTGATAGGCATCAGTTGCATAGCGTGAATTGCCTGTATGGCATGCTGAAATGCAAATGATCAAGGCTTCTGTTGAAAAGCAGAGTCTTGTGGTTGATGATGAAATCACGACTTTAATACAGCATAGCTTTGTGTAGCATTAATTCGCGAGCCTCATTCCCCGGTGTGAACCAGAAACGGGAGAGGACCTCAGGGAGGACATGCATTTCCTTCTAGTAGGATTGGTGTCTGGGTTTTGCACGCCCAGATGTTTTACTTATGTGGATGATGGATAGCGAGGTGCCTCAGATATATCGGCACTGCGGGGGTGATGGATGATATGCTCTTTATACAGACCAATTTTACGCCCCATAGGGCGGGGAAACGTAGTGTTTAGGCATTTTAATCAACAACGAGTGGACCGGCCCTGACGATCCAAGGGTCAATGTGCTCTGACCCTGAGGCTCGGGCTAGAGAGTCTCGAAGCGGTAAGGACGATCCCTTGCCTTGGTTCACAGATGGAAATCCAACTTCCAATACGTGATTATGCGGTTTTGAATGTAAAGCCTAGTATGGTGACATAGTGGGACGGGGCACTATGCCATCTATGATTGGTACATTTATATTCGAAGTTGTTTTCGTACACTTTACACTATATTAGTATCAAAATGATTTGTTTTAAACGTACCAAGCATATTTGGATATTATAAGGTAAAACTCTATCCTTCGACTTGCATTGCATTGTGTGATGGGACCTGAGTCTTATAATAGCTTCAATTTTCAAAAAGCATCGCGCTGTTTATTTTGTGCACTAGTATTCCTTGGAGGAAACCCGTTCCGTGATATACAACGTGGTCCCTTAATTTACTTTATTTTAAAGTAAAGTTTTAAATAACTGTTTTAGTTCTCACACCAGTCACATGACTGACCTAGAGTTTATTGTTTTAACCTAAACTCTGGGTGCCCCTATTTTCCACACGGGCAGGTAGTAGTTTTGGTTTTGCAGATTTATATCACCAGGATCCTGGTTTACAGCCGGAATGATATTCGGAAAGCTCTGTATCCATATATCTCTTTCAGTTTGTTTTGTATTATTTTCCGTTGTATTGTAATTTGTAAATCTTTGATATTTATCAAATGTTTATTATTTGTACATGCTCTGTATATACTCATACTCTGATGTAAATTGTTGTAATAAGCAATGAAATGTTATTCTTTTTGTGTTCCGATTAGTCTTGTTCTCAAAGCAATCCGGACCTTCTTGTACGGGGAAGTTCGGGTCGTCTCAAACTATTTATCAATTAACAATGAAGCCAAACTAGTTGGAGGTATAGTTGGTTCTCAGACTTTGAATGAAAAACATTTTAACTTCAAAACAGATAGAAGTTTCCATTCTCAAATGTCACATTAAATATGAGATATCCATCTAAATTTCATAACCATATAAAGTATTTCATTTATAAATATCATTTGCAAAACATTTGCAACAACCATTATTCATTGCCTAAAACTGGGAATAAAGTCCATTTTTATAAATATGTTTATTAAACAAATCAGATCAACTTAATATTCATAAAACAGGGTTATGAATTTTTTTCCAATATCATTACCCCTTTCTTAGCATATTCATTTGTATTTAATTTTCCATCATTTAAAATTCTATTTAACAATCTCTTTTATTATAAGAAATCCAATTTATAACCCTTTCAATATAATTCAACTTATATATGTATATCTCCAATTATAACTGTTATTTTATACATCACATTTACAAATACTTTTCAATTTATATTTCGATATCTTGAAATCTTAAAGCTACCTTTTATAATAATTTCACGTCCTTTACGCGATCGATATATCACTTCAATTTATTAAAATGACAAGTTCTGAAACATTTAACAATAACTTAATAATATTTTGGAAATTAACTTTAGCTATATCTAACGACCATGAAAACATAATTTAAATCTTAGAATTTATTTTTGAAACAGAATTGTAACTTACCGCTTAAGAGAACAAATTATTATTTATATACTTTAAACGACGAGTTCAAATTATATATAAAATCTTAAAATGTCTCAGAATCAATTGAAAATCGATTCCAACAATTTCTTATTATAACGACGGTACTAAAGAGCCAAACGACAGCTAAAGTACCAAATAGTGAAATATGGATTTGTGTCATCCAATTTCACACCCGACCAAATACATTCATCACAGATGGCAAACATTTTCAATATTAGTGAGGAATCCTATTGGATCCCTCCAACCTATCTTTTTCCCTGCATCACAAACACGTTACCTCAAAATAAAATCATTTAATTCAATACACAGATATAATTTTCAACAATCAACCAATAACAACAATTCAAGCATCTATTTTTAATTTAGTACGTTTATAGCTATAAATGTGATCAACAATGTAAGTTACCTCATTTGGTAATAATCGTTGAAATAACGATTTAATTTCGATTAAATTAAACGAGTGTTTAATTTAACCAATTCATCCAATATATATAAATATTTTCAACACACTTCAAATAATCATCAAACATAACACACAAATTAAATTCCCAGCTTGTATGAAATATAATGGGTCAAACTTAGTGAGTTGTAGTCACATGATTCCATTCGTTGCTATAATGATTCATTTCAGTTAAATTAAACAAGTGTTTAATTCAACTAAATATTCCAACTAATTCCAACTTTGTCCAAACTAGCTCCAGAACGTAGTGTTCGTCAATAAGAACCCGGCGTTGCTTGTTTCGTTGGATTCCGACCTAGTAATAAAAAGTTATTAACGTTAAGCATACACTATTTTAATTAAAATAGTTATCTCCTTAATCATAAATAATTTATACCAATTACTTTGGTTAAAAATAAATAGTCCCAATTCCTCTCCCTTTCGTTCAGCACGCTGCTTCATTCAAGACATGAGTTCATTACATCGCCTTCATCAACAAACTAATGTGCCGCCATCCTATCCACCGGGGTACTATCAGACATCACCAGAAGGGCCTCACCGCCCTTGACATTCACCCCAAATCTCGTCACACTCAGCGTCTCCATTCACCTACAGCACACCCAAGACCACCATGGCTTCTTGATTTGGTCCCGGCCACCACAACACCTAGAACGTGATCACAAACATTCACCTAAAAGCCCTCATCGAGCTTGACACTTTTGTTGCTGAAGGATTTTTGAATAGAGGAACGAATTAATAAATTTTATAGGTAGAAATTTAGAGATTCTCATCCATTCAAAATGAAAGTGGAGGCGTTATGCTTGTTGACCGTGGAATAGAAGGTTGACCGCAAATTAGGGCTAATGGTTTGTATAAATAGACGAAACGAACAAAGCTTCTTCAATACGATTTCTTTAGGAGATTTTCCAGACTCATTTTTAATGGAAAAAATGACATCCTATCTAATTACCCTTATTTCAGACTCAATGGAATATGTTTCTTTGGCCAAATCGGAAGTATGTACGAAATATCGCCAAAATTCGAATTATTTGAATTAAAATGACTAAATAAAATTCTAAGTGTTAACCATTCGATTGATCAAATGGTAAATCCGATTGGTACAAAAATCGAAATCCTATAATAACTTACTAATATGGATCCAATGGCACATATTTCTTCACACTATGAGATTGTTCCCCCGAAATGATATTTTATACGTAAAACGACGCTATCTTAGTCACCAAATTACCTGTTCTCCAGAAATAGCTAACTAAATATATATCCTGACTCTAATGTCAATACAAATTCAACAAAACTGATTTTGCGTGTTAATATGATTGTTAGCTCAAGTTACAAATTAATTTCTTCATAATCAAATTAAATTTATTTAATCGTTATTCAAAACATCTATGTGTTTATAATTACCGCGGTTACATACGATATTGGATCGCCACAAAATTTATTTTCATACAATAATTTAACAATACAAATCCAGTGAAATTGATTTCGTTGAAATCATCGATTGTTTTAGAATTGGCTATTTTTAATTAAATTAATATGAAATTTTCAGTTTTGCCAAATCAGTATTACACTAAAATTTAAAACTCTATCAACTTCCATTATATTCCAATAGCATATATAACTATTCAGGAACCATTTTGACTCTTATTATATTCCAGGTTATAAAGATATTCAGTTTATTAAAAACCTTTTTATTGTATTTAATAAATCGTTATGGTTTATAAAAGATTCCATAGCAACTTTCTGAAAATTTGATTTCGACATAACTCAAAATTTAGAATATGGTATCTTAATTTTTCTCTTTCATTAGAAAATTATAATCAAATAAATTCAGATGATTCTTATTTCAAAGAATTCCGACTTATATTGGATTATGTATATTCAATTGAACTTCAAAACATAAAACTACGAACTACAGTGATGCCGAGGGCTCATTTTTTATTAAATATAAATTATACGTTCAAAGAATTTCGACTTATATTGGATTATTTAGTTAATCTAACCTTAACTAAATTCTTTTATATTGTTCAGTTCATACTATATCTAAAAATACAACTATTCATGGTTTCGTATTACGATATTCCAATAAATTCTAAATTAAATCGTATTACGTTTATTAAGTCAATAAATTCTATATAAAAATCCACTTATAATTCCAATTCAACAATTAAAACCAAAATTTTAAATGTTCAAACTTAACGGTTAAAAATCTGGGTCGTTACATTCTTTCTCCCTTAAAAGAATTTCGTCCCCGAGATTATTAAGGTAGGAAAAATGCTATAAACCCTTTAACTTTTCAAAAAATCAAATTAGTTAGAATCTTCTATTCTACTTTCTAAATTTTTGTCTTTAACAGAACCAATTAGTTTTAAATAAAAAAACCAGTTCATTATTGTTAACAAAAGTTTTGATTTTTTTTTCTAACACCTTAAATTTCCAAAAAAAAAAAATCGTCAGAGTCTCCTTAGTATGGAGGGACTTCCGCAACATAACAAGAGAGATAAAAATGTATGCTTCGATGCACATGGTCGAAAAACACAATTCATATAACAAATTTTATATTTTCTCATAGGAATACCTTATATAAGCGCTATTAAGCATACTTGCTCGACTTATATGCAATCTATGCAACCAACATCAATCCTCATAGCCTTCTGATACTTGTACTCAACTCAATTTACCATGTAAGTAACAAATACATGAAATTAACATTTCATTGATCAACAAGTGTAACTACACAAATTCCCAAAACCAAAAATGGAACATTATTCATTTTAGAAGGTATATGGATATACATGGTTAAATCATTTAGTTTCAATTCATAAGCGGTTCCATTCAAATTCATTATATTGGAATTCATTTCCTTAGCTTTTAGTTCATTCAACTCTTCTTTTAAACCATTGATGAAGTCTATTCAACCCATCTAACGTACAATCAACAAACAATGCACAACCAACTTAACCAAACCAATTGAATCTATATTCAGCATTAATATTTTGTCTTCACTTTGGTTTAACATACTTTAATATCAATCAGTTAATATCTGACTGACTTCCATTCAGTTATTATTTTTTCGATTTCCAAATCCTAAATATTTTTTATTCGATTGATTCTAATTCCATATTAAAATTCCCATTTACTAATTTCGCATGTGAAATCTCCTTTTGTTGTATTAAACCATTCCAATTTTATAATCAAATTGAATTCCATTCAAATTAAACAAACAAACCAATACTACCTTAATTTGAGAAAATTATGCCTGTATAAAAATATAATTTGGGGAAAATTATTTCATTTACCCAAGTTTCAAATACTAGGAAAAAATAATACAAAAATAATTTTACATTCAATTACAAATACACGCTCTCATATATATATACACTCAAACTCATTCTATGGTATTACTAACCCCATCTCTATTAAGTTACGCAACCGAGCCGAGGTTAGTAGTTAACCTTACGCTCTGATACCAGCTGTAGCGACCCTGATTTTCGATAACCTTTGAGTTGACCAAATGCACACAAGTCCGACCCAAAGTGCACGGAAAACGGATTACTAAAAGAATGATATTAGAGGGTGAGAAAAAGTAAGAAAGAATGAGAAGAACAGAAGAAAAAGAAGAAGGAGCAAACTAACCAACACAACACAGAGTCTCACATTACAACGAAAATAAATATAATATAGAAATAAATCTTTACAAAGAACTTGAATAGAAACTTACATTCATCAAACTACAATGGACAACCAATAGATCTTGACAGTCACAACAACTTGTCCTCATATACAACACATACCAGAATAAATACTAAATATGTATCATACATTCGAATTCCTCCAGCATATCTGCTGAGATCCATAGCATTCTATCTTGAATCTGCAAAATTCGCTTTGACCCGAGCATTGCAAACGCCACAGATCAGTCTGGTGAGCAAGTATGAGAAAACTCACTAAGTTTATAGGTATCATCCAGTTGATTTAAAGTTAAAAATAAACAAAAGAAAAGTATAATCGTAAGACCAGTCCATACATAAACGTAAATAGTTTTTACCTTATGATAACTCAAAACATTTACATATAAAGTTCTTGTAATATTATAATAGTGTCTATATCAAATAAATAATCATCTAGCAAAATGCTTGCATCTCACACTCCACACACTTAGCATATAATCAAAAATCGCATGGCACTTTTTGGAGGATAGATTCCAAATATGAGAAGATATGGGACCACCTACCGAACAGTGTACCTCTAGAAATCAATACACTAGGGTTCAACAAGAACATCTTGCATCGCGACCACACATTACCGACCACTCACTCAACTTGAGTGTACCTGTAACGACCTGTATTTTCAAACAATTTATTTAAATATTTAAAATGGTTTTAAATATTAAATTGATAATTTAAATCGATTTTTATATTGAGTTATCGATTTAATAATCGATATACATTTATTTTGAATGTATATATAATTATTGAATCTTAAAAATTATAGAAATACGAGAATCTGAAATAATTCAATTCGATATTAAAACGGAGTCAAAATAATTCAAATTATCAATAGAAATTGTATTTGATAATAAACGATAATAATATTAATTTATTATCGAAGAATTAATTGTTTTGAATTTATTTTATATTAATTTAAAATTAATATCTTCTCCATGTGATCGAATGAGGCTTCAAAATCTGTTCCAGTGTGTCCAGAATAGGTTATAACCCTAAAAACGCCGGTTGTTACGTTCAAATAGGAGTTCAGAACCATAAAATATATTATTATAATATGTATGGATAAGGTCAAAATCAAATCGAGTTAAATCTAAACTCAAATTGAATTAAATGAAGTGTACTTACCCTAACCTACCATGTACCTTGCGCATACCTTATTTCTTAGTGTCTAAGTATACATTTTTTATAAATGCACAACAACTTCCTTTTCCTCTTATTTTTCCTCTAAGTATTCTAAATCCAAATCTAACGAAGAAAAAAAAGACAGTCCCTCTTCGATTTCAGAATTCAAACCAAATAAATCCAAAACCTTGATTTCGTTTGCATATGAATTGAAGCTTCGATCTAGGTCTTCACTAGTGTGAGCGAGCGAAACTAAGGTGCTCGACTTCGAAAAGCGACGATGAGGGCATCAGACAGGATATCGCCATGCGAGTTCAGGTCATCTTCGAGTGGTAGAGACGAGTTTGGGTAATAGACACAAATTTGTTAGAGAAGTTCAAATGATTTGGGGATGCGATTTGAAATATGTTAGTGCGATTCAGAAGAGGGAAATCTGTTTCTTATCTAGAGCAAGATTTCAAGCAACAGGAACTGGCGCGATAATGTAATTCGAAGCCCAGGAAGCAAAGTCGGGATCGCGACTTGGGAAATGTTGTCAGGTCAAGTGTGAAGGGTACGACGAGGTGGAGCTCGCAATTAGGAGTCCACTGGTGATCTCGAATGAAGATTTCTTTGAAGATGATGCAAGGTGGGAGGATCTGGGATTAAAAGTGATGTATCCTTGTGAGAGCTTGATGGTGCAGATTCAGTTTGATGATGAGAAAGTTGGATGTTTTCGAGTTTAATTTTCATTTCATGGTAAGAAGCAGGAGCATGAAAAGCTTTTGAGGAAGTGGAGAGTTGTAGTGTAATTGGTTAGGTATTTCATTGATCGATGGTGAGGTCAAAACTATTTAAGGGGGACAGTGTAGCTTGCGATGAAGGAAATTGTAACAACCCGGAAATGCGAGCCAATTTAAAATTTTTATTTTGGCAAATATAGCGAAGTTTAAACATTAAAAATGAATTATTTTAAAATAATATCGAAGAGAAATTTATTCTGAATAGAATTCAAACGTATATATATACGTCGTCGTTAGAATATAAATATTTATTTTAAATTATAAAAGGAATTGAAAATGGCACGGTAGTTCGATAATTCGATTTCAAACTTCAAATGAATGTACCGGGTGCAAAATAAACAGGATTTTAGCGAAACCAAAAATATTAGAATCTATTTGATAAGATCTTTCCAACGAATCCGAAAAATCAAAATTTCATAGCGGGGATCAAAAGATATGTCCTGTTGAAAATTCTGAATAGTCACCATGGAATTTCGGCCCTTAAAAAAGGAAATTTTGCAAACGACCTTGGATTTCGACGAAACCACTTTTGTTGGGTCCGCAATGTCAAATTATTGCTAGATTCCAAATTTCATAATTTTTCGAATCAGTATGTGAGCGTGGCAAAGGAAAACGCGTTTGGCCATTTTCAGTTAGTTTTAATCGACTGGAAAATGGCCATTTTCCCAACGGTCTCAGAATTCGATGAAACTAGTTTTGTTAGGACCATATCGTAAATACGAAGCTAGAAAATATTTTTCTGAAATTTTTCGAGTTAGTATGTAACCCCAGTAAATTGAAATGCTCGTTCAAATTCAATATATAAAGTTATATATGTTGATTTTGACGAAAACTGGCCGAAATGATCGAATCAGCTTATGACACATATCCCATTGTGTTCGGAATGGGGGTAATTAGCTAAGGACGACAGGCTGTGGGTTCGATTTTGAGTTCGAAGTAAGAAGTTGCTTTATAGAAGAAAATTAAATAAAATATATTATTATATAAAGCCCTTACCCTTAACCCTCTCCCTCAGAATAGTCAAACCCGACCTTCAGTCAAAAAAAAAACGCGCCTCCTTCTGAAAATCTCCAGTCGCGCTCCACCCTCCACCCGACGCCGACGACGGCGCAACGCCCCCACCCGATCCTCTACCTCCTCCACCCGATCTCCTCCATCCCGAATCCACCTCGCGCCCCCCCTAAAACCCACCGCAACCCCCTGGCCAGACGCAGCCACCACCCGCCCCTCTATCCTCGCCGCCAACTCCTCTTGCCCTGCCGCCGATCCAACCTCCGGTCATCCCCCTCCAAGCGCCCCTCAGGTGATTTTAATTTATGAAATCAGTTTCTAATTTATCAAATTAGTTTTATGTATTCAAGGGTTTGATTTCTACGTTAATGAAAATTTATATTTCCATGTTAATGAAATAAAAACACGATTTCTATAGAAGTAGCGAAATAAAAATATAATTTTTAGATGATGTGAAGATTAAAAATATAATTTTTATATAGAAGAGACAGTAAAAATATAATTTTTATATAGAAAAGACAGTAAAAATATAATTTATATATAGAAGAGACAGTAAAAATATGATTTTTATATAGTAGGAGTATTAAAAATATGTTTTTTTATAGTAGGAATATTGAAAATATGATTTTTATATAATAGAGAATATAAAAATATTATCTTTATATATGTAGCGAAATAAAAATCTGATCTTTCTTATATATATGTTGAAATAAAAATGTGATTTTTATAGCGTTGAAATAAAAATTCGATCTTTATATAAGAAGTAGAAATATAAACATTTAATTTTTATATAGAATGAAGCGTCGAGAAAATATATATAAAGAAGAAATAAAAATACGATTTTTATTTATTGAAATGAAGTAGTAAAAATATAATTTTTATCTGAACAACGTGAAAAGGACTGCAATGGAATTTCAAACAATCCAGATGCTCAGCAGTTCAAAAGCAAAACATGGCGGAGTGGAACTATCGGTGATAACTTCTCACCTTAAATTTACTTTTCTAGTTAAATATATATACTAGGATGCAGACGGTGTTTAGTAGTAGCACCCGACACCCGTCGTCCACAGACCATGGATGACTTGTTTGTTTGGTTGTGTAGTTTATTGGATGATTGGTTTGAATTTGGTTGTTTGGTGAAATGAGATTGATTAGATTGGTATGTATATGGCGTGGGCCATTATTAGACCGGGGATAAGGCTAGGCCTTGTCCCGTTTCTAGTATCGTGCCGTTATGCCGCCGAAATTTTCTAAAATATGTTAGAAAAATAAAAATATCATTTTATTGAATAAATGAACCGAATAGAATATTCATAGGTTGAATAAAATATTTTGGTCGTTAAAAAAATATTTTTTAACGAGAATTTGAATAAAATAAATATTCATTTACAAATAGAACGATTTGTAAATGTACACTGATTTGACTGACATTGATTGGGACGATAAATTTTACACATCGCCCAACTGCACAAATAAAATCTGATTTTAATTGTTTGAAACCCCTCACGGGTATTGGGATGATATATGACATACACTAATCCCAATAATTAGTTGTATGTCGATCGATTGATTGACAGACTGTTATAAGCGTTAGATATTTATATTTAATGCTTATGCAGTTGTGTGGTGCACTTTGGATGATGGTTGATTATTTATCGTTGCTATTATATACATGTGTCATATGGAATCCATATAATTAACATTATATGGTAATTGATTGGGCCTCATTCCAATTGGAAAAATAAAGAATATTATAAAATAAAGGTTCATGTGTTGACAGTACTCATTCGTTGAGATTAGTCATGTGTTGAATGAAATATTTTAACAATTAAATTTACATCTTTATCATATATAAAATTAGAAACTAACTGGAAAATAGATAAGATGAGTGGTCTCCTGGATATTGATCTGATGTTGGTTTCGGCCTTCGAGGTTAATATTTAGGGAATCGTTCTCTTACTAATTTACGGTTGGAGTCTGATCTGAAATCAAACGATAGATACCATAATTTTTATAAAATATATTAAATAACAAAAATAGTCGCGTGTTGACAGTACTCATTTGTTGAGATTAGTCATGTATTGAAAGAAATATAGATTCATTTGTTGAATAGAATATCGAAGTTATTGAAAAATATAAAGCCGTTTTGATTAGAGATGCGCTATTTTGACGCGAACGATATTTATATCGATTATATTCGTTTTTATAATGAATATTGAAAAGAGATAAAAATCGAATATTTATAAAACGAATTCGAATTGTATTGAATAGAAAACTAATTCGAATTGAATTGAATTCAATTGAAAACGAATTGAAATCGATTTGAATTGAAATCAAATAGAAATGAAGGTGAAACGAATTTATAAGGGAAAATTCAATTTTGATTTGAAATTGAAATGGAAGTTGAAATTGTTTTGAAACCAATTTAAAACGAATTATAAAATTCATTTTAAAAAGGGGGATCGACGAAATATATATTATATATATTATATATATAATATAATGGCCTGAATAGAACGTGTCGCGCCGCGGCAGTTCGTGAATTTCGACCATTGACTTCGAACGGACACTACGGTAGATCCGACCATCGGATTCTCCTAAAACTGGAACCGTTGGTTTCGTATCGAAAAGAGCTTTCTAACGAATATTAGAAATGTGAAATCTAACGGTTGGATTTGGAGATACATCCAAATCAAATTTGGAAAAGGTCGTTGTAAGTGCAGTTCGATGACTGTTGATGGAAATCGACTGTACGCGCCTTGATAAAATTATTAAAAATAGTAATAATTTGTGTAAAATCATAAGAAATGATTTGGGACAAATTGGGATGAAAAACTCCATATTTGAAAAGATAAAAATAGATTTTTATTGAAATGAACTAGTTTTGAACTAGAATTAAAATCAAATTATTTTTAAATAAATAAATTGAATTAGAATTGATTTGTGGGTTTATCGTGAATGGTGTTTTAAATAACACTTGTTCTTTAACCCGACAATAAATAGGATGTGATTTGGGTTTATCGTGAACTATGTTTTAAATGACATTAGTTCTTTAACCGAGTAAAAGGAGTTTTAATGAATCTTTGATTAGATTGAAATGTGGATTGATAATATAAATTATCAAATATAGAAAAGGATCGAGAATGGAGTATCGCCAGTTTTTCTCCGAGCGATAGTTAAATCTTTAATTAGATTTGAACGTGAAATGGTAATAAAATTCACCGATAACACCGTGGTGTTAGTGATGTGGTAATAATAGTTTTGCTCCATGGGATGAATAGGTTGGGAAATAAAATAAATAATTATTTCGGTGTGGTTCGCTAATCTCGACTAGTTTGGAAAACCATAATTTGGTTTGAAATGATATCCAAAGGAAGATTAAAGAATAAATTTTAAAAGGATTTATCTTTGATAAAATTAATGGGAACCTTACCCTAAGAATGTGAAATTTAGAAACTAACTGTAGGTCAGCTAAGAAGGATGGTTTCTTGGGTATTGATCTGATGTTGGTTTCGGCCTTCGGGGTTAATATTTGGGAAATTGTTCTCTTGCTAGTTTACGGTTAGTGACTGACGAATTGGAATGAGTCGTATGTTTTGTTTGTGTAACATTTGTTTATTATATACGCGAATTATTCGAAAAGGCCGGGTTTATACCCATTCTGAATAACCAATTCGACGATATGTCGAAGATGAAGACGGTGGTTGAAGCCCGGAAATCTTCACATCGTTTGGATAATTGCTGATGATCCTGATTGGGCTTTACACCCAAGAGGATGGAAATAGTTGGTGATCGTCCAGATGTACTTGGAGATCGATGGATATGCGAGGAAAGTGCCTCCGGTTTCGTTCAGACCCAGAACGAATTTATAAATGGATGGTGTGTCTAACATTGGATTTTATTCTGTGTTGATTGATTTCTATTAAATATATATCTGTTTGGCGGCGGAGAATTTATTCTTTTGCTTAACGCCCTTCTTTGAGACGTACAAGCTTAGAGGTTGTATATCGATGGACATCAGTCGCATGGAATGAATTGCCTGTGTGGCACGCCTAAGTGGCAATTGATCAAGGCTTCTGTTGAAAAGCAAAGTCTTGTGGTTGATGATCAAAGCACGACCTACGTGGCGTAGCTTTGTGTATAGTGTGAATTCGCGAGCCTCACACCTCGGTATGAGTCAAAAACGGGATACAGACTGTTGGGAGAACACGACGTTTCTTTCTAGTTATGGGTGGTGTCAGTGCTTAAACTAGCTGACATTTATATACTTTTAATCTTTGTGGTCGTTGGAATGAGGCGCCTCGATATTAGGTCTGATAGGACCGGGAAACGTGTGTTCAGGAATTGCCAATCCTCAAACGTAAGAGAGGACCGGCCCAACCGATCCAAGTGGCTGCCCAGAGTGTGTAGTCCTGGGACATTTGCTAGAGTGTCTCGAATCGGAGAGTAGCTTGCCCCTTGCCTCGACTCATGACGGAAATCCAATTTCCAATACGTGTATTTCGGTTTTATTTGTATAGCCTAGTATGGCGACATAGTGGGATGGGGCACTTATGCCGTCTATGATTGATATTTATGATTGAAATTGTTTTGAAACTATACACTTACAGTATTATCAAAATGATTTGTTTTAAACGTACCAAGCATGTTTGGCTATTATAAGGGAAAACCCTATCCTCCGGCTTGCGTTGCATTGTGTGATGGGACCTGGGTCTTATAATAGCTTCATTTTCCGAAAAAGCATTGCGTTGTTTATTCTATGCACTGGTGTTCTTGGGAGGAAACCCGTTCCGTGTTATACGGCGTGGTCCCTTGAATTACTCTCTTTTAAAGTAAAGTTTTAAATAACTGTTTTAGTTCTCACACCAGTCACATGACTGACCTGGAGTTTATTGTTTCAACCTAAACTCTGGGTGCCTTATTTTCGACATGGGCAGCTAGTAGTTTTGGTTTTGCAGATTTATATTCACAGGATCCTGATTTACAGCTGGAACGATGCTCGGAAAGCTCTGTATCCGTGTATTACTTTCAGTTGTGTTTTGTATTATTTTCCGCTGCTATGTAATTTATTGTAATCTCTGATATTTGGCAAATGTGTAATATTTATTCATACTCTGTATATTCTTGTATTCTGATGGAATTGTTGTAATAAACAATGAAATGTTCTTCTGTTTGCGTTCCATTTTGTCGTGTTCTCAAGGTAATCCGGGCTTTCCTTACTGGGGAAGTTACGGGCTATCACAGTTGGTATCAGAGCTTTGGTTTACAGAGCTCGAGGACAAGACACATTAGAACCATACGAAAGAATTCATCAGATATTGGATTAGTAATATCCAATTAGAATGACTCGTTAGAGATAGGATCAGTAGTATCCTGGAACGAGTGTGAAGAGTATATTTTTCAATTGAAAACAATTTAATTTTGAAAGTTAAATTCAAGTATACGTATTTGAATATTTATTTATATTGAATTTGGACAATCCAATATATAAAGATTTTTGCATATACGCGTCATCAACGTATATTCGAAGTTTAAATATACTGGATAGATATAGAATCCTATTCTAGACACCCGGAGATGATTCTGATGATTGATATATCATCATCAGAATTTGTGTTCGTGTTTTGAAGGTATGATATCTATATATTTCCATTAGACTGGTGTGACAACCAAAACTTATATAGATAGATTTATTATTGTGATTTGGCATCAAAAATGTGATTTTTGTATATATATCAAAAATTATGAATTTGAAATGTTAATCCACTAATTGATTGATGTTTGTATTGTTTGTTTATTTGTTTGATAATTTTGAACCATTTAGCCTAATTGTATCAAATATTGAATTGTATCGAAAATTATTTGCAATTGCATGCATGTACATATATATGTGTGAACAAGTCATAGCAAGGAGGCTAGAGCAGAAGAATAAAATTGTTTGCCCAACAAATAGGTACATGTTTTTACCATAATTTACTGTTTTGTTTAGATGATGATGATTTTATGAGCAGATTGGCTTTTTCTTTTTCTTTTTGAGACAAGAGGGCCTGTATGGCAGTTTCGGGATTTTCCCGGTGCTCTCGGTGCAGGGGAGGTTATGGCAAAAAATTTCGAAAATTTAGGGTGTTAGCCAAATTTTTTGAAAAATTTGAAAAGTTCTTAGAAACTAAAAAGTTGAAGAACTTAAGCCGTAGTCAAAATACTGGAAGTTGAGTTGATTAGTTAAACAACTTTCGGCTTCGTTCCTTTTCGGGGACGAAAAGTTTTAAGTGGGGGAGATTGTAACAACCCGGAAATGCGAGCCAATTTAAAAATTTTATTTTGACAATTATAGCGAAGTTTGAACATTTAAAATGAATTATTTTAAAATAATATCAAAGAGAAATTTATTCTAATAGAATTCGAACGTATATATATACGTCGTCGTTAGAATATAAATATTTATTTTAAATTATAAAAGGAATTGAAAATGGTGCGGTAGTTCGATAATTCGATTTCAAACTTCAAATGAATGTACCAGGTGCAAAATAAACCGGATTTTAGCGAAACCAAAAATATTAGAATCTATTTGATAAGATCTTTCCAATGAATCCGAAAAATCAAAATTTCATAGCAGGGATCAAAAGATATGTCCTGTTGAAAATTCTGAATAGTCGCTATGGAATTTCGGCCCTTAAAAATGGAAATTTTGCAAATGACCTCGGATTTCGACGAAACCACTTTTGTTGGTCCGCGATGTCAAATTATTGCTAGATTCCAAATTTCATAATTTTTCGAATCGGTATGTGAGCGTTGCAAAGGAAAACGCGTTTGACCATTTTCAGTTGGTTTTAATAGACCCGAAAATGACCATTTTTCCAACGGTCTCAGAATTCGATGAAACTAGTTTTTTTAGGACCGTATCGTCAATACGAAGCTAGAAAATATTTTTTTGGAATTTTTCGAGTTAGTATGTAACCCCAGTAAATTGAAATGCGCGTTCAAATTCAATATATAGAGTTATATGTTGATTTTGACGAAAACTGGCTGAAATGATCGAATCAGCTTACGATACATATCCCATTGTGTTCGGAATGGGGGTAATTAGCTGGAGACAAAGACGGTGGGTTCGATTTACAGTTCGAAGTAAGAAGTTGCTTTATAGAAGAAAATTAAATAAAATATATTATTATATAAAGCCCTTACCTTTAACCCTCTCCCTCAGAATAGTCAAACCCGACCTTCAGTCAAAAAAAAAGCGCCCCTTCTGAAAATTGCCAGTCGCGCTCCACCCTCCACCCGACGCCGACGACGGCGCAACGCCCCCACCCGATCCTCTGCCTCCTCCATCCGATCTCCTCCATCCCGAACCCACCTCGCGCCCCCCCTAAAACCCACCGCAACCCCCTGGCCAGACGCAGCCACCACCCGCCCCTCTATCCTCGCCGCCAACTCCTCTTGCCCTGCCGCCGATCCAACCTCCGGTCATCCCCCTCCAAGCGCCCCTCAGGTGATTTTAATTTATGAAATCAGTTTCTAATTTATCAAATTAGTTTTATGTATTCAAGGGTTTGATTTCTACGTTAATGAAAATTTATATTTTCATGTTAATGAAATAAAAACACGATTTCTATAGAAGTAGCGAAATAAAAATATAATTTTTAGATGATGTAAAGATTAAAAATATATTTTTTATATAGAAGAGACAGTAAAAATATAATTTTTATATAGAAAAGACAGTAAAAATATAATTTTTATATAGAAGAGACAGTAAAAATATGATTTTTATATAGTAGGATTATTAAAAATATGTTTTTTTTATAGTAGGAATATTAAAAATATGATTTTTATATAATAGAGAATATAAAAATATTATCTTTATATATGTAGCGAAATAAAAATCTGATCTTTCTTATATATATGTTGAAATAAAAATGTGATTTTTATAGCGTTGAAATAAAAATTCGATCTTTATATAAGAAGTAGAAATATAAAAATATAATTTTTATATACAATGAAGCGTCGAGAAAATATATATAAAGAAGAAATAAAAATACGATTTTTATTTATTGAAATGAAGTAGTAAAAATATAATTTTTATCTGAACAACCTGAAAAGGACTGCAATGGAATTTCAAACAATCCAGATGCTCAGCAGTTCAAAAGCAAAACACGGCGGAGTGGAACTATCGGTGATAACTTCTCACCTTAAATTTACTTTTCTAGTTAAATATATATACTAGGATGTAGACGACGTTTAGTAGCACCCGACACCCGTCGTCCACAGACCATGGATGACTTGTTTGTTTGGTTGTGTAGTTGATTGGATGATAGGTTTGAATTTGGTCATTTGGTGAAATGAGATTGATTAGATTGGTATGTATATGGCGTGGGCCATTATTAGACCGGGGATAAGGCTAGGCCTTGTCCCGTTTCTAGTATCGTGCCATTATGCCGCCGAAATTTTCTAAAATATGTTAGAAAAATAAAAATATCATTTTATTGAATAAATGATCCGAATAGAATATTCATAGGTTGAATAAAATATTTTGGTCGTTAAAAATATACTTTTTAACGAGAATTTGAATAAAATAAATATTCATTTACAAATCGAACGATTTGTTTATGTACACTGATTTGAATGACATTGATTGGGACGATAAATTTTACACATCGCCCAACTGCACAAATAAAATTTGTGTTTAATTGTTTGAAACCCATTACGGGTATTGGGATGATATATGACATACACTAATCCTAATAATTAGTTTTATGTCGATCGATTGATTGATAGACTGTTATAAGCGTTAGATATTTATATTTAATGCTTATGCAGTTGTGTGGTGCACTTTGGATAATGGTTGATAATTTATCGTTGCTATTGTATACATGTGTTGTTTGGAATTCATATAATTAACATTATATGGTAATTGATTGGGCCTCATTCCAATTGGAAAAATAAAGAATATTACAAAATAAAGGTTCATGTGTTGACAGTACTCATTCGTTGAGATTACTCATGTGTTGAACGAAATATTTTAACAATAAAATTTACATCTTTATCATATATAAAATTGGAAACTAACTGGAAAATAGATAAGATGAGTGGTCTCCTGGATATTGATCTGATGTTGGTTTCGGCCTTCGGGGTTAATATTTAGGGAATCGTTCTCTTACTAATTTACGGTTGGAGTCTGATTTGAAATCAAATGATAGATACCATAATTTTTATAAAATATATTAAATAACAAAATAGTCGCGTGTTAACAGTACTCATTTGTTGAGATTAGTCATGTATTGAAAGAAATATAGATTCATTTGTTGAATAGAATAACGAAGTTATTGAAAAATATAAAGCCGTTTTGATTAGAGATGCGCTATTTTGACGCGAACGATATTTATATCGATTATATTCGTTTTTATAATGAATATTGAAAAGAGATAAAAATTGAATATTTATAAAACGAATTCGAATTGTATTGAATAGAAAACTAATTCGAATTGAATTGAATTCAATTGAAAACGAATTGAAATCGATTTGAATTGAAATCAAATAGAAATGAAGGTAAAACGAATTTATAAGGGAAAATTCAATTTTGATTTGAAATTGAAATGGAAGTTGAAAATGTTTTGAAACCAATTTAAAACGAATTATAAAATTCATTTTAAAAAGGGGGATCGACGAAATATATATTATATATATATATAATATAATGGCCTGAATAGAATGCGCCGCGCCGGGCAGTTCGTGAATTTCGACCATTGACTTCGAACTGACACACGGGAGATCCGACCGTCAGATTCTCCTAAAACTGGAACCGTTGGGTTCGTATCGAAAAGAGCTTTCTAACGAATATTAGAAATTTGAAATCTAACGGTTGGATTTGGAGATACGTCCAAATCAAATTTGGAAAAGGTCGCTGTAAGTGCAGTTCGATGACCGTTGGTGGAAATCGACTGTACGGGCCTTGATAAAATTATTAAAAATAGTAATAATTTGTGTAAAATCATAAGAAATGATTTGGGAAAAATTGGGATGAAAAACTCCATATTTGAAAAGATAAAAATAGATTTTTATCGAAATGAACTAGTTTTGAACTAGAATTAAAATCGTATTATTTTTAAATAAATAAATTGAATTAGAATTGATTTGTGGGTTTATCGTGAATGGTGTTTTAAATAACACTTGTTCTTTAACCCGACAATAAATAGGATGTGATTTGGGTTTATCGTGAACTATGTTTTAAACGACATTAGTTCTTTAACCCAGTAAAAGGAGTTTTAATGAATCTTTGATTAGATTGAAATGTGGATTGATAATATAAATTATCAAATCTAGAAAAGGATCGAGAATGGAGTATCGCCGGTTTTGCTCCGAGCGATAGTTAAATCTTTAATTAGATTTGAACGTGAAATGGTAATTAAATTTACCGATAACACCGTGGTGTTAGTGATGTGGTAATAACAGTTTTGCTCCATGGGATGAATAGGTTGGGATTGGGAAATAAAATGAATAATTATTTCAGTGTGGTTCGCTAATCTCGACTAGTTTGGAAAACCATAATTTGGTTTGAAATGATATCCAAAGGAAGATTAAAGAATAAATTTTAAAAGGATTTATCTTTGATAAAATTAATGGGAACCTTTCCCTAAGAATGTGAAATTTAGAAACTAACTGTAGGTTAGCTAAGAAGGATGGTTTCTTGGGTATTGATCTGATGTTGGTTTCGGCCTTCGGGGTTAATATTTGGGAAATTGTTCTCTTGCTAGTTTACGGTTAGTGACTGACGAATTGGAATGAGGCGTATGTTGTGTTTGTGTAACATTTGTTTATTATATACGCGAGTTATTCGGAAAGGCCGGGTTTATACCCATTCTGAATAACCAATTCGACGATATGTCGAAGATGAAGACGGTGGTTGAAGCCCGGAAGTCTTCACATCGTTTGGATAATTACTGATGATCCTGATTGGACTATACACCCAAGAGGATGGAAATAGTTGGTGATCGTCCAGATGTACTTGGAGATCGATGGATATGCGAGGAAAGTGCCTTCGGTTTCGTTCAGACCCAGAATGAATTTATAAATGGATGGTGTGTCTGACATTGGATTTTATTCTGTGTTGATTGATTTCTATTAAATATATATCTGTTTGGCGGCGGAGAATTTATTCTTTTGCTTAACGCCCTTCTCTGAGACGTACGAGCTCAGAGGTTGTATATCGATGGACATCAATCGCATGGCATGAATTGCCTGTGTGGAACGCCTAAGTGGCAGTTGATCAAGGCTTCTATTGAAAAGCAAAGTCTTGTGGTTGATGATCAAAGCACGGCCTACGTGTCGTAGCTTTGTGTATAACGTGAATTCGCGAGCCTCACACCTCGGTATGAGTCAAAAACAGGATACAGACCGTTGGGAGAACACGACGTTTCTTTCTAGCTATAGGTGGTGTAAGTGCTTAAACTGGCTGACATTTATATACTTTTCACCTTTGTAGTCGTTGGAATGAGGCGCCTCGATATTAGGTCTGATAGGACCGGGAAACGTGTGTTCAGGAATTGCCAATCCTCAAACGTAAGAGAGGACCGACCCAACCGATCCAAGTGGCTGCCCAGAGTGTGTAGTCCTGGAACATTTGCTAGAGTGTCTCGAATCGGAGAGGAGCTTGCCCCTTGCCTCGACTCATGGCGGAAATCCAATTTCCAATACGTGTATTTCGGTTTTATTTGTAGAGCCTAGTATGGCGACATAGTGGGATGGGGCACTTATGCCGTCTATGATTGATATTTATGATTGAAATTGTTTTGAAACTATACACTTATAGTAAAATCAAAATGACTTGTTTTAAACGTACCAAGCATGTTTGGCTATTATAAGGAAAACCCTATCCTCCGGCTTGCGTTGCATTGTGTGATGGGACCTTTCATTTTTCGAAAAAGCATTGCGTTATTTATTATATGCACTGGTGTTCTTGGGAGGAAACCCGTTCCATGTTATACGGCATGGTCCCCCGAATTACTCTCTTTTAAAGTAAAGTTTTAAATAACTGTTTTAGTTCTCACACCAGTCACATGACTGACCTGGAGTTTATTGTTTCAACCTTAACTCCGGGTGCCCTTATTTTCGACACGGGCAGCTAGTAGTTTTGGTTTTGCAGATTTATATTCACAGGATCCTGATTTACAGTTGGAACGATGCTCGGAAAGCTCTGTATCTGTGTATTACTTTCAGTTGTGTTTTGTATTATTTTCCGCTGCTATGTAATTTATTGTAATCTCTGATATTTGGCAATTGTGTAATATTTATTCATACTCTGTATATTCTTGTATTCTGATGGAATTGTTGTAATAAACAATGAAATGTTCTTCTGTTTGCGTTCCATTTTGTCGTGTTCTCAAGGTAATCCGGGCTTTCCTTACCGAGGAAGTTACGGGCTATCACAGAAATAAGACACAACAATGGTGAGGCAAATGTTCAATGTGATTTTGAAAATAGGAAGAAAGGATTGAATGGCTTCGTAGTTGTTCAGACAATAAGGTATATATATTTTTCTTTTACCGAAATTTTTAAATACATAGGGTAATTAATTTGTGTTAAGTTAGTTTAAATTAATGATTGATTTATCGTTAAACAAAACTAATTAATTGTAGGTACACAACAAATTCGTTCGAGTAGTTTCGTAGCCAATTGTACAGAATTAAACTGGATATTTGGCAAAAGGAAAATCACGGAGAGTAAATATCACTCATATTTTTATTTAGAATTATTTTATTCGTCAAAAATAATTGCTTATTGGTTGTTTGGATGTGTTTAAATATTGTTGTGGCTATTATAAAAATATATTAGTTATTTAGGATTGGTATTTATGGTTATTATATATATATATATATATATATATATATATATTGGTGACTGGATAGTTCCCGCAGTATCATTAGCAGATGACCCTATGCGCCCCACGCTATGATGGTGGATGACCTTCTATATCACGATATCCTGCCTCGAAGCAGGATAGGTATTATTTATGTTGGCTAACATCTGTGGATGTAGGAAAACAGATTGGAGGGATCCAACTGGATTCCTCAAACATACTATTATTTATTTTTTTCATATATATTATCGTATATGATGTGTTATAAAACCTGTGATTGACAATTGGCTGTTTGTTGATTGTTTAATTATCACTAGGACTAGACGTTAATTTATAAAAATGTCAAGAAAAAGAATTTTGTGATTTAAATGGAAAATTCTATTTTTCCAAAATAGAATTTGAAATTCGAATGGACAAGAAATGTTAACTTGTTTTGAATAATAAAAATATGTATTGAATTTATAAACGGTGTTTATAAATTAATTAATGCAGAAAATTGCAGTGAATTTATAAATGGCATTTATAAATTAAATAATGCGGAGAATTGAAATGAATTTATAAATGGTGTTTATAAATGTAGGGGAATAAATTATCATTGGATAATATTTAAATTCAAATGTGAATTTAAAATGAAAATTGGAAATTGTTTTAAATAGTAAATGATAAAATCTATTCTAATGTTCAGAATATAAACTGAATTAAAATAAATCCATATAGATTTATGATTTGAATTCGATTAGATCGAATTTATTTAAATAAAATATTTTTCAAAAAAGATATTGGAATCGTATGAGATAGAACTAAAATTAAATATGAAAATAAATTATGTGTTATATATGTAAGTTATAATAAATAGATTATTCCAAATAAAATTCTGGTTTCAAACAGAATTTGAAACGGAACTTGTTTTATTATAAAACAAGGAAGTTGGATTTATATACAATATTTATAAATCTAGTAAAATAAACTATCATTAGATAATTTAAAGGTTTAAATTCAAGTATTAATTTGAAAATAGAATTTGAAATGTAAACTTGTTTTAATTGTAAAACAAGGAAATTTAATTTATAAACAACGTTTATAAATTAAGGAAAATAAATTATCATTTGATAATTTAGAAATTTAAATTCAAATATGAATTTAACTGTGAATCGGAAATCGTTTCAGAAAGGGAACAACGGGTTTTATTTCGATGTTCGGAATATAATAACAAATTGAGATAAGTCTAAGAAATTTTATTGGGATTTTGATTTCATCGAATTTTATAAAGTAATTTAATCCTAAAGGAATTGGAAACTAATATTAAAAATGGAGTTGTGACTGAATTTATAATTAAGTGATGCAATATTTAAGTTAGATTAGGAAAATTGGATTAACATGTATATTAAAATGGAGTAGAAATTTTTTTATAAATGAAATTTAAACGTTTATATTTAAATCTATTTAAAATGAACTCGCCGCAGTGTCGTGGTTCGTAAATTGGCGTTTCGAACTTCAATTGAGTGTATAAAACTCAATTTAAGTCAGAATTCTTTGAAATAAGAATCGTTAGTGTAATGACCAGCATTGGCAGAGGTATTATAATTAATTTATTTAATTATATAAATAGTGATATAGTGAATTAAATGGTGGTTTAATTAAATAATGGCGAATATTTTATTAAAATAATAAATTAAATAATATATTTAATTCTGAAATAATCAGAATTGGCTGAAATGACGATATGGTGTGAATCGGATCATCTGTGATATTTAATTCAGCTTGGAATTTAATTTGAATAACGAATACATTATATAAATGACAGTTTGAACGTAGAGTTATAATATAATTAAAATCGAGCTCGAAATGGCGCTGTAGTTCGTAAATTGGCGATTCGAACTTCGATTGAATGTACATGATTCGTTTTAAGCCGGATTTATGTGAAACAAGAAACGTGTGGAGCTGGTAGAGTATATCTTTCTAGCGGAAGAGAAAAATCGGGATTTCGTCGTGTAGATTTTGATTCATGTCCAAATCAAATTTTAGAAAAGTCGCTGTGGAATTCCTTTATAATTTATAAAGGAATTATTTATATTCTAAAAAGGAATTTCAATATAAATCGAATATCGGGTTGACCCAGAAGTGAATATCGAGTTAGAAATTTCATATAGGAATATTCTAGAGCTGTATGGTATTCCACTGTGCATATAGACGATAATATAAGTTTATTTATATTTAGTTATATTTAAATATATTTATGTATTTAAATGGGTCATCAAGAGCTTTAAAAATAGCCGGTTTTGCAAACGAAGACGGAATTCGACGAAACTAGTTTTGTTGGATCTGCAATACCAAATTATTGTTAGATGTCAAGTTTCATGATTTTTAGAGTCGCTGTGCGGCCGTACGGATTTTTAGAGTGAAAAACAATCAGTATTTTAACGGTTAAAAATACGCTGTGTGAGCATACGAAGTCAGAATTCGACAAAACCAGTTTCGTTGGGACCGTAATGTTGAACTCTAGCTACGTTTCCAGTTTCGTGATTTTTGGGTATCATATGTGGTCACAGGAATTTTAGAGGACGATTACAGATAGCGCTTGGTTAAAAACGAATATAATAATAAATATTTAAATATTTAAATCCTTTATAAATACCCATTAGTTTTTCAAAAACCTAATTTTCACTTCCTTTAGTCAACAGAAATTTCTGCCGACACATTTCTTCTTACAGTGAAATACTTTCACCTTCAAAAAGGCAAATCAAATTGGATAAAATCTTATAAATCCCAAACCTCGTATATTTCGGTTCCTTAAGAGATTTCCTTCACCTCTGTACCAATTTAAGTGGGTTCGGTGGTGTTCTATGATGATCGAGCTGTAACCACAACAACTAGGGCTTGCGGTTTTGTGAGACTTAGGTATTTATTTGGAGTTTTGATATGAGATGGGAGTTAGCCAGGTGATTTAGCATAAGTGCGATGAGTTGGAGGGGATTTCGACAATAAAACTATCAATCGTCATCCCTAAGCATCTCGACGTCGCAAGTTCTGTGAGGGGTGCGAGTTCTTCAAATTGGGGATGAGGTGAAAGAGAACGTGAAGGAGAGTGTAATGGTGATTTGTGTTTGGTGAACGGTGAAGAAATGGGTGAGGACGAGGTGATTAAATGAAGGGAAATGGCTTCAGTTTGTTACAGGAGGTCACGGCAGAAATATTTGGGGGAGGAAGGGTTCGGTTTGGGCTAGTACGAAGGTGGATGGGCCAAAGGTTAAAACGTAAGAGGAAGGCCCATTTTTAAATAAAGGTTTAGTTTAATTTGAAACTTGAATAGTGTATTTACTTGAATGATCATATCTTGCTCGTTCCTTATCAGAATTTGACGAAATAAGATCCGTCGGGATCGTATGGACGGGAGCAACACAATGAGACTGACTGGAAGTCCATCGGAGCTCATTACAATTTATCGTAAAATAAATTGTCCGTATGAATCAAGCGATGGTTATCGTTATTAACGATGAACGTCTAAAGTGAGTAAATCTCACTAACTCTGAACAGTTTATAATTTCATGTTGTATTTTTAGACTGTTAAATATTGGCTGATTGACTGTGTGTTGACTGTTTGATTGAACTGCTAGCCAGTTAGTTGAATTTCTATATTGATTCTGTTTAACAGAATATATCATACGAAACTGAAAGTGATGTTATCTATATTGTTTAACATCAATGATGCAGGGAAACAGGTTGGAGGAATCCGACTGAATTCCTCAACATTTATTTTACTGTTTTTCATATATTGTGATATATGATGTGATATATAATCTATTGTCGATTATATGTGTTTGGACGATACTGATCATCGTGATTTGATATGTTAAATACCATAACATACCGAAATGTTGATAAGGGGATATTTTCAAAGTGATATTTGAAAATAAAATATTTATAAATGGAATATTTATAAATAAGAAATATTTATAAATTGGAATATTTATAAATAGGAGATATTTAGAAAAAGGGAAAACGTTATAAAAAGGAAACTGTTATAAGAAGGAAATCATTTTTAAAGTGGAGAACCGTTACTAAAAGTAAATCTTTAAAATGAATAAATGTTGTTAAAAAGGAAATCTTTATAAAGCGAATAAAGGAATTAAACCGAATATAGTATTCGAAAGGAGTTAAACCGAATATGGTATTCGAAAGTAGTAAATCGAATTAGTTATTCGAAAAGAGTTAAATCGAATATGGTATTCGAATGTAGTAAATCAACTTAGTTATTCGAAAGGGGTTAGTCGAGTCGAGTCAGTTGAATAGAGTAATCGAATATTTGTTATTCGAATAAGAGTTAACCAGTTAGAGTTAACCAGATGGAGTTAATCAATTATAGTTAACCAGTTAGAGTTAACCAGATGTAGTTAATCAATTAGAGTTAACCAGTTAGAGTTAACCAGATAGAGTTAATCAATTAGAGTTAACCAGTTAGAGTTAACCAGATGGAGTTAATCAATTAGAGTTAACCAGTTAGAGTTAACCAGACGGATTTAATCAATTAGAGTTAACCAATTAGAGTTAAACCAACTGGAGTTAATCGATTAGATTCAAAGCAAAAAGGATTTAATCGAATATAGTTTATTCGAATAGAAAGTAAAAGGAGTTAATCGAATATATTTTATTCGAATAGAAAGTAAAAGGAGTTAATCGAATATAGTTTATTCGAATAGAGTAAAAGGAGTTAATCGAATATAGTTTATTCGAATAGAAAGTAAAAGGAGTTAATCGAATATAGTTTATTCGAATAGAGTAAAAGGAGCTAATCGAATATAGTTTATTCGAATAGAATAAAGGAGTTAATCGAATATATTGTTTATTCAAATAGAATAAAGGAGTTAATCTGATATAGTTTATTCGAATAGAGTAAAAGGAGTTAATCGAATATATAGTGTATTCAAATAGAATTAAAAGAGTTATCGAATATAGTTTATTCGATAGGAGTTAAGTGAATAGAGTTAGAGTTAAATCAAAAGAGTTAAGTGAATAGAATAAATTGAATAGATTTATCGAATATACCTTATCGAAGGAAAGAATTATCGAATAGAAAATATTTGAAAGTGAGTTATGTAAGGAAGTTTGTTAAAGAATTAGATGGCTGAACTTTGTCTATTTCAAGGTTAGAACGTTGTTCAGTTAAGGTCTGAGATGTAGTATTACCCCAACTTGATTGACTTCATTTTTAACTAAGGAATGGTTAAGGTTCGATAGTAAAGGATGGTTAAGTGAATTTAGTAATTAAAGGAAATGGTTTGTGTTGGCATCGCGATGATTTGTTTAAACATCTGTCTAAGTCCAATGAAGAAGCTTTGGAAATGTTTTCCAAATAAGAAACCAGAAATGTTTTCTAATAAAGAAAACAAGAAATGGAAATGTTTTCCATTGTTAATAACGTATATTTTCCAAATTTAAAAAATAAGAAATATTGAATATAGGGTAATAGGAGATAAGTAAATTAATGAAATAAAGAGATAAATGTTGAATGACGTTTGATCGATATAAATTTCCATTTGGAAATAATATCGTTGTTTGCACACCTGTTTTTCTTCGATATTTAAATCACAGACTATCGAAGTTTTGACCATTTTAACGTTGTTAATATGGAGAGACCGGTTGGATTATTATCCAAAGAACCACTCTATATTGGCATAAGCGTTGCAGATCATATATACCAAAGATAATTGAAGACGAAGTTATGCAAGGGCTATCCTGTTTACAGAATAGTGCCTTCGGTTCATCCTGTTCCTAGATGACTTGTATGGACGGATGTCTGACAGAGTATTTCCAGACGATCACGTATATTGATTTCTCCAACCGTACCAAGAGTGGAAGCGGAGAAGGAAACTTCTTTTAGCTAACACATAATGTATGGTTGAGGACGTCAATTGGTGATTTGACGATGTGGCATTTAAAGTGAATCTGGTGTGATGATAAAGCATAGCTTCTAGCCTCATCAACCGGTAAATGACAGAAATTGGGCAGGCAGCATGGCTAAGTCGGTCGCTCCAAAGTAGGGTGTATAATCACCTGATCTAGAGTTTCATTTACTTCTAAAAATCTATTGTTGATGCTGTCCCCATTTGGGAAACGGTTGCTGATCCCAACCGTTGGTGATATACATTCGATACACTCAAGCGAAATGAGTGGTCGATCATGTGTGGTCGGGTTGCAAGATGTTCTTGTTGAACCCATTGTATTCCTCTCTAGAGATACACTAGCGAAAGGTGGTTCCATACCTTGTCATAGTTGGAAATCCATTACCCAATACGTGCTTGCGGTTTTGATTGTATACTATGTATGTAGAACGTGAGATGAAAGCGTTTCTGCTAGATGATTATTATATTGTGGTTGATAGACATTATTATAATATCAAAAGGTATTTGATATAAAGAAAAATTTGGATTCTCATAAGGGAAAAACCCGTTCCGTTATACGGCGTGGTCTTATGAGATATCGTTTACTTGTTCGAACTGTTTTAAACTGTTTTACTCATACCAGTCCCATGACTGACCCGGAGTTTATTTGTTTTGTTTTCCCTAAACTCTTGGGTGCCTAAATTTGTACGGGCAGTCAAGTATTCGGGATTTACAGATATACTAGAAGAGCTTGGAGCAGGAGGCTTCAGGATTATATAGCTATAGTTATTTCCGCTGTGTTGTAAGTGTTGTACTCTGATAATGTTATTGTATACATATAATGATTTTATTTCAAGGATATATTATCTATTATATGTTGTTCGTTCCGCTGTGAGATTCGTGTTACTCTGATGTTGTGCTCTTCTTCTTCTTATATTCTAAGTTTCTATCTTATCTTTCCTCACCCTCTAATTTCTTTCCTTAATGACCGGTATTTTTCGACATTTGGTTAGTCATCATTGAGTTTATGGCGATAACCAAAGTCGACAAAAACCCGGGTCATTACAATTGGTATCAGAGCTTAAGTTAAGTGAATTACCTTGGCTCTGTGGCGTGACTCGGTAGTGATAGGGTTAGTAATACCCTAGATTGAGTTGTGTGTATATATATGAGTGAACGTATTTGTTATTGATATAAAAATATTTTTTATATTGTGGAGATTCATTGGTTGAATTGTTTATGGGTTCTGGTCGATCAGTTTGATCCATTGTATTGGTAGGAGTTTATAAACACTCGAATACGATGGGTCGACACGATATGTTTTGAAAAGAGGGTAAATTAAAATAAGTTTACCTAAGGTATATCTTGATATAGAGAAGATATATATATCAAAATTATAATATAGTGGATATGTTGGTTGTTATTATAATCGAGTAAGATTATAAATTAAATGGTTATGTATATAACCAATCAGAATTCATATAAGTGAAATACGTGAAATCAGATGAGTTAAATCTGAAATTTAAACCAGAAATTGAATTGAAACTCTGGAAAATTGGATAAGTGTTTGTAAATGGATTTGGATTAAAAATAAGGAAAATTTGAGATCCTGGGAGATTTTAAATTGTTTTACAAGCCGTGTGAATTATATTTTGAAATGAATTTCAAAGTGGAAATGTTTAGAAATGGTTTTATAGTATTGAACTCACTTCGATCGCTGGAAAATAGATTCCGATGATGACAGCTACATCATCAGTATTCATTTTCGAGTTGTAAGTGACGAATTACTACCAGAGATACTGTTTTGAATTTGTTTTGGGAAAGACAAGTTGTGTTAAATTTCAAAATGGGGTTTAAAATATAGAATTTGAATAATAGAATTTGAATTTTTAAATAGATTTGAAATATTAACTTGTTTTAAAAGAAAAGTTCCTTTATAAACGAAGTTTATAAATAGTTCTTTTATAAACGAAGTTTATAAATAAAGCGAAAAGAATTATCATTGGATAATTCAGAAATAAAAATACAAGTGTGAAATTGAAAGGGAAATCTATTTTCCAAAGGTAGAAATATCGATTTCAAAAGGAATTGAAATCGAGACTTATTTAAAGAATGAATAAAGAAAGTTTGAAAAGGAATTTGAATAAAGGAAGTGCAAACATAGAATTTAAATAAGAAAATTCAAAGGGGATTTGAATATAGAAAATTCAAAGGGGATTTGAATATAGAAAATTCAAAGTGGATTTGAATATAGAAATTCAAAGGGAGTTTGAATATATGAAATTCAATGGAATTGAAATAGAGTTTGAATATAGAAATTCAAATAGAGTTTGAATATAGAAATTCAAATGGAATTCAAATATAGAATTTGAATATAGAAAATATAAAGGAATTCAAATATAGGATTTGAATATATAGATTTTGAATATAGAATTCAAATGGAATTCAAATATAGTATTTGATATATAGAATTTGAATAGTAAGTGATATATAGAATTTGAATAATAGAAGTGATATAAAATTTGAATAGAAATTGAATAGAATTAACTAAGTCGAAGAGGAATTAGTTAATCGAGTTTTGAATTTGAAGTTGAACTTTGAAAGGTGAATTGGATTTATAAATGGATATTCGAAATCGAATATAGAACTTAAATTTGAAATTTGGATTCAAACTAGTTAATAAGCAAGTTAAAATATATTTGAACATGTCATGTTCAAATATAAAAGTGAAATAGACTAAAGAATTAATTAACAAATTAATTAACGAATTGAGTTAAAATGATCAGGTATAGTTAAAATAGAATGGGCAGGTATAAATATACATGAGATTAGGTGTGGATAAGGTATGAAGGTGTATAAAAAGAATGCTCGAAGAAAAGGTATGTATTTAATTCATATATGAGATTTTATGCACCGTATCGGCTAGCCGCTTGGCTTTTTCTTTTGGATTGGTGAGGGCCATGGGAGGCTATTTGAAATATCCCAATGCTCTCGGTACAAAGGAGGTTATGGCGAATTTTTTTCCGGGAATTTAAGGAGTTAGAATATTTTTAAGATAATTTGATAGTTAGAAATCAATGTATCGATATATATAGAAGTCGATAAGGAAACGAACTTAGAAACAGAATAGTAAAATCAAAAAGGAAGATTAAGAATAAAATCTAGTAAGAATAGAAAGAGGAAGCGTATACGTGTTTAAAAGTGAATAAGTAGTTGTATGGTATTGTTTATTCGAGTAAGTAGTCACAGCTGTTTTGACGTTATAAATGTTGTTCAGTCAAGGTCTGAGAGGTAGTTATACCCCAACTTGATTGATTTCATTATTAACAAATAAATAGTAAGATTTCAGGTTCGAAGATCAATGTTGAATAAGAGTTAGTTGAATATAGTATTTGGGTTCTCGTAACGATGTTTTACACAACATCCGTTTTAACCCAAATAAGTGTAAGCTTGGAAATACAATAAAGAATATTTC
Organism: Allium sativum; assembly: GCA_030737875.1. Lineage (NCBI taxonomy): Eukaryota > Viridiplantae > Streptophyta > Magnoliopsida > Asparagales > Amaryllidaceae > Allium > Allium sativum. The sequence goes on from CM060919.1 coordinate 296,282,047, forward strand.
CTAAGTATAGAAATAAACGAGATCGGAAAAGAGATAAGTAATTGGAATATTTTCCAATTATAAATAGCATATATTTTCTAAAGTTTAGAAAATAAAGGAAGGCGATATTCGGAAATGTTTTCCAAATAACATAAAAGGCCAATATGGTTATTGAAAATATTTGGTTAACAAATATTGATAAAGAAATAAAGAAGTGATTTAACTAATGGAATATTAATTTAGGGCTCAGTGACATGTTCAAAAAGGAAAATGTGATTTTTGAAAAGAGAATACTGTTTAAAAAAACTCCCAGGGAAAGACTGTTTGAATTAAAAACAAATTTAACAGAAATTTGTGAAAGCAAAATTGAATTAAAGTAAAGCCAGTAAAGTGGTAACTGAGATTGAATTAGAATGATATCAAGACAAATTGGATTGTGAGATTCAAATTTGAAGTGTAATGGGATAATCAAGTTAAGAGTTGGGAATCGAGAAGAAACTCGAGTTAAAATGATATTTGGTTTGGATATAAACGAATGGTTGTGTTGTGGATAAAAGAGTATTGGAATTTGATTGGGATAACACTGGTATATGCTGAGTTGATAGCGTATGAAAGTGATAGAGTTGATATGCCCGGCAAAAAGGTACAAGTTTATATTTCTATTGGATATAAGATTTATGATACGAATTGGCAAGCCACTTGGCTGTTTGGTTTTCTTTTGGGTTGGAGATGGCCCAGAGAGGCGAGTTGGAGTTTGACGTATTGACTAGTACAAAGGAGGTGCTGGCGAAATTTTTCAAAGAGTTAAGGCATTAGAAAATTTTCAGGATTTTTGAAAATTTTCGTTGATAAGAATTAATTAATAATTTAATTGAAATTAAATTGGTTCAGTTGAAACTGAAGTTGAGAAGTGAACAAATATGTTCTAACCAGTCGATAGGGTCGTCCTATACCTTTTAGCAATTTCGAGGACGAAATTATTTTAAGTGGGAAAGATTGTAATGACCTGCATTGGCAGAGGTATTATAATTTATTTATTTAATTATATAAATAGTGATATAGTGAATTAAATGGTGGTTTAATTAAATAATGGCAAATATTTTATTAAAATAATAAATTAAATAATATATTTAATTATGAAATAATCAGAATTGGCTGAAATGACGATATGATGTGAACCGGATCATCTGTGATATTTAATTCAGCTTGAAATTTAATTTGAATAACGAATATATTATATAAACGACAGTTTGAACGTAGAGTTATAATATAATTAAAATCGAGCTCGAAATGGCGCTGCAGTTCGTAAATTGGCGATTCGAACTTCAACTGAATGTACAGGATTCGTTTTAAGCCGGATTTCTATGAAACAAGAAACGTGTGGAGCTGGTGGAGTATATCTTTCTAGTGGAAGAGAAAAATCGGGATTTCGTCGTGTAGATTTTGATTCACGTCCAAATCAAATTTTAGAAAAGTTTCTGTTGGAATTCCTTTATAATTTATAAAGGAATTATTTATATTTTAAAAAGGAATTTCAATATAAATCGAATACCGGGTTGACCCAGAAGTGAATATCAAGTTAGAAATTTCATATAGGAATATTCTAGAGCTGTATTGTATTCCACTGTGCATATAGATGACAATATAAATTTATTTATATTTAGTTATATTTAAATATATTTATATATTTAAATGGGTCATCAAAAGCTTTAAAAATAGCCGGTTTTGCAAACGAAGTCGGAATTCGACGAAACTAGTTTTGTTGGATCCGCAATACCAAATTATTGTTAGATGTCAAGTTTCATGATTTTTAGAGTCGCTGTGTGGACGTACGGATTTTTTGAGCGAAAAACAGTCAGTATTTTGACGGTTAAAAATACGCTGTGTGAGCATACGAAGTCGGAATTCGACAAAACCAGTTTCGTTGGGACCGTAATGTTCAACTCTAGCTACATGTCCAGTTTCGTGATTTTTGGGTATCGTATGTGGTCACAGGAATTTTAGAGGATGATTACAGATAGCGTTTGGTTAAAAACGAATATAATAATAAATATTTAAATCCTCTATAAATACCCATCAGTTTTTCAAAAACCTAATTTTCACTTCCTTTACTCAACAGAAATTTCTGCCGACACATTTCTTCTTACAGTGAAATACTTTCACCTTCAAAAATGCAAATCAAATTGGATAAAATCTTATAAATCCCAAACCCCGTATATTTCGGTTCCTTAAGAGATTTCCTTCACCTCTATACCAATTTAAGTGGGTTCGGTGGTGTTCTATGATGATCGAGCTGTAACCACAACGACTAGGGCTTGCGGTTTTGTGAGACTTAGGTATTTATTTGGAGTTTTGATATGAGATGGGAGTTAGCCAGGTGATTTAGCATCAGTGCGATGAGTTGGAGGGGATTCCGACAATAAAACTATCGATCGTCATCCCTGAGCATCTCGACGTCGCAAGTTCTGTGAGGGGTGCGATTTCTTCAAATTGGGGATGAGGTGAAAGAGAACGTGAAGGAGAGTGTAATGGTGATTTGTGTTTGGTGAACGGTGAAGAAATGGGTGAGGACGAGGTGATTAAATGAAGGGAAATGGCTTCGGTTTGTTACAGGAGGTCACGACAGAAATATTTGGGGGAAGAAGGGTTCGGTTTGGGCTAGTACGAAGGTGGATGGGCCAAAGGTTAAAACGTAAGTGGAAGGCCCATTTTTAAATAAAGGTTTAGTTTAATTCAAAACTTGAATAGTGTATTTACTTGAATGATCATATCTTGCTCGTTCCTTATCAGAATTTGACGAAATAAGATCCGTCGGGATCGTATGGACGGGAGCAACACAATGAGACTGACTGGAAGTCCATCGGAGCTCATTACAATTTTTCATAAAATAAATTGTCCGTCTGAATCAAGGGATGGTTATCGTTATTAACGATAATCGTCCAAAGTGAGTAAATCTCACTAACTCTGAACAGTTTATAATTTCATGTTGTATTTTTAGAAATGTTAAATATTGGCTGATTGACGGTGTGTTGACTGTTTGATTGAACTGCTAGTCAGTTAGTTGAATTTCTATATTGATTCTGTTTAACAGAATATATCATATGGAACTGAAAGTGATGTTATCTATATTGTTTAACATCTGTGATGCAGGGAAATAGATTGGAGGAATCCGACTGGATTCCTCAACATTTGTTTTACTGTTTTTCATATATTGTGATATATGATGTGATATATAATCTGTTGTTGATTATATTTGTTTGGACGATACTGATCATCGTGATTTGATATGTTAAATACCATAACATACCGAAATGTTAATAAGGGAATATTTTCAAAGTGATATTTGAAAATAAAATATTTATAAATGGAATATTTATAAATAAGAAATATTTATAAATTGGAATATTTATAAATTGGAGATATTTAGAAAAAGGGAAAACGTTATAAAAAGGAAACTGTTATAAGAAGGAAATCATTTTTAAAGTGGAGAACCGTTACTAAAAGTAAATCTTTAAAATGAATAAATGTTGTTAAAAAGGAAATCTTTATAAAGCGAATAAAGGAGTTAAACCGAATATGGTATTCGAAAGGAGTTAAAAAGAATGTGGTATTCGAAAGTAGTAAATCGAATTAGTTATTCGAAAGGAGTTAAATCGAATATGGTATTCGAAAGTAGTAAATCGACTTAGTTATTCGAAAGGGGTTAGTCGAGTCGAGTCAGTTGAATAGAGTAATCGAATATTTGTTATTCGAATAAGAGTTAACCAGTTAGAGTTAACCAGATGGAGTTAATCAATTAGAGTTAACCAATTAGAGTTAACCAGATAGAGTTAATCAATTAGAGTTAACCAGTTAGAGTTAACCAGATGGAGTTATTCAATTAGAGTTAACCAGTTAGAGTTAACCAGACGGAGTTAATCAATTAGAGTTAACCAGTTAGAGTTAAACCAACTGGAGTTAATCGATTAGAGTTAAAGCAAAAAGGAGTTAATCGAATATAATTTATTCAAATAGAAAGTAAGAGGAGTTAATCGAATATAGTTTATTCAAATAGAAAGTAAAATGAGTTAATCGAATATAGTTTATTCGAATAGAAAGTAAAACGAGTTAATCGAATATAGTTTATTCGAATAGAGTAAAAGGAGTTAATCGAATATAGTTTATTCGAATAGAATGAAGGAGTTAATCGAATATATAGTTTATTCAAATAGAATAAAGGAGTTAATCGGATATAGTTTATTCGAATAGAGTAAAAGGAGTTAATCGAATATACAGTTGATTCAAATAGAATTAAAAGAGTTATCGAATATAGTTTATTCGATAGGAGTTAAGTGAATAGAGTTAGAGTTAAATCAAAAGAGTTAAGTGAATAGAATAAATTGAATAGAGTTATCGAATATACCTTATCGAAGGAAAGAATTATCGAATAGAAAAGATTTGAAAGATAGTTACGTAAGGAAGTTTGTTAAAGAATTAGAAGGGTGAACTTTGTCTATTTCAAGGTTAGAACGTTGTTCAGTTAAGGTCTGAGAGGTGTATTACCCCAACTTGATTGACTTCATTTTTAACTAAGGAATGGTTAAGGTTCGATAGTAAAGGATGGTTAAGTGAATTTAGTAATTAAAGGAAATGGTTTGATTTGGCGTCGCGATGATTTGTTTAAACATCTGTCTAAGTCCAATGAAGAAGCTTTGGAAATGTTTTCCAAATAAGAAACCAAAAATGTTTTCTAATAAAGAAAAAAAGAAATGGAAATGTTTTCCATTGTTAATAACGTATATTTTTCAAATTTAGAAAATAAGAAATATTGAATATAGGGAAACAAGAGATAAGTAAATTAATGAAATAAAGAGATAAATGTTGAATGATGTTTGATCGATATAAATTTCCATTTGGAAATAATATCGTTGTTTGCACACCTGTTTTTCTTCGATAGTTAAATCACAGACTATCGTAGTTTTGACCATTTTAACGTTGTTAATTTGGAGAGACCGATTGGATTATTATCCAAAGAACCACTCTGTATTGGCATAAGCGTTGCGGATCATATATGCCAAAGATAATTGAAGACGGAGTTATGCAAGGGCTATCCTATTTACAGAATAGTGCCTTCGGTTCATCCTCTTCCTGGATGACTTGTATGGACGGATGTCTGACATAGTATTTCCAGACGATCACGTATATTGATTTCTCCAACCGTACCAAGAGTGGAAGCGGAGAAGGAAACTTCTTTTAGCTAACACATAATGTATGGTTGAGGACGTCAATCGGTGATTTGATGGATTTGACGATGTGGCATTTAAAGTGAATCTGGTGTGATGATAAAGCGTAGCTTCTAGCCTCATCAACCAGTAAATGACAGAAATCGGGCAGGCAGCATGGCTAAGTCGGTCGCTCCGAAGTAGGGTGTATAATCACCTGATCTAGAGTTTCATTTACTTCTAAAAATCTATTGTTGATGCTGTCCCATTCGGGAAACGGTTGCTGATCCCAACCGTTGGTGATATACATTCGATACACTAAAGCGAAATGAGTGGTCGGTCATGTGTGGTCGGGTTGCAAGATGTTCTTGTTGAACCCAGTGTATTCCTCTCTAGAGATACACTAGCGAAAGGTGGTTCCATACCTTGTCATAGTTGGAAATCCATTACCCAATACGTGCTTGCGGTTTTGATTGTATACTATGTATGTAGAACGTGAGATGAAAGCGTTTCTGCTAGATGATTATTATATTGTGGTTGATAGACATTATTATAATATCAAAAGGTATTTGATATAAAGAAAAATTTGGATTCTCATAAGGGAAAATCCCATTCCGTTATACGGCGTGGTCTTATGTGATATCGTTTACTTGTTCGAACTGTTTTAAACTGTTTTACTCATACCAGTCCCATGACTGACCTGGAGTTTATTTGTTTTGTTTTCCCTAAACTCTTGGGTGCCTAAATTTGTACGGGCAGTCAAGTAGTCGGGATTTACGGATATATTGGAAGAGCTTGGAGCAGGAGGCTTCAGGATTATATAGCTACAGTTATTTCCGCTGTGTTGTAAGTGTTGTACTCTGATAATGTTATTGTCTACATATAATGATTTTATTTCAAGGATATATTATCTATTATATGTTGTTCGTTCCGCTGTGAGATTTGTGTTACTCTGATGTTGTGCTCTTCTTCTTCTTCTTCTTCTATTCTAAGTTTCTATCTTATCTTTCCTCACCCTCTAATTTCTTTCATTAATGACCGGTATTTTTCGGCGTTTGGTTAGTCATCATTGAGTTTATGGCGATAACCAAAGTCGACAAAAACCCGGGTCATTACAGTTAGGACCGATTTGATAATAGTTTTCTAATGGAAGAGAAAAATCTGTATTTCATTGTATAGATTTTGAGTTATGTTAAAATCAAATTATTTGAAAAGCAACGCCGTAACCATTATAAACCATAACAGTTTATTAATTAAAATCGAAGTATTTTAAGTTAATAAAATATGGATTTTTAATTTAAAAATCCATATTTGAGTTGTAAAATAAATACGAACTCAAGTTATGTAAATGAAATGATTTTTGAAACAAAAATCAAATTTTTAATTGTTGAATAGAATTAATTAATTTAAAGAATAATTTGTTAATTAGATTTTGAATCAAAATTGGACTTGGGATAAGGAAAAGAGGTTTGTAAATTTATATTCGGGTTTGAATATGAAACTTGAATTAAAAATGGAATTCGATTTTTTTATTTGCAAATTAAAATATATTTGAACATTATATGTTCAAACTAAAGGGATTTAGCAAAAGTGCTAATTAAAAGAATAAATTAGCGAATGGAGTTAGGAATGACTGGATTTAGTTGGGATAAATTAGAAACAGGTGAACATGTGTTAGAAAGGTATGGGATGAAGTGTATAAAGATTATAATTCATGTGCCCAAATAAAAGGTACACGTTTAATTCCATATGAGATTTTATGTGCGGAATCTGCAAGCCGCTTGGCTTTTTAATTTTCTTTTTTTAATGGAAAGGGCCTAGATGTAATGACCTGCATTGGCAGAGGTATTATAATTAATTTATTTAATTATTGAAATGGTGGTTTAGAGAATTTAAGGATCGTTGAATTAATAAATGGTGAATAATTAATTTAAAACAATAAATTAAATAATATATTAAATTCTGAAATAATCAGAATTGGTTGAAATGGCGATATAGTGTGAACTTGATCATCTGTGATATTTAATTCAGTTTAAAATCGAATTTGAATAACGAATATATTATATAAACAACAGTTTGAAACGTAGAGTTATAATATAATTAAAATCGAGCGTGAAATGGCGCTGTAGTTCGTAGTTTGTCGATTTGAACTTCAACTGAATGTACATGATTCGTTTTAAGCCGGATTTCTGTGAAACAAGAAACATGTAGAGCTGTGGAGTATATCTTTCTAGTGGAAGAGAAAAATCGGGATTTCGTCATGTAGATTTTGAGATATGTCCAAATCAAATTTCAGAAAAGTCGCTATAGAATCGTTTATCGACCGTAACGGTTTATTCGATATAACTAGAGATCGTGTTTGAATTTAGACAAGGTCCTTTTGGGAAATAGTGATAATTTAATTTTTAGAATTTTACTGTAATTTTTAATTAATTAAATAAGCAACTTTTTTTATTTGGAGTTTTTGCACCCTGTAATCAACATTTTTGGGTTTCACAATATGAGTTAATCTACCGATATCTTTATATATTTGGGATCGTGACACATTACTGGGTATGATGGTATTTTTAGTTGTGTCGATAGAAGTTCGTGCGCGAATGTAATTCTATATATCGAGGTATATGTAAATATTATAACTTAAAACATATATATACTCTCATCAACGTATAGCGAAGATTCATGAAAAGTCCAGCTAGCTTAAAACAAATCAACGCAGACACTAATTGTGGTAGAAAATGTTACACGTGACCCTCATATTCTCCATACACAATAAAATTTAAAACTTATAAATAACACCAACCCTTTCTTCCGAGACCTAATTCATTCCTCTCAGAAAGAAACCGGCCGCCACTCGTTTCTCCTTCAAACCGCGGAATAAGAGCTTAAAAATTCAAAAAAAAAAAAGAAATCGAGAAAAATTCTTATAAATCCAAATAAAAATATAATCGGATTCACCGAGCAAAGCTCTCCATCTCAATGAAAGATTTGGGAGCTCGTCACTCTTTTTACAGCTCCGCTAGGATGGTCTTCGGTGGTGTTTTTGGTTGGTGGTTTCGACTGGAGCTGTTCGACGGAGGTTGGATGATTACGTCGAGTGCGTGAGGAGGTAATGAGGTTCGAGTTTGAGGTGCTGGAAGAAGTCGGGACAGGGAAGAAGCAGTGTATAAACATGGCAGGATCGAAGCTTGGACGGGATTTTTTCCTGTTAATGAGGTGGGTTTTTTTTTCCTGCAATATGATGATACTGTTGAAGGGATAAGTTTCATGTTTTGCTGTGTGCGTGACAAGGCAGTTTGAGGCATTCAGGGGATGGTTTCAGAGGGTTGGTGAAGCAATATTTGGTGAAACGATTACTGTGTTTGGATGCAGATTTGTGTAAAACTGAGGAGGGCGTAGTAATGAAGGGGGTACACGATTTTGGTGATGTTGTCGGGGAGTTCTATGATGAGGAGTTAAAAATGAGTCAGCTGTTTTTATGATGAGGAGTTGAGCTCGAGTTTATGTCTTGACTTGGAGTTTTGTTGTAGGGAAGTAAGGTGTGGAGTTTGTGTTCGATCATGGAGAGATGGTTGTTGAAGGGTGCGGTTATGTTGGGATTAAAGCTTTCAAAGTCTGGAAAGGGGTGAATACGTGATGCAGGGGCATATTTCTTGGATGGAAGAAGAAATCTTAGCCACTAATTAAGGTTAATTAGTTAAACATGAATCAGACAAAAACTGGTCACGTGGGAATTGGAACGATGGTATCTACATTATCGAACTGATGTGGTTGAGAACAGAGCAACTGGAATTTCGTGATAAGGTCAAATGCCTGAATGGACAAACCGACAGTTTATCGTTCATTAACGATGAACTGCAAATGTGAGTAAATCTCACCAGCTCTAAATAGTTTATAATTTCATGTTGTATTTTAGAACTGTTAGAAATTGTCTGATTTACTGTGTGTTGATTGTTTGATTGAACTGCTAGTCAGTTAGTTGAATTTCTATATTTGATTCTGTTTAACAGAATATATCATATGGAACTGAAAGTGATGTTATGTATATTGTTTAACATCTGTGATGCAGGGAAACAGGTTGGAGGAATCCAACTGGATTCCTCAAACATTTATTTTACTGTTTTCATATATTGTGATATATGATGTGTTATATAATCTGTTATGGATTATGGGTGTTGGAATGATGTTGATCATTTTTATTTGATATTTTAAATATCATAAAAGACCCTGGGATGTAAAAAGAATTATTTCAATGTATATTGAAATAAAGGGATTTTATAAAATCAACAAATTTTATAAAAGGAAATATTTCGAAAGTAAATAAAAAGGGAAAAATGTTTTTAAAACGGATAGAGTTTTATAAAAGGGAAATCATTTGTAAAGTGAAGAACTGTTACTAAAAGTAAATCTTTATGAATGAATAGTTTATTCGAATAGAATAAAGGAGCTAATCGATGTTAGTTAATCGATTAGAGAATAAAGTTGAAAGGAGCTAATCGATGTTAGTTAATCGATTAGAGAATAAAGTTAAAAGGAGTTAATCGATGTTAGTTAATCGATTAGAGAATAAAGTAAAAAGGAGTAAATCGATATTAGTTTAATCGATTAGAGTTAAAGCAAAAGAGCAAATCGATGTTAGTTTAATCGATTAGAGTTAAAGCAAAAGAGCAAATCGATGTTAGTTTAATCGATTAGAGTTAAAGCAAAAGAGCAAATCGATGTTAGTTTAATCGATTAGAGTTAAAGCAAAAGAGCAAATCGATGTTAGTTTAATCGATTAGAGTTAAAGCAAAAGAGCAAATCGATGTTAGTTTAATCGATTAGAGTTAAAGCAAAAGGAGTAAATCGATGTTAGTTTAATCGATTAGAGTTAAAGCAAAAGAGCAAATCGATGTTAGTTTAATCGATTAGAGTTAAAGCAAAAGAGCAAATCGATGTTAGTTTAATCGATTAGAGTTAAAGCAAAAGAGCAAATCGATGTTAGTTTAATCGATTAGAGTTAAAGCAAAAGAGCAAATCGATGTTAGTTTAATCGATTAGAGTTAAAGCAAAAGAGCAAATCGATGTTAGTTTAATCGATTAGAGTTAAAGCAAAGGAGCTAATCGATGTTAGTTAATCGATTAGAGCTAAAGCAAAGGTGTAACAACCCGTAAAATGCGAGCCAGTTTGAAATTTTTATTTTTGCTATTTTAGCGAATTTTGATTATTTAAAATGAATTATTTTAAATAAAAACGACGAGAAATTTATTTTGAATAGAATTCGGCGTATATATTATATACGTCGTCGTTAGAATATAAATAATTATATATATAATTATAAAAGGAATTGAAAATGGCGCGGTAGTTCGATAATTCGATTTCAAACTTCAATTGAATGTACCGGGTGCAAAACAATCCGGATTTTAGTGAAACCAGAAATCATAGGATCTAATTGATAATATCTTTCCATCGAATCCGACAAATCCAGATTTCATAGCGGGAATCAAAAGATATGTCCAGTTGAAAATTCTGAATAGTCACTATGGAATTCAGGCCCTTAAAAGTGGACATTTTGCAAACGACCTCGGATTTCGACGAAACCAGTTTTGTTGGGTCCGTGATGTCAAGTTATTGCTAGGTTTCAAATTTCATAATTTTTCGAATCAATATGTGAGCGTGGCAAAGGAAAACGCGTTTGACCGGTTTCAGTTGATTTTAATCGACTGGAAATTGGCCATTTTTCAAACGGTCTCGGAATTCGACGAAACTAGTTTTGTTAGGACCGTATCGTCAATACGAAGCTAGAAAATATTTTTCTAGAATTTTTCGAGTTAGTATGTGACCCCGGTAATTTGAAATGTACGTTTAAAATTCAATATAGTGATTTAAATGTAAATTCAACGGAAACTAATCGAAACGATCAAATCAGTTTGCGATACATATCCCATTGTGTTCGGAATGGGGGTAAACGCTATGGACGACAGGCGGTGGGCCTCGGTTCGAGGTCGTATGTGAAAGTCAACTTTTTGGCCAATTAAATAATTAAAAAAAAATAAAAAAAAATAAAAGAAAAACCCTTTCTCCCCTTAACTACCAGGCCCCCCCGATAATTTCAGTTCACTTTTCAAATAAAAAAAAAGAAACGAGAAAGCAAAACGCGCCGCCGCCCTAGGGCCCTGGAGCCACCGCCGACGAGCTTCCCAGCCGCCGCCTTGCCTGTTCCTCCCCCTCGTCCCTCCAGTAATCGAAACCCCCCCTCCACAACCAAATCGAGGTCGCGACGCCGCCCGGTGGGGCCCCAACCACCGCCGCCTCCATCTTCTTCTCCCCCGACCTCCTCCTCTCCTCCTCTCCTCCTTCAGTCGCCCTGCCCTCCTACAGGAGCTCCGACGCACAACTGTCCCCCCCTGTAAGTTTCACTGATTTACATTTATTTTAAAACTGATTGTTAGTTTAAGTAAAAACTGATTTTTTAAGGTTTTAAAACTGATTTTAAATTAAAAGTAAAAACTGATTTTAAATTAAAAGTAAAAACTGATTTTATAAGAATTTAAAAACTGATTTTTAAAGAATTTTAATTAGGTATTAAAACTGATTTTTGAAAAGGTTTTAACTTTAAAAAGAAAAAGGTTTTAACTTTAAGGGGAAAAAGATTTGATCTTTAAAATAGAAAAGGCGGAATTTTTATTAAGTAAAAGATGTAAGATATGATTTTTATATTTTTAAAAGCAATAAAAATATAATCTTTATATATTGAATAGCGAAATAAAAATATAATTTTTACATCATAGGAATATTAAAAATATAATCTTTATATTAAAAATATGATTTTTATATATTGAATAGCGTAGTAAAAATTCGTTTTTTATATATTGAATAGCGAGGTAAAAATATGATTTTTATATATTGAATAGCGTAGTAAAAATTCGTTTTTTTATATATTGAATAGCGAGGTAAAAATTCGATTTTTATATATTGAATAGCGAACTAAAAATTCGATTTTTATATATTGAATAGCGAGGTAAAAATTCGATTTTTATATATTAAATAGCGAGGTAAAAATTCGATTTTTATATATTGAATAGCGAGGTAAAAATATGATTTTTATATATTGAATAGCGTAGTAAAAATTCGATTTTTATATATTGAATAGCGAACTAAAAATTCGATTTTTATATATTGAATAGCGAACTAAAAATTCGATTTTTATATATTGAATAGCGAGGTAAAAATTCGATTTTTATATATTGAATAGCGAACTAAAAATTCGATTTTTATATATTGAATAACGAGGTCAAAATTCGATTTTTACATATGTAGAGGATCCGGGCAACGAAGATGACGAAAATGCGATAGCGACGAAGAATTCTGCAAATGAAGTGCCGTGGAGCTAGGATAGCTATATGTGAGAACTTCTCACCTTTCAATTTAAATTTTCTAGTTATATATATATACTAGGATGCAGACGGTGCTTAGTAGCACCTGACACCCGTCGTCCACAGACCATGGATGGCTTGTTTGTTAAATTGTTTGGTTGTGTAGTTGGTTAAATTATTTGGTTTGAATTGAATGGTTTGGTGAATTTGATTGATGTGTGAATGGCGTGGGCCTTCACTAGACCGGGGATAAGGCTAGGCCTCGTCCCGTTTCTAGTATCGTGCCGTTATGCCACCGAAATTTTCTAAAATATGTTAGAAAATAAAAATATCATTTTATTGTGTAAATGAATAATAGAAATTCATATGTTGGAATAAAATGTTTTATCGTTAAAAATATATTTTTTAACGTGAATATGATTATAGTGAAAGTGAAAAAAATAAAATATTCATTTACAAACCGGACGGTTTGTTTATGTACACCTATTTGAAGGATATTGATTGGGTCGATAAATTTTACACATTGCCCAACTGCACAAATAAAATATGTGTTTGATTGTATGAAACCCCACACGGGTGTTAGGATGAAATTTGAAGTTCACTCATCCTGATTGATCAAATATGTCGATCGATTGATTGACAGGCTGTTATAAGCGTTAGATATCGATATTTGATGCTTATACAGTGTAGTGCACTTTGGTTGATGGTTGATTAGTTTTCAATGCTATTATACATGTGTTGTATGAAAATCCATATAATTAACTTTATATGGTAATTGATTGGGCCTCATTCCAGTTTTCAAATAGAAATATTTGAGATAGAAATATTTGAAATAGAATATTTGAAAATAGAAATCTATGAAGCCGTGTTGATTAGATTGACGCCATTTTGACGTGAACGATAATTATATCGATTTTATAACGATTTCGAAATTGAAATGAATTGAAAACGATTTCGAAATGAATTGAATTGAAAACGATTTCGAAATGAATTGAATTGAAAACGATTTCGAAATGAAATGAATTGAAAACGATTTCGAAATGAAATGAATTGAAAACGATTTCGAAATGAAATGAATTGAAAACGATTTCGAAATGAAATGAATTGAAAACGATTTCGAAATGAATTGAATTGAAAACGATTTCGAAATGAATTGAATTGAAAACGATTTCGAAATGAATTGAATTGAAAACGAATTCAAATTGAATTGAAAGTGAATTGAAATGAATTCAAATTGAATTGAAATTTGAATTGAATAGAAATGAATTTTAAAACGAATTTATAAAGAAGAATTCAATTTTGATTTGAATTGAAATGGAAGTTGAAATTGCTTTTGAAACGAATTTTAAAACTATTTGTATAGTTCGTTTTAAATTGAAATCGATGAAGTATATATTATATATATTATATATATAATATAATGGCCTGAATAGAACGCGCCGCGCCGCGGCAGTTCGCGAATTTCGACCATTGACTTCGAACGGACATTACGGGAGATCCGACCGTCGGATTCTCCTAAAACCGGAACCGTTGGGTTCGTATCGAAAAGAGCTTTCTAATGAATATTTGAAATTAGAAGTCTAACGGTTGGATTTGGAATTATGTCCAAATCAAATGTGAAAAAGGTCGCTGTAAGTGCAGTTCGATGGCCAGTGGTGGAAATCGACTGTACGGGCCTTGATAAAATTATTAAAAATAGTAATAATTTGTGTAAAATCATAAGAGATGATTGGTGAAGATTTGGGATGAAAAACTCCATATTTGAAAAGATAAAAATAGATTTTTATCGAAATGGACTAGTTTTGAACTAGAATTTTAATTCTATTTATTTTTAAATAAATAAATTGAATTTGAAAAGGGTTTGAAAATAACCAAAATTTCCAATGATTGCATTGGAATGGATTTGAATCGAAATTGTCTTCGGAATATTTCGATGTTGGATTTCGTGATTATACAAGTGTTGTTACGGAAATTTGAAAGATATATATATATATATCGTTATTTCCAATGCGATATTGGTTAGTCGTAGAATTTGATATTGAATATAAGCCGGTATATTTTCTATTCAGAGCCTTGTATTGAATATCAAATGTGATTTGGGTTTGTCGTGAATGGTGTCTTCACTAACACTGTTCTTGAACCCAGTTGAGAAAAGATTAAATCTTTTTATTTAGATTTAATGAAGTGTACCAATTAAATGATATTCAATTGGAATTGAATTGGTATTGATTTTTGGGTTTATCGTGAACAGTGTTTTAAATAACACTCGTTCTTTAACCCGATGATTAATGAATGTGATTTTGGGTTTATCGTGAACTGTGTTTTAAATGACACTGATTCTTTAACCCAGTTAACGATTAAAACTAAGTGGAGTTTTAATGAATCTTTAATTAGATTGAAAAGATCGAGAATGGAGTATCGCCAGTTTTACTCCAGGCGATAGTTAAATCTTTAATTAGATTTGAACGTGAAATGGTAATTGAATTTACCGATAACACCGTGGTGTTAGATATGAAGTATAACCAGTTTTACTTCATGGGATGAATAGGTTGGGATTGGGAAATAAAATAAATGATTACTTCGGTGTGGTTCGCTAATCCCGACTAGTTTGAATTAATATTCAAAGGAGATTAAAGAATAAATTTAAAGAATTTATCTTGGATAAAATTAATGGGAACTTTTCCCAAGGTATAGGAATATTTGGATAATAGAATATTCTGAATTGGAATGAGGCGTATGTTGTGTTTGTGTAACACTTTTATAATATATACGCGAGTTATTCAGAAAGACCGGGTTTATCCCATTCTGAATAACTGATTCGACGTGGTGTCGAAGATGAAGACGGTGGTCGAAGACCGGAAGTCTTCAAGTCGTTTGGGTAATTACTGATGATCTTGATTGGGCTGTACACCCAAGAAGATGGAAACAGTTAGTGATCGTCCAGACGTACTTGGAGATCGATGGATATGCGGGGTACTAGGTGCCTCCGGTTTCGTTCAGACCCAGAACGGACTTGTAAATGGACTGTGTGTCTGACATTGGATTTTAGTCTGTGTGGTTGATCTCTATTAAATATATCTCTGTTTGGCGGTGGAGAATTTATTCTCTTGCTTAACGCCCTTCTCTGAGACGTACGAGCTCAGGGGTTATATATTGATGGATATCAAACGCATGGAGTGAATTGCCTGTGTGGCATGCCTAAGTGGCAATTGACCGAGGCTTCTGTTGAAAAGCAAAGTCTTGTGGTGATGATCAAAGAACAGCCTGTGTGGCACAGCTTTGTGTAACGTGAATTCGCGAGCCTCGCACCCCGGTTGTGAACCAAAACGGGAGACGGACGTCAGGGAGGGCATGCGTTTCTTTCTAGCTAGAAGTGGCGTCAGTGGTTTTACACGCCCTGACGAGTTTGACTTATGTGGTTGTTGCTGTTGCGAGGCGCCTCGGTTATATCGGTTTCGGCCGATGCATTCTGGTCGGCTGACGGACCAGATTTACGCCCCAAAGGGCGGAGAAACGTATTGTTCAGGCACTATAATCCACATCGGTGGACCGGCCCTGAGGATCCAAGGGGCAATTGCGGCTGTTCCGGAGACATGGGCTAGATTGTCTCGAATCGGTTGAGGACTATCTTTTGCCTCGGTTCATAGACGGAAATCCAATTTCCAAATACGTGACATTTGCGGTTTTATTTGTAGAACCTAGTATGGTGACATAGTGGGATGGGGCGCTCATGCCGCCTATGATTGATACTAATGATTTGAAGTTGTTTTATACACTATGCACTTATAATAGTATCAAATGATTTGTTTTAAACGTATCAAGCATTCTTTGGCTGTTAGAAGGAAAGACCCTATCCCCCGGCTTGCGTTTGCATTGTGTGATAGGACCTGGGTCTTATAACAGCTTCATTTTTCTTTATTTAGCATTGCGCTGTTGTTTTATGCACTGGTGTTCTTGGGAGGAAACCCGTTTCGTGTTATACGGCGTGGTCCCTTGATTTACCTAGCTTTAAAAATAAAGATTAACTGTTTTAGTTCTCACACCAGTCCCATGACTGACCTGGAGTTTATTGTTTTAACCTAAACTCTGGGTGCCCCTATTTTTGACACGGGCAGCTAGTAGTTTCGGTTTTTGCAGATTTATATTCACAGGATCCTGGTTTACAGCTGGAACGATATCCGGAAAGCTTTGTATCCGTATAACTCCTTCTAGTTGTGTATTGTGTTATTTTCCGCTGCTATGTATTTAAATGTAATTTAAATCTCTGATATTTCTGTGTAATATTCTTTTATACTCTGTATATTCTTGTAATCTGATGCATTGTTGTAATATACAATGAAGTGTTCTTCTGTATGTGTTCTGTTGTGGTTTGTTCTCGAACTATCCGACGCTTTCCTTTACGGGGAAGTTACGGGTTTTTACAGTTGGTATCAGAGCTTTGGTTTACAAAGCGCAGAGAATAAGACACATTAGAACCGTACGAAAGAATTCATCAGATATTGGATTAGTAATATCCAATGTGAATGACTCGTTAGAGATGGGATCAGTAGTATCCTAGAACGAGTATGAAGAGTATATTTTTCAAATGAAAACCATTTTGTTTTGAAAATTTAAATCAATTATTCGTAGTTGATTATTTATTTATATTGATGTGGACAATCCAGTATATATAGATTTTGCGTATACGCCTTGCAAACGTATATTCAAAGTTTTAATATATTGGGTAGATATAGAATCACATTCTAGTTGCCCGGGGATGGTTCTGATAATGCTGCAGCGTTACTAGCACTTATATTCGAGTGATGAAGGTGTGATATCTATATATTTCCATTAGACTGGTGTGAGAACCAAAACTTATATAGATAAATTTAATTGTTGTGATTTGGCATCAAAAACATGATTTTTGTATATGTATCAAAATTATGAATTTGAAAACTCTAATTCACTAATTGATTGATGTTTGTGTTGTTTGTTTATTTGTTTGCTAATTTTTAGCCATTTAGCCTAACAGAACCAAATATTGAATTATATCGAAATTTGGTCGCATTTGCATGCATACATGTATATCTTTTGAACAGGTCATAGCAAGGAGGCTAGAGCAGAGAATAAAATTTGTTTGCCCGACAAATAGGTACATGTTTATTACATAATTTCCTGTTTTGTTTGGGTGATGATGATTTTGTGAGCCTATTGGCTAGCCGCTTGGCCTTTTCTTTTTCTTTTTGAGATCTGAAGGACCGGGGAAGCTATTTGAAATTCCCCGATGCTCCCATTGCAGGGGAGGTTATGGCGAAATTTTTCAAAAATTTGGGGTGTTAGCCAAATTTTTGAAATTTTGAAAATTCTCAGAAACTAAAGAGTTGGAGAATGGAAGCCAGATCGAGCGTAGAGCTGAATTATCAAACCACTTTCGACTTTGTTCCTTTTCGGGGACGAAAAGTTTTAAGTGGGGGAGATTGTAACAACCCGTAAAATGCGAGCCAGTTTGAAATTTTTATTTTTGCTATTTTAGCGAATTTTGATTATTTAAAATGAATTATTTTAAATAAAAACGACGAGAAATTTATTTTGAATAGAATTCGGCGTATATATTATATACGTCGTCGTTAGAATATAAATAATTATATATATAATTATAAAAGGAATTGAAAATGGCGCGGTAGTTCGATAATTCGATTTCAAACTTCAATTGAATGTACCGGGTGCAAAACAATCCGGATTTTAGTGAAACCAGAAATCATAGGATCTAATTGATAATATCTTTCCATCGAATCCGACAAATCCAGATTTCATAGCGGGAATCAAAAGATATGTCCAGTTGAAAATTCTGAATAGTCGCTATGGAATTCAGGCCCTTAAAAGTGGACATTTTGCAAACGACCTCGGATTTCGACGAAACCAGTTTTGTTGGGTCCGTGATGTCAAGTTATTGCTAGGTTTCAAATTTCATAATTTTTCGAATCAATATGTGAGCGTGGCAAAGGAAAACGCGTTTCACCGGTTTCAGTTGATTTTAATCGACTGGAAATTGGCCATTTTTCAAACGGTCTCGGAATTCGACGAAACTAGTTTTGTTAGGACCGTATCGTCAATACGAAGCTAGAAAATATTTTTCTGGAATTTTTCGAGTTAGTATGTGACCCCGGTAATTTGAAATGTACGTTTAAAATTCAATATAGTGATTTAAATGTAAATTCAACGGAAACTAATCGAAACGATCAAATCAGTTTGCGATACATATCCCATTGTGTTCGGAATGGGGGTAAAACGCTATGGACGACAGGCGGTGGGCCTCGGTTCGAGGTCGTATGTGAAAGTCAACTTTTTGGCCAATTAAATAATTAAAAAAAAAAGAAAAAAAAAGAAAAACCCTTTCTCCCCTTAACTACCAGGCCCCCCCCCCGATAATTTCAGTTCACTTTTCAAATAAAAAAAAAAAGAAACGAGAAAGCAAAACGCGCCGCCGCCCTAGGGCCCTCGAGCCACCGCCGACGAGCTTCCCTGCCGCCGCCTTGCCTGTTCCTCCCCCTCGTCCCTCCAGTAATCGAAACCCCCCTCCACAACCAAATCGAGGTCGCGACGCCGCCCGATGGGGCCCCAACCACCGCCGCCTCCATCTTCTTCTCCCCCGACCTCCTCCTCTCCTCCTTCAGTCGCCCTGCCCTCCTACAGGAGCTCCGACGCACAACTGTCCCCCCTGTAAGTTTCACTGATTTACATTTATTTTAAAACTGATTGTTAGTTTAAGTAAAAACTGATTTTTTAAGGTTTTAAAACTGATTTTAAATTAAAAGTAAAAATTGATTTTAAATTAAAAGTAAAAACTGATTTTATAAGAATTTAAAAACTGATTTTTAAAGAATTTTAATTAGGTATTAAAACTGATTTTTGAAAAGGTTTTAACTTTAAAAAGAAAAAGGTTTTAACTTTAAGGGGAAAAAGATTTGATCTTTAAAATAGAAAAGGCGGAATTTTTATTAAGTAAAAGATGTAAGATATGATTTTTATATTTTTAAAAGCAATAAAAATATAATCTTTATATATTGAATAGCGAAATAAAAATATAATTTTTACATCATAGGAATATTAAAAATATAATCTTTATATTAAAAATATGATTTTTATATATTGAATAGCGTAGTAAAAATTCGTTTTTTTATATATTGAATAGCGAGGTAAAAATATGATTTTTATATATTGAATAGCGTAGTAAAAATTCTTTTTTTTATATATTGAATAGCGAGGTAAAAATTCGATTTTTATATATTGAATAGCGAACTAAAAATTCGATTTTTATATATTGAATAGCGAGGTAAAAATTCGATTTTTATATATTGAATAGCGAGGTAAAAATTCGATTTTTATATATTGAATAGCGAGGTAAAAATATGATTTTTATATATTGAATAGCGTAGTAAAAATTCGATTTTTATATATTGAATAGCGAACTAAAAATTCGATTTTTATATATTGAATAGCGAACTAAAAATTCGATTTTTATATATTGAATAGCGAGGTAAAAATTCGATTTTTATATATTGAATAGCGAACTAAAAATTCGATTTTTATATATTGAATAACGAGGTCAAAATTCGATTTTTACATATGTAGAGGATCCGGGCAACGAAGATGACGAAAATGCGATAGCGACGAAGAATTCTGCAAATGAAGTGCCGTGGAGCTAGGATAGCTATATGTGAGAACTTCTCACCTTTCAATTTAAATTTTCTAGTTATATATATATACTAGGATGCAGACGGTGCTTAGTAGCACCTGACACCCGTCGTCCACAGACCATGGATGGCTTGTTTGTTAAATTGTTTGGTTGTCTAGTTGGTTAAATTATTTGGTTTGAATTGAATGGTTTGGTGAATTTGATTGATGTGTGAATGGCGTGGGCCTTCACTAGACCGGGGATAAGGCTAGGCCTCGTCCCGTTTCTAGTATCGTGCCGTTATGCCGCCGAAATTTTCTAAAATATGTTAGAAAATAAAAATATCATTTTATTGTGTAAATGAATAATAGAAATTCATATGTTGGAATAAAATGTTTTATCGTTAAAAATATATTTTTTAACGTGAATATGATTATCGTGAAAGTGAAAAAAATAAAATATTCATTTACAAACCGGACGGTTTGTTTATGTACACCTATTTGAAGGATATTGATTGGGTCGATAAATTTTACACATCGCCCAACTGCACAAATAAAATATGTGTTTGATTGTATGAAACCCCACACGGGTGTTAGGATGAAATTTGAAGTTCACTCATCCTGATTGATCAAATATGTCGATCGATTGATTGACAGGCTGTTATAAGCGTTAGATATCGATATTTGATGCTTATACAGTGTAGTGCACTTTGGTTGATGGTTGATTAGTTTTCAATGCTATTATACATGTGTTGTATGAAAATCCATATAATTAACTTTATATGGTAATTGATTGGGCCTCATTCCAGTTTTCAAATAGAAATATTTGAGATAGAAATATTTGAAATAGAATATTTGAAAATAGAAATCTATGAAGCCGTGTTGATTAGATTGACGCCATTTTGACGTGAACGATAATTATATCGATTTTATAACGATTTCGAAATTGAAATGAATTGAAAACGATTTCGAAATGAATTGAATTGAAAACGATTTCGAAATGAAATGAATTGAAAACGATTTCGAAATGAAATGAATTGAAAACGATTTCGAAATGAAATGAATTGAAAACGATTTCGAAATGAAATGAATTGAAAACGATTTCGAAATGAATTGAATTGAAAACGATTTCGAAATGAATTGAATTGAAAACGATTTCGAAATGAATTGAATTGAAAACGAATTCAAATTGAATTGAAAGTGAATTGAAATGAATTCAAATTGAATTGAAATTTGAATTGAATAGAAATGAATTTTAAAACGAATTTATAAAGAAGAATTCAATTTTGATTTGAATTGAAATGGAAGTTGAAATTGCTTTTGAAACGAATTTTAAAACTATTTGTATAGTTCGTTTTAAATTGAAATCGACGAAGTATATATTATATATATTATATATATAATATAATGGCCTGAATAGAACGCGCCGCGCCGCGGCAGTTCGCAAATTTCGACCATTGACTTCGAACGGACATTACGGGAGATCCGACCGTCGGATTCTCCTAAAACCGGAACCGTTGGGTTCGTATCGAAAAGAGCTTTCTAATGAATATTTGAAATTAGAAGTCTAACGGTTGGATTTGGAATTATGTCCAAATCAAATGTGAAAAAGGTCGCTGTAAGTGCAGTTCGATGGCCAGTGGTGGAAATCGACTGTACGGGCCTTGATAAAATTATTAAAAATAGTAATAATTTGTGTAAAATCATAAGAGATGATTGGTGAAGATTTGGGATGAAAAACTCCATATTTGAAAAGATAAAAATAGATTTTTATCGAAATGTACTAGTTTTGAACTAGAATTTTAATTCTATTTATTTTTAAATAAATAAATTGAATTTGAAATGGGTTTGAAAATAACCAAAATTTCCAATGATTGCATTGGAATGGATTTGAATCGAAATTGTCTTCGGAATATTTCGATGTTGGATTTCGTGATTATACAAGTGTTGTTACGGAAATTTGAAAGATATATATATATATCGTTATTTCCAATGCGATATTTGTTAGTCGTAGAATTTGATATTGAATATAAGCCGGTATATTTTCTATTCAGAGCCTTGTATTGAATATCAAATGTGATTTGGGTTTGTCGTGAATGGTGTCTTCACTAACACTGTTCTTGAACCCAGTTGAGAAAAGATTAAATCTTTTTATTTAGATTTAATGAAGTGTACCAATTAAATGATATTCAATTGGAATTGAATTGGTATTGATTTTTGGGTTTATCGTGAACAGTGTTTTAAATAACACTCGTTCTTTAACCCGATGATTAATGAATGTGATTTTGGGTTTATCGTGAACTGTGTTTTAAATGACACTGATTCTTTAACCCAGTTAACGATTAAAACTAAGTGGAGTTTTAATGAATCTTTAATTAGATTGAAAAGATCGAGAATGGAGTATCGCCAGTTTTACTCCAGGCGATAGTTAAATCTTTAATTAGATTTGAACGTGAAATGGTAATTGAATTTACCGATAACACCGTGGTGTTAGATATGAAGTATAACCAGTTTTACTTCATGGGATGAATAGGTTGGGATTGGGAAATAAAATAAATGATTACTTCGGTGTGGTTCGCTAATCCCGACTAGTTTGAATTAATATTCAAAGGAGATTAAAGAATAAATTTAAAGAATTTATCTTGGATAAAATTAATGGGAACTTTTCCCAAGGTATAGGAATATTTGGATAATAGAATATTCTGAATTGGAATGAGGCGTATGTTGTGTTTGTGTAACACTTTTATAATATATACGCGAGTTATTCAGAAAGACCGGGTTTATCCCATTCTGAATAACTGATTCGACGTGGTGTCGAAGATGAAGACGGTGGTCGAAGACCGGAAGTCTTCACGTCGTTTGGGTAATTACTGATGATCTTGATTGGGTTGTACAACCAAGAAGATGGAAACAGTTAGTGATCGTCCAGACGTACTTGGAGATCGATGGATATGCGGGGTACTAGGTGCCTCCGGTTTCGTTCAGACCCAGAACGGACTTGTAAATGGACTGTGTGTCTGACATTGGATTTTAGTCTGTGTGGTTGATCTCTATTAAATATATCTCTGTTTGGCGGCGGAGAATTTATTCTCTTGCTTAACGCCCTTCTCTGAGACGTACGAGCTCAGGGGTTATATATTGATGGATATAAAACGCATGGAGTGAATTGCCTGTGTGGCATGCCTAAGTGGCAATTGACCGAGGCTTCTGTTGAAAAGCAAAGTCTTGTGGTGATGATCAAAGCACAGCCTGTGTGGCACAGCTTTGTGTAACGTGAATTCGCGAGCCTCGCACCCCGGTTGTGAACCAAAACGGGAGACGGACGTCAGGGAGGGCATGCGTTTCTTTCTAGCTAGAAGTGGCGTCAGTGGTTTTACACGCCCTGACGAGTTTGACTTATGTGGTTGTTGCTGTTGCGAGGCGCCTCGGTTATATCGGTTTCGGCCGATGCATTCTGGTCGGCTGACGGACCAGACTTACGCCCCAAAGGGCGGAGAAACGTATTGTTCAGGCACTATAATCCACATCGGTGGACCGGCCCTGAGGATCCAAGGGGCAGTTGCGGCTGTTCCGGAGACATGGGCTAGATTGTCTCGAATCGGTTGAGGACTATCTTTTGCCTCGGTTCATAGACGGAAATCCAATTTCCAAATACGTGACATTTGCGGTTTTATTTGTAGAACCTAGTATGGTGACATAGTGGGATGGGGCGCTCATGCCGCCTATGATTGATACTTATGATTTGAAGTTGTTTTATACACTATGCACTTATAATAGTATCAAATGATTTGTTTTAAACGTATCAAGCATTCTTTGGCTGTTATAAGGAAAGACCCTATCCCCCGGCTTGCGTTTGCATTGTGTGATAGGACCTGGGTCTTATAACAGCTTCATTTTTCTTTATTTAGCATTGCGCTGTTGTTTTATGCACTGGTGTTCTTGGGAGGAAACCCGTTCCGTGTTATACGGCGTGGTCCCTTGATTTACCTAGCTTTAAAAATAAAGATTAACTGTTTTAGTTCTCACACCAGTCCCATGACTGACCTGGAGTTTATTGTTTTAACCTAAACTCTGGGTGCCCCTATTTTTGACACGGGCAGCTAATAGTTTCGGTTTTTGCAGATTTATATTCACAGGATCCTGGTTTACAGCTGGAACGATATCCGGAAAGCTTTGTATCCGTATATCTCCTTCTAGTTGTGTATTGTGTTATTTTCCGCTGCTATGTATTTAAATGTAATTTAAATCTCTGATATTTCTGTGTAATATTCTTTTATACTCTGTATATTCTTGTAATCTGATGCATTGTTGTAATATACAATGAAGTGTTCTTCTGTATGTGTTCTGTTGTGGTTTGTTCTCGAACTATCCGACGCTTTCCTTTACGGGGAAGTTACGGGTTTTTACAAAAGGAGCTAATCGATGTTAGTTAATCGATTAGAGAATAAAGTAAAATGGAGTAAATCGATGTTAGTTAATCGATTAGAGTTAAAGTAAAAGGAATTATCGAATATAGTTTATTCGAAAGGAGTTAAGTAACATGAGTAAGTCAATAGCATTAGTCAAATAGAGTTAATCCAATAGTGTTAGTCCAATAGAGTTAATTGATAAGGGTTAATCGAATAGAGTTAAGTGAAAAGAGTCAATCGAATATAGCTATTCGAAGGAGGGTTAAGTAAGGAAGTTAGTAAAGGGATATAAAGTGAACTTTGTCTATTTCAAAGTTAGAAATGTTGTTCAGTTAAGGTCTGAGAGGTAGTTCTACCCCAACTTGATTGGCTTCGTTTTTAACTAAGGAATAGTTAAGGTTTGGCAGCAAAAGGAAATGGTTTGAGTTGGCATCGCGATGGTTTGTTTAAAACATCTGTCTAAGTCCCATGAAGAAGCTTTGGAAATGTTTTCCAAATAAGAAACAGAAATGTTTTCTAGTAAAGAAAACAAGAAATGGAAATGTTTTCCATTTGATAATAACGTACATTTTCCAAATTTAGAAAATAAGAAATATTGAATATAGGGAAACATGAGATAAGTAAATTAATGAAATAAAGAGATAAATGTTAAATGATGTTTGATCGATATAAATTTCCATTTGGAAATAATATCGTTGTTTGCACATCTGTTTTTCTTCGATAGTTAAATCACAGACTATCGAAGTTTTAACCATTTTAACGTTGTTAATATAGAGAGACCAGTTGGATTATTGTCTAAAGAACCACTCTGTATTGGCATAAGCGTTGCGAATCATATATGCCAAAGGAAATTGAAGACGGAGTTATGCAAGGGCTATCCTGTTTACAGAATAGTGCCTTCGGTTCATCCTGTTCCTGGATGACTTGTATGGACGGATGTCCGACAGTGTATTTCCTGACGATCACATATATTGATTTCTCCAACCGTACCAAGAGTGGAAGCGGAGAAGGAAACTTCTTTTAGCTAACACATAATGTATTGTTGAGGACGTCAATCGGTGATTTGATGGATTTAACGATGTGGCATTCAAAGTGAATCTGGTATGATGATAAAGCGTAGCTTCTAGCCTCATCATCCGGTAAATGATAGAAATCGGGCAGGCAACATGGCTATGTCGGTCGCACCGAAGTAGGGTGTATAATCACCTGATCTAGAGTTTCATTTACTTCTAAAAATCTATTGTTGATGCTGTCCCATTCGGGAAACGGTTGCTGATCCCAACCGTTGGTGGTATACATTCGATACACTCAAGCGAAATGAGTGGTCGGTCATGTGTGGCCGGGTTGCAAGATGTTCTTGTTGAACCCAGTGTATTCCTCTCTAGAGGTACACGAGCGAAAGGTGGTTCCATACCTAGTCATAGTTGGAAACCCATTTACCAATACGTGCTTGCGGTTTTGATTGTATAATATATATGTAGAACGTGAGATGAAAACGTTTCTGCTAGATGATTATTATATTGTGGTTGATAGACATTATTATAATATCAAAAGGTTTTTGATATAAAGATATTTGGATTCTCATAAGGGAAAAACCCGTTCCGTTATACGGCGTGGTCTTATGAGATATCAATTACATGTTTGAACTATTTTAAACTGTTTTACTCACACCAGTCCCATGACTGACCCGGAGTTTACTTTGTAGTTTTCCCTAAACTCTTGGGTGCCTAAATTTGTTTGAGCAGTCAAGTAGTCGGGATTTACAGATACATTGAAGAGCTGGAGCAGGAGGCTTCAGTATCATATAGCTATAGTTATTTCCGCTGTGTTGTAAGTGATGTACTTTGATATTGATGTATTTTCAAGTACAGATGTATATTTCAAGTTATCTTATATATATTATATGTTATTCGTTCCGCTGTGAGATTCGTGTTACTCTGATGTTGTGTTCTTCTTCTTCTTCTATTCTAAGTTTCTATCTTATCTTTCCTCACCCTCTAATTTCTTTCACTAATTACCAGGATTTTTCGACGTTTTGGTTATCGACATCGTGCTTATGTCGATAACCAAAGTCGCTAAAAATCCGGGTCCTTACAGTTGGTATCAGAGCTTAAGTTAAGAATTACTTGGCTCTATCGCGTGACTCGGTAGAGATAGGGTTAGTAATACCCTAGATTGAGTTTGAGTGTATATATACGAGTGAGCGTATTTGTTATTGATATAAAAGTGGTTTTATATTGTGGAGATTCATTGGTTGAGTTGCTTATGAGTTCTGGTCGATCAGTTTGATCCACTGTATCGGTAGGAGTTACTAAACACTTGAATACGATGGGTCGACACGATATGTTTTGAAAAGAGGGTAAATGAAAATAGTTTACCCAACGTATATTTTCATATATATTGGATATATTGGTTGTTATTATAATCGAGTAAGATTATAAATTAAATGGTTATGTAAATATCCAATCAGAATTCATATAAGTGAAATACGTGAAATCAGATGAGTTAAATCTGAAATTTAAACCAGAAATTGAATTAAAATTCTGGAAAACTGGATAAGTGTTTGTAAATGGATTTGAATTAAAAATAAGGAAAATTTAATATCCTGGGAGATTTTAAATTGTTTTACAAACAGTGTGAACTATATTTTGAAATGAATTTCAAAGGGGAAATGTTTAGAAATAGTTTTATAGTATTGAACTCACTTCGATCGCTGGAAAATAGATTCTGATGATGATAGCTGCATCATCAGTATTCATTTTCGAGTTGTAAGTGATGAATTACTACCAGAGATACTGTTTTGAATTTGTTTTGGGAAAGACAAGTTGTGTTGAATTTCAAAATGGGATTTATAATGTAGAATTGAATATAGAATTTGAATAAAGAGAATTCAAATAGAAATTGAATATAGAAATTCAAAGGGAGTTTGAATATATGAAATTCAATGGAATTGAAATAGAATTTGAATATAGAAATTCAAATGAAATTCAAATATAAAATTTGAATAAGGAAATTGAAACTAAATTCAAATATAAAATTTGAATAGAAATTGAATAGAATTAACTAAGTCGAAGAGGAATTAGTAAATCGAGTTTTGAATTTGAAGTTGAACTTTGAAAGGTGAATTGGATTTGAAAATAGATATTTGAAATCGAATATAGAACTAAAATTTGAAATATGGATTCAAATTAGTTAATAAGCAAGTTAAAATATATTTGAATATGTCATGTTCAAATATAAAAGAGAAATAGACTAAAAGAGTTAATTAACAAATTAATTAACGAATTGAGTTAAAACGATCAGGTATAGTTAGAATATATTGGGCAGGTATAAATATACATGAGATAGGTATGGATAAGGTATGAAGGTATATAGACAGAATGCTCAACGAAAAGGTATGTATATAATTCACATATGAGATTTTATGCGCCGTATCGGCTAGCCGTTTGGCTTTTTCTTTTTCTTTTGGATTGGTGAGGGCAATGGGAGGCTATTTGAAATATCCCGATGCTCCCGGTACAAAGGAAGTTATGGCGAATTTTTCCTGGAATTTAAGGAGTTAGAATATTTTTAAGAAGTTCGATAACTAGAAATCTATATATCAATATATATAGAAGTCGATAAGGAAACGAACTTAGAAATAGAATAGTAAAATCAAAAAGGAAGACTAAGAATAAAATCTAGTGAGAATAGCAAGAGGAAGTGTATATGTGTTTAGAAGTGAATAAGTAGCTGTATGGTATTGATTATTCGAGTAAGTAGTCTTGTCCGTTTTGAAGTTAAGAATGTTATTCAGTCAAGGTCTGAGAGGTAGTTATACCCCAACTTGATTGATTTCATTTTTTAACCAATAAATAACAAGATTCAGTATCAAAGATAAGTGTTTGAATAAGATAAGGTTGAATGCAGTATTTTGGGTTGTTATAACGATGTTTTATACAACATTTGTTTTAACCCAAGGAAGTGGAATTTTGGAAATATAATAATAAAATGTTTCCTAAGTAGGGAAACAAACGAGTCGGAAAAAGAGATAAGTAATTGGAATGTTTTCCAATTATAAAAAGAAAATATTCTCTGAGTATAGAAAATAAAAGAAGGCGATATATGGAAATATTTTCCAAATAGCCTAAGAGGCCAAGAAGAGTATTGAAAATATTTGGTTTACAAATATTGATAAGGAAATAGAGAAGTGATTTAATTAATGAAATGTTAATTAAGGGGCCCAGTGATTGTTTGGTGCTTTGAATGGATGTTTATTTTCTTCGATAGTTAAATAACCGACTATCGAAGTATTTGCCGATATCGTTGTCAATATGGAGAGACCGGTTGGATTATTGTCCGAGAACCACTCCGTATTGGCAGTAGCATTGCGAATCAGATTATATGAAGATAATTGAAGATGGGGTAAAGTGCAAGGGCTTTTTTTGTTAACCCTAGGTGGAAATTGCCTAAGATGGATTAATGGAAATTATGCCTTCGGTTTCGTTCAATCCCAGAATGAACGTATATAAACGAATGTCCGACAGAGTATTTCCAATGATTGCATATGTTGGTATGTATAAATATATATGGTGGCAGAGAATTTATTCTCTTAGCATAATATCAAGAGTATATTTGTGCAAATCAATCAATGATTAACGAATCTGACAATATGGCAATCAAAGTGATTGTGCTAAATGAATGGCAAGTAATTGTACCTCAGGCCTCAGCAACTTGGAAATGACAAAAATCAGGCAGGCAGCATGACTAAGTGGGT
Source organism: Allium sativum (assembly GCA_030737875.1). Taxonomy (NCBI): domain Eukaryota; kingdom Viridiplantae; phylum Streptophyta; class Magnoliopsida; order Asparagales; family Amaryllidaceae; genus Allium; species Allium sativum. The sequence continues at coordinate 296,311,398 of CM060919.1, forward strand.
AGCTCCCAATTCGGGTGTGTTATCACCTATTTAGAGAAATTCATTTCATTCTTTATTCTATTCAATGCTGTCCTATTCAGGAAAACGGTTGCTGATCCCAACCGTTGGTGAAATACATTCGATACACTCAAGTGAAATGAGTGGTCAGTCATGTGTGGTCGGGTTACAAGATGTTCTTATTGAACCCAGTGTATTCTCCTCTAGAGATACACGATCGGAAGGTGGTCCCATACCTTGTCATAGTTGGAAATTCATTACCTAATAAGTGCTTGCAGTTTTGATTGTATATTATATATGTGGAGCGTGAGATGAAAGTGTTCCACTAGATTTCTATTTATTTGATTTAGACACTATTATAATATCAAAAGAGTTTTGATATAAAGATTATCGTTTTCTTTCAAAAATATTTTGAAAGTTGAATCAAGTGTTTTGGATTCTCGTAAGGGAAAAAACCCATTCCGTGTTATACAACGTGGTCTTATGAAATATCGTTTATTTTCTCAAATTGTATTAAATTGTTTACTCATACCAGTCCCATGACTGACCCAGAGTTTATTTCGTTTTGTTTTACCTAAACTCTTGGGTGCCCAATCTTGTATGGGCAGTCAAGTAGTTCATGATTTCACATATTTATCTAAAGGAGCTTGGAGCAGGAGGCTTCAGTGTTAGTTATATAGAGTTTTGTTCCACTGTGTTGTAAGTGTTGTTCTCTGATAATGATATGTGTATACAATACAAATTTTTTATTTCAAAAATTATGATATATTATATTTTGTTCTGTTGCAATGTGAGATTCTGTGTTGTTGTTTCTGTTCTTCCTTTACCTTTTTCTTCTAAAAAAATGATTCGTATTTCTATGATATTTGGGTTGGACGTGTGATGTATGTAGTCAACTCAGATAGTATGGATTTGCAGGCCATTACAATTGGTATCCGAGCTTAGGTTGAGTGAATACCTAGGCTTTGGTGGGTGTTTACTCATTAGAGATAGGGTCAGTAGAATCCCAGAATGAGTTGAGTGTATATATACGAGAGAGCGTAATTGTTAATTGATATAAAAATTGTTTTATATTGTGTTGGCTAGTTTGTTGAGTGGTTTATGAATTCTTGTTGAATCGTGGGACGCCACGACGTCGATAATAGTTGGTAAATACTTGAACAAAAGATTGAATATGATATTGTTTTTAAGTGGGTAAATGAAGTAATTTTACTCAAAAATTCTATTTTGATATAGAAAGAGTAATTTTCTGGAATTATTATATCATATGGATGTGTTGGTTGTTATTACAATCAGATGAGATTATAAAATTGAAATGGTTATATATAACCAAATAGAATTTGCATATGAATTAAATATACAAATGAGAAGAATTAAAAGTGAATTCAAACCAGAATTTGGAATTTAAATCTTGGGAAGTTGAAAAATATTTTCCGAAGTATATTAAAGTATTATAGAATTGTTTTAAAAAGGGATTTTTGAGTACAAATCATTTCAGATGGATTTTGGAAGTGATAACCAGTGAACTCACTTCAGTGACTGGGAAATAATTCTGATGACAACTGCAGTACCATCAGGGTTTATTTTCGTGTTTCTAAGTGATGTATTTCTTCCTTAGAAAAGTTTTGATGGAAATTTGTTTGAAAGAAAACAAGTTGTTTGGAAAAAAAATCAAATGTTTCGAATTTGAGAAGGTTAAAAATATATGTATATATTTAATGTGACTTCAAAAAGATATGAAATAAAAACCTGGGAATTTGAATCCTAAAACTAAATTTAACTTAAGCAAGTTAAATGGATCGAAGTGAATAAATTGAGTAAAATCAATTGGAATGAATTTGAATAAAATATGAATGAATATGAATTGGATGTGAATATACTGATCGTGAATCATTCAAATTAAATGAATGAAAACCAAAAGTTTTGGTGGAACTAAAATTGTTGAAGTATGAAATGTTCAATGTAAATAAGTTTTTGAAAAGTTAACGAGTTGTAGCATTTTTTCTACCTTAGTAATTTCGGGGACGAAATTATTTTAAGGGGAAAGAATGTATCGACCCGTATTTTCAAACAATTTATTTAAATACTTAAAATAGTTTTATGTAACGACCCGGATTTTGAGCGACTTTGGTTATCGACATAAGCTCGATGTCGATAACCAAAACATCGAAAATCCCGGTAATTAATGAAAGTGTAACGACCCGGATTTTGAGCGGCTTTGGTTATCGACGTAAGATCGACGTCGATAACCAAAACATCGAAAAATCCCGGTAATTAATGAAAGAAATTAGAAGGTGAGAATAGATAAGATAGAAACTTAGAATAGAAGAAGAAGAAGAACACAACATCAGAGTAACACGGACCTCACAGCGGAACGAATAACATATAATAGATAACATAACTTTGAAATATAACAGTTATGTATACAATAGCACTTATCAGAGTACAACACTTACAACACAGCGGGAATAACTATAGCTATATGATCTTGAAGCCTCCTGCTCCACGCTCTTCCAGTATATCTGTAAATTCCTTACTACTTGACTGCCCGTACAAATTTAGGCACCCAAGAGTTTAGGGAAAACAAAACAAATAAACTCCGGGTCAGTCATGGGACTGGTGTGAGTAAAACAGTTTAAACAGGTATATGAACAAGTAAACGATATCTCATAAGACCACGCCACAGAACGGAACGGGTTTTTTCCTTATGAGAATCCAAAATATCTTTATATCAAAAACCTTTTGATATTATAATAATGTCTATGTACAAATAGATATCAACTAGCAGAAACGCTTTCATCTCACGTTCTACATATATAGTACACAATCAAAACCGCAAGCACGTATTGGGTAATGGATTTCCAACTATGACAAGGTATGGAACCACCTTCCGATCAGTGTACTCTAGGAACGATACACTGGAGTTCAACAAGAACATCTTGTAACTCATCCACACATGACCGACCACTCATTTCGCTTGAGTGTATCGAATGTACATCACCAACGGTTGGGATCAGCAACCGTTCCCGTATATATATATGGGACAACATTGATAGATTTAAGAAACAAATGAATATTCACTAGATAGGTGATTATACACCCTACTTCGGTGCGACCGACTTAGCCATGCTGCCTGCCCGATTTCTGTCATTACCGGATGATGAGGCTAGAAGCTACGCTTTATCATTACATCAGATTCACTTCGAATGCCACATTGTCAGATCCATCAGAATCACTAATTGACGTCTACAACCATACATTACGTGTCAGCTAAAAGAAGTTTCCTTCTCCGCTTCCACTCTTGGTATAGTTGAAGAAATCAATGTACGTGACCGTCTGGAAATACTATGTCAGACATCCATCTTCATTCACTTAGAAATGTCACATCGTCATACCCGCCAAACCACAAATTGACTTATCCAAAAATAACACGGGTATACAGCTATGAGAAACGAATTCCTCCGCCACCAAAGGTGAATACGTTTGAACAGATCAACTTATGCGATCCATTGGATATACTCTGTCAGACCTTCGTCCATACAAGTTGTCCTGAGACTGGACAAACCGAAGGCACTATTCCGTATATCCATCTTAGTCACTGTTATCTAAGACTTATACAACAGCCCTTGCATTTTACTCCGTCTTCAATTATCTTTGGCATATATGATTCGCGACGCTTATGCCAATACAGAGTGGTTCTTTGGATAATAATCCAACCGGTCTCTCCATATTAACAACGTTAAAATGGTCAGAACTTCGATAGTCGGTGAGTTAACTATCAAAGAAAAACAAGTGTGCAAACAACGATATTATTTCCAAATGGAAATTATATCGAACAAACATCATTTAACATAAATCTCTTTAGTTCATTTATTTACTTATCTCCTGTTTCCCTATATTCTAAATTCTTATTTTCTTTTATCAGAAAACATTTCTGATTCTCGTTTGGAAAACATTTCCAAAACTCCTTTACGATCAAACCTTACCATTTCTTAGTTAAGAAGGAAGTCACTCAAGTTGGGGTATAATTACCTCTCAGACCTTAACTGAACAACGTTATAACTTCGAAATGGTCAAAGTTTATCTTTTAATCTTTAACAACTTCTTTACGCCTTTCTCGGATCCAACTTTACTAATCCACTTCTATATTTAAAACATTGGTTATAATGATAACGTTATAATTCCTCCTTTCGAATTATCTAACTTTAATTATAACTTCTATTCTTATTAGTGATTAATTAACCTAACACTTATTTATTTATAAATAAATAAATCTCTATTTAAACACTGGAAAGTATAAGTACTTTCCCGAATTCGATATAATCGAATTTGCCGATTAACTCTCTTCGAGAAATCTCTATTTGATTAACTCTTCTTCGAATAACCTATATTCGATTAACTTCTTCTCGAATAAACGATATTCGATAATCTCTCTTCGAATAACTAATATTCGATACCTCTTCCTTTCAAATATCTCATATTTGAAAATCTCACTTCGATTAAACTATAATCGATAACTCCTTTCGATGAAACTAACATCGATAACTTCTTCCGATGAAACTAAAATCGATAACTCCTTCCGATGAAACTAAAATCGGTAACTCCTTTCGATGAAACTAACATCGATTTATTTAACTCGACGAACTTAACTCGACTAACTTAACTTGACTCGACTAACTCGACTTACTTGGTTCGACCAATTCGATTCAATTAACTAGGCTCGACTAACTTGACTAACTTAACTCGACTTACTTGGTTCGACCAATTCGATTCGATTAACTAGGCTCGACTAACTTAACTAACTTAACTCGACTTACTTGGTTCGACCAATTCGATTCGATTAACTAGGCTCGACTAACTTGGTCAACCCACCCGATCAACTCAACTTATTTATCTTAACTTATTTCTCAACTCGATCAACTTGATTAACTCCTATCGAATAACTAATATTCGATTTAAACTCCATTCGCTTGACTCTAGATCGCAGCGATCACAATGGTTACGCCTGACTCCCTCAGGAAACATCCGACCGCTGTAGGCTATTTACAGCCCTGCGAATTACGCTAGCAGTCGTACAAGATGGCAACTTACCTTGAATACTATGTTTGACTAACTCTGTCTCAAATAACTATATTTGATTAACTCTAGTTCGTTTTAACTCTAATCGATTAACTCTAACTAATTTACTCCAACTGGTTAACTCTAACTGATTAACTCTAACTGGTTAACTTTATTTGACTAACTCGACTTGACTAACCCCTTTCGAATAACATATTCGATTAACTAACTTTCGAATACCATATTCGATTAACTAACTTTGAATACCATATTCGATTATCTAACTTCGAATACCATATTCGTTTAACTCCTTTCGAATGTCTATATTCGATTAACTAATCTTCGAATACCATATTCGATTAACTCCTTTCGAATGTCTATATTCGATTAACTAACTTCGAATACCATATTCGATTAACTCCTTTCGAATGTCTATATTCGATTAACTAACTTCGAATACCATATTCGATTAACTCCTTTCGAATGTCTATATTCGATTAACTAACTTCGAATACCATATTCGATTAACTTTATTCACTTTATAAAGATTTCCTTTTTAACAACGTTTTATTCATTTGAAAAGATTTACTTTTAAATAACGGTTCTACACTTTAAAAATGATTTCCTTTTTATAATGTTCCCTTTCCAATTCTATTTGTAAATGGTTTACAAATATTTCCTTTTCAAATTTATTCTTGAAATATTCTAACTCCTTAAATTCCCGGGAAAATTCGCCATAACCTCCTTTGTATCGGGAGCATCGGGAAAATCCCCAAACCCGCCACACAGGCCTTTCCATTCAAAAGAAAATGTTTTGAATTTATTTCCTTTTTAAAATACCTCCTATTTATAAATATTCCCATTTATAAATATTTCTTATTTATAAATATTTCAATTTATAAATATCTCTGTTTCAATATCACTTTGAAAATCTCCTTATCAACATTCCGGTATGTTATGGTATTCAATCAGATCAAATCACGATGTTCAATATCGTCCAAGCACATATAATCGCCCACAGATTTTATATCACATCATATAACAATATATGAAAAACAATAACATAACCGTTGAGGAATCCAGTCGGATTCCTCCAACCTGTCTCCCTGCATCCACAGATGTTACACAACATGATTATCATCACTTTCAGTTCAATATGAATTATTCTGATAAACAGAATCAATATATAACTATCTAACTGTTATATTATATATATATTTATATATATATAATATTTCATTAGCTGACTAGCAGTTCAATCAAACAGTCAACACACAATCAAACAAACAATATTTAACAGTTCTAAGAATACGTTGTAAAAATAGAATAGTTCAGAGTTGGTGAGTTTTACTCACATTGGACGATCATCATTAATAACGATAACCATCATCTGATTCAAACGGACAATTTATTACTCCATAAATTGTAACGTGCTCCAATCGACTCGCGGTCAGTCCCATTGTGTAGTGTCCGTCCATACGATCCTAACGTATCCTGTTTCGTAGAATTTCGACAACGTTTGCTCAGTTTATAGTCATTACAAATTAATATACTTTAATTTAAAATAACACTTGGACGTTAAATTACTAAATGGGCCTTACCCTATCAACTAAGCCCATCTTCCTTCCTTAGACCTGACCCGCTCAACCTTTCTTCCCCCTTCCCCTGATAAACCTGCTCCGCACATCCCTTTTACCATAGACGTGAATTTCAAACCCAAACTCCCCATTTACTTAAGAATAAATCCAAGTAAAACCATCCTTTAAATCTCCAAGTCAAACTGCATCTCCTCTCACCACAAAGTAGAACTAGATCGAGCCCTCTTCACCGTGACTCCCAGTCAACCGCAGCTCACTCCAGTACAATTTCGCACCCAAAAATGACCATCGCGACTTCTACAAACTCCGACAATCCCTCCTTTCTTCTACGAAAACTCACACAGGAAATCCCGTTCCACTCCTCTTCACATCCTCTCTCCATTCATACCATCATCAGCCCACTCGACATCCATCAATAGTTCGGTCTGCACAGGACTTCTCGCGACTGTCAGGCCGTCGCACGACCTCAACACCATCGGAACCCACGAAGACTTCACCACCGAATGCTAAACTACTCCACAAATCCGAATACACTCTCAAATTCAACCTCGATGCACAAAAATCCCCGAATTTGAAAACCCTAGGTCGACTGTACAAAAGTCGAACCACCAAAACTGTCATCGCACCATTGTTTCAGCATACCAAATTGAAGAACAAGGTCCCCGCATCTCAAATATATATGTTACTGTATTTATAGAATTTTATCTGAATTCATTTTGAATTTTGAAGATGGAAAAGTTTACTGGAAGGAGTAAAAGTATGACGGCGGATTTTTGTTTGAAGTTGAAATTAGGTTTTAAGAGTTTTAAGGGGTATATATAGGAAAATAAAATATCTAGATATTTTTAAGATATTTTTAGGATATTTTATTTTATCATTTTATATATGTATCCGTCTTCTAAAAATCCGTGTGGTCACACACGATACCCAAAAATCACGAAAATTGACATGTAGCTAGAGTTCGACATTACGGTCCCAACGAAACTGGTTTCGTCGAATTCTGACTTCGTTTGCTCACACAACGTATTTTTAACCATCGAAATACTGACTGTTTTTCACTCTAAAAATTGGTACGACCACATACTAACTCTAAAAATCACGAAACTGGAAATCTAACAACTATTTGACATTGCGGATCTAACAAAATTAGTTTCGTCGAATTCCGACTTCGTTTGCAAAAGTGGCTATTTTTAAAGCCCTAAATAGCCTATTTAAATATATAAATATATTTAAATATAATTAAATTAAATATAAATAAATTTATATTATCATATATAATTTTCAGTGGAATACCATACAGCTCCACAATACTCCTATGGATTTCTAACTCGATATTTGAAATCTGGGTCAACCCGATATTCGATTTATATTGAAATTCCTTTTTAAAATATAAATAATTCCTTTATAAATTATAAAGGAATTCCACGGCGACTTTTCTAAAATTTGATTTGGACATACATCAAAATCTACATGACGAAATCCCGATTTTTCTCTTCCACTAGAAAGATATACTCCACCAGCTCCACACGTTTCTTGTTTCACGGAAATCCGGCTTAAAACGAATCCTGTACATTCAGTTGAAGTTCAAATCGCCAAATAGGGAACTGCAGCGCCATTTCAAGCTCGATTTTAATTATAATAAAATTATACGTTCAAACTGTCGTCGATTGAATATATTCGTCAATATAATTCAACTCTAAGCTGAATTGAATCTATGTGACGACCCCGCCCATCGAATATTGTGATTTCCAATATTTTTGATTATTTCTGAATTAAATATATTATTTAATTATTTAATTAAATTAATTATTCACTGTAATTTAATTAACGATGATTAAACTCCCTAAATCACTATTTATATAATTAAATAAATTAATTATAACACCCTTGATAATGCGGGTCATTACATTCTTCCCTACTTAAAATAATTTCGTCCTCGAAGTTGCTAAGATAGAGGACGACCCCATCTATTGGAATTCCTAAGATTTGTTTACCCCTTATTTCTGATTTCAACTGAACCAATTAATATCGACTAAAATAATTATTCATTCCGACTAACTAAAATTTTCAAAAATTCTGAAAATTTTCTAACACTTTAAATTTTCGGAAAATTTCGCCATAACCTCCTTTGTACAGCCCTATCGGTAAAACTCCAATTCGCCTCTCTGGGCCATCTCCAACCCAAAAGAAAATCAAACAGCCAAACGGCTTGCCAATTCGGCTCATAAATCCCAGACTCATATAAAATATAAACTTGTACCTTTTTGTTGGGCATATCATTATATCCCTACCATTCGTCACCAGTTCTGCATATAACAATGCATTACCAACTTGATCTCCAATCAGTTCATTCTCAAAACCAAATCGTTCGCTTATATCCAAGCCAGATATCATTTCAAACTCGAGTTTCATTCTCGATTCCAAATTCTTAACTTTTACCATCTCATTCTACTTAACTTCACAAGTTAAATTTTTAATTCTAGAATTTAAATTCCTGGGTAAATTTCAAATCAATTTGAAATCATACTGCCAATTCAAAACCTTTGAATTTCTAAACAACTTGTTTTCTGAAAACAACTTGTTTTCGGATGTCTATATTCGATTAACTAACTTCAAATACCATATTCGATTTAACTCCTTTCGAATGTCTATATTCGATTAACTAACTTCGAATACCATATTCGATTTAACTACTTTCGAATGTCTAAATTCGATTAACTAACTTCGAATACCATATTCGATTTCTCCTTTCGAATGTCTATATTCGATTAACTAACTTCGAATACCATATTCGATTTACTTTATTCACTTTATAAAGATTTCCTTTTTAACAACGTTTTATTCATTTGAAAAGATTTACTTTTAAATAACGGTTCTACACTTTAAAAATGATTTCCTTTTTATAATGTTCCCTTTCCAATTCTATTTGTAAATGGTTTACAAATATTTCCTTTTTCAAATTTATTCTTGAAATATTCTAACTCCTTAAATTTTCGGGAAAATTCGCCATAACCTCCTTTGTAAAGGGAGCATCGGGAAAATCCCCAAACCCGCCACACAGGCCTTTCCATTCAAAAAGAAATGTTTTGAATTTATTTTCCTTTTTGAAATATCTCCTATTTATAAATATCCCACTTTATAAATATTCCTTATTTATAAATATTTAAATTTATAAATATCTCTTATTTATAAATATTCCAATTTATAAATATTCTGTTTTCAATATCACTTTGAAAATCCCCTTATCAACATTTCGGTATGTTATGGTATTCAATCATATCAAATCACGATGTTCAATATCGTCCATACACATATAATCGCCAACAGATTTTATATCACATCATATAACAATATATGAAAACAATAAAATAACTGTTGAGGAATCCAGTCGGATTCCTCCAACCTGTTTCCCTGCATCACAGATGTTACACAGTATACTCAACATCACTTCGAGTTAAATATGAAATATTCTGTTAACAAAATCAATATATAACTATTCAACTATTTATTTATATATATATATATATAATATTCATTAACTGACTAGCAGTTCAATCAAACAGTCAACACACAATCAAACAGACAATATTTAACAGTTCTAAGAATACGTTGTAAAAATAGAGTTGTACAGAGTTGGTGAGTTTTACTCACATTTGCAGTTCATCGTTAAAGAACGATAAACTGTTATTTGATTTGAATCAAACAATTTAATTCGCCATAAATTCATACGAGCTTGAATTCACTCCCGGTCAGTTCCATTGTGTTGCTCCCGTCCATGCGATCCTAACGGATCCAACCGTTTGAAATTCTGATTAAGTATGACCGAGATATCGTTATTACAAATTGAACACGATTGAAATTAAACTAGTATATATTGTTTTAATTCAACGGGCCTTTACCTTTTCAACCACCGGCCCATTACCTTTACAGCCCAAAACCCATCATCGAATCCCTTATCTTTCTTCCTCTATCCCAATACGAGCTCCTGTACCCAAATTATCAGTGCAATGGCAAACGTTGATCGCCATTCCTTCCTTCCATTCACCATCGTTCTCGTTGAGACAAATCCCTGAAATCGGCTATGCCCTCAAACCAAAATCCGACATCCTGAATCCCGCTCGCACACAAACCCTAGCCAATACTGTAAACATCGAACCCCCTTTCAGGTGCTGTCGCACCCAACAAATGTTATACTGAGGAGAAGAGCAACTCAAGATGAACTCTAACATATGTATTTGCTGATTTTTGGGAATTTGATTCTATGTAGTTTTGATTTTTCTTTGTGATTTATTTGTGCGATTCATTTCAGAGTTTGGCAGCTGAAGAAATGAGGTTGTGGACCTTTTCGATTAGGTTTAGGAATTGGTTTGGTATTTATAGAGTAGGATAATATCTAGATATTTTCGTGAAAGGAATATTCCCGGTATATTCTCCATCGTTAAATTCGTTTTTGACTTCTAAAAATTCGTGTGATCACACACGATACCCAAAAATCACGAAACTGGACATGTAGCTACACTTCGACATTACGGTCCCAACGAAACTGGTTTCGTCGAATTCCGACTCCGTATGCTCACACCGCGTATTTTTAACTGTTGAAATACTAACTGTTTTTCACTCTAAAAATCCGTACGGCCACACAGTGACTCTAAAAATCACGAAACTTGAAATCTAACAACTATTTGATATTGCGGATCCAACAAAATCAGTTTCGTCGAATTCCGACTTCGTTTGTAAAAGTGGCTATTTTTAAAGCTCTGAATGACCCATTTAAATATATAAATATATTTAAATAGAATTAAATTTAATATAAATAAATTTATATTATCGTATATATTCATTGAGGAATATCATACAGCTCCAGGATAAATATATACTCGCTATTCTGAGTCCAGATTGAATCGATATTCAATTTACATTGAAAACCCTTTTATAACGTATATAAAGCATTACGAATTATAAAGGAATTCCACAGCGACTTTTCTGAAATTTGATTTGGACGGAACTCAAAATCTACACGACGAAATCCCGATTTTTCTCTTCCACTAGAAAAATATATTTCACCAGCTCCACACGTTTCTTGTTTCACAGAAATCCGGCTTAAAACGAATCCTGTACATTCAGTTGAAGTTCGAATCGCCAATTTACGAACTGCAGCGCCATTTCAAGCTCGATTTTAGTTATAATATAATTATTCGTTCAAACTGTGTTCAAATAATATATTCGTTATTCTACCTCAAATTCTAAACTGAATTAAATATCACAGATGATCCAGTTTACACCATATCGCTATTTCCTCCAATCCTGATTATTTCAGAATTAAATATATTATTTAATTTTTTATTTTAATTAAATATTCCTTATAATTTAATTAAACGACCATTTAGTTCTCGAAATCATTACTTATATAATTAAATTAATTAATTATATACTGTGAAAATGCGGGTCATTACATTCTTCCCCACTTAAAATAATTTCGTCCTCGAAATTGCTAAGTTAGAGGACGACCCTACCTATTGGAATTCCTAAGATTTGTTTACCCCTTATTTCTGATTTCTACTAAACCAATTAATATTGACTAAAATATTTATTCATTCAGACTAACTAAAATTTTCAAAAATTCTGAAAATTTTCTAACACTTTAAATTTTCGGAAAATTTCGCCAGCACCTCCTTTGTACTGGTCAATAGCTCAAACTCCAACTCGCCTCTCTGGGCCTTCTTCAACCCAAAAGAAAATCAAAACGCTAAGCGGCTTGCCAATTCGGCTCATAAATTCCAAACTCATATAAAATGTAAACTTGTACCTTTTTGTCGGGCATTTTCATTATCTCATTTCCTTCTACTATCAATTTAGCAGATACCAATGCTACCCCAATCAAATTCCAATCACTTTTAGCACCAACACAACCATTCGCTTATATCCAAGCCAAATATCATTTCGACTCGAGTTTGATTCTCAATTTCAAACTCTTAACTCATCAGTACAAGACCATTTCAGATTATTCTCTTATCACCCCAGTTTTCACTTAACTTAACAAGGTAAAGTTAAATTCTAGAATTTAAATTCCTGGGCTTTTATTTCAAGTCAATTTGAAATCATAATACCAATTCAAAACCTTTGAATTTCTAAACAACTTGTTTCCTCAAAACTATTCAAATTAAAATCTTTGGTAGTAATCCACCACTTAGAACTCGAAAATCACACTGATGATACTGCGCAGTCATCATCAGAATTATTTTCCAGCGACTCAAGTGACTTCAATACTATATCATTTTCAAAACCATTACTAAATACTTCCATTTGAAAAAATTTCAAAATCTCCCAGGAACTTAAAATTTCCTTATTTTAATTACAAATCTGATTTAAATTCATATTTACTTCATCTAATTTCATATACTTTACTTATATGAATTCTGATCGATTATTTACATAACCATTTCACTTTATAATCTTACTCGATTATAATATCAACCAGTATATCCAATATACATCAAAATATACTTTGGGTAAAATTATTTTCATTTACCCTCTTTTTAAAACATATCGTGACGACCCATCGTATTCGAGTGTTTAGTAACTCCTACCGATACAGTGGATCAAACTGATCGACCAGAACTCATAAACAACTCAACCAATGAATCTCCACAATATAAAACTATTTTTATATCAAATACAAATACGCACTCGTATATATACACTCAACTCAATCTAGGGTATTACTAACCCTATATCTACCGAGTCACACCACAGAGCCAAGTAATTCTTAACTTAAGCTCTGATACCAACTGTAACGACCCGGATTTTGAGCGACTTTGGTTATCGACATAAGCTCGATGTCGATAACCAAAACATCGAAAAATCCCGGTAATTAATGAAAGAAATTAGAAGGTGAGAATAGATAAGATAGAAACTTAGAATAGAAGAAGAAGAAGAACACAACATCAGAGTAACACGAACCTCACAGCGGAACGAGTAACATATAATATATAACATAACTTTGAAATATAACAGTTATGTATACAATAGCACTTATCAGAGTACAACACTTACAACACAGCGGAAATAAACTATAGCTATAATATCCAGAAGTCTCCTGCTCTACGCCCTTCCAGTATATCTGTAAATTCCTGACTACTTGACTGCCCGTACAAATTTAGGCACCCAAGAGTTTAGGGAAAACAACAAAGTAAACTCCGGGTCAGTCATGGGACTGGTATGAGTAAAACAGTTTAACACATGTATATGAACAAGTAAACGATATCTCATAAGACCACGCCGCAGAACGGAACGGGTTTTTCCCTTATGAGAATCCAAAATATCTTTATATCAAAAAACCTTTTGATATTATAATAATGTCTATGTACAAATAGATATCAACTAGCAGAAACGCTTTCATCTCACGTTCTACATATATGGTATACAATCAAAACCGCAAGCACGTATTGGGTAATGGGTTTCCAACTCTGACAAGGTATGGAACCACCTTCCGATCAGTGTACTCTAGGAACGATACACTGGAGTTCAACAAGAACATCTTGTAACTCAGCCACACATGACCGACCACTCATTTCGCTTAAGTGTATCAAATGTACATCACCAACGGTTGGGATCAGCAACCGTTCCCGTATATATATGGGACAGCATTGATAGATTAAAGAAACAAATGAATATTCACTAGATAGGTGATTATACACCCTACTTCGGTGCGACCGACTTAGCCATGCTGCCTGCCCGATTTCTGTCATTTACTGGTTGATGAGGCTAGAAGCTACGCTTTATCATCACATCAGATTCACTTCGAATGCCACATTGTCAGATCCATCGAAAATCACTAATTGACGTCTACAACCATACATTACGTGTCAGCTAAAAGAAGTTTCCTTCTCCGCTTCCACTCTTGGTATAGTTGAAGAAATCAATGTACGTGACCGTCTGGAAATACTATGTCAGACATCCATCTTCATTCACTTAGAAATGTCACATCGTCATACCCGCCAAACCACAAATTGACTTATCCAAAAATAACACGGGTATACAGCTAAGAGAAACGAATTCCTCCGCCACCAAACGTGAATACGTTTGAACATATCAACTTACGCGATCCATTGGATATACTCTGTCAGACCTTCGTCCATACAAGTTGTCCTGGGACTGGACAAACCGAAGGCACTATTCTGTAGACAGGATAGTCCTTGCATTTTACTCCGTCTTCAATTATCTTTGGCATATATGATTCGCAACGCTTATGCCAATACATAGTGGTTCTTTGGATAATAATCCAACCGGTCTCTCCATATTAACAACATTAAAATGGTCAAAAACTTTGATAGTCTGTGATTTAACTATCAAAGAAAAACAAGTGTGCAAACAACGATATTATTTCCAGATGGAAATTATATCAAACAAACATCATTTAACATTTATCTCTTTAGTTCATTTTACATCTCCTGTTTCCCTATATTCAACATTTGCTATTTTCTATATTTAGAAATTATATGTTATCAACACTGGAAACATTTCCATTCCTTGTTTTCTGTATTTAGAAAACATTTCTGATTCTTATTTGGAAAACATTTCCAAAACTCCTTTACGATCAAACCTTACCATTTCTTAGTTAAGAAGGAAGTCACTCAAGTTGGGGTATAATTACCTCTCAGACCTTAACTGAACAACGTTATAACTTCAAAATGGTCAAAGTTTATCTTTTAATCTTTAACAACTTATTTACGCCTTTCTCGGATCCAATTTTACTAATCCATTTCAATATTTAAAACATTTGTTATAACGATAACGTTATAATCCCTACTTTCGAATTATCTAACTTTAATTATAACTTCTATTCTTATTAGTGAATAATTAACCTAACACTTATTTATTTATAAATAAATAAATCTCTATTTAAACACTGGAAAGTATAAGTACTTTCCCGAATTCGATATATTCGAATTCGCCGATTAGCTCTCTTCGAGAAATCTCTATTTGATTAACTCTTCTTCGAATAACCTATTTTCAATTAACTCCTTCTCGAATAAACAATATTCGAAAATCTCTCTTCGAATAACTAATATTCGATAACTCTTCCTTTTCAAATATCTCACATTTGAAAATCTCACTTCGATTAAACTATAATCGATAACTCCCTTCGATGAAACTAACATCGATAACTCCTTTCGATGAAACAAACATCGATAACTTCTTTCGATGAAACTAACATCAATAACTTCTTTCGATGAAACCAACATCGATAACTTTAACTCGACGAACTTAACTCGACTAACTTAACTTGACTCGACTAACTCGACTTACTTGGTTCGACCAATTCGATTCGATTAACTAGGCTCGACTAACTTGACTAATCTTAACTCGACTTACTTGGTTCGATCAATTCGATTCGATTAACTAGGCTCGACTAACTTGACTAACTTAACTCGACTTACTTCTCAACTCGATCAACTCGATTAACTCCTATCGAATAACTAATATTCGATTAAACTCCATTCGCTTGACTCTAGATCGCAGCGATTACAATGGTTACGCCTGACTCCCTCAGGAAACATCCGACCGCCGTAGGCTATTTACAGCCCTGCGAATTACGCTAGCAGTCGTACGAGACGGTAACTTACCCTGAATACTATGTTTGACTAACTCTGTCTCACTTAACTACATTTGATTAACTCTAGTTCGTTTTAACTCTAATCGATTAACTCTAACTAATTAACTCCAACTGGTTAACTCTAACTGATTAACTCTAACTAATTAACTCCAACTGGTTAACTCCAACTGATTAACTCTAAATGGTTAACTCTATTTGACTAACTCGACTTGACTAACCCCTTTCGAATAACATATTCGATTAACTAACTTTCGAATACCATATTCGATTAACTAACTTTGAATACCATATTCGATTTAACTCCTTTCGAATGTCTATATTCGGTTAACTAACTTCGAATACCATATTCGATTTAACTCCTTTCGGATGTCTATATTCGATTAACTAACTTCAAATACCATATTCGATTTAACTCCTTTCGAATGTCTATATTCGATTAACTAACTTCGAATACCATATTCGATTTAACTACTTTCGAATGTCTAAATTCGATTAACTAACTTCGAATACCATATTCGATTTCTCCTTTCGAATGTCTATATTCGATTAACTAACTTCGAATACCATATTCGATTTACTTTATTCACTTTATAAAAATTTCCTTTTTAACAACGTTTTATTCATTTGAAAAGATTTACTTTTAAATAACGGTTCTACACTTTAAAAATGATTTCCTTTTTATAATGTTCCCTTTCCAATTCTATTTGTAAATGGTTTACAAATATTTCCTTTTTCAAATTTATTCTTGAAATATTCTAACTCCTTAAATTTTCGGGAAAATTCGCCATAACCTCCTTTGTAAAGGGAGCATCGGGAAAATCCCCAAACCCGCCACACAGGCCTTTCCATTCAAAAAGAAATGTTTTGAATTTATTTTCCTTTTTGAAATATCTCCTATTTATAAATATCCCACTTTATAAATATTCCTTATTTATAAATATTTAAATTTATAAATATCTCTTATTTATAAATATTCCAATTTATAAATATTCTGTTTTCAATATCACTTTGAAAATCCCCTTATCAACATTTCGGTATGTTATGGTATTCAATCATATCAAATCACGATGTCCAATATCGTCCATACACATATAATCGCCAACAGATTTTATATCACATCATATAACAATATATGAAAACAATAAAATAACTGTTGAGGAATCCAGTCGGATTCCTCCAACCTGTTTCCCTGCATCACAGATGTTACACAGTATACTCAACATCACTTCGAGTTAAATATGAAATATTCTGTTAACAAAATCAATATATAACTATTCAACTGTTTATATATATATATATATATATATAAAATATTCACTAACTGACTAGCAGTTCTATCAAACAGTCAACACACAATCAAACAGACAATATTTAACAGTTCTAAGAATACGTTGTAAAAATAGAGTTGTACAGAGTTGGTGAGTTTTACTCACATTTGCAGTTCATCGTTAAAGAACGATAAACTATTATTTGATTTGAATCAAACAATTTAATTCGCCATAAATTCATACGAGCTTGAATTCACTCCCGGTCAGTTCCATTGTGTTGCTCCCGTCCATGCGATCCTAACGGATCCAACCGTTTGAAATTCTGATTAAGTATGACCGAGATATCGTTATTACAAATTGAACACGATTGAAATTAAACTAGTATATATTGTTTTAATTCAACGGGCCTTTACCTTTTCAACCACCGGCCCATTACCTTTACAGCCCAAAACCCATCATCGAATCACTTATCTTTCTTCCTCTATCCCAATACGAGCTCCTGTACCCAAATTATCAGTGCAATGGCAAACGTTGATCGCCATTCCTTCCTTCCATTCACCATCGTTCTCGTTGAGACAAATCCCAATTTCCACCTCTTCGAAAACTGCTCCTCCCTTTACCCACGAGATCAACTTCGACGCACCCCCAATTTCTGACCTGCTATCGTCGAACCCCTTCTCCCCATGTCGCCTTCCACCACAGCCCGCCGAAGTGGCTCCGATCACCACCAACCTGGGCGCCTTCTTACCCTGAAATCGGCTATGCCCTCAAACCAAAATCCGACATCCTGAATCCCGCTCGCACACAAACCCTAGCCAATACTGTAAACATCGAACCCCCTTTCAGGTGCTGTCGCACCCAACAAATGTTATACTGAGGAGAAGAGCAACTCAAGATGAACTCTAACATATGTATTTGCTGATTTTTGGGAATTTGATTCTATGTAGTTTTGATTTTTCTTTGTGATTTATTTGTGCGATTCATTTCAGAGTTTGGCGGCTGAAGAAATGAGGTTGTGGACCTTTTCGATTAGGTTTAGGAATTGGTTTGGTATTTATAGAGTAGGATAATATCTAGATATTTTCGTGAAAGGAATATTCCCGGTATATTCTCCATCGTTAAATTCGTTTTTGACTTCTAAAAATTCGTGTGATCACACACGATACCCAAAAATCACGAAACTGGACATGTAGCTACACTTCGACATTACGGTCCCAACGAAACTGGTTTCGTCGAATTCCGACTCCATATGCTCACACCGCGTATTTTTAACTGTTGAAATACTAACTGTTTTTCACTCTAAAAATCCGTACGGCCACACAGTGACTCTAAAAATCACGAAACTTGAAATCTAACAACTATTTGATATTGCGGATCCAACAAAATTAGTTTCGTCGAATTCCGACTTCGTTTGCAAAAGTGGCTATTTTTAAAGCTCTGAATGACCCATTTAAATATATAAATATATTTAAATAGAATTAAATTTAATATAAATAAATTTATATTATCGTATATATTCATTGAGGAATATCATACAGCTCCAGGATAAATATATACTCGCTATTCTGAGTCCAGATTGAATCGATATTCAATTTACATTGAAAACCCTTTTATAACGTATATAAAGCATTACGAATTATAAAGGAATTCCACAGCGACTTTTCTGAAATTTGATTTGGACGAAACTCAAAATCTACACGACGAAATCCCGATTTTTCTCTTCCACTAGAAAAATATACTTCACCAGCTCCACACGTTTCTTGTTTCACAGAAATCCGGCTTAAAACGAATCCTGTACATTCAGTTGAAGTTCGAATCGCCAATTTACGAACTGCAGCGCCATTTCAAGCTCGATTTTAGTTATAATATAATTATTCGTTCAAACTGTGTTCAAATAATATATTCGTTATTCTACCTCAAATTCTAAACTGAATTAAATATCACAGATGATCCAGTTTACACCATATCGCTATTTTGTAATGGCGCGTTTTGTAAGGTATAATAATTAAGTTATCTAATTATTTAAATAACGAATATATTAAATAAACGATAGTTGAACGTATAATTATAATTTTATTTTAATTAAAATCGAGCTTGAAATGACGCTGCAGTTCGCGATTTGGCGATTCGAACTTCAACTGAATGTACATGATTCGTTTTAAGCCGGATTACTGTGAAACAAGAAACATGTGGAGCTGGTGGAGTATATCTTTCTAGTTGAAGAGAAAAATCGGGATTTCGTCGTGTAGATTTTTAGTTATGTCCAAATCAAATTTCAGAAAAGTCGCTGTGGAATTCCTTTATAATTTGCGACGCTTTATATACGTTATAAATCGATTTTTCGATACGAACTGAATATCGGGAAAATCTGGAGTCTGGAAATCAAGTCATAAAATCTGAGGTGATATTCTGGAACCGGACGACATTGTATATGGATATATACGATAATATTAATTTATTAATATTTAATTTAATTATATTTAAATATATTTATATATTTAAATGGGTCATCCAGAGCTTTAAAAATACACTGTGTGAGCATACGAAGTCGGAATTCGACGAAACAAGTTTTGTTGGATCCGCAATGTCAAATAGTTGTTAGATGTCAAGTTCCGTGATTTTTAGAGACACTGTGTGGCCGTACGGATTTTTAGAGTGAGAAACAGTCAGTATTTTGACAGTTAAAAATACACTGCGTGAGCATACGAAGTCGGAATTTGACGAAACCAGTTTCGTTGGGATCGTAACGTCGAGCTGTAGCTATATGTCCAGTTTGGTGATTTTTGGGTATCACGTATGACCATAGGAATTTTTAGAGTGCATAAACAAATAAATAAAATATAAAATAAAACATAAAAATATCCTAACTATTCTATGGTCCTAAACAAGGCCACACCTTGCTTTGTTTTAACCACCAGTATTGTGTGGTTTCAAACCGAAAGATGTGGGAGAAAACAAATCCATACAAACTAAATTAAAGTCCTGTATAATACCTTTTTCTTGCCTAAACCTAGTTCCCCCCTCAGATAAAACTCAGTCGCCACCCAAGAACTTTTCAACGAGAAAACCCAAAATCAAAATCAAACAAATCCCAAACTCAAGTTCTTGATCTCGTTTTGGTCAGAACTTCGTGCTCAAATACTTTTCGTTCAAAGCTGCGCTACTTCTGTTCGATGCGTAGAAGGGGCAGTGGGTTTTTCGAAGGGTCTGCCATCGTTAAGGGTAGCGAGGGGCCGTGGAGTCTGAAGTGAAGACGAAGCTAGGGCTAGAGGCACAAAGGGCTTGGAGCTGGGTTGTATGTGGGTTGAGGAGTTCACGTTTTGCAGCAGGAGTTCACGGGATGAGCTGCGTTTTGGTGGTGAGGTTGCTTCTAGGCAATTGGGTACTGATGCGAAGTATGAAGATGTGGAAGAAGGTTACGGCTTTACTTTGGTGAAGGAAAGGGCGTGTGCTGGGTAGCGTGGTCTGAGGTCCGGTGAGCTGCTCGAAAATGGGAGCTGTGAGTTCAATATGGAGTGCGGAAGCTTTAGAAAATAGGGGAGTTCGGGTTTTTAACAGCAGGGTTGCTGTGCGTGTATTGGTAAAGAGGAGTGGTGCGGGATGTGTTCGGAAATGGTGGTGACTGGACTGTCAACGCAGGTGTAGGAGAAGGATCCGAGTTCTTTGATTTTGGGTTAGGAAGAAGGAGTCTTGGATGAGGTGGATTTTTATGAGAGTCGTTCTGTTTTCATGGATTGGTAAAGGAGGATTTAAATGTGAAGTACTGGTCTTGGAAACAGAACGGGTACAGGGAGTACGAGAAGAAGAAAGAGATGAGTGGCGTGATTAATATGGTAAGAATGATTAGTTATGTTAATTTTTTTATTAGTCAATGTTGATGAAAACGAGGCGGGTGTTAAAAGTTGTCCATGTTGAACAGCTACAAGAAGGTCGGGCAGAAATTTCGAAGTGGAGAAATACACAAAAGGGTTCAAATGTTTTATAAAGGAGGGTGTTGGGCCTTAGGAAGTAGGGTAAGTCCAATTTGATTTCAAGGGTTTGTTTTGTTTTAAAATAAAATAATGTACTAACTTGTTATGCTGATAACTTACACGTACGATATCAGAATTCAGAACCGTAAGTTGCGTTGGGATCGTATGGACGGGAGCAACACAATGAGACTGACCGGGAGTGAATCCGAGCTCGTTACAATTTATTGCAAAATAAATTGTCCGTCTAAATCAAAGACAATTAATCGTTTTTAACGATAACAGTCCAATGTGAGTAAAACTCACCAACTCTATACAGTTCTATTTTTACAACGTGTTCTTAGAACTGTTAATTACCTGTTGTTTGACTGTGTGTTGACTGTTTGATTGAACTGCTAGTCAGTTAGTAGAAACTATATATATATATATATATCATATATATGTATATATATATATATAAACCGTTAAATATTTATATGTTGATTCTGCTTATCAGAATATCATACTGTTGTTGTTGTTTAACATCTGTGGATGCAGGGAAACAGGTTGGAGGAATCCAACTGGATTCCTCAACATTTATTTTACTATGATTTATATATTGTGATATATAATGTGATATATAATCTGATATTGATCATGTGTGTTGGGACGATATTTATCGTTGTTATATGGTGTGTTAAATACCATGAGAAATACCAGAATGTAGAAAGAGGATTTTCAAAGTATAATTTGAAAATATTTCATTTATATAAAATCACCGGATTTTATATATAAAAGAAAGGGTTTTGAATATAAAAGGAATTGTATTGGTAATTGATATATAAAGGTATTTATTTATAAATCAAATATATAAAGGAAATATATTTGACAGCAAATATAAGGGAATATATTTGAAAGAGGTAAAAGGATATATTTATTTAGGAAATAAATCAAAGTAAAGGAATATTTATTTGTTAGAATAAATAGAATTAAAAGGACATATTTATTTGTTAAATAAATAGGATTAAATCGAGGGATATTTATGTGATAAATAAATAGAGTTAAACCAAAGTGGATTAGTTAAGTTAAAACTAAGTGAATTAGTTAGAGTTAATCAAAGTGAATTAGTTGAGTTAAACTAAGTGAATCGGTTAGAGTTAATCAATGTGAATTAGTTAAGATAAACTAAGTGGTTAATCGATGTGAATTAGTTAAGTTAAACTAAGTGGGTAATCGAAGTGAATTAGTTAAGTTAACTAAGTGGTAAATCAAAGTGAATTAGTTGAGTTAAACTAAGTGAATCGGTTAGAGTTAATCAATGTGAATTAGTTAAGATAAACTAAGTGGTTAATCGATGTGAATTAGTTAAGTTAAACTAAGTGGGTAATCGAAGTGAATTAGTTAAGTTAACTAAGTGGTAAATCGAAGTGAATTAGTTGAGTTAAACTAAGTGAATCGGTTAGAGTTAATCAATGTGAATTAGTTGAGTTAAACTAAGTGAATCGGTTAGAGTTAATCGAGGTGAATTAATTAAGTTAAACTAAGTGGTTAATCGAAGTGAATTAGTTAAGTTAACTAAGTGGTTAATCGAAGTAAATTAGTTGAGTTGAACTAAGTGAATCGGTTAGAGTTAATCAACGTGAATTAGCTAAGTTAAACTAAGTGGATTAGTTCAGTTAATCGAGACGAGTTAACCAGTTATGTTAAACCATTTGAGTTAATCAGTTAGAATTGACCAGTTAGAGTTAACCAGTTAGAGTTAACCAGTTAGGTTAAACCAGTTGAGTTGACCGGTTAGAGTTATCCAAGTGGAGTTAATCGAGTAGAGTTGCCGAATATCACTTCTTCGAAGTAGAGTTATCGAATATAGTGTATTCGAGGGAAGAGTAATCGAATATAGTTTATTCGAGTGGAGAAATCAAATGTATTCATTTGAGAAGAGTTACCGAACATTATTTATTCGAAGAGTAGTTATCAAATATTGGTTATTCGAAGTTAGTTAATCCAAAGGAGTTATTCGAAGTTAGTTAATCCAAAGGAGTTATTCGAAGTTAGTTAATCCAAAGGAGTTATTCGAAGTTAGTAATCCAAAGGAGTTATTCAAAATTAGTTAATCCAAAGGAGTTAGTCGAAGAGTTAATCGAATATAGTTATTCGAAAGAAAGTGTTAATCGAATATAGTTATTCGAGTAAAGTTAAAGGAGTTAATCGAATATAATTTATTCGAATAGAGTTAGAGAAGTTAATCGAATATAGTTCATTCGAATAGTGTTGGAGGAGATATTGAATATAGTTTATTCGATAGGATAGAAGTGAATATAATTTATCAATTAAGTTATTCGAACGAGTTATTCGAAGGAGTTTATCAAGTTAAGTTATCGAGTTAAGTAATCGAGTTAAGATTTATCGAGTTAAGTAATCGAGTTAAGTAATCGAGTTGAGATAATCGAGTTAAGAAAATCAAGTTAAGTAGATCGAATAAGTGATTCGATAAGAGTTATTGAAATAGAGCCAACCAAGAAGAGTTATTCGAATATTAGTTATTCGATAGGAGTTAATCGAAATAGAGTTTATCGAATATCAGTTATTAGAAAGGGAGAGTTAATCTAATAGAGATTACTTGAAAGAGAGTTATACATCGAATTCGATTATAGCGAATTCGGGAAAGTACTATTTACTTTCCAGGGCTTAAATCAAGATTTAGTTATTGATTTAGAAATTAGGTGTCTGTTAAATTATTCGAGTTAGGAGATAAAGTTATAATTTAGGTTAGATATTGCAGAAGTAGGAATTATTACGTTATAGTTATAATCAAACGTTTTCATATAAGAAGTAGATTCGTAACCTGAATCCGAGAATTTGCGTAAAAAGATGATTGGAAAAAGTGAGTGATGAGCTTCATCTATTTCACAGTAAAGGACGTTGTTCAATTAAGGTCTGAGAGGTAATTATACCCCAACTTGATTTGACTTCAGAATTGACAAAGGAATAGTTGTGGTTCGATCTAAAAGGTTGATTAGAAATAAAGTTAAGGAATAAGCGATAAATGGAGTAAGCGAAACGATGTTTTATACAACGTTCATTTGAAATCCGTAAATGAGTTTTGGAAACGTTTTCCAAATATAGTCAGATATGTTTTCTAAACATAGAAAATGAAATGTTTTCATGATAAGAATTTAAGAAATAGAGTTAAGCAAATTCAGAAACTGACTGGAGAGGGTAAGTTGAACGGTTTTCTAAGTGACGATCTGATGTTGGTTTCGACCTTCCGTATTGATACTTAGAGAATTGTTCTCATACTAGTTACAGTTAGGGACTGATAGTTGCGAAATAATAGTGATGTGAAAATAAGCTATGGAAATGTTTTCCAATGATTAATAACATATATTTTCTAAATATATGAAATAAGGAAATATGAACATATGATGATTGATCGATCGAATTTCCATTTGGGAATAAGATCGTTGTTTGTACACCGACATGTTTTCATTTGATAGTTGAATCACAGACTATCAAAGTTTTGACCATATTTACGTTGTTAATATGGAGAGACCGGTTGGATTATTATCCAAAGAACCACTCTGTATTGGCATAAGCGTTGCGAGCAATATATGCCAAAGATAAATTGAAGACGGAGTAAAGTGCAAGGGCTGTTGTATAAGTCTTAGATAACAGTGACTAAGGTGGATATACTGAATAGTGCCTTCGGTTTGTCCAATCCCAGGACAACGTATATGGAAGAAGGTCTGACAGAGTATATCCAATGGATCGCGTAAGTTGATCTGTTCAAACGTATTCACGTTTGGTGGCGGAGGAATTCGTTTCTCTTAGCTGTATACCCGTGTTATTTTTGTATAAGTCAATTTGTGATTTGGCGGGTATGACAATGTGGCATTCAAAGTGAATGGTGATCAGATGTTCTGAAGATAGACGTAGCTTCTAGCCTCACACCTGGAAGTAACAAAAGTTGGGCTAGGCAGCATGGCTAGTTGGGTCATTCCCAAGCAGGGTGTATTGTCACCGATCTAGGGAATATCCATATTTATACTTCTTTTTGATTCTGTATCTTCGGATGACGGTTTGATGGCCTATAACCGTGGTGGCAATATATTCGCGACACTCAAGCTAAATGAGTGAGCGGTCATGTGTGGCCGGGTTGCAAGACGTTCTTGTTGAACCCTGAGTGTATCACCTCTAGAGTACACTATTCAGAAGGTGCTCCCATACCTTGTCTGTTGGAATCCATTCTCCGATAAGCGCCCTGCGGTTTATGATTTTATACTATGTATGTAGAACGTGAGATGCAAGCGTTTCTGCTAGATTGATACCTATTTGTACGTAGACATTATTATAATATCACAATGATATTGCTTGTCAAAGTTGTTTAGATACTCATAAGGAAAAACCCGTTCCGTATTCACGGCGTGGTCTTATGAGATATCATATACCTATTCAATTGTTTTAAACTGTTTTACTCATACCAGTCCCATGACTGACCCGGAGTTTACTTTGTTGTTTTCCCTAAACTCTTGGGTGCCTAAATTTGTACGGGCAGTCAAGTAGTCGGGATTTACAGATATACTTGGAGAGCTTGGAGCAGGAGACTTCAAGATTCTATAGCTATAGTTATTTCCGCTGTGTTGTAAGTGTTGTACTCTGATAAGTGCTATTGTATATATATAACTGTTTACTTCAAAGTTATGTTATATATTATATGTTATTCGTTCCGCTATGAGATTCGTGTTACTCTGATGATTCTGATGTTCTTCTTCTTCTTCTATTCTATTAGTTCTATCTTTTCTTTCTCACATTCTAAATTCTTTCACTAACGTCTCGGGATTTCCGACTCCCGAGGAGTCGGAAATTTCCAGCCGTTACAGTTGGTATCAGAGCTTAAGTTAAGTGATTACCTTGGCTCTGTGGCATAACTCGATAGAGATGGGATTAGTAATATCCTAGATTGAGTTTGAGTGTATATATATGAGCGCGTAATTGTTACTCAATATAAAATGGTTTTATATTGTGGAGACTCATTGGTTGAGTGGCTTATGAATTCTGGTCGATCAGTTGATCCACTGTATCGATAAGGGTTACTAAACACTCGAATACGATGAACCGTCATGGTATGTTTTGAAAGAGGGTAAATGAAATAATTTTTCCCAAAATATATTTGTTGATAGAAGAAATATATATCTTGAAATTATTATAGTATATTGATTGTGTTGGTTGTTATTATAATCGAAAAAGATTATAAAAGGGTGAAATGGTTAAAAATGACCAATCAGAATTCATATGAATGTAATATATGAAATAGTTTGAATTAAATATGAATTTAAATCAGATTTGGAATTAAAATAAGTAAATTTTAAGTTCCTGGGAGAATTTGAAAATGTTTTTCAAATTTAAAATGATATAGTATTGAACTCACTTCGATAGCTGGAAAATAGATTCTGATGATGAATCTAGACATCATCAGTGTTCATTTTCGAGTTCTAAGTGACGGATTACTACCAAAGGTTTTGTTTTTGAATTGTTTTGAGAAAACAAGTTGTTTAGAAATTCAAAGGTTTTGAATTGGCATTATGATTTCAATTTGATTTGAAAGAAACCCAGGAACTTAAGTTCTGGAATCAAAATTTAACTAATGAAGTTAAATAAAATGAGATGGTAAAAATAAATTGAAATTTAACTTGAACAGAGTTAAATAAAATTGAATTGAATTAGAGATAATCTAGAATGGAACCAAATTGATAAGTCAATAATTTGGAATTTGATATTAGAGTTCGAATGAAATTCGATTTGGATTGGAGGATATGAACTGATTAGAGATCAATTAGAATGGATAACATTGGTATATGTTGAAGTGGTAGCAGATGCAAGGGGTAGAGTTAAATGCCCGACAAAAAGGTACAAGTTTATATCATATATGAGTTTGGATTTATGAGCCGAATTGGCAAGCCGCTTGGCTGTTTGATTTTCTTTTGGGTTGGAGAAGGCCTAGAGAGGCGAGGGGTGGTTTGTCATATTAACCAATACAAAGGAGGTTATGGCGAAATTTTTCGAAAATTCCAGGCGTTAGAACATTCTCATGATTTATGGAAATTCAGTTAGCCAGAATGAATTAAAAATTTAATGGTTCAGTTGAAACTGGAGTTGAGAAGTAAACTAAAAGATATTTGAATCTAGTTAGTAAAGTTGGTAGCATTTTCCTAGCTTAGCAATTTCGAGGACGAAATTATTTTAAGGGGGGAAGTCTGTAATGGCGCGTTTTGTAAGGTATAATAATTAAGTTATCTAATTATTTAAATAACGAATATATTAAATAAACGATAGTTGAACGTATAATTATAATTTTATTTTAATTAAAATCGAGCTTGAAATGACGCTGCAGTTCGCGATTTGGCGATTCGAACTTCAACTGAATGTACATGATTCGTTTTAAGCCGGATTACTGTGAAACAAGAAACATGTGGAGCTGGTGGAGTATATCTTTCTAGTTGAAGAGAAAAATCGGGATTTCGTCGTGTAGATTTTTAGTTATGTCCAAATCAAATTTCAGAAAAGTCGCTGTGGAATTCCTTTATAATTTGCGACGCTTTATATACGTTATAAATCGATTTTTCGATACGAACTGAATATCGGGAAAATCTGGAGTCTGGAAATCAAGTAATAAAATCTGAGGTGATATTCTGGAACCGGACGACATTGTATATGGATATATACGATAATATTAATTTATTAATATTTAATTTAATTATATTTAAATATATTTATATATTTAAATGGGTCATCCAGAGCTTTAAAAATACACTGTGTGAGCATACGAAGTCGGAATTCGACGAAACAAGTTTTGTTGGATCCGCAATGTCAAATAGTTGTTAGATGTCAAGTTCCGTGATTTTTAGAGACACTGTGTGGCCGTACGGATTTTTAGAGTGAGAAACAGTCAGTATTTTGACAGTTAAAAATACACTGCGTGAGCATACGAAGTCGGAATTTGACGAAACCAGTTTCGTTGGGATCGTAACGTCGAGATGTAGCTATATGTCCAGTTTGGTGATTTTTGGGTATCACGTATGACCATAGGAATTTTTAGAGTGCATAAACAAATAAATAAAATATAAAATAAAACATAAAAATATCCTAACTATTCTATGGTCCTAAACAAGGCCACACCTTGCTTTGTTTTAACCACCAGTATTGTGTGGTTTCAAACCGAAAGATGTGGGAGAAAAAAAATCCATACAAACTAAATTAAAGTCCTGTATAATACCTTTTTCTTGCCTAAACCTAGTTCCCCCCTCAGATAAAACTCAGTCGCCACCCAAGAACTTTTCAACGAGAAAACCCGAAATCAAAATCAAACAAATCCCAAACTCAAGTTCTTGATCTCGTTTTGGTCAGAACTTCGTGCTCAAATACTTTTCGTTCAAAGCTGCGCTACTTCTGTTCGATGCGTAGAAGGGGCAGTGGGTTTTTCGAAGGGTCTGCCATCGTTAAGGGTAGCGAGGGGCCGTGGAGTCTGAAGTGAAGACGAAGCTAGGGCTAGAGGCACAAAGGGCTTGGAGCTGGGTTGTATGTGGGTTGAGGAGTTCACGTTTTGCAGTAGGAGTTCACGGGATGAGCTGCGTTTTGGTGGTGAGGTTGCTTCTAGGCAATTGGGTACTGATGCGAAGTATGAAGATGTGGAAGAAGGTTACGGCTTTACTTTGGTGAAGGAAAGGGCGTGTGCTGGGTAGCGTGGTCTGAGGTCCGGTGAGCTGCTCGAAAATGGGAGCTGTGAGTTCAATATGGAGTGCGGAAGCTTTAGAAAATAGGGGAGTTCGGGTTTTTAACAGCAGGGTTGCTGTGCGTGTATTGGTAAAGAGGAGTGGTGCGGGATGTGTTCGGAAATGGTGGTGACTGGACTGTCAACGCAGGTGTAGGAGAAGGATCCGAGTTCTTTGATTTTGGGTTAGGAAGAAGGAGTCTTGGATGAGGTGGATTTTTATGAGAGTCGTTCTGTTTTCATGGATTGG
This sequence comes from Allium sativum, assembly GCA_030737875.1. Classification (NCBI taxonomy): domain Eukaryota; kingdom Viridiplantae; phylum Streptophyta; class Magnoliopsida; order Asparagales; family Amaryllidaceae; genus Allium; species Allium sativum. The sequence goes on from CM060919.1 coordinate 296,340,900, forward strand.
TAAAGGAGGATTTAAATGTGAAGTACTGGTCTTGGAAACAGAACGGGTACAGGGAGTATGAGAAGAAGAAAGAGATGAGTGGCGTGATTAATATGGTAAGAATGATTAGTTATGTTAATTTTTTTATTAGTCAATGTTGATGAAAACGAGGCGGGTGTTAAAAGTTGTCCATGTTGAACAGCTACAAGAAGGTCGGGCAGAAATTTCGAAGTGGAGAAATACACAAAAGGGTTCAAATGTTTTATAAAGGAGGGTGTTGGGCCTTAGGAAGTAGGGTAAGTCCAATTTGATTTCAAGGGTTTGTTTTGTTTTAAAATAAAATAATGTACTAACTTGTTATGCTGATAACTTACACGTACGATATCAGAATTCAGAACCGTAAGTTGCGTTGGGATCGTATGGACGGGAGCAACACAATGAGACTGACCGGGAGTGAATCCGAGCTCGTTACAATTTATTGCAAAATAAATTGTCCGTCTAAATCAAAGACAATTAATCGTTTTTAACGATAACAGTCCAATGTGAGTAAAACTCACCAACTCTATACAGTTCTATTTTTACAACGTGTTCTTAGAACTGTTAATTACCTGTTGTTTGACTGTGTGTTGACTGTTTGATTGAACTGCTAGTCAGTTAGTAGAAACTATATATATATATATACATATATATGTATATATATATATAAACCGTTAAATATTTATATGTTGATTCTGCTTATCAGAATATCATACTGTTGTTGTTGTTTAACATCTGTGGATGCAGGGAAACAGGTTGGAGGAATCCAACTGGATTCCTCAACATTTATTTTACTATGATTTATATATTGTGATATATAATGTGATATATAATCTGATATTGATCATGTGTGTTGGGACGATATTTATCGTTGTTATATGGTGTGTTAAATACCATGAGAAATACCAGAATGTAGAAAGAGGATTTTCAAAGTATAATTTGAAAATATTTCATTTATATAAAATCACCGGATTTTATATATAAAAGAAAGGGTTTTGAATATAAAAGGAATTGTATTGGTAATTGATATATAAAGGGATTTATTTATAAATCAAATATATAAAGGAAATATATTTGACAGCAAATATAAGGGAATATATTTGAAAGAGGTAAAAGGATATATTTATTTAGGAAATAAATCAAAGTAAAGGAATATTTATTTGTTAGAATAAATAGAATTAAAAGGACATATTTATTTGTTAAATAAATAGGATTAAATCGAGGGATATTTATGTGATAAATAAATAGAGTTAAACCAAAGTGGATTAGTTAAGTTAAAACTAAGTGAATTAGTTAGAGTTAATCAAAGTGAATTTGTTGAGTTAAACTAAGTGAATCGGTTAGAGTTAATCAATGTGAATTAGTTAAGATAAACTAAGTGGTTAATCGATGTGAATTAGTTAAGTTAAACTAAGTGGGTAATCGAAGTGAATTAGTTAAGTTAACTAAGTGGTAAATCAAAGTGAATTAGTTGAGTTAAACTAAGTGAATCGGTTAGAGTTAATCAATGTGAATTAGTTAAGATAAACTAAGTGGTTAATCGATGTGAATTAGTTAAGTTAAACTAAGTGGGTAATCGAAGTGAATTAGTTAAGTTAACTAAGTGGTAAATCGAAGTGAATTAGTTGAGTTAAACTAAGTGAATCGGTTAGAGTTAATCAATGTGAATTAGTTGAGTTAAACTAAGTGAATCGGTTAGAGTTAATCGAGGTGAATTAATTAAGTTAAACTAAGTGGTTAATCGAAGTGAATTAGTTAAGTTAACTAAGTGGTTAATCGAAGTAAATTAGTTGAGTTGAACTAAGTGAATCGGTTAGAGTTAATCAACGTGAATTAGCTAAGTTAAACTAAGTGGATTAGTTCAGTTAATCGAGACGAGTTAACCAGTTATGTTAAACCATTTGAGTTAATCAGTTAGAATTGACCAGTTAGAGTTAACCAGTTAGAGTTAACCAGTTAGGTTAAACCAGTTGAGTTGACCGGTTAGAGTTATCCAAGTGGAGTTAATCGAGTAGAGTTGCCGAATATCACTTCTTCGAAGTAGAGTTATCGAATATAGTGTATTCGAGGGAAGAGTAATCGAATATAGTTTATTCGAGTGGAGAAATCAAATGTATTCATTTGAGAAGAGTTACCGAACATTATTTATTCGAAGAGTAGTTATCAAATATTGGTTATTCGAAGTTAGTTAATCCAAAGGAGTTATTCGAAGTTAGTTAATCCAAAGGAGTTATTCGAAGTTAGTTAATCCAAAGGAGTTATTCGAAGTTAGTAATCCAAAGGAGTTATTCAAAATTAGTTAATCCAAAGGAGTTAGTCGAAGAGTTAATCGAATATAGTTATTCGAAAGAAAGTGTTAATCGAATATAGTTATTCGAGTAAAGTTAAAGGAGTTAATCGAATATAATTTATTCGAATAGAGTTAGAGAAGTTAATCGAATATAGTTCATTCGAATAGTGTTGGAGGAGATATTGAATATAGTTTATTCGATAGGATAGAAGTGAATATAATTTATCAATTAAGTTATTCGAACGAGTTATTCGAAGGAGTTTATCAAGTTAAGTTATCGAGTTAAGTAATCGAGTTAAGATTTATCGAGTTAAGTAATCGAGTTAAGTAATCGAGTTGAGATAATCGAGTTAAGAAAATCAAGTTAAGTAGATCGAATAAGTGATTCGATAAGAGTTATTGAAATAGAGCCAACCAAGAAGAGTTATTCGAATATTAGTTATTCGATAGGAGTTAATCGAAATAGAGTTTATCGAATATCAGTTATTAGAAAGGGAGAGTTAATCTAATAGAGATTACTTGAAAGAGAGTTATACATCGAATTCGATTATAGCGAATTCGGGAAAGTACTATTTACTTTCCAGGGCTTAAATCAAGATTTAGTTATTGATTTAGAAATTAGGTGTCTGTTAAATTATTCGAGTTAGGAGATAAAGTTATAATTTAGGTTAGATATTGCAGAAGTAGGAATTATTACGTTATAGTTATAATCAAACGTTTTCATATAAGAAGTAGATTCGTAACCTGAATCCGAGAATTTGCGTAAAAAGATGATTGGAAAAAGTGAGTGATGAGCTTCATCTATTTCACAGTAAAGGACGTTGTTCAATTAAGGTCTGAGAGGTAATTATACCCCAACTTGATTTGACTTCAGAATTGACAAAGGAATAGTTGTGGTTCGATTTAAAAGGTTGATTAGAAATAAAGTTAAGGAATAAGCGATAAATGGAGTAAGCGAAACGATGTTTTATACAACGTTCATTTGAAATCCGTAAATGAGTTTTGGAAACGTTTTCCAAATATAGTCAGATATGTTTTCTAAACATAGAAAATGAAATGTTTTCATGATAAGAATTTAAGAAATAGAGTTAAGCAAATTCAGAAACTGACTGGAGAGGGTAAGTTGAACGGTTTTCTAAGTGACGATCTGATGTTGGTTTCGACCTTCCGTATTGATACTTAGAGAATTGTTCTCATACTAGTTACAGTTAGGGACTGATAGTTGCGAAATAATAGTGATGTGAAAATAAGCTATGGAAATGTTTTCCAATGATTAATAACATATATTTTCTAAATATATGAAATAAGGAAATATGAACATATGATGATTGATCGATCGAATTTCCATTTGGGAATAAGATCGTTGTTTGTACACCGACATGTTTTCATTTGATAGTTGAATCACAGACTATCAAAGTTTTGACCATATTTACGTTGTTAATATGGAGAGACCGGTTGGATTATTATCCAAAGAACCACTCTGTATTGGCATAAGCGTTGCGAGCAATATATGCCAAAGATAAATTGAAGACGGAGTAAAGTGCAAGGGCTGTTGTATAAGTCTTAGATAACAGTGACTAAGGTGGATATACTGAATAGTGCCTTCGGTTTGTCCAATCCCAGGACAACGTATATGGAAGAAGGTCTGACAGAGTATATCCAATGGATCGCGTAAGTTGATCTGTTCAAACGTATTCACGTTTGGTGGCGGAGGAATTCGTTTCTCTTAGCTGTATACCCGTGTTATTTTTGTATAAGTCAATTTGTGATTTGGCGGGTATGACAATGTGGCATTCAAAGTGAATGGTGATCAGATGTTCTGAAGATAGACGTAGCTTCTAGCCTCACACCTGGAAGTAACAAAAGTTGGGCTAGGCAGCATGGCTAGTTGGGTCATTCCCAAGCAGGGTGTATTGTCACCGATCTAGGGAATATCCATATTTATACTTCTTTTTGATTCTGTATCTTCGGATGACGGTTTGATGGCCTATAACCGTGGTGGCAATATATTCGCGACACTCAAGCTAAATGAGTGAGCGGTCATGTGTGGCCGGGTTGCAAGACGTTCTTGTTGAACCCTGAGTGTATCACCTCTAGAGTACACTATTCAGAAGGTGCTCCCATACCTTGTCTGTTGGAATCCATTCTCCGATAAGCGCCCTGCGGTTTATGATTTTATACTATGTATGTAGAACGTGAGATGCAAGCGTTTCTGCTAGATTGATACCTATTTGTACGTAGACATTATTATAATATCACAATGATATTGCTTGTCAAAGTTGTTTAGATACTCATAAGGAAAAACCCGTTCCGTATTCACGGCGTGGTCTTATGAGATATCATATACCTATTCAATTGTTTTAAACTGTTTTACTCATACCAGTCCCATGACTGACCCGGAGTTTACTTTGTTGTTTTCCCTAAACTCTTGGGTGCCTAAATTTGTACGGGCAGTCAAGTAGTCGGGATTTACAGATATACTTGGAGAGCTTGGAGCAGGAGACTTCAAGATTCTATAGCTATAGTTATTTCCGCTGTGTTGTAAGTGTTGTACTCTGATAAGTGCTATTGTATATATATAACTGTTTACTTCAAAGTTATGTTATATATTATATGTTATTCGTTCCGCTGTGAGATTCGTGTTACTCTGATGATTCTGATGTTCTTCTTCTTCTTCTATTCTATTAGTTCTATCTTTTCTTTCTCACCTTCTAAATTCTTTCACTAACGTCTCGGGATTTCCGACTCCCGAGGAGTCGGAAATTTCCAGCCGTTACATATTTCCTCCAATCCTGATTATTTCAGAATTAAATATATTATTTAATTTTTTATTTTAATTAAATATTCCTTATAATTTAATTAAATGACCATTAAGTTCTCTAAATCATTACTTATATAATTAAATTAATTAATTATATACTGTAAAAATGCGGGTCATTACATTCTTCCCCACTTAAAATAATTTCGTCCTCGAAATTGATAAGTTAGAGGATGACCCTACCTATTGGAATTCCTAAGATTTGTTTACCCCTTATTTCTAATTTCAACTAAACCAATTAATATTAACTAAAATATTTATTCATTCGGACTAACTAAAATTTTCAAAAATTCTGAAAATTTTCTAACACTTTAAATTTTCGGAAAATTTCGCCAGCACCTCCTTTGTACTGGTCAATAGCTCAAACTCCAACTCGCCTCTCTGGGCCTTCTTCAACCCAAAAGAAAATCAAAACGCTAAGCGGCTTGCCAATTCGGCTCATAAATTCCAAACTCATATAAAATGTAAACTTGTACCTTTTTGTCGGGCATTTTCATTATCTCATTTCCTTCTGCTATCAATTTAGCAGATACCAATGCTACCCCAATCAAATTCCAATCACTTTTAGCACCAACACAACCATTCGCTTATATCCAAGCCAAATATCATTTCGACTCGAGTTTGATTCTCAATTTCAAACTCTTAACTCATCAGTACAAGACCATTTCAGATTATTCTCTTATCACCCCAGTTTTCACTTAACTTAACAAGGTAAAGTTAAATTCTAGAATTTAAATTCCTGGGCTTTTATTTCAAGTCAATTTGAAATCATAATACCAATTCAAAACCTTTGAATTTCTAAACAACTTGTTTCCTCAAAACTATTCAAATTAAAATCTTTGGTAGTAATCCACCACTTAGAACTCGAAAATCACACTGATGATACTGCGCAGTCATCATCAGAATTATTTTCCAGCGACTCAAGTGACTTCAATACTATATCATTTTCAAAACCATTACTAAATACTTCCATTTGAAAACATTTCAAAATCTCCCAGGAACTTAAAATTTCCTTATTTTAATTACAAATCTGATTTAAATTCATATTTACTTCATCTAATTTCATATACTTTACTTATATGAATTCTGATCGATTATTTACATAACCATTTCACTTTATAATCTTACTCGATTATAATATCAACCAGTATATCCAATATACATCAAAATATACTTTGGGTAAAATTATTTTCATTTACCCTCTTTTTAAAATATATCGTGACGACCCATCGTATTCGAGTGTTTAGTAACTCCTACCGATACAGTGGATCAAACTGATCGACCAGAACTCATAAACAACTCAACCAATGAATCTCCACAATATAAAACTATTTTTATATCAAATACAAATACGCACTCGTATATATACACTCAACTCAATCTAGGGTATTACTAACCCTATATCTACCGAGTCACGCCACAGAGCCAAGTAATTCTTAACTTAAGCTCTGATACCAACTGTAACGACCCGGATTTTGAGCGACTTTGGTTATCGACATAAGCTCGATGTCGATAACCAAAACATCGAAAAATCCCGGTAATTAATGAAAGAAATTAGAAGGTGAGAATAGATAAGATAGAAACTTAGAATAGAAGAAGAAGAAGAACACAACATCAGAGTAACACGAACCTCACAGCGGAACGAGTAACATATAATATATAACATAACTTTGAAATATAACAGTTATGTATACAATAGCACTTATCAGAGTACAACACTTACAACACAGCGGAAATAAACTATAGCTATAATATCCAGAAGTCTCCTGCTCTACGCCCTTCCAGTATATCTGTAAATTCCTGACTACTTGACTGCCCGTACAAATTTAGGCACCCAAGAGTTTAGGGAAAACAACAAAGTAAACTCCGGGTCAGTCATGGGACTGGTATGAGTAAAACAGTTTAACACAGGTATATGAACAAGTAAACGATATCTCATAAGACCACGCCGCAGAACGGAACGGGTTTTTCCCTTATGAGAATCCAAAATATCTTTATATCGAAAAACCTTTTGATATTATAATAATGTCTATGTACAAATAGATATCAACTAGCAGAAACGCTTTCATCTCACGTTCTACATATATGGTATACAATCAAAACCGCAAGCACGTATTGGGTAATGGATTTCCAACTATGACAAAGTATGGAACCACCTTCCGATCAGTGTACTCTAGGAACGATACACTGGAGTTCAACCAGAACATCTTGTAACTCAGCCACACATGACCGACCACTCATTTCGCTTGAGTGTATCGAATGTACATCACCAACGGTTGGGATAAGCAACCGTTCCCGTATATATATGGGACAACATTGATAGATTTAAGAAACAAATGAATATTCACTAGATAGGTGATTATACACCGTACTTCGGTGCGACCGACTTAGCCATGCTGCCTGCCCGATTTCTGTCATTTACTGGTTGATGAGGCTAGAAGCTACGCTTTATCATCACATCAGATTCACTTCGAATGCCACATTGTCAGATCCATCGAAAATCACTAATTGACGTCTACAACCATACATCACGTGTCAGCTAAAAGAAGTTTCCTTCTCCGCTTCCACTCTTGGTATAGTTGAAGAAATCAATGTACGTGACGGTCTGGAAATACTATGTCAGACATCCATCTTCATTCACTTAGAAATGTCACATCGTCATACCCGCCAAATCACAAATTGACTTATCCAAAAATAACACGGGTATACAGCTAAGAGAAACGAATTCCTCCGCCACCAAACGTGAATACGTTTGAACAGATCAACTTACGTGATCCATTGGATATACTCTGTCAGACCTTCGTCCATACAAGTTGTCCTGGGACTGGACAAACCGAAGGCACTATTCTGTAGACAGGATAGTCCTTGCATTTTACTCCGTCTTCAATTATCTTTGGCATATATGATTCACAACGCTTATGCCAATACAGAGTGGTTCTTTGGATAATAATCCAACCGGTCTCTCCATATTAACAACGTTAAAATGGTCAAAAACTTTGATAGTCTGTGAATTAACTATCAAAGAAAAACAAGTGTGCAAACAACGATATTATTTCCAGATGGAAATTATATCAAACAAACATCATTTAACATTTATCTCTTTAGTTCATTTTACATCTCCTGTTTCCCTATATTCAACATTTGCTATTTTCTATATTTAGAAATTATATGTTATCAACACTGGAAACATTTCCATTCCTTGTTTTCTGTATTTAGAAAGCATTTCTGATTCTTGTTTGGAAAACATTTCCAAAACTCCTTTACGATCAAACCTTACCATTTCTTAGTTAAGAAGGAAGTCACTCAAGTTGGGGTATAATTACCTCTCAGACCTTAACTGAACAACGTTATAACTTCAAAATGGTCAAAGTTTATCTTTTAATCTTTAACAACTTCTTTACGCCTTTCTCAGATCCAATTTTACTAATCCACTTCTATATTTAAAACATTTGTTATAACGATAACGTTATAATCCCTACTTTCGAATTATCTAACTTTAATTATAACTTCTATTCTTATTAGTGAATAATTAACCTAACACTTATTTATTTATAAATAAATAAATCTCTATTTAAACACTGGAAAGTATAAGTACTTTCCCGAATTCGATATAATCGAATTCGCCGATTAGCTCTCTTCGAGAAATCTCTATTTGATTAACTCTTCTTCGAATAACCTATATTCAATTAACTCCTTCTCGAATAAACGATATTCGAAAATCTCTCTTCGAATAACTAATATTCGATAACTCTTCCTTTTTAAATATCTCACATTTGAAAACCTCACTTCGATTAAACTATAATCGATAACTCCCTTCGATGAAACTAACATCGATAACTCCTTTCGATGAAACAAACATCGATAACTTCTTTCGATGAAACTAACATCGATAACTTCTTTCGATGAAACTAACATCGATAACTTTAACTCGACGAACTTAACTCGACTAACTTAACTTGACTCGACTAACTCGACTTACTTGGTTCGACCAATTCGATTCGATTAACTAGGCTCGACTAATCTTAACTCGACTTACTTGGTTCGATCAATTCGATTCGATTAACTAGGCTCGACTAACTTGACTAACTTAACTCGACTTACTTCTCAACTCGATCAACTCGATTAACTCCTATCGAATAACTAATATTCGATTAAACTCCATTCGCTTGACTCTAGATCGCAGCGATCACAATGGTTACGCCTGACTCCCTCAGGAAACATCCGACCGCCGTAGGCTATTTACAGCCCTGCGAATTACGCTAGCAGTCGTACGAGATGGTAACTTACCCTGAATACTATGTTTGACTAACTCTGTCTCACTTAACTATATTTGATTAACTCTAGTTCGTTTTAACTCTAATCGATTAACTCTAACTAATTAACTCCAACTGGTTAACTCTAACTGATTAACTCTAACTAATTAACTCCAACTGGTTAACTCTAACTGATTAACTCTAAATGGTTAACTCTATTTGACTAACTCGACTTGACTAACCCCTTTCGAATAACATATTCGATTAACTAACTTTCGAATACCATATTCGATTAACTAACTTTGAATACCATATTCGATTTAACTCCTTTCGAATGTCTATATTCGATTAACTAACTTCAAATACCATATTCGATTTAACTACTTTCGAATGTCTATATTCGATTAACTCACTTCGAATACCATATTCGATTTAACTCCTTTTGAATGTCTATATTCGATTGACTAACTTCGAATACCATATTCGATTTAACTACTTTCGAATGTCTAAATTCGATTAACTAACTTCAAATACCATATTCGATTTCTCCTTTCGAATGTCTATATTCGATTAACTAACTTCGAATACCATATTCGATTTACTTTATTCACTTTATAAAGATTTCCTTTTTAACAACGTTTTATTCATTTGAAAAGATTTACTTTTAAATAACGGTTCTACACTTTAAAAATGATTTCCTTTTTATAATGTTCCCTTTCCAATTCTATTTGTAAATGGTTTACAAATATTTCCTTTTTCAAATTTATTCTTGAAATATTCTAACTCCTTAAATTTTCGGGAAAATTCGCCATAACCTCCTTTGTAAAGGGAGCATCGGGAAAATCCCCAAACTCGCCACACAGGCCTTTCCATTCAAAAAGAAATGTTTTGAATTTATTTTCCTTTTTGAAATATCTCCTATTTATAAATATCCCACTTTATAAATATTCCTTATTTATAAATATTTAAATTTATAAATATCTCTTATTTATAAATATTCCAATTTATAAATATTCTGTTTTCAATATCACTTTGAAAATCCCCTTATCAACATTTCGGTATGTTATGGTATTCAATCATATCAAATCACGATGTTCAATATCGTCCATACACATATAATCGCCAACAGATTTTATATCACATCATATAACAATATATGAAAACAATAAAATAACTGTTGAGGAATCCAGTCGGATTCCTCCAACCTGTTTCCCTGCATCACAGATGTTACACAGTATACTCAACATCACTTCGAGTTAAATATGAAATATTCTGTTAACAAAATCAATATATAACTATTCAACTGTTTATATATATATATATATAAAATATTCACTAACTGACTAGCAGTTCAATCAAACAGTCAACACACAATCAAACAGACAATATTTAACAGTTCTAAGAATACGTTGTAAAAATAGAGTTGTACAGAGTTGGTGAGTTTTACTCACATTTGCAGTTCATCGTTAAAGAACGATAAACTGTTATTTGATTTGAATCAAACAATTTAATTCGCCATAAATTCATACGAGCTTGAATTCACTCCCGGTCAGTTCCATTGTGTTGCTCCCGTCCATACGATCCTAACGGATCCAACCGTTTGAAATTCTGATTAAGTATGACCGAGATATCGTTATTACAAATTGAACACGATTGAAATTAAACTAGTATATATTGTTTTAATTCAACGGGCCTTTACCTTTTCAACCACCGGCCCATTACCTTTACAGCCCAAAACCCATCATCGAATCCCTTATCTTTCTTCCTCTATCCCAATACGAGCTCCTGTACCCAAATTATCAGTGCAATGGCAAACGTTAATCGCCATTCCTTCCTTCCATTCACCATCGTTCTCGTTGAGACAAATCCCATTTTCCACCTCTTCGAAAACTGCTCCTCCCTTTACCCACGAGATCAACTTCGACGCACCCCCAATTTCTGACCTGCTATCGTCGAACCCCTTCTCCCCATGTCGCCTTCCACCACAGCCCGCCGAAGTGGCTCCGATCACCACCAACCAGGGCGCCTTCTTACCCTGAAATCGGCTATGCCCTCAAACCAAAATCCGACACCCTGAATCCCGCTCGCACACAAACCCTAGCCAATACTGTAAACATCGAACCCCCTTTCAGGTGCTGTCGCACCCAACAAATGTTATACTGAGGAGAAGAGCAACTCAAGATGAACTCTAACATATGTTTTTGCTGATTTTTGGGAATTTGATTCTATGTAGTTTTGATTTTTCTTTGTGATTTATTTGTGCGATTCATTTCAGAGTTTGGCGGCTGAAGAAATGAGGTTGTGGACCTTTTCGATTAGGTTTAGGAATTGGTTTGGTATTTATAGAGTAGGATAATATCTAGATATTTTCGTGAAAGGAATATTCCCGGTATATTCTCCATCGTTAAGTTCGTTTTTGACTTCTAAAAATTCGTGTGATCACACACGATACCCAAAAATCACAAAACTGGACATGTAGCTACACTTCGACATTACGGTCCCAACGAAACTGGTTTCGTCGAATTCCGACTCCGTATGCTCACACAGCGTATTTTTAACTGTCGAAATACTGACTGTTTTTCACTCTAAAAATCCGTACGGCCACACTGTGACTCTAAAAGTCACGAAACTGGAAATCTAACAACTATTTGATATTGCGGATCCAACAAAATTAGTTTCGTCGAATTCCGACTTCGTTTGCAAAAGTGGCTATTTTTAAAGCTCTGAATGACCCATTTAAATATATAAATATATTTAAATAGAATTAAATTTAATATAAATAAACTTATATTATCGTATATATTCACTGATGAATATCATACAGCTCCAGGATAAATATATACTCGCTATTCTGAGTCCAGATTGAATCGATATTCAATTTACATTGATAACCCTTTTATAACGTATATAAAGCGTTACGAATTATAAAGGAATTCCACAGTGACTTTTCTGAAATTTGATTTGGACGGAACTCAAAATCTACACGACGAAATCCCGATTTTTCTCTTCCACTAGAAAAATATACTTCAGCAGCTCCACACGTTTCTTGTTTCACAGAAATCCGGCTTAAAACGAATCCTGTACATTCAGTTGAAGTTCGAATCGCCAATTTACGAACTGCAGCGCCATTTCAAGCTCGATTTTAATTATAATATAATTATTCGTTCAAACTGTCGTTCAAATAATATATTCGTTATTCTACCTCAAATTCTAAACTGAATTAAATATCACAGATGATCCAGTTTACACCATATCGCTATTTCCGCCAATCCTGATTATTTCAGAATTAAATATATTATTTAATTTTTTATTTTAATTAAATATTCCTTATAATTTAATTAAATGACCATTTAATTCTCTAAATCATTACTTATATAATTAAATTAATTAATTATATACCGTGAAAATGCGGGTCATTACATTTTAAATATTGAATTGATAATTTAAATTGATTTTTATATTGAGTTATTGATTCAATAATCAATATGCGATTTATTTTGAATATATATATATATATATAATTATTGAATCTGAAATAATTATAGTAATACGAGAATCTAAAATAATTCAATTCGATATTAAAACGGAGTCAAAATAATTCATATTATTAATAAAAAATGTAATTGATAATAAACGATAATAATATTAATTTATTATCGAAGAATTAATTATTTGAATTTATTTTATATCAATTTAAAATTAATATCATCTCTATGTGATCGAATGAGGCTTCAAAATCTGTTCCAGCGTGTCCAGAATAGGGTTATAACCCTAAAACGCCGGTTGTTATATTCGGATAGGAGTTCAGAACCATAAAATATATTACTATAATATATAGAGATAAAAATCAAATCGAGTTAAATCTAAACTCAAATCGAATTAAATGAAGTGTACTTACCCTAACCTACTATGTACCTTGCGCATACATTATTTCTTAGTGTCTGTGTATACCTTGTTTATAAATGCACACCAACTTCCTTTTCCTTTTGTTTTTCCTCCTAGTATTCTAAATCCAAATCTAACGAAGAAAAAAAGAAGATAGTCCCTCTTAGATTTCAGAATTCGAGCCAAATAAATCCAAAACCTTGATTTCATTTGCGTATGAGCTGAAGCTTCAATCTAGGTCTTCATTAGTGAGAGCGAGAGAAACTAAGGTGCTCGACTTCGAACAGCGACGACGAGGGCATCATACAGGATATCGCGACGCGAGTTCAGGTCATCTTCGAGTGGTAGAAACGAGTTTGGGTAATGAATGCAAATTTGTTGGAGAAGTTCGAATGATTTGGGGTATGCGATTTGAAATAGGTTAATGTGATTCAGAAAAGGGAAATCGATTTCATATCAGGAGCAAGATTTCAAGCAATAGGAACTGGCGCGATGATGTAATTTGTAACACCCCGTATGTTGAATAACTTGCTATAATATAAAATGGGGCAGAAATAAATTTTAAACTCTGAATCAAGGGAAAAGGGCTATGCCATTGCGTTCGTCTCGGAAAAATACGCGAAATAGAGTCCGAGTTTTCGAAAATCGGAGTCCGTATGACCCAGTTAAGGCCCGAAGAAGTTTTCAGAAATTCAAAACAGATTTAAATACAAAAAATTCACATTTCAGAAGTGGCGAGAAAATTCCCGCCAGGCAGAGGGAGTCGACCCTAGGGTCGACATGGGTGTCGACCCCCTCCCTAGGGGTCGACCCAGAGGCATAAGCCGTGCACCGTTGATTGTATCAGGTTGCCACTTTGGGGAGTGATACACCCCACTGTGGGGCCAGCACGGGTATCTACGTTTGGGAGCCGATCGAATGGGAGTAGTGGGTACACCTAGTGGAGATAGGGGCAGACGGCACCTATGTAGTCAGCTAGGGGTACACGAGACTACTATTAAGATTACTAAGTACACTTAGTGGGATCTATCATTAAGTTGGGAATTACCCTTGGGTGGGTAGATCTGGTGTGGTGCAGTGTAGGAATTACCCTTGGGTGGGTAGATCTTGTGTGGTGCAGTGTGGTATTACCCTTGGGTAGGTAGATGCGTCTTTACCGTTATCTTAGTTCGTCCTAAGTCTAGTTGGCTGCTTAGTGTAGTCATTTATCCCCAGTTGTACCGTACCAGGTTTATATCATACCCTAATTACTTTAATGATTGTATTGTTAAGGTTATAGGACTCGCTCAGACTTATGTCTGACCCCGTTGTTTTTATCTTTTTTTCCCAATCCTCAAGTTCTCAGAGTGGGCCTAGTGCTAGTGGACTTTGATCAGATCGCTTTATCTGTCTTTTGGAGCTTGGACCATTGATGTAAAGCTCAGCTTATCTTTTCTTTTATGGCTATTAGTTCATGTAGTGGGATTATGTACTTTTGTTTTAACAAGATGGATATTATGTACTTGACTCTTGTTTTTGTTGTTTTGTGATGTAACCAAACATGTTTTACTTTCCGCTGCAATGAAATGATGTTTTAAATTCTCAAGTATTACTTATATCTGTCTTGTTGTAACTTTTCTGTTCTATATTCACTTAAGATACTCCACCGATGCTATGGCATTCCCTTAGTGAGTGACCGTAGCGGGTGTGGGGTGTTACACGTGGTATCAGAGCTTAAGGTTACCAGAACAGATAAAACTTTTAGAAAAATTATTTTTCTAAAAACATTTTTGGAAGAAGTATTTTCAAAAACATGTTTTTAAGAGAAAATTTTTTGAAAGAAAAGAACATAATCCCCAAGAGCCATATATCCTTCCTTCGATTCTCCATTTTGAATCTCTTCCTCTTTCTCTTTTTGAATTTCCCCTCCGCGTATAGATGTCTTTTTAAGATAAATAAGGACTTCCGTATGAAGGACGGAAGAACCACTTCAAGGGACTAAGACATTTGCTAGGCTAAGAAGTTAGTCCAAGAAGGTGGAGGGCTTGTGGGTACCTTTAAGATGGACGAGAGAGGACGGTTCAAATAGCTATTAGGTAAATAAAGGACGAAACCTCATCGTAGTGAGAGGTCACGAAAGGAGAATGTGAAGGAGAAGGCTAGTTGTTTTGGAGAAATAGGACACCTTATTAGGATTGTCCAAAGAGGTAAGGACAAAGTACAGGATCTTCTGGAGGGTAGATGTATTCCCTCATGGCTGGTATACCTGATGGGGGTAGGACCGTCTAGGTTGAAATTTGGTTCTCTCGATTATCCTGTTCGAACTTTATTCGACTCTGGCGCATCACATTCGTTTATCTCATCATTAGTTGAGTCACTGCACTTAGACACCAGTTTAGTAGATGATCCCTTGGTTGTTTCAAACCCAATTGGGGGCTCCACTTATTTGTCCATGATATGTTTGGGTTTGAAGATCTCCATACTTAGTGTTGAGTTTAGGTGTGATGCCTTTGTTTGGGCTTCACGGGCTATGGGTTGATTTTGGGCATGGACTGGTTATCCAGTAATGGTGCCGTTCTTGATTGCGAAAGGAGAGTTATTAGGCTCATGACCCGCTTGGGTAACACTCTCGAGATCTCTTGTAATCCCATAGATTCTGTTATGCTAAGTTATCTTGAATCGCTTGACGCTTCGGTCGAGAGTTTGCGATCTGTTAGAGTAGTCCGGGAATACTCGGATGTGTTTGAGGAGGTGAAGGGGTTACCTCCGAAGCGGGAGATAGACTTCCGAATATATCTGGTAGACAATGCTAGGCCAGTATCTTTGCCAGTGCACCACATGGCTCCTCGTGAAGGGAGGGAACTCCATAAGCAAGTAGGGGAGTTGCTTGAGAAGGGGTTCATAAGACGAAGTATATCGGAGTGGGGTGCTCTAGTAGTTTTTGCCTCGAAGGCGGATGGGTCCCTCAGACTTTGTGTAGACTATAGAGAACTCAACAAGCTCACAAAGAAGAATAGACACCCATTGCCGAAGATTGATGATCTCTTTGATCAGTTGATTGGCGCCTCAGTGTTTTCGCAGTTGGACTTGGCCACGGGGTTTCATCAGTTGGGAGTGGCTGAGGATAGTATAGAGAAGACTGCCTTTAGGACTCCGGATGGTTTCTAGGAGTGGCTTGTGATGCCATTTGGTTTGACGAATGCCCCGCATACTTTGTTGATTTGATGAGTAGGGTGTTCAGGGAGTACCTAAATAACTTCGTAGTGGTCTCTGTGGATGACATCTTGGTCTTTTCTAAAAGCGAAATAAGTTTTCGTATGTGCTTAATAGGTTAAGCAAAGCCAGTTATTTGATCAACGGTGGTTTTGGAGCGAGACTGGCAAGGACATCCAGAGTTGGACAAGGGCTTAATTATTTAGCCGTTTTTACTAGTATCATCTCACGTAGGTCGTCTGAATTCGAAGGAGGTATCCCTTGGGTGTTTGTCTGATATTGGTTTAGGCCTTTGGGGCTTGCCCTTGGGGGATGTCGAGTTCGACTAGGATGGTCTGCGTGAGAGATGGATAGTTGTGACGATTTTGCATGGGAGAATATCCTGGTTTTCTCTAGAAGTGGAGAAAAGCATGCCCTACATCTTAGGGAAGTGTTGGAGAATCTTCGAGCGCATAGTCTTAAGACAACAAAGGTGGATGGAATTCTTAGCATCCTACGATTTCGAGATAGAGTATACCCCCGGCAAGGGTAACGTGGTGGGAGACGCCTTGAGCAGAAAAAGGTTGTCCTTGAGTCCATTGTTTGTGGAACGACGAAGCTTGGAATTTATCTCGATGTTTGATTTCAGACCTTCCGTTGACTTTATACCCGGTTTGCCAGCATCCTTGGAGGTCAGACCTACTCTTTTGGGACGGATTGGCGAGGCACCGCGGGACGACCCACAGTTGGTTGAGTTGGTAGAGAGGCTCATAAGGGGGAGTCGTCCAGCCATTTGAGTAGGTACACCCTAGACAATAGGGGGTGCTTGCGTAGGGACGGTAGAATTTGTGTACCGCAAGACGAGGGTTTGAGGAAGGCTATTCTTGATGATGCACACCGTTCTAGGATGACCATTCATCCCGGTGGGGACAAGATGTACCAAGACATGAAGCGAGTTTTCTTTTGGGCCGGTATGAAGAAAGATGTGGCCGAGTATGTCGCTAGATGCTTGGTGTGCCAACAAGTGAAAGCGGAGCAAAAGAAACCTGGTGGGTTGCTTCACCCATTGGAAGTTCCGCAATGGAAGTGGGATAGTGTCTCGATGGATTTTATTGATGGGTTACCGAAATCAAGGAAGGGTAATACGGGAATTTGGGTTGTGGTAGACAGACTTACTAAGAGCGCCCATTTCATACCCTTGAAGAGCAAGAGGACTGCTCCATGGCTAGCTTCAGTTTATCTTCGAGAGATAGTTCGATTGCATGGGGTACCTTCTAGCATAGTGAGTGATCGAGATCCTATCTTCACTAGCGAGTTTTGGAAGAGTTTGCAAGAAGCTGTGGGGACTCAGTTGTGTCTGAGCACCGCATATCATCCTCAGACGGACGGCTAGACCGAGAGGGTGAATCGTGTTCTAGAAGACCTTTTGAGGCTTTGTATCTTAGATTTTGAAGGTACATGGGAAGAGCATCTTCCATTGGCGGAGTTCGCGTATAATAACAGCTTTCAGTCCAGGATTGGTATGGCTCCTTTCGAAGCTCTTTATGGAAGGCCTTGTCGATCACCTACATGTTGGTGGGAATCTACGGAATGTTGTTCGCTTTGGGTCCGTTGGGAAGTTAGCACCAAGGTTTGTAGGACCGTTTCCTATTAAGGAAAGGTTTGGACGGATGGCATATAGAGTGGATTTACCCGAGAGACTCAGTGGGGTACATGACGTATTCCATGTATCGCAGTGGAGGAAGTGCCTACATGAGACCGCAGAGGTGGTAGAGCCAAGCTTGCTTAGAGAAGTGGAGGTAGAGCGTAATGCGACTATTCGACGAGCTCCTACCCGCATCCTTGGGTCAGAGGTTAGGAAGTTGAGAAACAGAGAGGTTCGACTAGTCAAAGTGCAATGAAGAGAGGATGAGAGCAATGCTATTTGGGAGACAGAAGCAAAGATGCGTTCATTGTACCCATTCCTTTGAGGGTATGTCTTTTAACTTCTCCTTTATCGTTTGTCTAGTACTTATCTTATCTTTAGTATGTCCTCTCATTAGTATCTTTGACCTTTAGATAGGGTAAATCTATGGTTGAAACATGTGTTTGAGACATGTTATGATTGATGGATGCGTGTGGATGCAAGTGGTTGCTAGTGGTTGCTCGTGGATGCATATACACACACTTTAGACACTAGATCGGCTCAATCACTTCATATTGCATATTGCATAAAATTGTGTGTAGGTAGCTATATTAATGGATGTATAATGGTTGCGTTATCATATGGATGATGCATTTTGGTGTATGGTTGTGCACACATGTAGAGATAGTATGTGTCGATAGGGTTCTTTCGCATACATATTAGATGCATGGCACTATCATGGTTTGCATTAAGGAGGTCAACTGAATCAGTAGACCGCCTAATTTTGCATTAGACAGGGAATATATACACTCTTTGCATATGTTCATACAGCATTAGAAACTCTAAGGACAATGGATGCCAGTGTTTGATGGTTTGAGTAGATGGTTGTTTGGATGGTAGGACACGTTCTTCTCGACTTAGAAATTTCGGAGACGAAATCCTTTAAGTAGGGGAGAATGTAACACCCCGTATGTTGAATAACTTGCTATAATATAAAACAGGGCAGAATTAAATTCTAAACTCTGAATCAGGGGAAACAGGCTATGCCATTGCGTTCGTCTCGGAAAAATACGCGAAATAGAGTCCGAGTTTTCGAAAATCGGAGTCAGTATGACCCAGTTAAGGCCTGAAGTAGTTTTCAGAAATTCAAAACAGATTTAAATACAAAAAATTCACATTTCAGAAGTGGCGGGAAAATTCCCGCCAGGCAGAGGCAGTCGACCCTATGGTCGACATGGGTGTCGACCCCCTCCCTAGGGGTTGACCCAGGGGTCGACACAGGGGTCGACCCCCCTGTCGGTCTGTGTGACCTGGGTGCACCATTTTGGCTTTTGGGCTGGGTTCTGGTGGCTTGTGACGAAATCTGACGGCTCTAACCTAATCTAGGGTTAATCTAAGGGCCTAAACTAAATCCTAATTCTATAAATACACCCTAAGACTACCCTAATTCATACTAAAATTGGAGACAACGTCGTTATGCCGTCAAAATGCAACTAGGAGGAGCCACCAACAAATTAAAGAGGAAGAAAGCTTCTCAAATCAACTTCTAATCAACTCTAGCAACTTAATCTTCTTCATTGAAGTGCTAATCAACAAGTTGTGAGTTTCTATAGCCATAATGACCAATTGTTGAAATGATTATGATAGGATATAATGAGGTTATGGCTATGAATGTGGATCAATGCAAGTTATGTTATCATATGCTATGTGATTATGATGTTATGCAAGTTATGCAAGTTATATGCTATGTGTTTATGATGTTATGCAAGTCATATGCTATGTGATTATGATGTTATGCAAGTTATGCAAGTCATATGCTATGTGATCATGATGTTATGCAAGTTATGAAAGTCATATGCTATGTGTTATGCAAGTTATGCAAGTCATATGCTATGTGATCATGATGTTATGCAAGTTATGCAAGTCATATGCTATGTGATCATGATGTTATGCAAGTTATGCAAGTCATATGCTAGGTGATCATGATGTTATGCAAGTTATGCAAGTTTTAGGCTATGTGTTCATGATGCTAGTTATGCAAATCGCTATGATAAACATTGATCCATTATGACACCATGTTATGCAAGTTTGGTGTTTGATTATATGCAAGTTCATATATGATATGTTATGCAAATTTGGTGTATGATTATATGCAAGTTCATATATGACATGTTATGCAAGTTTGGTGTTTGATTATATGCAAGTAACATGTGCAAGTTTACACCTTTGTATGAGATGCATACATATGCAAGTTAACCCCTTTGTATGTCATACATACATATGCAAGTTTACCCCTTTGTATGACATAAGTAACTTATGCAAGTTAGCCTCTTTGTGACATATGTGATTCATGCAAGTTTGGGTTGGTTATTTATGCTAGTTGGGTTTGATGCCATGGTCATATATGCAAGTTGACACCTTTGAAACCCATGTTGATGCTAATGTTATGCAAGTTGAACCCATTGTATTTGTGATGAATCTTCCCTTTTAAATATGTCATGTTAGCGAATTACGTGGGGAACGATGGGGTTAATATTCATGTTAATGAAATGGTGTGAAGTTGGTATGATTATGCATACCATAAAGTGGATGGACATAATTGAGTCAATTATGTACATCGTTAAATTTGTAATTAATTAGGGATAATTAATACAAATTATGGGGGTGATTATTTAGGTGTAATTAATCGACTAAGACACGAGGTTGGATCCTTTTGTAGCATAAGGCTGCCCGGAACCGACCGGCAAATCCAGCGGCTACAAATGATTGGCCCAATGTGAGAGGTCTTAGGCATAAACTAAATACGTGACAAGTGTAAAGACACGAGGTTAGACTCGGTTATGGCGTAAGGCTGCCCGGACCCGACCGGCAAATCCAGCTGCCATAAAAGATAGTCTAATGTGAGAGGTCTTTACAACGGTTACGTTCTTAATCAAATAAGAAACACTTAACCATATTAGCATGTAGAGGGACATGAGGGGTTAAGTGGGTGCCTTGGGTGGCATGTGAAAATCTAGTGGTTGCCTTGGGTGGCAATAGAAGATAAGATTAGAATACTTAACCAAAGAGGAACATGTAATTAACATGATTAAAGGGTTAAGTAAGTGCCTTGGGTGGCATGGGGAAAATCTAGTGGTTGCCTTGTGTGGCAATAGAAGATAAGATTAGAATACTTAACCAAAGTGGAACATGTAATTAAACATGATTAAAGGGTTAAGTAAGTGCCTTGGGTGGCAGGTGGAAATCAAGTAAGTGCCTTGGGTGGCATGTGAAAATCTAGTGGTTGCCTTGGGTGGCAATAGAAGATAAGATTAGAATACATAACCAAAGAGGAACATGTAATTAAACATGATTAAAGGGTTAAGTAAGTGCCTTGGGTAGCATGGGGAAAATCTAGTGGTTGCCTTGGGTGGCAATAGAAGATAAGATTAGAATACTTAACCAAAGTGGAACATGTAATTAAACATGATTAAAGGGTTAAGTAAGTGCCTTGGGTGGCAGGTGGAAATCAAGTAAGTGCCTTGGGTGGCATTGGGAAATCTAGTGGGTGCCTTGAGTGGCAATTGAAATATGATTAGATGACTTAACCAAACTTTAAACATGTAAGTGGACATGATTATTAAAAAGGGTTAAGTGGGATGCACTAGAAAAAGGGACAAGCTTAGGTGGGTAGCTTGTGGGGGCCCATTTCAACCAGTAACCCATATGTATCTTATTGGGCTCGACCCATGTCGAGGACGGGACACGCGTACTGGGCTTGACTATAAGAGGCCAAAAACGGGTTAGCGGTGGCAACGCAAGTCCAACGGGTTTCATATGCGTGTGTGGACCCGGGTTGGTAGGTAAGACGTTGTTGCATCGTGTAGGTATAAGCCGTGCACCGTTGATTGTATCGGGTTGCCACTTTGGGGAGTGATACACCCCACTGTGGGGCCAGCACGGGTATCTACGTTAGGGAGCCGATCGAATGGGAGTAGTGGGTACACCCAGTGGAGATAGGGGCAGACGACACCTATGTAGTCAGCTAGGGGTACACGAGACTACTATTAAGATTACTAAGTACACTTAGTGGGATCAATCTTTAAGTTGGGAATTACCCTTGGGTGGGTAGATCTGGTGTGGTGCAGTGTAGGAATTACCCTTGGGTGGGTAGATCTGGTGTGGTGCAGTGTGGTATTACCCTTGGGTGGGTAGATGCGTCTTTACCGTTATCTTAGTTCGTCCTAAGTCTAGTTGGCTTCTTAGTGTAGTCATTTATCCCCAGTTGTACCGTACCAGGTTTATATCATACCCTAATTACTTTAATGATTGTATTGTTAAGGTTATAGGACTCGCTCAGACTTATGTCTGACCCCGTTGTTTTTATCTTTTTTTTCCAACCCTCAGGTTCTCAGAGTGGGCCTAGTGCTAGTGGACTTTGATCAGATCGCTTTATCTGTCTTTTGGAGCTTGGACCATTGATGTAAAGCTCAGCTTATCTTTTCTTTTATGGCTATTAGTTCATGTAGTGGGATTATGTACTTTTGTTTTAACAAGATGGATATTATGTACTTGACTCTTGTTTTTGTTGTTTTGTGATGTAACCAAACATGTTTTACTTTCCACTGCAATGAAATGATGTTTTAAATTCTCAAGTATTACTTATATCTGTCTTGTTGTAACTTTTCTGTTCTATATTCACTTAAGATACTCCACCGATGCTATGGCATTCCCTTAGTGAGTGACTGTAGCGGGTGTGGGGTGTTACATAATTCGAAGCCGAGGAAGTAAAGTCGAGATCGCGACTTGGGAAATGCTGTCAGGTCAAGTGTGAAGTGTACGAAGAGGTGGAGCACGCAATTAGGAGTCCAGTGGTGATCTCGAATGAAGTTTTCTTTGAAGATGATGCTCGGTGGGAGGATTTGGGTGAGAGCTTGATGGCGCAGATTAAGTTTGATGATGAGAAAGTTGGATGTTTTCGAGTTTATTTTTCATTTCGTAGTAAGAAGCAGGAGCATGAAAAGCTTTTAAGGAAGTGGGGAGTTGTACTTTAATTGGTAAGGTATTTCATTAATCGTGGTGAGGTCAAAACTGTTTGAAGCGGATAATGTAGCTTGCGATGGAGGAAATAAAACACAACAATGGTGAGGCAAATATTCAATGTGATTTTGAAAATAGGAAGAAAGGATTGGAAGGCTTCGTAGTTGTTCAAACAATAGGGTATGTATATTTTTCTTTTACCGAAATTTTTAAATACATAGGATAATTAATTTGTTTTAAGTTAGTTTAAATTAATAATTGATTTATCGTTAAACAAAATTAATTAATCGTAGGTACACAACAAAATTCGTTCGAGTAGTTTTGTAGCCGACGATACAGAATTAAACTAGATATTCGGCAAATGGAAAATCACGTGAGTAAATCTCACTCATATTTTTATTTAGAATTATTTTATTCGTTAAAAATAATTTCTTGTTGGTTATTTGGATGTGTTTAAATATTGTTTGGCTATTATAAAACTATATTAGTTATTTAGGATTGGTGTTTGTGGTTATTATATTTATATTGGTGATTGGATAGTTCCCGCAGCACCATTAGCGGATGCCTGCAGTATCATTATTGGATGACCCTATGCGCCCACGCTATGATAGTGGATGACCTTCTATACCGGGATATCCTGCCTCGAAGCAGGATAAGTATTATTTATGTTGGCTAGCATCTGTGGATGCAGGAAACAAATTGGAGGGATCCAACTGGATTCCTCAAACATATTATTATTTGTTTGTTTCATATATATTATTGTATATGATGTGTTATAAAACCTGTGATTGATAATTGGTTGTTTGTTGATTGTTTAAATATCACTGGGCCTAGGTGTTAATTTATAAAAATGTCGTGAAAAGGAATTCTGTGGTTTAAATAGAAAATTCTATTTTTCCAAAATAGAATTTGAAATTCGAATGGACAAGAAATGTTAACTTGTTTTGAATAATAAAAACAAGTATTTAATTTATAAATGGTGTTTATAAATTAATTAATGCAGAGAATTGTAGTGAATTTATAAACGGTATTTATAAATTAAATAATGCGGGGAATTGAAATGAATTTGTAAACAGTGTTTATAAATGAAGGGGAATAAATTACCATTGGATAATATGAATATTTAAATTCAAATGTGAATTTAAAATGAGAATTGGAAATTGTTTTAAATAGTAAACGATAAAATCTATTCTGATGTTCAGAGTACAAACTGAATTAAAATAAATCTATATGGATTTATGATTTGAATTCGATTAGATCGAATTTATTTAAATAAAATATTTTTCAGAAAAGATATTGGAATCATATGAGATAGAACTAAAATTAAATATGAAAATAAATTCTGTGTTCTATATATAAGTTATAATAAATAGAATATTCCAAATAAATTTTTTGTTTTTGAACAGATTTTGTAATAGAACTTGTTTTATTATAAAACAAGGAAGTTGGATTTATAAACGATATTTATAAATCTAGTAAAATTAATTATCATTAGATAATTTAAAGGTTTAAATTCAAGTACGAATTTGAAAATAGAATTTGAAATGGAATCGAAATGGAAACTTTTTTTAATTATAAAATAAGGAAATTTAATTTATAAACAACTTTTACAAATTAAGGAAAATAAATTATCATTTGATAATTTAGAAATTTAAATTCAAATATGAATTTAATTGTGAATTGGAAATCGTTTCAGAAAGGAAACGATGGGTTTTATTTCGATATTCGGAATATAAAAATGAACTAAGATAAGTCTAAGAAATTTTATTGGGAATTCGATTTCATCGAATTTTATAAAGTAATTTATTCCTAAAGGAATTGGAAACTAATATTAAAAATTGAGTTATGATTAAATTTATAATTAAGTGCTGCAACCAAGGTTTTAAATCTTGGATATCGGTCGCGTTTCGTCTCGGGGATTTTATAGACTTTATCTCGTATCGAGGGAGATCTCAGACGAGATGAGTCTAACTCGGGAGTTCGTCTCGGGTCTGAAAGTGCATATCGGAATAATCTCGGGGTAGATGACATGTTAAAAAATGATATTTTTACAAAATGATTTTTATGAATGCCATTTAAAACATAGTAACGTAAACTTAAATTGCAAAAATAACTTTATTATACATTATTTTACGAAAGATCGTTCATACTCTAAATTGTAATATGCTTAAAACAGAAATATTGTTAGACATAAAACATTAAAATGATCCGAATCATTAAAAGAATCAGCATAAATAGGCCATAAAATACATAATTTCATCAGTAACATGTATTTAAAAAGACGAATATGAAAATCATAAGCATTGTAGAACATATATGAACAAATAATATGATCATTTAACACGAAAAATGTAAAATAACAAAAGATTATCATGGCTAGATTTAAGTTTTTTAACAGTTGTTTTAGTTCAGGTACAGACTTAAATTTTAACAAAAAAAAACTAAGATCTTGGACGATATTCCAGTATTTCATCTCGGTCGATATATCATTCGATATTACAATATCTCGGGCGATATATTCGAAAGGAGATTTAGAGTGATATTTACTGTTTTGTTTCGGAAGGAGCACAAAACGAGATCTCGGAGGAGATCTTGGGCGATATTTGCGAGATTTGAAACAGTGGCTGCAACAATCGATGACTGGGGATAATCAGAGTATTTAAGTTAGATTGGGAAAATTGGATTAATATATATATATATATATATATTAAAATATATTAGAATGGAGTTGAAATTTTTTTATAAATGAAATTTAAACGTTTATATTTAATATAATTAAAACGAGCTCGTCGCAGCATTGCAGTTCGTAAATGGGCGTTTTGAACGTCAATTGAGTATATAGAACTCAATTTAATTCGGGATTCTTTGAAACAAGAATCATCAGGATTGATTTGATAAAAGTTTTCTATTGGAGGAGAAAAATCTGGATTTCATCTTATAGATTTTAAGTTATGTCAAAATTAAATTTTTATAACTATTATAAAACCATAATAGTTTAATAATTAAATTCGAAGTATTGTAAGTTAATAAAATATGAATTTTTAATTCAAAAATCCAGATTTAAGTTGTAAAATAAATACGAACTCAAGTTGTGTAAATGAAATGATTTTTGAAACAAAAATCAGATTTTTAATTGATGAATAGAATTAACTAATTTAAAGAATAATTAGTTAATGAGATTTTGAATCAAAATTGGACTTGGGATAAGGAAAAGAGGTTTGTAAATTTATATTCGAAATCAAATATGAAACTTGAATTAAAAATGGAATTCGACTTGTTTATTAGCGAATTAAAATATATTTGAACATGATATGTTCAAACTAAAGGGATTTAGCAAAAGAGCTAATTAAAAGAATAAATTAGCGAATGGAGTTAGGAATGACTGGATTTAGTCGGAATAAATTAGACACAGGTGAACATGTGTTAGACAGGTATGGTATAAAGTGTATAAAGATTATAATTTGTGTGCCCGACAAAAGGGTACACGTTTAATTCCATACGAGATTTTATGCACCAAATCGGCAAGCCGCTTGGCTTTTTAATTTTCTTTTTTGAATGGAAAGGGCCTAGAGATGCGAGTTGAGGTTTGAACAATTGACCGGTACAAAGGAGGTACTGGTAAAAAAATTCGAAAATTTAAGGAGTAGAATATTTTTAAGGAAATTCAATAACTAGAAATCAATATATCGATATATACAACATTCATTAAGGAAACGAACTTAAAAATAGAATATTATATAAAAAAAGCAAATCTATAATTAAATCTGGTAAAAATAGAATAGAGAATCACATAGACATTTTAGAAATGAATAATTAGTTTTTAAGATATTTATTATTTGAGATAAGCAGTCTTGTCCTTTTTGAAGTTAAGAATGTTATTCAGTCAAAATCTGAGAGGTAGTTATACACCAACTTGATTGATTTCATTTTTTACCGATAAATAACAAGATTCAGTATCGAAGATAAGTGTTCGAATAAGATAAGGTTGAATGCAGTATTTTGGGTTGTTGTAATGATGTTTTACACAACATTCATTTTAACTTAAGGAAGTGGAATTTTGGAAATATAATAATAAATATTTCCTAAGTTGGGAAACAAATGAGTCGGAAAAAGAGATAAGTAATTGGAATGTTTTCCAATTATAAATAGAAAATATTTTCTGAGTATAGAAAATAAAAGAAGGCAATATATGGAAATATTTTCCAAATAGCCTAAGAGGCCAAGATGATTATTGAAAATATTTGGTTAACAAATATTGATAAGGAAATGGAGAAGTGATTTAATTAATGAAATATTAATTAAGAGGCCCAGTGATTGTTCGGTGCTTTGAATGGATGTTTATTTTCTTCGATAGTTAAATAACCGACTATCGAAGTATTTGCCAGTATCATTGTCAATATGGAGAGACTGGTTGGATTATTATCCGGGAACCACTCCGTATTGGCAGTAGCATTGCAAATCAGATTATATGAAGATAATCAAAGATGGAGGAAAGTGCAAGGGCTTTTTTTGTTAACCCTAGGTAGAAATTGCCTAAGATGGATTAATGGAAATTGTGCCTTCGGTTTCGTTCAATCCCAAAATGAACGTATATAGACGAATGTCTGACAGAGTATTTCCAATGATCGCATATGTTGGTTCATATAAATATATATGGTGGCAAAGAATTTATTCTCTTATCATAATATCCAGAATATATTTGTGCAAATCAATCAATGATTAACGGATCTGACAATGTGGCAATCAAAGTGATTGTGCTAAATGAATGGCAAGTAATCGTAGCCTTGGGCCTCAACAACTGGAAAATGACAAAATTCGGGAAAGCAGCATGGCTAAGTGGGTTGCTCCTAATTAGGGTGTGTTATCACCTATTTAGAGAAATTCATTTCATTCTTTATTCTATTTGATGCTGTTCCATTTGGGAAAACGGTTACTGATCCCAACCGTTGGTGATATACATTTGATATACTCAAGCGAAATGAGTGGTTGGTCATGTGTGGCTGGGTTACAAGATGTTCTTGTTGAACCCAGTGTATTGTCCTCTAGAGATATACAATCGGAAGGTGGTTCCGTATCTTGTCATAGTCGGAAATTCATTACCCAACAAGGTTTTGATTGTATATTATGTATGTGGAGCGTGAGATGAAAGCGTTCCACTAGATTTCTATTTATTTGATTTAGACACTAGTATAATATCAAAAGAGTTTTGATATAAAGATTATCGTTTTCTTTCAAAAAGGTTTTGAAAGTTGAATCAAGTGTTTTGGATTCTCATAAGGGAAAAACCCGTTCCCTGTTATACGACGTGGCCTTATGAGATATCATTTATTTTCTCAAACTATTTTAGATTGTTTACTCATACCAGTCCCATGATTGACCTGGAGTTTATTTCATTTTGTTTTGCCTAAACTCTTGGGTGCCCAATCTTGTACGGGCAGTCAAGTAATTCAGGATTTTACAGATTTATCTCAAGGAGCTTGGAGCAGGAGGCTTCAGTGTTAGTTATATAGAGTTTTATTCCGATGTGTTGTAAATGTTGTTCTCTGATAATGATATGTGTATACAGTACAAATTTTGTATTTCAAAAGTTATGATACATTATATTTTGTTCCATTGCTATATGAGATTCTGTGTTGTTTCTATTCTTTTACCCTTTTCTTCTAAAAAAAATGATTCGTATTTCTATGATATTTGGGTTGGACGTGTGATGTATGTAGTCAGCTCAGATAGTATGGGTTTGCGAGCCATTACAATACCAAATATATCATCAATGGTTGGGCTAAATCCACCGTTTTTCGTAAGCATACAAAAGCGACAGAAGAAGGAACAAATGGAATTTCTCTAGATGGTGATAATACACCCTAGTGGAAATGACCCATATAACCATGCTGCCAGCCAGATTTTTGTCATTTTCCCGATTGATGAGATTTGAGATCACGATTACCTTTTAGAACATCACATCAACCTTTGAATGCCAAATTGTTGGATCCACCAAATCACTAGTCGATTTACACAAATAAACTCTGGGTGTTAAGCTAAAAGAAGTTTCCTTCTCCGCCACCAAACTTGGTATATTTGTAAAAATCAACTTACGTGACTCTTAGGAAATACTTTGTCAGACATTCATCCATACAAGTCATCCTGGAATAGGATAAACCGAAGGCACTCTCTTACCGCATCCTATATAGGAATCACCCTAAGGATCAGTAGCGAGAAGACCTTGCAGTTCGTAGATTTCAACCACGACAAAATCATAGTCTATTTCTGGAGTGACCTAGTTTTCCATTTTATGAAGATCTACGGGTCTATAAATGCTCCATCTCAGTCATCATATGATATCTTCTACATTCACGTATTTGCTGGTTCAGAAAGGAATTCGAATAAAATTCAGTCTTGACCTTTCCGCATCAACAATCGATAATAGGCCAAATTTGATAATTGGTTATTTAACTATGAAAAAACCATTCAACCATGAAAATAAAATGAATTTAGTGGTTCGTTGCACAACATCACTTAGCCTATTTAATTAACCATTCATTAATTAAAAGTTCTAAATCTTTCAGTATTTGGAACATAGTCTTTTAATTCTTATTTTAATATAAGAGCATTCTTGAAACCATTTTATTTTATATACTCAAAAAAATCTCATATATACATCACATTTTGGGTTTAAACTAATGTTGTGTGAAACATCATTACGACAACTCAAAATACTAGTAATGGAATTTGATTACTATTTACAATATAAATTTTTAAAAGTTGAACTTTTATCAATTAACAATAAAGCCAAACAAGTTGGGGTATAGTTATCTCTCAGACCTTGAATGAACAACATTCTTAACTTCAAAACTGTTAGAAATTTCCATTCTCAAATGTCACATTAGTCTGAGATATCCATCTAAATTTCATAACCTTATAAAATATTTCATTTATATATATCATTTGCAAAACATTTGCTACAACCATTATTCATTTTCTAAAACTGGGAATAAAATACCTTTTATAAAGATATATGTTTATTATCCAAATTAGTTCAACTTAATATTCGTAAAAAAAGTTATGAATTTTATTTCCATTATCATTACCCCTTTCTTAGCATATTTATTTATATTTAATATTCCAGCATTTAAAATTATATATAACAATCCCTTTTATTATAAGAAATCCAATTTATAACCCTTTCTATATAATTAAACTTGTATATGTATATCTCGAATTATAACTGTTATTTTATACTTCTTATTCACAAAGTATTTTTAATTTATATTTCGATACCTTGAAATCTTATAGCTTCCTTTTACAATATTTTCACATCCTTTACATGACCGCTATATCACTTCAACTTATTAAAATGACCAGTTCTAAAACATTTAGCCGTAACTTAATAATAATTTGAAAATTAACTTTAGTTATATGTAACGATTATAAAAACGTAATTTAAACCTCATAAATTATTTTTAAAACAAAATCATAGTTTACCTCTTAAGAGAATAAATTCCTCTTTATATACTTTAAATGACGAGTTCAAATTATATATAAAATCTTAAAATGCCTCATAATCAATTGAAAATCGATTCCAACAATTTCTTATTATAACGACGGTAATAAAGAGTCAAACGATAGCTAAAGTACCAAGTGAAATAAGGATTTGTGTCATCCAATTTCACACCCAACCGAACGTATTCATTACATATGATAAGCATTATCATATTAGTGAGGAATCCTGTTAGATCCCTCTAACCTGTTTTTTTCCCTGCATCACAAACATGTTACCCCAAAATAAATTCATCCAATTCAATATACATATATAATTTTCAACAATAAACCAATAACAGCAATCCAAGCATCCATCTTTTAATTTAATACGCTTATATTACTATAAACATGACCAACAAGGTAAGTTACCTCATTTTCTAATAATCGTAGAAATAACGATTTGATTTCAATTAAATTAAACGAAGGTTTAACTTAACCAATTCATCCAATATATAAATATGTTCAGCACACATATAAAAATCATCAAATATAGCACACAGATTAAAATCCTGAATTATATGCAATATAAGTAGGTCAGACTGTGTAACGACCCGGAAAATCTGAACCAATTTAAAAATTTTAAATTGGCTAAAATAGTGGATTTTAAATATTTAAAATAAATATTTTAAAAAATAACGATGAAAAGTAGGTTTGAATTGACATTTGAAAACGAATATAATTAATTCAAATTACAAACAAGGCCTGAAATGGCGCGGTAGTTTCAAAATTTGAATTCAAACTTCGACTGACTGTACCGGGTGCAAAACAGAAAGGATTTGAGTGAAACCAAAAATATTTAAATCTGTTAGTGAATGCCTTTCTAACGAATCTGAAAAATCGAAGTTTCATAGCGGGATGCAGAAGTTATGGCCAAATGAATTTTTAGAAAGGTCGTTATGGAATTTATATAGCCCGTGAAATTGGCCATTTTGCAAACGACCTCGGAATTCGAGGAAAACACTTTTGTTGGATCCGGGATGTTAAACTATTGCTAAGTATCAAATTTCATAATTTTTGAAGTTATTATGTGAGCGTGGCAAAGGAAAATGTGTTTGGTCGATTTCTATTAAATTGGATCGACCAAAAATGGGCCATTTTTTAAACGGTCTCAGAATTCGACGAAACTAGTTTTGTTGGGACCGTAACATCAAAACATAGCTAGATTTATTTTTCTGGAATTTTTCGAATCAGTATGTGGCCCTGGAAAATTCAAATGTACGTTCAAATCGAAAATTGAATGTTTTATATTTTAATTTGAAGGAAAACTGACTGAAATAGTCGAATGGGCCTACGAAACATATCCCATTGTGTTCGGAATGGGGGTAAAACGCTAAGGACAATAGTCATTGGGTTTGAAAAGGGGTTCGTTTATGAAAACCCTAATTTTCTGAATATATACGCCGGCCAATAGAAATTTTCCTTTATAATAAAAAAAATCTCCGAAACCCACCAGTATCAGCCTCGACGAACGACGGAGGGGTATTCAAATCTTCCCGTCTTGATTTCTCCCTCGTTTCTCAACGAAATCGAGCGTGGTTGGATCCATTTCGAAGCCCTCGATCTCCTCTTTAAATCAATACTAGATTTGTGAAGAATCGTTGCGTATATAGGGAGTATCGTGGCCAGGAAGTTCGGGATTTAAACCGCCGCCGCCGTCGACTAGGACCACCGGAGTCCACCGCTCCACCGCGTGCGAGCGCGCCCCACTCCCCCCTTCGACGCTGTACCCTCCGATTGTGAAGACCCGTAACTTCCCCGTAAAGGAAAGCGTCGGATAGTTCGAGAACAAACCACAACAGAACGCATATAAAAGAACATTTCATTGTATATTACAACAATGCATCAGATTACAAGAATATACAGAGTACGAATAAATATTACACAGAAATATCAGAGATTTAAATTACATTTAAATACATAGCAGCGGAAAATAATACAATACACAACTAGAAGAGATATACGGATACAAAGCTTTCCGGATATCATTCCAGCTGTAAACCAGGATCCTGTGAATATAAATCTGCAAAACCAAAACTACTAGCTGCCCGTGTCGAAAATAAGGGCACCCAGAGTTTAGGTTAAAACAATAAACTCCAGGTCAGTCATGTGACTGGTGTGAGAACTAAAACAGTTATTATTCTTTATTCTTAAAGTTAGGTAAATCAAGGGACCACGCCGTATAACACGGAACGGGTTTCCTCCCAAGAATACCAGTGCATGAAACAAACAGCGCAATGCTAAATAAAGAAAAATGAAGCTGTTATAAGACCCAGGTCCTATCACACAATGCAAACGCAAGCCGGGGGATAGGGTTTTCCCTTATAACAGCCAAAGAATGCTTGATACGGTTAAAACAAGTCGTTTGATACTATTATAAGTGCATAGTGCATAAAACAACTTCAAATCATAAGTATCAATCATAGGCGGCATGAGCGTCCCATGCCACTATGTCGCCATATATAGGTTTACAAATAAAACCGCAAATGTCACGTATTTGGAAATTGGATTTCCATCTATGAACCGAGGCAAAAGATAGTCCTCAACCGATTCGAGACGCTCTAGCCCGCCCCTCAGGAACAGCCGCAACTGCCCCTTGGATCGTCAGGGCCGGTCCACACGGAGTGGATTATTATGCCTGAACAATACGTCTCCCCACCCTATGGGGTGTAAGTCTGGTCCGTCAGCCGACCAGAATGCATTCGGCCGAAACCGATATAACCGAGGCGCCTCGCAACAGCAACAACCACATAAGTCAAACTCGTCAGGGCGTGTAAAACCACTGACGCCACTTCTAGCTAGAAAGAAACGCAAGTCCTCCCTGAGGTCCGTCTCCCGTTTTTGGTTCATACCTGGTGTGAAACACGCGAGGTAAACGTTACACAAAGCTACGCCACAAAGGCCGTGCTTTGATCATCACCACAAGACTTTGCTTTTCAACAGAAGCCTTGATCATTTGCATCTTAGCATGCCACACAGGCAAACCATCCTATGCAACCGATATCAGTCACACAGAATGAAATCCGATGTCAGACACACAGTCCATTTACAAGTCCGTTCTGGGTCTGAACGAAACCGGAGGCACCTAGTACCCCGCATATCCATCGATCTCCAAGTACGTCTGGACGATCACTAACTGTTTCCATCTTCTTGGGTGTACAGCCCAATCAAGATCATCAGTTATCACCCAAACGACGTGAAGACCTCCGGTCTTCTACCATCGTCTTCATCTTCGACTTATCGTCGTATCAGTTATTCAGAATGGGATAAACCCGGTCTTTCCGAATAACTCGCGTATATTTTAAATAAGTGTTACACAAACACAACATACGCCTCATTCCAATTCATTAGTCACTAACCATAAATTAATCAAGAGAATAATTCCCCAAATATTAACCCCGAAGGCCGAAACCAACATCAGATCAATATCCAGAAAACCATTCTGCTTGGCTAACCGACAGTTAGTTTCTAAATTTCACGTTCAAATCTAATTAAAGATTTAACTATCGCCTGGAGCAAAACTGGTGATACTCCATTTTCGATCTTTTCAATCTAATTAAAGATTCATTAAAACTCCACTCAGTTTTAATCGTTAACTGGGTTAAAGAATCAGTGTCATTTAAAACACGGTTCACGATAAACCCAAAATCACATTCATTAATTATCGGGTTAAAGAACAAGTGTTATTTAAAACACTGTTCACGATAAGCCCAAAAATCAATATCTATTCAATTCCAATTAAATATTATTTAATTGGTACACTTCATTAAATCTAAATAAAAAGATTTAATCTTTTCTCAACTGGGTTCAAGAATAGTGTTAGTGAAGACACCATTCACGACAAACCCAAATCACATTCGATATTCAATACAAGGCTCTGAATAGAAAATATATCGGCTTATATTCAATATCGAATTCTACGACTAACAAATGTCGTATTGGAAATAACGATATCAATATATATCTTTCAAATTTCCATAACAACACCTGTATAATCACGAATTCCAACATCGAAATATTCCGAAGACAATTTCGATTCAAATCCACTCCAATGCAATCATTGGAAATTTTGGTTATTTTTAAAACCCTTTTCGAATTCAATTTATTTATTTAAAAATAAATAGGATTATAATTCTAGTTCAAAACTAGTTCATTTCGATAAAAATTTATTTTTATCTTTTCAAGTATGGAGTTTTTCATCCCAATTCTTTCTAAATCATTTCTTATGATTTTACACAAATTATTGCTATTTTTAATAATTTTATCAAGGCCCGTACAGTCGATTTCCATCAATGGCCATCGAACTGCACTTACAGCGACCTTTTTTGAATTTGATTTGGACATATCTCCAAATCCAACCGTTAGATTTCAAATTTCTAACATTCATTAGAAAGCTCTTTTCGATACGAACCCAACGGTTCCGGTTTTAGGAGAATCCGACGGTCGGATCTCCCGTAATGCCCGTTTGAAATAAATGGTCGAAATTCGCGAACTGCCGCGGCGTGGCGCGTTCTATTCAGGCCATTATATTATATATAATATATATATAATATATATATCGTCGATTTCTATTTAAAACGAATTATATAAATAGTTTTGAATTCGTTTCAAAAACATTTTCAACTTCCATTTCAATTCAAATCAAAATTGAATTCTTCTTTATAAATTCGTTTTAAAATCCATTTCTATTCAATTCAAATTTCAATTCAATTTGAATTTATTTCACTTCGCTTTCAATTCAATTCGAATTCGTTTTCAGTTCAATTCATTTCGAAATCGTTCTCAATTCAATTCATTTCGAAATCGCTTTCAATTCAATTCCTTTCGAATTCGTTTTCAATTCAATTCATTTCGAATTTGTTTTCAATTCAATTCATTTCGAATTCGTTTTCAATTCAATTCATTTCGAATTCGTTTTCAATTCAATTCATTTCGAATTCGTTTTCAATTCAATTCATTTCGAAGTCGTTTTCAATTCAATTTGAATTCGTTTTCAATTCAATTTATTTCAAAATATTTGATTTCGAAATCACTTTTCAATATTCATTTTAAAATGAATAAAATCGATATAAATATCGTTCACGTCAAAATGGCGTCAATCTAATCCTCACGGCTTCACATATTTCTATTTTCAAATATTCTATTTCAAATATTTCTATTTCAAATATTTCTATTTCAAATATTTCTATTTCAAATATTTCTTTTTTTTCTTCGAAACTGGAATGAGGCCCAATCAATTACCATATAATGTTAATTATATGGATTTTCTACAACACATGGATATATCAACAACGATGAATAATCAACCATCAACCAAAGTGCACTACACTGTATAAGCATCAAATATAGACATTTAACGCTTATAGCAGCTTGTCAATCAATCGATCGACAGATTTAATCAATCAGGATGAGTGAACTTCAAATTTCATCCTAACACCCGTGTGGGGTTTCAAACAATCAAACACATATTTTATTTGTGCAGTTAGGCGATGTGTAAAATTTATCGACCCAATCAACGTCATTCAAATAGGTGTACATAAACAAACCGTCTGGTTTGTAAATGAATATTTATTTATTCACATTCACGTTAAAAATTATATTTTTAACGATAACACATTTTATTTTAACATATGAATTTCTATTCAGTTCATTCGTTAAATAAAATGCTATTTTTATTTTTCTAACTTATTTTAGAAAATTTCGGCGGCATAACGGCACGATACTAGAAACGGGACAAGGCCTAGCCTTATCCCCGGTCTAGTGAAGGCCCACGCCATTCACACATCAATCAAATCCATTCGTTATGCAAACCACAAACTTTGGAGTAAGGATCTAACCTAGCCTTACCCCTTCGCCTTATAACGGCGCACGTCTAATCCTAACCAATTTATCGATTCGATTTTTCACACCACAAACCACATTCAAACCAATATCGCAATCAATCACCAAACAGTCAAACAAACAAGTCCATGGTCTGTGGACGATTGTGTCGGGTGCTACTAAGCACCGTCTGCATCCTAGTATATATATATAACTAGAAATATAAATTGAAAGGTGAGAAATTCTCACATTTAGCTATCCAACCATCTCGACTCTTCTTTTGCAGAAGTCTTCATTGTTTTCGCATCTTCGCCAGCTTCGTCGTCCGTAGCTACTACATATATAAAAATCGAATTTTTACTTCGTTATTCAATATATAAAAATCAAATTTTTAGTTCGCTATTCAATATATAAAAATCGAATTTTTAGTTCAAAGTTCAATATATAAAAATCGAATTTTTATATCGAAGTTCAATATATAAAAATCGAATTTTTATTTCAAAGTTCAATATATAAAAATCATATTTTTATTTCAAAGTTCAATATATAAAAATCGAATTTTTATATCGCTATTCAAATGAATAAAAATCTCATTTTTGTCATGATGTTTATATAATAAAAATCA
Source organism: Allium sativum (assembly GCA_030737875.1). NCBI lineage: Eukaryota > Viridiplantae > Streptophyta > Magnoliopsida > Asparagales > Amaryllidaceae > Allium > Allium sativum. The sequence goes on from CM060919.1 coordinate 296,377,953, forward strand.
CTTCTTTAATATGACAAAAATCATGTTTTCACGTTCGCTTTCAACATATAAAAAAATATGATTTCTACTTTTGCTTTCAAATCTTTTTCTACTAAAAGATTAATCTTTTTCCTATTTTAAAGTTCAAAATAAAATCAGTTTTTCTCTTTCAAAAATAAATCAGTTTATACTTTAAAAAAATAAATCAGTTTATACTTTAAAAAAAATAAATCAGTTTATACTTTAAAAAAATAAATCAGTTTATACTTTAAAAAAATAAATCAGTTTATACTTTAAAAAAATAAATCAGTTTATACTTTAAAAAAATAAATCAGTTTATACTTTTTTAAAAATAAGTTTTAAATCAAAATAACATTCAGTTTTTAAATACTTTAAAAATCATTTTTCAAATTCAGTTTTTTTTATAAAATCAGTTTTTATTCCTTTTTATAAAATCAGTTTTTAAATTTTAATAAAATCAGTTTTCAAAACTTAATAAAAACAGTTTTTAAATCTTAATAAAAACAGTTTTTAAATCTTAATAAAAACAGAAATCAGTTCTTTTTTTTTTTTTTTTTTTTTTTATATATATAAACAAAATCAAGATCTTACTGTAATTAGAGGAGGGGGTGGGCTGCGTCCTCAGGTGGTGGCGGCGGACCCATGCTGGTCGGAGGCGAGAGGGCATCTGATCGGAGGGGGGCCATCGGCTTCGTCGAGGGGATTCGTGGTTCCTGCGAGGCGGAGGAGAGAGAGGGAGGCAGAGGGGGGAAGGGCGGAGCCTCGCAAGTGGTGGCGGCGGTGGGCGCTGGGCGCGGTGGTGGCTGGAGCGACGGGGGGGGTTATCGCGATTTTTGTTTTCTTTTTCTTTTTTGTTTTTTTTTCCTTCTGAGATAAACGAACGGGGGGGGGCCTAGGTTTTAAGGGAAGGGATATTATATTTTTTTTTTTTTTTTTTTTTTATTTATTATTTATTTATTAAAGAGTTGACTTTCACATATGACCACTAAACGAGGTCCACCGCCTGCCGCCCATAGCGTTTTACCCCCATTCCGAACACAATGGGATATGTATCGCAGGCCAATTCGATCGTCTCGATATGTTTCCTTTGAATTTACATTTAAATCACTATATTATTTTAAACGCACATTTCTAATTACCGGGGTCACATACTAACTAAAAAATTCCAAAAAAAATATTTTCTAGCTTCGTATTGACGATACGGTCCTAACAAAACTAGTTTCGTCGAATTCAGAGACCGTTAGAAAAATGGCCAATTTCAAGTCGATTAAAATCAACTGAAACTGGTCAAACGCGTTTTCTTTTGCCACGCTCACATATTGATTCGAAAAATTATGAAATTTGAAACCTAGCAATAACTTCACATCCCGGACCCAACAAAACTGGTTTCGTCGAAATCCGAGGTCGTTTGCAAAATGTCCATTTTTAAGGGCCTGAATTCCATAGCGACTATTCAGAATTTTCAACTGGACATATCTTTTGATTCCCGATATGAAATCTTAATTTTTCGGATTCGTTGGAAAGATATTCACTATTAGATTCCATTATTTTTGGTTTCACTAAAATCCGGATTATTTTGCACCCGGTACATTCAATTGAAGTTTGAAATCGAATTATCGAACTACCGCGCCATTTTCAATTCTATTTATAATTATATATAATTATTTATATTCTAACGACGACGTGTATAATATAAACGTTCGAATTATATTCAAAATAGATTTCACGTCGATATTATTTAAAATAATCTATTTTAAATAATCAAAATTCGCTAAAATTGCCAAAATAAAATTTTCAAACTGGCCCAGATTTTCCGGGTTGTTACAATCTCCCCCACTTAAAACTTTTCGTCCCCGAAAAGGAACAAAGTCGAAAGTGATTTGATTATTCAGCTCTATGTTCGATCTGGCTTTCATTCTCCAACCCTTTGGTTTCTGAGAATTTTCAAAATTTCAAAAATTTGGCTAACACCCTAAATTTTTGAAAAATTTCGCCATAACCTCCCCTGCACCGGGAGCATCGGGAAATTGCAAATAGCGTTCCCGGTCCTTCAGATCTCAAAAAGAAAAAGAAAAAGCCAAGCGGCTAGCCAATAGGCTCACAAAATCATCATCACCCAAACAAAACAGGAAATTATGTAGTAAACATGTACCTATTTGTCGGGCAAACAAATTTTATTCTCTGCTCTAGCCTCCTTGCTATGACCTGTTCAATGATATATATGTATATGCAAGCAGATGCGACCAATTTTCAATACAATTCAATATTTGATTCGATTAAGCATAATGGTTCAAAATTGGCAAACAAATAAACAAACAACACAAACATCAATCAATTAGTGGATTAACGTTTTAAATTCATAATTTTGATACATATACAAAAAATCATGTTTTGATGCCAAATCACAACAATGAATTCTAGCTATATATAAGTTTTGGTTCTCACACCAGCCTAATGGAAATATATAGAAAATCACACCTTCGAAACACGAATACCAATTCTGATGATGTTCGAACTATCATCAGAATCATCTTCGGGCGACTAGAATGTGATTCCATATCTATCCAGTATATTAAAATTTCGAATACACGCGGATCAGACGTATATGCAAAATCTATATATACTGGATTGTCCACATCAATATAAATAGATAATCAAATACGAATAATTGATTTAAATTTTCAAAACAAAAATTTGTTTTCATTTTCAAAAATATACTCTTCACACTCGTTCTAGGATACTACTGATCCTATCTCTAACGAGTCATTCTAATTGGATATTACTAATCCAATATCTGATGAATTCTTTCGTATGGTTCTAATGTGTCTTGTTCTCTGAGCTTGGTAAACCAAAGCTCTGATACCAACTGTGAAGACCCGTAACTTCCCCGTAAAGGAAAGCGTCGGATAGTTCGAGAACAAACCACAACAGAACGCATATAAAAGAACATTTCATTGTATATTACAACAATGCATCAGATTACAAGAATATACAGAGTACGAATAAATATTACACAGAAATATCAGAGATTTAAATTACATTTAAATACATAGCAGCGGAAAATAATACAATACACAACTAGAAGAGATATACGGATACAAAGCTTTCCGGATATCATTCCAGCTGTAAACCAGGATCCTGTGAATATAAATCTGCAAAACCAAAACTACTAGCTGCCCGTGTCGAAAATAAGGGCACCCAGAGTTTAGGTTAAAACAATAAACTCCAGGTCAGTCATGTGACTGGTGTGAGAACTAAAACAGTTATTATTCTTTATTCTTAAAGTTAGGTAAATCAAGGGACCACGCCGTATAACACGGAACGGGTTTCCTCCCAAGAATACCAGTGCATGAAACAAACAGCGCAATGCTAAATAAAGAAAAATGAAGCTGTTATAAGACCCAGGTCCTATCACACAATGCAAACGCAAGCCGGGGGATAGGGTTTTCCCTTATAACAGCCAAAGAATGCTTGATACGGTTAAAACAAGTCGTTTGATACTATTATAAGTGCATAGTGCATAAAACAACTTCAAATCATAAGTATCAATCATAGGCGGCATGAGCGTCCCATGCCACTATGTCGCCATATATAGGTTTACAAATAAAACCGCAAATGTCACGTATTTGGAAATTGGATTTCCATCTATGAACCGAGGCAAAAGATAGTCCTCAACCGATTCGAGACGCTCTAGCCCGCCCCTCAGGAACAGCCGCAACTGCCCCTTGGATCGTCAGGGCCGGTCCACACGGAGTGGATTATTATGCCTGAACAATACGTCTCCCCACCCTATGGGGTGTAAGTCTGGTCCGTCAGCCGACCAGAATGCATTCGGCCGAAACCGATATAACCGAGGCGCCTCGCAACAGCAACAACCACATAAGTCAAACTCGTCAGGGCGTGTAAAACCACTGACGCCACTTCTAGCTAGAAAGAAACGCAAGTCCTCCCTGAGGTCCGTCTCCCGTTTTTGGTTCATACCTGGTGTGAAACACGCGAGGTAAACGTTACACAAAGCTACGCCACAAAGGCCGTGCTTTGATCATCACCACAAGACTTTGCTTTTCAACAGAAGCCTTGATCATTTGCATCTTAGCATGCCACACAGGCAAACCATCCTATGCAACCGATATCAGTCACACAGAATGAAATCCGATGTCAGACACACAGTCCATTTACAAGTCCGTTCTGGGTCTGAACGAAACCGGAGGCACCTAGTACCCCGCATATCCATCGATCTCCAAGTACGTCTGGACGATCACTAACTGTTTCCATCTTCTTGGGTGTACAGCCCAATCAAGATCATCAGTTATCACCCAAACGACGTGAAGACCTCCGGTCTTCTACCATCGTCTTCATCTTCGACTTATCGTCGTATCAGTTATTCAGAATGGGATAAACCCGGTCTTTCCGAATAACTCGCGTATATTTTAAATAAGTGTTACACAAACACAACATACGCCTCATTCCAATTCATTAGTCACTAACCATAAATTAATCAAGAGAATAATTCCCCAAATATTAACCCCGAAGGCCGAAACCAACATCAGATCAATATCCAGAAAACCATTCTGCTTGGCTAACCGACAGTTAGTTTCTAAATTTCACGTTCAAATCTAATTAAAGATTTAACTATCGCCTGGAGCAAAACTGGTGATACTCCATTTTCGATCTTTTCAATCTAATTAAAGATTCATTAAAACTCCACTCAGTTTTAATCGTTAACTGGGTTAAAGAATCAGTGTCATTTAAAACACGGTTCACGATAAACCCAAAATCACATTCATTAATTATCGGGTTAAAGAACAAGTGTTATTTAAAACACTGTTCACGATAAGCCCAAAAATCAATATCTATTCAATTCCAATTAAATATTATTTAATTGGTACACTTCATTAAATCTAAATAAAAAGATTTAATCTTTTCTCAACTGGGTTCAAGAATAGTGTTAGTGAAGACACCATTCACGACAAACCCAAATCACATTCGATATTCAATACAAGGCTCTGAATAGAAAATATATCGGCTTATATTCAATATCGAATTCTACGACTAACAAATGTCGTATTGGAAATAACGATATCAATATATATCTTTCAAATTTCCATAACAACACCTGTATAATCACGAATTCCAACATCGAAATATTCCGAAGACAATTTCGATTCAAATCCACTCCAATGCAATCATTGGAAATTTTGGTTATTTTTAAAACCCTTTTCGAATTCAATTTATTTATTTAAAAATAAATAGGATTATAATTCTAGTTCAAAACTAGTTCATTTCGATAAAAATTTATTTTTATCTTTTCAAGTATGGAGTTTTTCATCCCAATTCTTTCTAAATCATTTCTTATGATTTTACACAAATTATTGCTATTTTTAATAATTTTATCAAGGCCCGTACAGTCGATTTCCATCAATGGCCATCGAACTGCACTTACAGCGACCTTTTTTGAATTTGATTTGGACATATCTCCAAATCCAACCGTTAGATTTCAAATTTCTAACATTCATTAGAAAGCTCTTTTCGATACGAACCCAACGGTTCCGGTTTTAGGAGAATCCGACGGTCGGATCTCCCGTAATGCCCGTTTGAAATAAATGGTCGAAATTCGCGAACTGCCGCGGCGTGGCGCGTTCTATTCAGGCCATTATATTATATATAATATATATATAATATATATATCGTCGATTTCTATTTAAAACGAATTATATAAATAGTTTTGAATTCGTTTCAAAAACATTTTCAACTTCCATTTCAATTCAAATCAAAATTGAATTCTTCTTTATAAATTCGTTTTAAAATCCATTTCTATTCAATTCAAATTTCAATTCAATTTGAATTTATTTCACTTCGCTTTCAATTCAATTCGAATTCGTTTTCAGTTCAATTCATTTCGAAATCGTTCTCAATTCAATTCATTTCGAAATCGCTTTCAATTCAATTCCTTTCGAATTCGTTTTCAATTCAATTCATTTCGAATTTGTTTTCAATTCAATTCATTTCGAATTCGTTTTCAATTCAATTCATTTCGAATTCGTTTTCAATTCAATTCATTTCGAATTCGTTTTCAATTCAATTCATTTCGAAGTCGTTTTCAATTCAATTTGAATTCGTTTTCAATTCAATTTATTTCAAAATATTTGATTTCGAAATCACTTTTCAATATTCATTTTAAAATGAATAAAATCGATATAAATATCGTTCACGTCAAAATGGCGTCAATCTAATCCTCACGGCTTCACATATTTCTATTTTCAAATATTCTATTTCAAATATTTCTATTTCAAATATTTCTATTTCAAATATTTCTATTTCAAATATTTCTTTTTTTTCTTCGAAACTGGAATGAGGCCCAATCAATTACCATATAATGTTAATTATATGGATTTTCTACAACACATGGATATATCAACAACGATGAATAATCAACCATCAACCAAAGTGCACTACACTGTATAAGCATCAAATATAGACATTTAACGCTTATAGCAGCTTGTCAATCAATCGATCGACAGATTTAATCAATCAGGATGAGTGAACTTCAAATTTCATCCTAACACCCGTGTGGGGTTTCAAACAATCAAACACATATTTTATTTGTGCAGTTAGGCGATGTGTAAAATTTATCGACCCAATCAACGTCATTCAAATAGGTGTACATAAACAAACCGTCTGGTTTGTAAATGAATATTTATTTATTCACATTCACGTTAAAAATTATATTTTTAACGATAACACATTTTATTTTAACATATGAATTTCTATTCAGTTCATTCGTTAAATAAAATGCTATTTTTATTTTTCTAACTTATTTTAGAAAATTTCGGCGGCATAACGGCACGATACTAGAAACGGGACAAGGCCTAGCCTTATCCCCGGTCTAGTGAAGGCCCACGCCATTCACACATCAATCAAATCCATTCGTTATGCAAACCACAAACTTTGGAGTAAGGATCTAACCTAGCCTTACCCCTTCGCCTTATAACGGCGCACGTCTAATCCTAACCAATTTATCGATTCGATTTTTCACACCACAAACCACATTCAAACCAATATCGCAATCAATCACCAAACAGTCAAACAAACAAGTCCATGGTCTGTGGACGATTGTGTCGGGTGCTACTAAGCACCGTCTGCATCCTAGTATATATATATAACTAGAAATATAAATTGAAAGGTGAGAAATTCTCACATTTAGCTATCCAACCATCTCGACTCTTCTTTTGCAGAAGTCTTCATTGTTTTCGCATCTTCGCCAGCTTCGTCGTCCGTAGCTACTACATATATAAAAATCGAATTTTTACTTCGTTATTCAATATATAAAAATCAAATTTTTAGTTCGCTATTCAATATATAAAAATCGAATTTTTAGTTCAAAGTTCAATATATAAAAATCGAATTTTTATATCGAAGTTCAATATATAAAAATCGAATTTTTATTTCAAAGTTCAATATATAAAAATCATATTTTTATTTCAAAGTTCAATATATAAAAATCGAATTTTTATATCGCTATTCAAATGAATAAAAATCTCATTTTTGTCATGATGTTTATATAATAAAAATCACTTCTTTAATATGACAAAAATCATGTTTTCACGTTCGCTTTCAACATATAAAAAAATATGATTTCTACTTTTGCTTTCAAATCTTTTTCTACTAAAAGATTAATCTTTTTCCTATTTTAAAGTTCAAAATAAAATCAGTTTTTCTCTTTCAAAAATAAATCAGTTTATACTTTAAAAAAATAAATCAGTTTATACTTTAAAAAAAATAAATCAGTTTATACTTTAAAAAAATAAATCAGTTTATACTTTAAAAAAATAAATCAGTTTATACTTTAAAAAAATAAATCAGTTTATACTTTAAAAAAATAAATCAGTTTATACTTTTTTAAAAATAAGTTTTAAATCAAAATAACATTCAGTTTTTAAATACTTTAAAAATCATTTTTCAAATTCAGTTTTTTTTATAAAATCAGTTTTTATTCCTTTTTATAAAATCAGTTTTTAAATTTTAATAAAATCAGTTTTCAAAACTTAATAAAAACAGTTTTTAAATCTTAATAAAAACAGTTTTTAAATCTTAATAAAAACAGAAATCAGTTCTTTTTTTTTTTTTTTTTTTTTTTATATATATAAACAAAATCAAGATCTTACTGTAATTAGAGGAGGGGGTGGGCTGCGTCCTCAGGTGGTGGCGGCGGACCCATGCTGGTCGGAGGCGAGAGGGCATCTGATCGGAGGGGGGCCATCGGCTTCGTCGAGGGGATTCGTGGTTCCTGCGAGGCGGAGGAGAGAGAGGGAGGCAGAGGGGGGAAGGGCGGAGCCTCGCAAGTGGTGGCGGCGGTGGGCGCTGGGCGCGGTGGTGGCTGGAGCGACGGGGGGGGGTTATCGCGATTTTTGTTTTCTTTTTCTTTTTTGTTTTTTTTTCCTTCTGAGATAAACGAACGGGGGGGGGCCTAGGTTTTAAGGGAAGGGATATTATATTTTTTTTTTTTTTTTTTTTTTATTTATTATTTATTTATTAAAGAGTTGACTTTCACATATGACCACTAAACGAGGTCCACCGCCTGCCGCCCATAGCGTTTTACCCCCATTCCGAACACAATGGGATATGTATCGCAGGCCAATTCGATCGTCTCGATATGTTTCCTTTGAATTTACATTTAAATCACTATATTATTTTAAACGCACATTTCTAATTACCGGGGTCACATACTAACTAAAAAATTCCAAAAAAAATATTTTCTAGCTTCGTATTGACGATACGGTCCTAACAAAACTAGTTTCGTCGAATTCAGAGACCGTTAGAAAAATGGCCAATTTCAAGTCGATTAAAATCAACTGAAACTGGTCAAACGCGTTTTCTTTTGCCACGCTCACATATTGATTCGAAAAATTATGAAATTTGAAACCTAGCAATAACTTCACATCCCGGACCCAACAAAACTGGTTTCGTCGAAATCCGAGGTCGTTTGCAAAATGTCCATTTTTAAGGGCCTGAATTCCATAGCGACTATTCAGAATTTTCAACTGGACATATCTTTTGATTCCCGATATGAAATCTTAATTTTTCGGATTCGTTGGAAAGATATTCACTATTAGATTCCATTATTTTTGGTTTCACTAAAATCCGGATTATTTTGCACCCGGTACATTCAATTGAAGTTTGAAATCGAATTATCGAACTACCGCGCCATTTTCAATTCTATTTATAATTATATATAATTATTTATATTCTAACGACGACGTGTATAATATAAACGTTCGAATTATATTCAAAATAGATTTCACGTCGATATTATTTAAAATAATCTATTTTAAATAATCAAAATTCGCTAAAATTGCCAAAATAAAATTTTCAAACTGGCCCAGATTTTCCGGGTTGTTACACCGATCCTCGCATCGCTTCACGGATTTCGCGAAAAATCCAAACCTAGTTTGGAACCAGTTCTGAAAAGGTACGGCTTTGGCTATTTTTAACTGAAAATAACACTCTAAAGCATTGCAAACTTGTAAAAATCATATATTTTTGCTGTGTTATTGAAATTCAGTGAAACAAGAGACAGTGGACTCGTGTGGACGTCTTCTACATTTTAGAAGAGACCGCATATTTTTCTGAGCCTTCTGCTATTTTTGGTGGAGTGGAACCCAATGTGAGATTTCTAATTTATAAACGATATGGAAAACGATGATGAATAAATTATATAGTCGATGTATGGGTTATATAGCGTTGTACACCTCATGTATAAGCGTTGTATAAGTTGTACGTTCGATGTATAAGTTATATATGCGTTGTAAAAATTATATATGTGTTGAAATAGAAGTGAAATGATATATATATATATATATATATATATGCCCCTCGTCCACAAACCATGGACGATATTTATTGGTTGTGATTGGTGTGAAAATTGATTGATAGCGAATGGTTGATTGAAATTATTTTTGGTTGGAATTGATTGATTGTGGTTGAAAAATACCCGTTTGTGGTTGAGGAATATTTGGTTGGAACCACATAGGATTAGTTTGTGGAAATGAAAAAAAATATACATGCTACCTGCGTGCGAACTAGATGCATGATTCCCCATTGTCAAAAGCTGCGAGGCTTTAAGGTAGAGCGAGGAGCCGTACTAGGGACGGTCCCGGTTTTAACTACCATGTCGTTGTGCTGCCGAAATTTTGAATAATATTCATGTGTTAGAATTATTTTCATTTGTTGAAACTATATTTATTCATTGAATAGAAAACCTTCATGTGTTGAATTGAAATTCAATCGTTGAATAGAATTCATGTGTTGAATGGTATTCGTGTTTTAAATATAAAAATCACCTTTTTATCTATTTATATAAACTATAGAAAACCTTCATGTGTTGAATCGAAATTCATTCGTTGAATTGAAATTCATGTGTTGAATGGTATTCGCATTTTGAAAGAAATTGTTTTATAATAAAAATCCTATTTTTATCATCGATATGAACTATATAAAATAATCTTGTTTTGAAATAAATTGTTTTATAATAAAAATCCTATTTTTATCATCGACATGAACTATATAAAATAGTCGAGTTTTGAAATAAATTGTTTTACATTAAAAATCACACTTTATTATATACATGAATTGTTAAAAATAGTGAAGTGTTGAAATAGAAGACAGTTATATAAAAACATCATTTTTATCAAATGTATGAAAATCATATGGTTTTGAAATCGAAGAATCGATATAAATATATAAATAGAATTGAAATATATCGAATAACGAAGCTGCAGTTCGTATTTTGAAACCGTGATTTCAAACGATTATACCGGGAGATCCGACCATCGGATTTTCCCGAAATCGCAACCGTTGGGTTCGCTTTGGAAATATCTTTCCAACGGCACCAACTTTGTAAAAATCTAACGGTTGGATTGTCTGGAATGTTTAATTAAAATCTGAAGAAAAACAGCGCCAGAATCGATTATATTTATATATAAATATAAATATAATTATATTGAATCGAATAACGACGCTGCAGTTCGTATTTTGAAATCGAAACTTCAAACGATTATACCGGGAGATACGACCGTCGGATTTTCCCGAAACTAGAACCGTTGGATTCGTTTTGAAAAGATCTTTCTAATGATGTAAATTTTGTGAAGATCCAACGGTTAGATTTTCAGATAGTGTAAATCAAATCTGAAGAAAAACAGCGCCATGGCCGCATTATGGCCCGACGCATCGTTTTGATTAAATTGGCTATTTTAAAATAAATAAAAATAGCGATAAATCATTATAAAATATTATAAACGATATGGATGTGAAATATAGAAACTAACTGAAGGTTGGCTAAGTCGAATAGTTTCCTGGATGTTGATCTGATGTTGGTTTCGGCCTTCGGGGTTAATATTTGGGAAATCGTTCTCTTACTGATTGACGGTTAGTGACTAATGAATTGAAATGATGCGTATGTATGTTAGTGGTGCACTTGTTTATTATATACGCGAGTTGCTCAGAAAGACCGGGTTTATCCCATTTTGAATAACTGAATCGACGATAAGAAGTCGAAGATGAAGACGGGGGTTGAAGACCGATCTTCACCTCGTTTGGATGGTCACTGAGGTCCGGTTTGGGAGGCATCCTGAAATATGGATAATGAGTGGTGATCGTCCAGACGTACGTGGGAATCGATGGATATGCGAGGTGTTTAGTGCCTCCGATTTCGTTCAGACCCAGAACGGACTTGCAAATGGACTGTGTGCTTGTAACACCCCGAATTTTCTATTAACACTAAAGTTGCTAAAATAATAATAAGTGTGTAGAAGAGGGGATGTATCTAATATGTATATAAAAACAATAATAAGTGTGTAAAAGGGGGGATGTATCTAATGTGTACATTGTAGAATATATATATACATATATATATATATATTGCTGAGTGTTTGCTGAGTCACTTCTGACTCATTGCTGAGTCAACAAGATAAACCCCATCTTGTCTGAACGGCTGCGGTTATTTCTAGGTTAAATCTAATGGCCTAAATGAATTCTAAAATCTATAAATAAGTGGGTAGACCCTAGACCTAAATCACTTGTAAAATTAGAGAAGCTACCGTCATGCTGCTGCCATGGAGTTCAGCATAGCCGTCACAAACTAAGAAGAGGAAGCCTAATCATCTACAACTAAATCTACACAAATCAAATCAAAAGATCTCTCTTTCTCTAATTCTTTTCTTTTGTTGGTGAGTATGATGATTCTCACAAGACTATTACAAACTAATTTGACTCAGTTATGAATGGATCACAAGAAAGCGATGTGATTTGTAATTGTAAATTCTATATATTGTGGATCTCTTATTATGTTATTATATTGTCGTATGATGTAAATTATATATGCTATGTCATGCTATGTTGTAAATTCTCTTATGCTATGTCGTGCTATGTTGAGAATCATGTCAAGCTATGTTATACTATCATACTATGCCATGTTATAAATCATGCTATATTATGTTGTAAAATCATGATGTTGTTGGAACATGCTTAAAGTTATGTTTTTTTTAATTTAAATGGATCTTGTTTATGGGAATTTGCCTATTAGGTTAGGTGTACCCATAAACTTGAAACTATAATTAAATAAAACTTGAATATGGGAATTTTCCTATTGAGTTAGGTGTACCCATATAAAACCATGTTGTTAAAAAATTAGATGATGTTGATTCACACATGTTCATATGTAAGTTTATGAAAATTGATTGAGATTATATTAGGTGAATTTTGAACAAGTTGACACCTTTAGGTCCATGACATGTATAATCTATGCAAGTTGGACATATGCAAGTTTCACCCCTTATTATGATTCATTTGGTCACATATACATGTTGTTATTATGATAATCTCTTTTATGCTATGAGTTAGGCTATTCGAGTCTAACATATATTTTGCGAATAAACGTTCAAACGTGGGGTAGGGGTAATATTAGGAATTAATAAATTGGGTGCAATTTTGTAAGATTTTGCATACCATGAATGGATGTCCATAATTGAGTCAATTATGGACATTGTTAAAAATTGGAAGTAATTAATAATTCAAGTAGGGAATTATTAAAATTGGGGGAAAGTGGATTATTATTAATAATCAATGCTTAGGACACGAGGTTGGACCCGTTTGTGATGTAAACCTGCCCGGACCCGCCCGGCAAATCCAGTAGTCACATATGTCGGCCCAATGTGAGAGGTCCTAGGCCCAAACTAAAGCATAACAGTTGTAAAGACACGAGGTTAGACTCTTTTATGGTGTAAGACTGCCCGGACCCGCCCGGCAAATCCAGCTGCCATAAAATGCCAGTCTAATGTGAGAGGTCTTTATGAGGTTATGTCCTTAATGAACTAAGAAACACTAAACCAGATAATCATGTAAGGTGGGACATGGGGGTTAAGTAGGTGCCTTGGGTGGCATGAGGAATCTGGTGGTTGCCTTTAGAGGCATTTAAAATACGATTAGACTTAACCAAACACACATGTAAATGAACATGACTAAGTGGGTTAAGTGGGATGGACTAATGGGGACAAGCTTAGGTGGAATGCTTGTGGTAAATAGCGGGGGCCCATTTCAACCAGTATCCCAAAACATATCTTTGTGGGCTCGACCCAAGTCCAGGACGGGACACGCATACTGGGTTTGACTATAAGAGGCCAAAACAGGGAGCGGTGGCAACGCAAGTCCAACGGGTTTCATATGCGTGTGTGGACCCGGGCTGGTAGGTAAGACGTTGTTGCATCGTGTAGGTATAAGCCGTGCATGTCCGTTGTATCAGGTTGCCACTTTAGGGGAGTGATACACCCCACTGTGGGGCCAGCACGGGTATCTACGAGTTAGGGAGCCGATCGAATAATGGGAAGTAGGGTACACCTAGTGGAGATAGGGGCAGGCGGCACCTATGTAGTCAGCTAGGGGTACGTAAAGCCATTGGGAAAGTTTCTAAATGAAGCTAAGTGGGATGAATCTTTAGGGTGACTGGTGTTGTAACACCCCATACCCGCTATGGTCACTCTCTAAGGGAATGCCATAACATTGGTGGAGTATTTCAAGTGAGTATAGAACAGAAAAACTACAACAAGACAGATATAAGTAATACTTGAAAATTTTAAAACATCATTTCATTGCAGCGGAAAGTAAAACATGTTTGGTTACATCACAAAACCATAATATGAGTCAAGTACAAAATATCCATCCTGATAAATAAAAGTACATAATCCCAATATGCTTGAACTGATAGCCATAAAAGAAAAGGATAAGCTGAGCTTTACTCCTATGGTCCAAGCTCCAAAAGAGAATAAATCAGCCTGATCAAAGCCCACTCGTACCGGGCCCACTCTGATAACCTGAGGGTTGGGGAAAAAGATAAAAACAACGGGGTCAGACATAAGTCTGAGTGAGTCCTATAACTTTAACAATACAATCATTAAAGTAACCAGAGAAGACATAAGCTTGATATACGGTAACGTCCGGGGATGAATGGCTACACTAAGCAGCTTGGTAGACTTAGGACAAACTAAGATAACCGTAAAGACGCATCCACCCACCCAAGGATAATTACTACACTGCACCACACCAGTCATTCCTACTTAAAGGTTGATCCCACTAAGTGTACTTAGTAATTTAGTAGTTTCGTGTACCCCTATCTGACTACATAGGTGTACCCACTACTCCCAAGCGATCGGCTCCCTACTGTAGATACCCGTGCTGGTCCCACAATTGGGGTGTATCATTCCCCAAAGTGGCCACCTGATAATATCAATGGTGCACGGCTTTATATCTACACGATGCAACAACGACTTACCAACCAGCCCGGGTCCACACACGCATATGAAACCCGTTGATCCTGCGTTGCCACCGCTAACCCGTTTGGCCTCTTATAGTCAAGCCCAATATGCGTGTCCCGTCACTCGACTTGAGTCGAGCCCACAAAGATACGTTTGGGATATTGGTTGAAATGGGCCCCCACAAGCTACCACCTAAGCTTGCAATTTTATCTAGTGCATCCCACTTAACCCCTTTTTATAATCATGCCCACTTACATGTTAAGATTTGGTTAAGTCATCTAATCACATTTCAATTGCCCCTTAAGGCACCCACTAGATTTCTACATGCCACCCATGGCACTTACTTAACCCTTTAATCATGTTTAATTACATGTCCCACTTTGGTTAAGTATTCTAATCGTATTTTCTATTGCCACCCGGGGCAACCACTACATTTCCACATGCCACCTAAGGCACCCACTTAACCGCTCATGCCCTACTACATGCTTATCTGGTTAAGTGTTTCTTAATTGATTAAGAACGTAACCCTTGTAAAGACCTCTCACATTAGACCGTCTTTTATGGCAGCTGGATTTGCCGGTCGGTTCCGGGCAGCCTTACACCATAACAGGGTCTAACCTCGTGTCTTTACACTTGTCACGTATTTAGTTTATGCCTAAGACCTCTCACATTGGGCCAATCATATGTAGCTGCTGGATTTGCCGGTCGGTTCCGGGCAGTCTTATGCTACATAAGGGTCCAACCTCGTGTCTTAGTTGATTAATTACACCTAATTAATCACCCCCATATTTATATTAATTATCCCTAATTAATTACACATTTTTAAGAATATGGGTAGACCTAACTAAACAGGTAATTTCCCAATTCCATAACATGGGTAGACCTAACTCAATAGGTAAATTCCCATGGGGTAGACCTAACTCAATAGGTAAATTCCCACTTATGCTTATTCATTTTATGGTATGCTTAATCATAACCATTTCACACCATTTCGTTAACATGTCTATCAACCCCATCGTTTCCCCACGTACTTATGCTAACACGACATATTTCCAAGAGAAGATTCTTTCACAATTAACATGGGTTTCACTTAGCATACATTATCATTAACATGGGTTAAAAGGTGTCCACTTACATCATGATATTAACCCAACTAGCATCATTAAATAACCCAACTTGCATGAACATACATATGTCATATATAAAGGCAACTTGCATAAGTGTTCATAGGTTATACAAAGGTGAACTTGCATGTGTCTTAAAGGTGTGAACTTGCACAACATGTTACATGCTAACTTGCATAGCATCATACCCATAACTTGCATAATATCATAAACATAACTTGCATATCAACATACACATAACTTGCATATCATCATGCACATAACTTGCATAACATCATACACATAACTTGCATATGAACTTGCATAACAACATGCACATAACTTACATAACATCATACACATAACTTGCATAACATGTTGAGCTTGCATATAAGCATACACATAACTTGCATAACATGTTGGACTTGCATAAATGACTTGCATCTTAAAGGAGGGTAAACATGCATATATATATATATATATATATATATATATACATAGCATATAAAGGTGTCATCTTGCATATGTATGCATCACATTTAAAAGGGTAAACTTGCATGTCATGATTTATGCATAATACCAAACACTTAGCATACATAAAACTACATACTTAACTTGCATAAAATCAATTACTTATTATGCATAAACCCACCACTTAACTTGCATAAACCCACATACTTAACTTGCATAAACCCACATATCCAACTTGCATAAACTCACATATTCAACATGCATAAACTCACATATTCAACTTGCATAAACTCATATATTCAACATGCATAAACTCACATATTCAACATGCATAAACTTAGGATTAATATTATACATAGATTAGCATATTCACATCATATCATATGACTTGAAAACCCATTAATCCTCATACAAAACCATAGATCTCATCATATCTCATCTACTTAATTTAGCAATTGATCATCAAAGTGATAGAAACTCACCAAAACCAAGATTAGCAAACTTACGAAGTAGAACTAGTTGCTAAATATGAAGAAGATGATGATTAGAGGTTGATTAGCTTGCAACTCTCTTCATTGATTTGTGGAGGCCATGATCAAGTTTCATTTTGCCATAGTTTAGTTACAAGATCTAATTATGAATGAATTAGGGTAGGGTTGGGGTCTTATTTATAGGATTAGGTAGTGTTTTAGGCCCTTAGATTAACCCTAGATTAGATTAGGACCATCAGATCTCGGAAGCTTCTAGACTCAGCCCTCAAACCCAGCCTAAAACCCAAACTGGTGTACCCAGTTCCACTGGGCGTCGCACCCCTGTCGACAGGCAAGTCGACAGGGCAGTCGACAGCCCTGTCGACAGCCCTGTCGACATGGCTAGGGCGGGAATTTTCCCGCCTGGACCCCGCAGGCTCCAAATTCGAAATCTGCTCTTTTAAATATTTAATTCTGTTTTTATCTAAATTTTCTGCCAACTTCATTGGGCCATAACTGGGCCATACGGACTCCGATTCTCGAAAACTCGGACTCTATTTCGCGTATTTTTCCGAGACGAACGCAATGACGCATCCCGTTTCCCCCAATTCTCACATCTGAGATTATTTATCCTGTAATTAGTGAATTTTAGCATTAACCAAAATTCGGGGTGTTACATTCTCCCCTCCTTAAAGGATTTCGTCCCCGAAATCTCTAAGCTAAGGAGAATGCATATCCTACCATCCAAACAACCATCTACTCAATCCATCAAACACGGGCATCCATTGTCCTTAAAACAATTTCTAATGATGTATGAGCATATGCGAAAAGTGTGTGTATATGTTCCCTATCTAATGTACGAACATATGCAAACCATGACAGTGCCATGCATCCATTATGTATGCGAGAGAACCCTATCGACACATACAGTATCTATATGAGTGCACAATCATTCATCAAAATGCATCATCCATATGATAACACAATCATTATACACCCATAAATATAGCTACCTACACACAATTATAGGCAATATGCAATATGAAGTGACTGAGCCGATCAAGTGCCTAGAGTGTGTGTATATGCATCCACGAGCAACCACTAGCAACCACTTGCATCCACATGCATCCATCAATCATAACATGTCTCAAACACATGTTTCAACCATAGGTTTACCCAATCTAAAGGTCAAAGGTACTAACGAGAGGATATACTAAAGATAAGATAAGTACTAGACAAACGATAGAGGAGAAATTAAAGGACATACCCTCCTTAAAGGAACGGGTATAACGAACGCATCTTTGCTTCTGTCTCCCAAGTAGCATTGCTCTCACCTTCTCCCCTTTTCACTTTGACTAGCCGAACCTCTCTGTTTCTCAACTTCCTAATCTCTGACCCAAGGATGCGGGTAGGAGCTCGTCGAATAATCACATCACGCTCTACCTTTACTTCTTTAAGTAAGCCCGGCTCTACCGCCTCTGCGGTCTCATGTAGGCATTTCCTCAAACGTGACACATGGAATACGTCATGTTTCCTTTGCGACCGAACTATCTCTCGAATATAAACTGAAGCTAGACATGGAACAGTGCTCTTGCTCTTCCCGGGTATGAAATGGGCACACTTAGTAAGTCTATCTACCATAAGCCCAATCCCCGTATTACCCTTCCTTGATTTCGGTAATCCATCGAGACACTATCCCACTTCCCATTACGGAACTTCCAACGGGTGAAGCAACCCTCCGGGTTTCTTTTTTTTCGCTTTCACTTGTTAGCACACCAAGCATCTAGCGCCATACTTGGCCACATCTTTCTTCATACCGGCCTAAAAGAAAATCCGCTTCATGTTTTGGTACATCTTGTCCCCACCCGGATGAATGGTCATTTTTGACCGATGTGCATTAACAAGTATAGCCTTCCTCAAACCCTTGTTTGTGGTACACAAAGTCTACCGTCTTTACACAACCACCCCTTACCATCTAGGGTGTCCCTACTCAAATGGCTGGACGACCTCCTCCTCATGAGCTTCTCTACTAACTCAACCAACTGTGGGTCGTCTCGATATGCCTCGTCAACTCATCCCAAAAGAGTAGGCCTAACCCCCAAGGAGGCTAGCAAACCGGGTACAATAGTCAACGGAAGGTCTAAAGTCAGACATAGAGATTAACTCTAAGCTCCGTCGTTCAACGAACAATGAACTTAAGGACAACCTTTCTCTACTTAAGGCGTCCGCTACCACATTACCCTTGCCATGGGTATACGCTATCTCAACTCATAGGATGCTAAGAATCTCATCCACTTTTGCTGTCCTAAGCGCTCGAAGAGTCTCCAATACTTCCCTAAAATGTAGGGCATGCTCTTCTCCACCTGGATATCATCCAAAATCATCACAACTGTTCATCTCTCACGCAGACCACCCTAGTCGAACTCGGCATCCCCCAAATGCAAGCCCCAAAGGCCTAAACCAATATCAGACAAACACCCAAGGGATACCTCCTTCGAATTCAGACGACCTACGTGAGATGATACTAATAAAAACGACTAAATAATTAAGCCCCTTGTCCAACCCTGGATGTCCTCGCCAGTCTCGCTCCAAAACCTCCGTTTTATATCATGACTGACTTTGCTCAACCTATTGAGTACATACGAAAACTTATTTCGTTCCCAGAAAAGACCAAGGTGTCATTACAAAGACCATTACGAACTTATTTAGGTACTCCCTGAACACCCTTCTCATCAAACCAATATGCGGGGGCGTTCGTCAAACCAAATGGCATCACTAGCCACTCATAAAAACTATCCGGAGTCCTAAAGGCAGTCTTCTCTATACTATCCTCAGCCACTCTCAACTGACAAAACCCCGTGGCTAAGTCCAACTGCGCAAATACTGAGGCGCCAACTAACTGATCAAAGAGATCATCAATCCTCGGCAATGGGTGTCGATTCTTCTTTGTGAGTTTATTTAGTTCTCTTAAGCCTACACAAAGTCTGAGGGACCCATCCGCCTTCGCGGCAAATACTACTGGAGCACCCCACTCCGATATACTTTCGTCTTATGAACCCCTTCTCAAGCAACTCCCCTACTTGCTTATGGAGTTCCCTCCTCTCACGAGGAGCCATATGGCGCACTGGTAAAGATACAGGTTTAGCATTATCCACCAGATATATTCGAAAGTCAATTTCCCGCTTCGGAGGTAAGCCCTTCACCTCCTCAAACACATCCGGATATTCCCGGACCACTCTAACAGAATGCAAACTCTCGACCGACGTGTCAAGCGATTCTAGATAACTTAGCATAACAGATTCCATGGGATTACAAGAGATCTCGAGAGTGTTACCCAAGCGGGTCATAAGCCTAACAACTCTCCCTTCAAAATCAAGAACGGCACCCCTACTGGATAACCAGTCTATGCCCAAAACTAACCCATAGCCCGTGAAGCCCAAAAAGCATCACATCTAAACTCAGCGCTAAGTATAGCAACTTTCAAACCCAAACACGTCATGGAGCCCCAATTGGGTTTGAAATAACTAAGGGATCATCTACTAAACTGGTGTTTATGTGCAGTGACTCAACTAATGATGAGATAAACGAACTCAATGCGTCAGAATCAAATAAACTACGGACAGGATGATCAAACAGAAAAACTAGACTTTCCACGGAAATAGTTCTACCTCTTTCTCGAATCGGTGGAGCTGCGAGAGCCTGAACTTGCCCCCTTGCCTGAGCTGGTGCCACAAGAGCTTGCACCCGTCCTCCTGAGGTAGACCCCGTCCTTTGCCCTTTCTTAGGACAGTCTTTCACTAGATGCCCTGCTTCGTCACAGTGGAAGCAGCCAGTCTTCTTCTTCTTGCGACAATCCTTGCTTAGGTGGCCTAGTGTTCCACAATTGAAGCACTTCTTCTTTCCCTTGCCACCGTTGCCTTTCCCACCTTCGTTTTGCCGTTGTTGCGGAAGTCTCTTTTGATCTCCTTTCTTCTCGGGTACTTTAATAGCATTGGGACCCTTCTTTTCCTCATGCATAAGTGCCATGTCCACTAGCTTCTCAAAAGTGGCCCCCATAGGGATGTAAGACATAGCCAATCCGCGCATCGGTTCGTTCAAGCCTTTAACGAACCTCAGAGCTTCCTCTTCCGGTGTGTTTACCAAGTCTATGTTGAATCTCGCTAACTGGTTAAACTCGTCAACATATTCTTTCACCGACAAGTTCCCTTGCTTTAAGTTCAAGAACCTTTCCACGTATAGATTTTCTTCTGCTCTTGAAAGAAACTTTACCTCAAACCTTTGCCTGAAATCTGCCCAAGAGTCAACAGGGTGTTCTCCATTAGTGACCTTCCACCATAGCGAGGCCTCCCCTTCCATCAACCAAGCGGCTAACTTGACTTTCTTTCCTTCTTCCACTTCAAGGATTTCCATCAATTCTTCCGTCTCCTTGAGCCAATCCCTAGCTCCTACAAAAGGTTTCCCTCCCATAGCCTTAAACTCCTTACAAGTCTTAGCAAAAGTATCCGTGCGAGGAGGAGGGGGAGGAGGAAGATCGGGTGCTACGGTTGGTGGAGGAACATTTGCTGGACCCGCAGTGGTGGCCCTAGCCTCCATCAATCTCCTATACCATACTGGTACCGTCAAACCCTCCGGAAAGTTAAGATCCTCAGCCATGCTGAAACGAAAAAGGAAAGATTCAAAACGGAGTATTCGAAGGATATAGATATGGCTATTGGGGATTATGCTTTGCTTTCAAAAACCTTTCTTTTTTAAGACATGTTTTTGAAAATACTCCTTCCAAAAATTTTCTTAGAAAAATAGTTTTTCTAAAAATTTTATCTGTTCTGGTAACCTTTGCTCTGATACCACGTGTAACACCCCACACCCGCTATGGTCACTCTCTAAGGGAATGCCATAACATTGGTGGAGTATTTCAAGTGAGTATAGAACAGAAAAACTACAACAAGACAGATATAAGTAATACTTGAAAATTTTAAAACATCATTTCATTGCAGCGGAAAGTAAAACATGTTTGGTTACATCACAAAACCATAATATGAGTCAAGTACAAAATATCCATCCTGATAAATAAAAGTACATAATCCCAATATGCTTGAACTGATAGCCATAAAAGAAAAGGATAAGCTGAGCTTTACTCCTATGGTCCAAGCTCCAAAAGAGAATAAATCAGCCTGATCAAAGCCCACTCGTACCGGGCCCACTCTGATAACCTGAGGGTTGGGGAAAAAGATAAAAACAACGGGGTCAGACATAAGTCTGAGTGAGTCCTATAACTTTAACAATACAATCATTAAAGTAACCAGAGAAGACATAAGCTTGATATACGGTAACGTCCGGGGATGAATGGCTACACTAAGCAGCTTGGTAGAATTAGGACAAACTAAGATAACCGTAAAGACGCATCCACCCACCCAAGGATAATTACTACACTGCACCACACCAGTCATTCCTACTTAAAGGTTGATCCCACTAAGTGTACTTAGTAATTTAGTAGTTTCGTGTACCCCTATCTGACTACATAGGTGTACCCACTACTCCCAAGCGATCGGCTCCCTACTGTAGATACCCGTGCTGGTCCCACAATTGGGGTGTATCATTCCCCAAAGTGGCCACCTGATAATATCAACGGTGCACGGCTTTATATCTACACGATGCAACAACGACTTACCAACCAGCCCGGGTCCACACACGCATATGAAACCCGTTGATCCTGCGTTGCCACCGCTAACCCGTTTGGCCTCTTATAGTCAAGCCCAATATGTGTGTCCCGTCACTCGACTTGAGTCGAGCCCACAAAGATACGTTTGGGATATTTGTTGAAATGGGCCCCCACAAGCTACCACCTAAGCTTGCAATTTTATCTAGTGCATCCCACTTAACCCCTTTTTATAATCATGTCCACTTACATGTTAAGATTTGGTTAAGTCATCTAATCACATTTCAATTGCCCCTTAAGGCACCCACTAGATTTCTACATGCCACCCATGGCACTTACTTAACCCTTTAATCATGTTTAATTACATGTCCCACTTTGGTTAAGTATTCTAATCGTATTTTCTATTGCCACCCGGGGCAACAACTACATTTCCACATGCCACCTAAGGCACCCACTTAACCCCTCATGCCCTACTACATGCTTATCTGGTTAAGTGTTTCTTAATTGATTAAGAACGTAACCCTTGTAAAGACCTCTCACATTAGACCGTCTTTTATGGCAGCTGGATTTGCCGGTCGGTTCCGGGCAGCCTTACACCATAACAGGGTCTAACCTCGTGTCTTTACACTTGTCACGTATTTAGTTTATGCCTAAGACCTCTCACATTGGGCCAATCATATGTAGCTACTGGATTTGCCGGTCGGTTCCGGGCAGTCTTATGCTACATAAGGGTCCAACCTCGTGTCTTAGTTGATTAATTACACCTAATTAATCACCCCCATATTTATATTAATTATCCCTAATTAATTACACATTTTTAAGAATATGGGTAGACCTAACTAAATAGGTAATTTCCCAATTCCATAACATGGGTAGACCTAACTCAATAGGTAAATTCCCATGGGGTAGACCTAACTCAATAGGTAAATTCCCACTTATGCTTATTCATTTTATGGTATGCTTAATCATAACCATTTCACACCATTTCGTTAACATGTCTATCAACCCCATCGTTTCCCCACGTACTTATGCTAACACGACATATTTCCAAGAGAAGATTCTTTCACAATTAACATGGGTTTCACTTAGCATACATTATCATTAACATGGGTTAAAAGGTGTCCACTTACATCATGATATTAACCCAACTAGCATCATTAAATAACCCAACTTGCATGAACATACATATGTCATATATAAAGGCAACTTGCATAAGTGTTCATAGGTTATACAAAGGTGAACTTGCATGTGTCTTAAAGGTGTGAACTTGCACAACATGTTACATGCTAACTTGCATAGCATCATACCCATAACTTGCATAATATCATAAACATAACTTGCATATCAACATACACATAACTTGCATATCATCATGCACATAACTTGCATAACATCATACACATAACTTGCATATGAACTTGCATAACAACATGCACATAACTTACATAACATCATACACATAACTTGCATAACATGTTGAGCTTGCATATAAGCATACACATAACTTGCATAACATGTTGGACTTGCATAAATGACTTGCATCTTAAAGGAGGGTAAACATGCATATATATATATATATATATATATATATATATACATAGCATATAAAGGTGTCATCTTGCATATGTATGCATCACATTTAAAAGGGTAAACTTGCATGTCATGATTTATGCATAATACCAAACACTTAGCATGCATAAAACTACATACTTAACTTGCATAAAATCAATTACTTATTATGCATAAACCCACCACTTAACTTGCATAAACCCACATACTTAACTTGCATAAACCCACATATCCAACTTGCATAAACTCACATATTCAACATGCATAAACTCACATATTCAACTTGCATAAACTCATATATTCAACATGCATAAACTCACATATTCAACATGCATAAACTTAGGATTAATATTATACATAGATTAGCATATTCACATCATATCATATGACTTGAAAACCCATTAATCCTCATACAAAACCATAGATCTCATCATATCTCATCTACTTAATTTAGCAATTGATCATCAAAGTGATAGAAACTCACCAAAACCAAGATTAGCAAACTTATGAAGTAGAACTAGTTGCTAAATATGAAGAAGATGATGATTAGAGGTTGATTAGCTTGCAACTCTCTTCATTGATTTGTGGAGGCCATGATCAAGTTTCATTTTGCCATAGTTTAGTTACAAGATCTAATTATGAATGAATTAGGGTAGGGTTGGGGTCTTATTTATAGGATTAGGTAGTGTTTTAGGCCCTTAGATTAACCCTAGATTAGATTAGGACCATCAGATCTCGGAAGCTTCTAGACTCAGCCCTCAAACCCAGCCTAAAACCCAAACTGGTGCACCCAGTTCCATTGGGCGTCGCACCCCTGTCGACAGGCAAGTCGACAGGGCAGTCGACAGCCCTGTCGACATGGCTAGGGTGGGAATTTTCCCGCCTGGACCCCGCAGGCTCCAAATTCGAAATATGCTCTTTTAAATATTTAATTCTGTTTTTATCTAAATTTTCTGCCAACTTCATTGGGCCATAACTGGGCCATACGGACTCCGATTCTCGAAAACTCGGACTCTATTTCGCGTATTTTTCCGAGACGAACGCAATGACGCAGCCCGTTTCCCCCAATTCTCACATCTGAGATTATTTATCCTGTAATTAGTGAATTTTAGCATTAACCAAAATTCGGGGTGTTACAGGTGTGGTGCAGTATAGTGTTTATCCTTTAGTATTTAGGAGCGCCTATAACGTTGCCTTTAGCGATTGTCTATGTCCTTAATCTGCTCTTCATAGACATTTTCTTGTTTTCCAGCTTATGCCTTAGTCCAGTTATTTTGGTAATAGTATTGTAGAATTATCATATTCACCAGACTTTATGTCTGACCCCCTCTTTTCCATCCTTTTTCTCCCTTTAGGTCCGCAGGTTGGGCCAAGTTCTAGTGGAGTCTAGTTGGATCGCTTATCTACTGGAAAGCTTGGACTGCTGAAGTAAAGTCCAGCTTGTTATCTTTCTTTTTAATGGCTATTCATGTAATGGGATTATGTACTTGTTTTATCAAGATAGATATTGTACTTGACATTGAATATGGTGTTATGATGTAATCAAACATGTTTTGACTTCTGCTACAATGAAATAAAGTTTTTGAATTTCCAAGTACTATTTTATATCTGTCTTGTTGTAATTTTACTGTTCTATATTCACTTAAAACCTCCATGGAAGTTAATGCATTCCCTTTGTGAGTGACATTAATGGACGTGGGGTGTTACACGTGGTATCAGAGCATAAGGTTACCAGAACAGATAAAAAAAAATTTTTTAGAAAAATATTTTTTTCCAAAGTATTTTTGGAAGAAGTGCTTTCAAAAAAAAAACATGTTATTTAAAGAGAGTTTTTATGAAAAACATAATCCCAAATAGCCACATCCTTATCTTTATCTTTCGAATTCTCCATTTTGAATCTTTCCTTTTTCGTTTCAGCATGGCTGAAGATCTTAATCTCCCAGAAGGTGTGACGATTCCAGGGTGGTTTAGGAGATACTTGGAGGCTAGGGCCACCACTGCAGGCCCAGCGGATACTCCTCCACCCCTAGTTGCACCCATTCCTCCTCCTCCTCCTCCTCGTGTTGACACTTTTGCAAAGACGTGCAAGGAATTCAAGGTTATGGGAGGAAAAACTTTTCAAGGGACTGAGACGTTTGTGGAGGCCAGAGATTGGCTTAAGGAGACTGAGGAATTGTTGGATATCTTTGAAGTGGAAGATGGGAGGAAAGTCCGTTTAGCTGCTTGGTTAATGAAGGGAGAGGCCTCGTTTTGGTGGGAGGTCACTAACGGGGAACGTCCAGTTGATTCTTGGGCGGATTTCAGACGAAGGTTTGAGGCAAAGTTTCTTTCAAGGGCAGAGGAGAACTTAAATATGGAAAAATTCCTGGCACTAAAGCAAGGGAGCTCATCAGTAAAGGAATATGTCAATAAATTTAATCAGTTAGCAAGGTTTGGCTTGGAGTTGGTGAACACACCAGAGAAGAAAGCTTTGAGGTTCGTTAGAGGCTTGAATGAACCGTTGCAAGGGTTGGCTATGACCCACATCCCTATGGGAGCCACCTTTGAAAAGCTAGTAGAAATGGCACTTATGCATGAGGATAAGGCAGTTGAAAAGAAAGGGGATCAGAAGAAACCCCAACAGCAAAATAAGAAGGGTGGTAAAAACAATAATGGCAAAGGGAAGAAGAAATGCTTCAATTGTGGGACGCCTGGCCACTCAGCAAAGATTGTAGAAAGAAAAAGAAGACTGGTTGTTTTCATTGTGGAGATGCGGGACATTTAGTGAAGGACTGTCCAAAGAAGGGGCAGAGGGCAGGGTCTACCTCGGGAGGACAGGTGCAGGCTCTTATGGCACCAGGGAAGGCAAGGGGGCAAGTTCAGGCTATTGCGGCCCCACCGCTGCAAGAAAGAGGTAGAACAATTTCTGTTGAAAGCTTAGTTTTTCTGTTTGATCATCCTGTCCGTACCTTATTCGATTTTGGCGCATCTCATTCGTTTATCTCTGCATCATTAGTTGAATCACTGCACTTGAACACCAGTTTAGTAGAGGATCCCTTGGTCGTTTCAAATCCAATTGGGGGTTCGGCTCATTTGACCATGATATGTTTGGATTTGAAAATCTCTATACTTAGCGTTGAATTTAGATGTGATGCTTATGTATTGGGCTTCACGGGCTATGGGCTAATTTTAGGAATGGATTGGTTGTCTAGAAATAGGGCCATTCTTGATTGTGAAAGGAGAGTAGTTAGGCTTGTGACTCGCCTTGGTAATGCTCTCGACATCTTTTGTAATCCCATAAATTCCGTTATGCTAAGTTATCTTGAATCGCTTGACGCGTCTGTAGAGAACCTGCGATCGGTAGAAGTGGTCCGGGAATATCCGGATGTGTTTGAGGAGGTGAAGGGCTTACCTCCAAAGCGGGAGATAGACTTTCGAATTTATCTTGTGGATAATGCTAAACCCGTATCTTTGCCAGTGCGCCACATGGCTCCTCGTGAAAGGAGGGAACTCAATAAGCAAGTAAAGGAGTTGCTTGAGAAGGGGTTCATAAGACGTAGTATATCGGAGTGGGGTGCTCCAGTAGTTTTTGCCACAAAGGTGGATGGGTCTCTTAGACTTTGTATGGACTATAGAGAACTAAACAAGCTTACTAAAAAGAACCGACACCCACTGCCGAGGATTGACGATCTCTTTGATCAGTTAGTTGGCGCCTCAGTGTTTTCGCAGTTGGACTTAGCCACTGGCTTTCATCAACTGAGAGTGGCTGAGGATAGTATAGATAAGACTGCTTTTAGGACTCCTGACGGATTCTATGAATGGCTAGTGATGCCTTTTGGTTTGACAAACGCCCCTGCATATTTTGTTGATTTGATGAGTAGGGTGTTTAGGGAATACCTTAACAAATTCGTGGTAGTCTTTGTGGATGACATCTTAGTCTTTTCTAAGAATAAAGAAGAGCACTCCCTACATCTTAGGGAAGTCTTGGAAACCCTTCGAACGCATAACCTTAAGGCAAAATTTTCTAAGTGTCACTTCTGGAGGAAGGAAGTACGGTTCTTAGGGCACGTGGTTTCCAAAGAAGGGATAGCAGTGGATCCCGCAAAGGTGGTGGCCATCCAAGATTGGAAGGTCCCTAAAAATGCAACCGAAGTAAGAAGTTTCTTGGGGTTGGCTGGCTATTATAGGAAGTTTATCAAAGACTTCGCAAAAATATCAGCTCCATTAACACGGTTAACGAAGAAGAACCTGGTTTTTACATGGGACAAAGATTGCGATGATGCGTTCCAACGTTTAAAGAGAGCCTTAACTTCAGCCCCAGTCTTAGTGCTGCCAGACGGGAATAAACCGTTTACCATCTATACTGATGCTTGTGGGATGGGACTTGGCGCGGTCCTCATGCAAGAAGGAAGAGTAATAGCCTATGGTGGAAGGCAGTTGAGGGTTCATGCAAAGAATTACCCCACGCATGACTTAGAGCTAGCCGCAATTGTTTTCGCGCTTAAGTCTTGGCGTCACTATCTTCTTGGTGAGAAATTCGAACCGTTCACTGACCACAAATCATTAAAATACTTATTCTCTCAGAAGGATTTGAATTTAAGGCAGCAACGGTGGATGGAATTCTTAGCCTCCTACGATTTTGAAATAGCATATACCCCGGGCAAGGGTAACGTGGTGGCAGACGCCTTAAGTAGGAAAAGGTTGTCCTTGAGTCCGTTGTTTGTTGAACGACAAAGCTTAGAATTCATCTCTATGTTTGACTTTAGACCCTCCGTTGACTTAGTACCCGGTCTGTTAGCATCCTTGGAGGTTAGACCTACACTTCTAGGACGGGTTGGTGAGGCACAGCGAGACGACCCACAGTTGGTTGAGATAGTAGAAAAGCTCAAAGGGGGGGAGTCGTCAAGCCATCTTCGTAGGTATACCCTAGACGATAAGGGTTGGTTACGAAGGGATAATAGACTTTGTGTATCACAAGACGAAGACTTAAGGAAGGCCATTCTTGATGATGCTCATCGCTCAAAAATGACCATTCATCCCAGTGGGGATAAGATGTACAAAGATATGAAGCGGGTTTTCTTTTGGGCCGGTATGAAAAAGGATGTGGCCGAGTACGTCGCTAGATGCTTGGTGTGCCAACGAGTTAAAGCAGAACAAAAGAAACCCGGTGGGTTGCTTCACCCATTAGAAGTTCCACTATGGAAATGGGAAAGCATCTCAATGGATTTTGTGGATGGATTACCAAGATCAAGGAAGGGTAACACGGGGATTTGGGTTATAGTAGATAGACTTACTAAAAGCGCCCATTTTATTCCTGTGAAAAGTAAGAGGACTGCTCCGTGGTTGGCTTCTGTATACATTAAGGAGATAGTTCGTTTGCACGGTATTCCTTCTAGTATAGTAAGCGACCGTGACCCCATCTTTACTAGCGAATTTTGGAAGAGTTTACAAGAGGCGGTAGGGACTCAGCTATGTTTGAGCACCGCATATCATCCTCAGACAGACGGCCAGACCGAGAGGGTGAATCGCATTCTAGAGGATCTTTTAAGGCTTTGTATCCTAGACTTTGGGGGTACATGGGAAGAGCACCTTCCGTTAGTAGAATTCGCATATAATAATAGCTTTCAGTCTAGTATTGGCATGGCACCTTTCGAAGCTCTTTATGGAAGGCCTTGCCGTTCGCCTACATGTTGGTGGGAATCTACCGATAAAATCCTACTTGGGCCCGATATGGTTAGGGAAACCTCGGAGAAGATTGAGTTGATTCGAAGGAGGATGAAAGCAGCACAAGATAGGCAAAAATCGTATGCTGATAAGAGGAGGACAGATCTTGAGTTTGACACTGGGGACATGGTTTTTATCAAAGTATCTCCGTTACAGAATGTTGTTCGCTTTGGGTCCGTGGGGAAATTAGCACCAAGGTTTGTAGGGCCGTTTCCTATAAAAAACAGGATTGGGAAGATGGCATATAGGGTGGAGTTGCCTGAGAAACTTAGTGGAGTACACGACGTATTCCATGTATCACATTTGAGGAAGTGTTTGCACAAGACCGCGGAGGTGGTAGAGCCGAGCTTGCTTAAAGAGGTGGAAATAGAGCGTGATGCAACAATCAGACGAGCTCCTACATGCATTCTTGGGTCAGAGATCAAAAAGTTGAGGAATCGAGAGGTCAGACTGGTTAAAGTGCAATGAGGAGATGATGAGAGCAACGCAACTTGGGAGACAGAAGAGAAGATGCGTTCGTTGTACCCTTTTCTTTTTGAGGGTATGTCTTTTAATTTCTCCTTTATCGCTTAGCTTATCTTATCTTATCTTTAGTATGTCCTCTCATTAGTATCTTTGTAACACCCCACCTCCGCTAGGGTCACTCTTTCGGGGGCACTAGCTTCTGGGGAGTGTTAGAACTGGGTAAGCATGCATGATGATATATCAAGACAGAACAGGAACATAAATATATATATATATATATATATATATATATATCAGAGTAAGTGAGAATAAAACAGCGGAATATCTCAAACCATCTCAAAACAAGTTTAGTACATCATAAAGTCAACTGCCAAAATAAACATGTCTAGTACATCATAACAGAAATACTGAAATACATAGTGCTATCCCCAAAATAAAGATGATAAACCATAGCGAGCTCAATGTCCAGTCATACATGAGCTATCCAGCAAACAAGCAAGCGATCCAAGCTAAGCACCACTATTCCCTCCCTGAGAACCTGGGGGGGGGGGAACGGAAGAAAAGAAGCGAAAGAAAACAGGTCAGTCAAAAAGACTGGTAAGCCCTACTACGATCAGTCTATAAACTAATAAAGTTAACATCATGATGGAAACTGAGATGAATATACTGGCAATAGATAAAGGTGTCATCACATAGAGAAGATTAAACTTTGCACCATAGCGTACTAGCAAACTAACATAACAGGTATTGATCCCTCAGCCCAAACTTTGGCCCAATATCAAGAGGTGACCTTAATACAAGGCCCAGCCCAACGGTCTAGTCGATCGGCTCCCTATAAACCTAACACGTCAAGTGTTGGTGTCCATACGGCCCACATATGGTTGTAGTCAGACTGTGCTGGGTCCACCTTTGGGTGTATCAAGCCCTCGGGTGTCAACCCCAGACACTTAAGCAATAATGCACAGTCCAAACCTACTGGTACCCGTGCCTCGAGTTCGTCCAACACCGGATTACGTGCACGTCCGTAGTCCGCCTGGACCCGCACCGCTGTACCACTCAGCCGCCGCTTTGGTCGCTTACATCCGTCCAGTAATCGTGCCCCGCCCTAGCCTAGCCTCTAGGGTTGTGATGATACCAAACTGGGATTACTGCTGGAACAGACCACGTTGCTAGGGTTTCCTAAGAGGGTTAAGTGTGATTTAACCCTTCACTAATCATGGATTAAATTAGTTAAGTGTAACCAACAGTTCACCACTTAACCCCATTTCAATCCCTCGAATCCCCAAATTGGTTAAGTATTAGTGGACCCTGACTTAACCCTAATCATGAGGCATTAATTAATTCAATGCACCTTAACCTCTCACATTAGACCTTGTTGTGGTTACTAGTTAGGCCGGGCGGGTCCGGGTAGGTTTACACCACAACTTAGTCTAACCTCGGGTTTTGGCACCACATGACCAACTTCTCACATTGGGTCCTATTGTTTGTAGCCACTAGTTAAGCCGGTCGGTTCCGGGTAGAATTACGCTACAAACTCAACCCAACCTCGAGTTGGCCACACTTATGTTTTCTAAGGGTCATGTCCACTTTATTTTCAAACACAATTACAAGTTTAACAAATACTTGGGTAGACCTAACTTAATAGGTAAATTCCCAAGGGGTAGACCTAACTTAATAGGTAAATTCCCAATCTTATATTTTTATATATTTTAAGTTTTACCCCAAACCCCCCAACGTTATTCTATCGCTTACATATTCGTTACAACGCATAAAGGATAGAAAAGAGGGAACTTGGCACAACATACATGCTAAATCTTACATATCATAATTAATATGCATAACATGTTAGACTTGCATAACTTAGCATAGTGAACTTGCATAAACATGCATAACTTGTCAAACTTGCAAATCATGGCATAGTGAACTTGCATAAACATGCATAACTTGTTAAACTTGCAAATCATGGCATAGTGAACTTGCATAAACATGCATAACTTATTAAACATGTACAACATGGCATAGTGAACTCGCATAAGCATGCATAGCTTGTTAAACTTGCAAAACATAGCATGGTGAACTTGCATAAACATGCATAACTTGTTAAACATGTACAACATGGCATAGTGAACTCGCATAAGCATGCATAGCTTGTTAAACTTGCAAAACATAGCATAGTGAACTTGCATAAACATGCATAACTTATTAAACATGCATAAATCCCAACTTTCATCACATATTAACTTTAGAGTTTCTAAAATGAAGGTAAGAGGGCTTACAACTATTATGAAGACACAAATCTACAAACAAAGATTGAGAAGCCCTTTATGCAAGCATAAAACCCAAAACAAAGCTCCAATAAGCAACAAAAATCCCAAAAACTCTAGCTTAGCAAATAAAACTTGCAACTTGATGATGTATGCAAGCTAAAGAGAATCATACAGGCCTAAATATACTTGTATGCATGGAAAATCACTTAGGAATTAAATTAGGAATTGTATGAAGAGAGTAGAGGCCATGAGAGGTTTGATTTTGCCATAGTTTAGTTGCTAGAATGAATAATGAGTGATTTAGGGTAGGTTAGGGTCTTATTTATAGAAGATTAGAGTGATATTAGCCTTAGGATTAACCCTAGGTTGAATTTGGTCCATCAGATCTCGGAACTCTCTAGAACCAAGCCACACAACCAAGCCCAAATCAGAAATGGTGCACCAGGCCAAACAGCCCGGCCACCCCCTGTCGACAGGGCTGTCGACAGGGCTGTCGACTCCCTGGGTACCCTGTCGACATGCCTGTCGACATGCGGGTCCTGGCGGGAGTTTTTCCCGCCTGCGCCAGCTGTGCCCTAATCCTTGTTTTTAATTTAAATTTTAAATCTGTTTTTACTTAGGATTTTTCTGAAAACTTCAATGGGCCTTAACTGGGTCATACGGACTCCGATTTTCGAAAACTCGGACTCTATTTCGCGTATTTTTCCGAGACGAACGCAATGGCATAGCCCGTTTCCCTTGATTCAGATTTTTAAATTAAATTCTGCCTCGATTTTCATTATTACAGGTTGTTGAAAATACGGGTTGTTACATTCTCCCCTCCTTAAAGGATTTCGTCCCCGAAATCTTCAAGTTAGGAAGAACGTATCCTACCATCCAATCATCCATCTACTCAAAGCATCATCCACGAGCAATCATTGTCCTTACAAGATTCTAAATGCTGGATGAACATATGCAGAGGTGTGTGTATATGTACTTATCTAATGCAAATATCATCAATGCGAATTATGTTAGTGAAATGAATCCATATGTATGCAATTCCTAACATAATGTATATCATCTATATGTGTGCACATAACATACACCCATATGCAACATCCATGTGATAACACACAATTTTCATCCATGTATAAGCATAAACACTCATGCATATGCAATATGAGGAGTGTGTGAGCCGATCTAGTGCCTAACCGTGTATAATGCATCCACGAGCAACCACTTGCAAACACTTGCAACCACTTGCAACCACCAAGCATAACATGTTTCAAACACATGTTTCATCCAAAGGGTTTCTACCTAAGGTTCTCATGACAGGATTAACACGATAAACTAGATAAATATGGATAGCAAAGAGAAAGAT
The DNA here is from genome assembly GCA_030737875.1 of Allium sativum. Lineage (NCBI taxonomy): Eukaryota > Viridiplantae > Streptophyta > Magnoliopsida > Asparagales > Amaryllidaceae > Allium > Allium sativum. The sequence goes on from CM060919.1 coordinate 296,411,821, forward strand.
ATGCTAACAAAGGAAAAAGATTGAGAGTGTACCCTCAAAAAGGAATGGATAAAGCCCACGCATCTTCTCCTCGGTTTCCCAAGTTGCGTCTTCTTTGGCTTCACCCCATTGAACCTTCACCAATTTGACCTCACGATTTCTTAGCTTCTTGGTCTCTGTCCCCAAGATACGAATCGGGGCTCTCCTCAAGGTAGCTTCTTTCTCCACTTCCACATCTTCCAGAACACTTGGCTCCACAATCTCTGCTGACTCATGCAAACACTTCCGGAGATGCGAGACATGAAAAACATTATGCACTCCGGACAGCTTCTCGGGCAATTGCACTTTATAAGCCATCTTCCCAATTCTCTCTATGATAGGGAAGGGTCCAACAAATCTCGGTGCTAACTTCCCAACAGCTCCAAATCGGACCACATTCCGCAAAGGAGAAACCTTCACGAAAACCATGTCCCCAACATCAAACTCCAAATCAGATCTTCGCTTATCAGCATAGGATTTCTGTCGGTCTTGGGCCGCTTTCATCCGTCTCCGAATCAACTCGACCTTCTCGGATGTATCTCTAATCATATCAGGCCCAAGTATAAGCTTATCGGTAGTCTCCCACCAACATGTAGGCGACTTGCACGGCCTCCCATATAAAGCCTCAAATGGTGCCATCCCAATGCTTGCCTGATAACTGTTATTATAAGCAAATTCCACAAGTGGAAGATGGTCTTCCCAAGTACCACCAAAATCCAGAATGCAAAGCCTCAACAAGTCCTCAAGTACCCTATTCACCCTTTCTGTCTGACCGTCCGTTTGTGGGTGATAAGCCGTACTCAGGTTCAATCTCGTGCCCATAGCTTCCTGCAAACTGTTCCAGAACTGACTCGTAAAGATTGGGTCGCGGTCACTGACAATACTAGAAGGGACTCCATGAAGTCTCACAATCTCCCGAAGATATACAGACGCTAGCCAAGATGTTGTCCTCTTGCTCTTCACCGGAATAAAATGAGCACTCTTCGTAAGTCTATCCACAATAACCCAAATGCTCGTATTCCCTTTCCTTGACCTTGGAAGCCCATCAATAAAGTCCATGGAGATACTCTCCCACTTCCAAAGTGGAACGTCCAGAGGATGCAATAGCCCACCGGGCTTCTTTGACTCGGCCTTAACTTGTTGGCAAATGATACATCTAAAGACAAACTCCGCCACATCCTTCTTCATCCCTGGCCAAAAGAAAATACGCCTCATATCTTAGTACATCTTATCCCCGCCTGGATGTATAGTCAACTTAGAGCGATGTGCTTCCTCCAGAACTTTCCTTACTAAATCTTCTACCCTGGGGACACATAACCTTCCATCTCTCCTCAGCCAACCCTTGTCATCCACAGAATATCGAGCGAGGTGACTAGACGTCTCTCCTCGAATCAGCTTATCCATAATCTCAATTATCTGAGGGTCTTCCTTCTGCGAAGCCCCAACTTGATCCAGAAGGGTAGGCCTGAGCTCAAGAGATGCTAAAGAACCGGTCATTGACTCAACCGCCAAAGAGAAATCAAAGGTTGCCAAGAACTCTAAATTCTTCATCTCAAAAAATAGAGGACTTAGTGTCAACCTTTTTCTACTCAACGCATCCGCTACAACATTCCCCTTGCCAGGGGTATAGGCTATATCAAAATCGTAGGACGCCAAGAATTCCATCCACCTCTGCTGCCTCAAGTTCAGATCCTTCTGCGAAAAGAGATACTTCAAAGACTTATGATCAGTATATAGCTCAAATCTCTCTCCCAGAAGATAATGACGCCAAGCCTTGAGTGCATATACTATCGCTGCCAGCTCCAGATCATGAGTGGGATAATTCTTCTCATGCACCTTAAGTTGCCTACCACCAAAACATATAGCTCTGCCTTCTTGCATCAGAACGGCGCCCAATCCCGTGCCACAAGCATCAGTGTACACGGTAAACATCTTACCACCATCGGGTAAAGCTAGAACTGGTGCTGAGGTAAGGGCTCTCTTGAGTCTCTGAAAAGCAAGCTCACAGTCTATATCCCAAGCGAAAACTAAGTTCTTCTTCGTCAACTTAGTAAGAGGAGCGGATATCTTCGCGAAGTCCTTGATGAACTTCCGGTAAAAACCTGCAAGACCCAGAAAACTTCTCACTTCGGTTGCATTCCTTGGAGTCTTCCAATCCTGTACAGCAACTACTTTAGCGGGATCCACCGCCAAGCCTTGCTTAGATACTATATGTCCAAGGAACCGAACTTCTCTTCTCCAAAAGTGACACTTGGAGAACTTGGCCTTTAACTGATGCGCTCTAAGCGTATCCATCACCTCTACAAGATGCCTTGCGTGCTCTTCTTCATCCTTGGAGAAGACCAAAATATCATCTACGAAGACCACGACAAACTTATTCAAGAACTCCCGAAACACCCTACTCATCAAGTCCACGAAATACGCGGGTGCATTCGTCAAACCGAACGGCATAACAAGCCATTCAAAGAATCCATTTGGAGTTCTGAATGCAGTCTTGTCTATACTATCTTCAGCCACTCTGAGCTGATGAAATCCAGTAGCAAGATCAAGCTGAGAGAAAACAGAAGCACCAACAAGCTGGTCGAAAAGATCGTCAATCCTCGGTAATGGGTGTTTGTTCTTCTTAGTCAGCTTATTCAACTCTCTATAATCCACACAAAGTCGAAGAGAACCATCTGCCTTAGTAGCAAACACCACAGGCGCTCCCCATTCGGATATACTTCGTCTGATGAAGTTCTTCTCAAGTAACTCCTTTATTTGCTTGCTGAGCTCCCGTCTCTCACGCGGAGCCATGTGCCGAACGGGCAAAGAATCAGGCTTAGCATTATCCACCAGATAAATGCGAAAATCAATCTCTCGTTTAGGGGGCAACCCCTTAACTTCTTCAAAAACATCTGGATAATCTCGGACCACCCTTACAGACTGAAGGGTTTCCTTTGACGAGTCGAGAGATTCAAGATAGCATAACATGACGGGATCCTTCGGATTGCATGAAATCTCTAAGGTGTTGCCAAGGCGAGTTACAAGCCTCACAACCCTATGCTCACAATCAAGAATGGCTCCATATCTAGACAGCCAATCCATGCCCAAAATCAATCTGTATCCCCTGAAACCAAGAACATACGCACTACACAAGAACTCTACACTGAGTATAAAGATCCTCAGATCCTCACATATCATAGATAGATGAGCAGAACCCCCAATGGGATTCGAAACACAAACGGGATCATCCACTAAGCTAGTACTAAGGTGCAGACTATCAACAAGATCAGATGAAATGAAACTATGTGATGCACCAGAATCAAATAAGGTACGAACTGGAAGATCAGAAACGTAAACAAGGTTCTCAACAGAAACAATACCTCGTTCGGGAACAGGAGTGGTGTTGAGAGCATGCACTTGCCCTCCAGATGATCCTGTACGTTGAGTCTGACTCTGCCCTTTCTTCTTCGGGCATTCCTTGCTGAAGTGTCCAGCCTCACCACAGGAAAAACATCCACCACTAAGCTTCCTTTTCTTCTTCCTACAATCCTTAGCAAAGTGTCCAGGTATACCACAGTAATTGCACTTTCCCTTGCCTTTGTTGTTGTTCCCCTTCTTGATTTTGCTCTGATTCCCCTGACTGCTTTGACCACCTTGATTGCCTTTACCCTGAGAGTCGGTCTTCTTTGCTTGAGCATCACTTGACTTGACCTCTTTCTTTCCATCTCCTTGAAGTAGAGCCATATCGACTAAACTCTCAAAAGTAGCTCCATGCGGAATATGCGACATCGCCAAACCCTGCAGCGGCTCTTTTAACCCTCTAGCAAATCGGAGAGCTTTCTTCTCAAGAGTGTTCACTAAGTCCAAACCAAAACGGGCCAGTTGATTAAACTTGTTAACATACTCCTTGACAGTCATATCATCTTGCTTTAATGCAATGAACTTCTCCATCTGTAAGTTCGCCTCAGCGGAGGATAGAAACTTGGCCACAAATCTAGCTCTCAAATCGGCCCAAGTCTCGACGGGCCTCATCCCATTGGTGACCTCCCACCAATAGGCTACTTCGTCCTTCAAAAGCCACACGATCAATAAGATCTTCCTCTCGTCATCAATCCTAAAGATAGCAAACATGTCCTCCGTGTCTTTCAGCCAATTCCTAGCTTCAACAAAAGATTCCGTGCCTAGGAAATTCTTGCCTCCCATCGCCTTGAAGTCTTTACAAACCTTCGTGAACTCAATCTGAGGATGCTGAGGGGGAGGAGGAGGAAGAGGAGCCTCAGCAACTGGAGGAGGAGGAATAGGAACCACCGGAGGAGGGACATTAGGAAGAGGATTCTCAACTACAGGAGGAGGAGTGGGAGTAGGGTTTGCGGGGCCGGCTGCCGCCCTAGCTTCTAGAAGTCTCCTATACCAGAGTGGTACGTTTACTCCATCTGGGATGGCAAGATTCTCAGCCATACTGAAACGAAAGATAAGATAAGATTAGGTCAAGGGAACGAAGGATAACGCTAATGGCTTTTTGGGGAATAGCCTTTTAAAATACTAGACTTTTCTTTTGGAAAATACTTTATACTTGTTTTGAAAATAGTTTTTCGAAAGTCTTTTTAAAAAAAAAACTTTTTGTCCTTTCTTGTAAACCATATGCTCTGATACCAAATTTGTAACACCCCACCTCCGCTAGGGTCACTCTTTCGGGGGCACTAGCTTCTGGGGAGTGTTAGAACTGGGTAAGCATGCATGATGATATATCAAGACAGAACAGGAACATAAATATATATATATATATATATCAGAGTAAGTGAGAATAAAACAGCGGAATATCTCAAACCATCTCAAAACAAGTTTAGTACATCATAAAGTCAACTGCCAAAATAAACATGTCTAGTACATCATAACAGAAATACTGAAATACATAGTGCTATCCCCAAAATAAAGATGATAAACCATAGCGAGCTCAATGTCCAGTCATACATGAGCTATCCAGCAAACAAGCAAGCGATCCAAGCTAAGCACCACTATTCCCTCCCTGAGAACCTGGGGGGGGGGACGGAAGAAAAGAAGCGAAAGAAAACAGGTCAGTCAAAAAGACTGGTAAGCCCTACTACGATCAGTCTATAAACTAATAAAGTTAACATCATGATGGAAACTGAGATGAATATACTGGCAATAGATAAAGGTGTCATCACATAGAGAAGATTAAACTTTGCACCATAGCGTACTAGCAAACTAACATAACAGGTATTGATCCCTCAGCCCAAACTTTGGCCCAATATCAAGAGGTGACCTTAATACAAGGCCCAGCCCAACGGTCTAGTCGATCGGCTCCCTATAAACCTAACACGTCAAGTGTTGGTGTCCATACGGCCCACATATGGTTGTAGTCAGACTGTGCTGGGTCCACCTTTGGGTGTATCAAGCCCTCGGGTGTCAACCCCAGACACTTAAGCAATAATGCACAGTCCAAACCTACTGGTACCCGTGCCTCGAGTTCGTCCAACACCGGATTACGTGCACGTCCGTAGTCCGCCTGGACCCGCACCGCTGTACCACTCAGCCGCCGCTTTGGTCGCTTACATCCGTCAAGTAATCGTGCCCCGCCCTAGCCTAGCCTCTAGGATTGTGATGATACCAAACTGGGATTACTGCTGGAACAGACCACGTTGCTAGGGTTTCCTAAGAGGGTTAAGTGTGATTTAACCCTTCACTAATCATGGATTAAATTAGTTAAGTGTAACCAACAGTTCACCACTTAACCCCATTTCAATCCCTCGAATCCCCAAATTGGTTAAGTATTAGTGGACCCTGACTTAACCCTAATCATGAGGCATTAATTAATTCAATGCACCTTAACCTCTCACATTAGACCTTGTTGTGGTTACTAGTTAGGCCGGGCGGGTCCGGGTAGGTTTACACCACAACTTAGTCTAACCTCGGGTTTTGGCACCACATGACCAACTTCTCACATTGGGTCCTATTGTTTGTAGCCACTAGTTAAGCCGGTCGGTTCCGGGTAGAATTACGCTACAAACTCAACCCAACCTCGAGTTGGCCACACTTATGTTTTCTAAGGGTCATGTCCACTTTATTTTCAAACACAATTACAAGTTTAACAAATACTTGGGTAGACCTAACTTAATAGGTAAATTCCCGAGGGGTAGACCTAACTTAATAGATAAATTCCCAATCTTATATTTTTATATATTTTAAGTTTTACCCCAAACCCCCCAACGTTATTCTATCGCTTACATATTCGTTACAACGCATAAAGGATAGAAAAGAGGGAACTTGGCACAACATACATGCTAAATCTTACATATCATAATTAATATGCATAACATGTTAGACTTGCATAACTTAGCATAGTGAACTTGCATAAACATGCATAACTTGTCAAACTTGCAAATCATGGCATAGTGAACTTGCATAAACATGCATAACTTGTTAAACTTGCAAATCATGGCATAGTGAACTTGCATAAACATGCATAACTTATTAAACATGTACAACATGGCATAGTGAACTCACATAAGCATGCATAGCTTGTTAAACTTGCAAAACATAGCATGGTGAACTTGCATAAACATGCATAACTTGTTAAACATGTACAACATGGCATAGTGAACTCGCATAAGCATGCATAGCTTGTTAAACTTGCAAAACATAGCATAGTGAACTTGCATAAACATGCATAACTTATTAAACATGCATAAATCCCAACTTTCATCACATATTAACTTTAGAGTTTCTAAAATGAAGGTAAGAGGGCTTACAACTATTATGAAGACACAAATCTACAAACAAAGATTGAGAAGCCCTTTATGCAAGCATAAAACCCAAAACAAAGCTCCAATAAGCAACAAAAATCCCAAAAACTCTAGCTTAGCAAATAAAACTTGCAACTTGATGATGTATGCAAGCTAAAGAGAATCATACAAGCCTAAATATACTTGTATGCATGGAAAATCACTTAGGAATTAAATTAGGAATTGTATGAAGAGAGTAGAGGCCATGAGAGGTTTGATTTTGCCATAGTTTAGTTGCTAGAATGAATAATGAGTGATTTAGGGTAGGTTAGGGTCTTATTTATAGAAGATTAGAGTGATATTAGCCTTAGGATTAACCCTAGGTTGAATTTGGTCCATCAGATCTCGGAACTCTCTAGAACCAAGCCACACAACCAAGCCCAAATCAGAAATGGTGCACCAGGCCAAACAGCCCGGCCACCCCCTGTCGACAGGGCTGTCGACAGGGCTGTCGACTCCCTGGGTACCCTGTCGACATGCCTGTCGACATGCGGGTCCTGGCGGGAGTTTTTCCCGCCGGCGCCAGCTGTGCCCTAATCCTTGTTTTTAATTTAAATTTTAAATCTGTTTTTACTTAGGATTTTTTTGAAAACTTCAATGGGCCTTAACTGGGTCATACGGACTCCGATTTTCGAAAACTCGGACTCTATTTCGCGTATTTTTCCGAGACGAACGCAATGGCATAGCCCGTTTCCCTTGATTCAGATTTTTAAATTAAATTCTGCCTCGATTTTCATTATTACAGGTTGTTGAAAATACGGGTTGTTACAATCTTTGACCTTTAGTTAGGATAATCCTATGGTTGAAACATGTGTTTGAGACATGTTATGTATGATGGATGCAAAATGGATGCAAGTGTTTGCTAGTGGTTGCTCGTGGATGCATATATACACACACTTTAGGCACTAGATCGGCTCAGTCACTACATATTGCATATTGCATATATATATGGATGTATTTAGTAAAATGGATGAACGATGGTTGTATTATCATGTGGATGCTGCATTCAGATGATGGTTGTGCACGCATATAGAAGTATTATGTAGCATTAAGAATCTTTTGCATACATAATGGATGCATGGCACGATCATAGTTGCATTAAGGAGGTCAACTGAATCAGTGGACCGCCTGATTTTGCATTAGATACGGACATATACACACACTGTGCATTTAAACATGAAAGCATTAGAAGTCTGTAAGGACAATGGGTGCCTGTGTATGATGGATGAGTAGATGGACGTTTGGATGGTAGGATATACATTCTTACAGACTTGAAGATTTCAGGGACAAAATCCTAAAAGGAGGGGAGAATGTAACACCCCGAATTTTCCATTAACACTAAAGTTGCTAAAATAATAATAAGTGTGTAGAAGAGGGGATGTATCTAATATGTATATAAAAACAATAATAAGTGTGTAAAAGGGGGGATGTATCTAATGTGTACATTGTAGAATATATATATATATATATATATATATATATATATATATTGCTGAGTGTTTGCTGAGTCACTTCTGACTCATTGCTGAGTCAACAAGATAAACCCCATCTTGTCTGAACGGCTGCGGTTATTTCTAGGTTAAATCTAATGGCCTAAATGAATTCTAAAATCTATAAATAAGTGGGTAGACCCTAGACCTAAATCACTTGTAAAATTAGAGAAGCTACCGTCATGCTGCTGCCATGGAGTTCAGCATAGCCATCACAAACTAAGAAGAGGAAGCCTAATCATCTACAACTAAATCTACACAAATCAAATCAAAAGATCTCTCTTTCTCTAATTCTTTTCTTTTGTTGGTGAGTATGATGATTCTCACAAGACTATTACAAACTAATTTGACTCAGTTATGAATGGATCACAAGAAAGTGATGTGATTTGTAATTGTAAATTCTATATATTGTGGATCTCTTATTATGTTATTATATTGTCGTATGATGTAAATTATATATGCTATGTCATGCTATGTTGTAAATTCTCTTATGCTATGTCGTGCTATGTTGAGAATCATGTCAAGCTATGTTATACTATCATACTATGCCATGTTATAAATCATGCTATATTATGTTGTAAAATCATGATGTTGTTGGAACATGCTTAAAGTTATGTTTTTTTTAATTTAAATGGATCTTGTTTATGGGAATTTGCCTATTAGGTTAGGTGTGCCCATAAACTTGAAACTATAATTAAATAAAACTTGAATATGGGAATTTGCCTATTGAGTTAGGTGTACCCATATAAAACCATGTTGTTAAAAAATTAGATGATGTTGATTCACACATGTTCATATGTAAGTTTATGAAAATTGATTGAGATTATATTAGGTGAATTTTGAACGAGTTGACACCTTTAGGTCCATGACATGTATAATCTATGCAAGTTGGACATATGCAAGTTTCACCCCTTATTATGATTCATTTGGTCACATATACATGTTGTTATTATGATAATCTCTTTTATGCTATGAGTTAGGCTATTCGAGTCTAACATATATTTTGCGAATAAACGTTCAAACGTGGGGTAGGGGTAATATTAGGAATTAATAAATTGGGTGCAATTTTGTAAGATTTTGCATACCATGAATGGATGTCCATAATTGAGTCAATTATGGACATTGTTAAAAATTGGAAGTAATTAATAATTCAAGTAGGGAATTATTAAAATTGGGGGAAAGTGGATTATTATTAATAATCAATGCTTAGGACACGAGGTTGGACCCGTTTGTGATGTAAACCTGCCCGGACCCGCCCGGCAAATCCAGTAGTCACAAATGTTGGCCCAATGTGAGAGGTCCTAGGCCCAAACTAAAGCATAACAGTTGTAAAGACACGAGGTTAGACTCTTTTATGGTGTAAGACTGCCCGGACCCGCCCGGCAAATCCAGCTGCCATAAAATGCCAGTCTAATGTGAGAGGTCTTTATGAGGTTATGGCCTTAATGAACTAAGAAATACTTAACCAGATAATCATGTAAGGTGGGACATGGGGGTTAAGTAGGTGCCTTGGGTGGCATGAGGAATCTGGTGGTTGCCTTTAGAGGCATTTGAAATACGATTAGACTTAACCAAACACACATGTAAATGAACATGACTAAGTGGGTTAAGTGGGATGGACTAATGGGGACAAGCTTAGGTGGAATGCTTGTGGTAAATAGTGGGGGCCCATTTCAACCAGTATCCCAAAACGTATCTTTGTGGGCTCGCCCCAAGTCGAGGACGGGACACGCATACTGGGTTTGACTATAAGAGGCCAAAACAGGGAGCGGTGGCAACGCAAGTCCAACGGGTTTCATATGCGTGTGTGGACCCGGGCTGGTAGGTAAGACGTTGTTGCATCGTGTAGGTATAAGCCGTGCATGTCCGTTGTATCAGGTTGCCACTTTAGAGGAGTGATACACCCCACTGTGGGGCCAGCACGGGTATCTACGAGTTAGGGAGCCGATCGAATAATGGGAAGTAGGGTACACCTAGTGGAGATAGGGGCAGGCGGCACCTATGTAGTCAGCTAGGGGTACGTAAAGCCATTGGGAAAGTTTCTAAGTGAAGCTAAGTGGGATGAATCTTTAGGGTGACTGGTGTGGTGCAGTATAGTGTTTATCCTTTAGTATTTAGGAGCGCCTATAACGTTGCCTTTAGCGATTGTCTATGTCCTTAATCTGCTCTTCATAGACATTTTCTTGTTTTCCAGCTTATGCCTTAGTCCAGTTATTTTGGTAATAGTATTGTAGAATTATCATATTCACCAGACTTTATGTCTGACCCCCTCTTTTCCATCCTTTTTCTCCCTTCAGGTCCGCAGGTTGGGCCAAGTTCTAGTGGAGTCAAGTTGGATCGCTTATCTACTGGAAAGCTTGGACTGCTGAAGTAAAGTCCAGCTTGTTATCTTTCTTTTTAATGGCTATTCATGTAATGGGATTATGTACTTGTTTTATCAAGATAGATATTGTACTTGACATTGAATATGGTGTTATGATGTAATCAAACATGTTTTGACTTCTGCTACAATGAAATAAAGTTTTTGAATTTCCAAGTACTATTTTATATCTGTCTTGTTGTAATTTTACTGTTCTATATTCACTTAAAACCTCCATGGAAGTTAATGCATTCCCTTTGTGAGTGACATTAATGGACGTGGGGTGTTACAGTGCTTGACATTGGAATTCATTCTGTGCGACTGATAACCATCAGTTGAATGGTGTGAATTGTCGGTGTGGCATGTTGAGATGCTGTGATCAAGGCTTCTGTTGAAAAGCAAAGTCTTGTGACTGATGATCAAAGCACCGCCTGTGTGGCGTAGCTTTGTGTATAACGTGAATTCGTGTGCCTCACACCCCGGTATGAACCAGAAACGGGAAAAAGGACCTCAGGGAGGGCATGCGTTTCCTTCTAGCTAGGAGTTGTGTCAGTGTTTTTACACGGCCTGACATTTTACTTATGTGGATAATGGATTGCGAGGCGCCTCGGTTATATCGGTCAATCCGGGACCGATGGAGTCATTCGTTGGCTCATTGACGCCCCATAGGTGGGGAAACGCAGTGTTCAGGAATTTTAATGTAACAACAGGGAATTTCGCTCGATCCGAATCAGTCGCTAAACCGATCTAGACCGTTCGAAACGCCTGATTGTTTTGAGAACACGACAAAATAGAACGTAGACGGAAGAACATTTCATTGTATATTACAACAATCCCATCAGAATATAAGAATATACGGAGTAAAAATGAACATTACACAGAAATATCAGAGATTTAAATTACATTTAAATACCTCGCAGCGGAAAATAATACAATACACAACTAGAAGAGATATACGGATACAAAGCTTTCCGGATATCATTCCAGCTGTAAACCAGGATCCTGTGAATATAAATCTGCAAAAACCAAAACTACTAGCTGCCCATGTCGAAATAAAGGCACCCAGAGTTTAGGTCAAACAATAAACTCCAAGTCAGTCATGGGACTGGTGTGAGAACTAAAACAGTTATTAATCTTTATTTTTAAAGTTAGGTAAATCAAGGGACCACGCCATATAACACGGAACGGGTTTCCTCCTGAGAATACCAGTGCATAAAACAACAGCGCAATGCTAAATAAAGAACAATGAAGCTATTATAAGACCCAGTTCCCATCACATAATGCAACGCAAGCTGGAGGATAGGGTTTTTACCTTATAATAGCCAAGAATGCTTGATACGTTTAAAACAAATCATTTGATACTATTATAAGTGCATAGTGTATAAAACAACTTCAAATCATAAGTACCAATCATAGGCGGCGTAAGCGCCCCATCCCACTATGTCGCCATACTAGGTTCTACAAATAAAACCGCAAATGTCATGTATTTGGAAATTGGATTTCCATCTATGAACCAAGGCAAAAGATAGTCCTCAACCGATTCGAGACGCTCTAGCCCGCCCCTCAGGAACAGAACGCATCGTCCCTTGGAGTGACAGGGCCGGTCCACTGATGTGGATTAGACGAAATCCTGAACACTGCGTTTCCCCGCCCTTTGGGGCGTAGGTGAGCCAACTAAATGACACCATCGGTTCGAGAACGACCGATATATCCGAGGCGCCTCGCAACAGCAACAACCACATAAGTCAAACTCGTCAGGGCATGTAAAACCACCGACGCCACTTCTAGCTAGAAAGAAACGCATGTCCTCCCTGAGGTCCGTCTCCCGTTTTTGGTTCATACTGGGTGTGAAACTCGCGAAGTAAATGTTACACAAAGCTACGCCACAAAGGCCGTGCTTTGATCATCAACCACAGGACTCTGCTTTTCAACAGAAGCCTTGATCATTTGCATCTTAGCATGCCGCACAGGCAAACCATTCTATGCAAACGATATCAGTCACACAGAATGAAATCCGATGTTAGACACACAGTCCATTTACAAGTCTGTTCTGGGTCTGAACGAAACCGGAGGCACTTTCCTCGCATATCCATCCATCTGCAAGTACGTCTGGACGATCACCAACTGATTCCCTCATCTTGGGTGTACATCCCAATCAAGAACATCAGTAATCACCCAAACGATGTGAAGACTTCCGGTCTTCAACCACCGTCTTCATCTTCGACATCTCGTCGAATCGGTTATTCAGAATGGGTATAACCCCGACCTTTCTGAATAACCCACGTATATGATAAACAAATGTTACACAAACACAACAAACGCCTCATTCCAATTCAGAATATTCTTTTATTCACAAAATCACATTCTTAGGGAAAGGTTCCCATTAATTTTATCCAAGATAAATTTTCCTAAATTTATTCTTTAATCTTCCTTTGGATATCATTTCAAACCATGTTTTGGTTTTCCAAGCTAGTCGGGATTAGCGAACCACACCGAAGTAATTATTTATTTTATTTCCCAATCCCAACCTATTCATCCCATGGAGAAAAACTGGTAATACTCCATATCTAACACCACAGTGTTATCAGTAAAATTAATTACCATTTCACGTTCAAATCTAATTAAAGATTTAACTATCGCATTGGAGCAAAACTGGTGGTACTCCATTCTCGATCACCTTTCAGATTTGATAATTTAAATTATCAATTCACATTTCAATCTAATTAAAGATTCATTAAAACTCCACTTAGTTTTAATCTTTTCAAAAATCAACATCCTGCCTTTAACTGGGTTAAAGAACCAATGTCATCTAAAACACGATTCACGATAAACCCAAATCACATTTGATATTAAATACAAGGCTCTGAATAGAAAATGTATCGGCTTATATTCAATATCAAATTCTGAAACCAACAAATATCGTATTGGAAATAACGATATAAAATATATCTTTCAAATTCCCATAACAATATCTGTATAGTCACGAAATCCAACATCGAAATATTCCGAAGATAATTTCGATTCAACTCCAATCCAATTCACATATTGGGAATATTGATTATTTTTAAAATCACTTTCAAATTCAATTTATTTATTTCAAAAATAAATTGATTTTAATTCTAGTTCAAAACTAGTTCATTTCGACAAAAATATATTTTTATCCTTTCAAATGTGGAATTTTTCATCCCAGTTCTTTCCAATTCACAAATTATGATTTTACACAAATTATTAATATTTTTAATAATTTTATCAAGGTCCGTACAGTCGATTTCCATCAACGGCCACTGAATTTCACTTACAGCGACCTTTTCCAAATTTGATTTGGACATAATTCCAAATCCAACCGTTAGATTTCAAATTTCTAATATTCATTGGGAAGCTCTTTTCGATACGAACCCAACGGTTCCGGTTTTAGGAGAATCCGACGGTCGGATCTCCCGTAATGTCCGTTCGAATTCAATGGTCGAAATTCACGAACTTCCGCCGCGTGGCGCGTTCTATTCAGGCCATTATATATATATATATATATATATATATATATATATTTCGTCGATTTCCTTTTTAAAACGTATTTTATAAATCGTTTTAAATTCGTTTTCAAAACCATTTCAACTCTATATTCAATTTCAAATCAAAATTGAATATTTCGTATCATTACTATATAAATGATAATATTTTCAAAACGTTATATTTTGAAATCACTACCTTTTCTATATTCACTATAAAAACGAATATAATCGATATAAATATCGTTCACGTCTAAATAGCGCAACTCTAATCAACACGGCTTTATATATTTCTATTTTAAAATATTTCTATTTCAAATATTTCTGTTTCAAAAATTCCTATTTCAAATACTTCTATATCAAAACTGGAATGAGGACCAATCAATTACCATATAATGTTAATTATATGGAATTTCTACAACACATGTATAAAATAACAACGATGAATAATCAACCATCATCCAAAGTGCACTCTACACTGTATAAGCATCGAATATAAATATTTAACGCTTATAACAGTCTGTCTATCAATCGATCGACATACAACTAACTATTGGGATTATTGTATGTCATATATCATCCCAATACCCGTGTAGGGTTTCAAACAATCAAACACATATTTTATTTGTGCAGTTGGACGATGTGTAAAATTTATCGTCCCAATCAATATCGGTCAAATGTGTGTATATAAACAAATCGTCCGATTTGTTTATTTTTATTTCATTTCATATACACGTTAAAAATTCTATTTTTAACTATAAAATATTTTCCACTATAAAATATTTTATTTCATTTCACATCACATCACACAATCAACTACACATCAAAATCAAACAACCAAGCATACAAGCCGTCCATGGTCTGTGGACGACGGGTGTCGGGTGCTACTAAACACCGTCTACATCCTAGTATATATTTCAACTAGAAATAAAATTAAAAGGCGAGAAGTTCTCACAGAGGGTTCCACTCCGTCGTGCTTTGTTTTTGAACTGTTGAACCGTTTCGATCTGCTTGAAATTCCAATGCAGTTCTTTTCACGTTGCTCAAATAAAAATTATATTTTTATCATTTCATTTCAATAGATAAAAATCATATTTCTATTGTCTACATATAATAAAAATCATATTTTTATTGTTTTAAAAATATAAAAATCATATCTTTAATCTTTCAATAATATAAAAAATTTAGTTTTATTCGCTAAATCTTATTTTCTTCAAATCAAAATCTATACTTTTTATAATAAAAATCTCAACCTTATTCGCTATCCAAACAAGAAGAAAAGAAATCACCTTTTTATGTATATAAAAATCGAACCTTTATATTGCTACTTTCATAATAAAGGTCATATTTTTAAACCACTATCATATTATAAAAATCTTATTTTTATAATGCTACTTCATATATAAAAAATATATTTTTATATTTCTTCTTCTAATATAAAGATCGAATTTTTATATTTCACATATGATAAAAATCACATCTTTTCTATTCTAAAAATCACGTCTTTTCTATTCTTTGTATTGATAAAAATGAAATCTTTGTACTATATAAATATTCCATCTTTTTGTTTATTAAAGGAATCAGTTTTCATGTTAAAGAAATCAGTTTTAATGTTAAACAAACATCATAAATACTTACTTTGGCTGCTACGGAGAGGGGGAAGGGATCGGAGGCTGTCCACGTTGGCTTGGGGACGCAGGAAGAGGCGGTGGGTCCCAGCTGCCAGGGCGCGGTGGAATCGGGTGTTCAGGGGACTTTGGGTTAGGGTTTTGGTGAAACGGGGGTTCGGTTTGGGGACTGGCGTCGATTTAGAAGAGGGGGAGGTTGGAGACGGAGGGTGGTGCGCCTCCAGCGGGCGGTGCGGTTACTCGGGGAGGGGGGGGGGGCGGCATCAGAGAACGGCGGAGGATCCCCCCCGTCGTGCTCCTCCTCTTTCTTTTTTTTATTTCTGTATTTCGATTTTAGAAGAGGGGGGGGGCTGGAGGGTATAGGAGAGAGATGGATTTTTTTTTGGGTACTTTTGTCTCACGTCCTTATTTAAGTTTTAAATTAAAGCTATGTCCAACCATACTTTTCCATACGTTTCCGGTCCCTAAAATCACATGCCGCCCAAAAATTTTGGTCCATTCGCCTGCTCCTCATGTCCCCTTCGCCTTTTTCAATTTCTGGCCAAAAAAAAAATGCGCTAATGCATAAAAAAAAATATTCTAAATTCTGGAAATAATCCCAGGAGCCCACGCAAACTGAAAAAAAATGTTGCATACATGTATGCAACTATTACTGATAGTTGCATACATGTATGCAACTTTTTAAATACACATGCAAAAAAGATCCGCAAGCCTGCTGAATAATTGCATACAAGTATGCTGTTATTCAAAATAGCTGCAAACTTGTATGCAGTAATGTGTTGAAAGCCGAAGGCGTGACAATATGTGCATACTTGAATGCATATTTTTTGCATAACTGCATACTCGTATGCACATATGCAAGCATGCGTGTTTTCCATGCAGAAATCGAATAGATGCATGAAATCATGCATGTATTTCGGAAAATCTGCATACATGTATGCATATATGCTGCTGTATGATGCGGAATTGAAATAGATGCATACATGTATGCAACTATTTGAAATATGTGCATGTTTTTATGCATTTTACTGCATTTTTCGCTGCTTTGTGTATTTTTTGATTTTGACGTGTTTGTTGATTGATTTTCCACCAGATTTTTTTGGCGTGAACATGTTTTATTTAATTATGAATTTACGTGATTTTTTTATATTTTTTTATATGTTTTTGAAAAATAGGGACCTAATTTACAATAAGTTTAGGACCGGATGTGAGCCTAATTAAGTTTCGTTTTAGGGATGTGTGCCTAATATTCACTTTTTTTTTATTTTTTTATTTAATTTTAAAAAGTTGACTTTTTCATTCGACATCTAAACGAGGTCCACTGCCTGTCGTCCATAGCTAATTACCCCCATTCCGAACACAAATGGGATATGTATCGTAGGCTGATTCGACCGTTTCGATCGGTTTTCGTCAAAATCAACATATAACTCTATATATTGAATTTGAACGCGTATTTCAATTTACCGGGGTCACGTACTAACTTGAAAAATTCCAGAAAAATTATTTCTAGCTTCGTATTGACAATACCGTCCCAACAAAACTAATTTCATCCAATTCTGAGACCGTTTGAAAAATGGCCATTTTTCAGTCGATTAAAATCAACTGAAACTGGTCAAACGCGTTTTCCTTTGCCATGCTCACATATTGAATCAGAAAATTACGAAATTTTAAACCCAGCAATAACTTGACATCACGGATCTAGCAAAAGTGGTTTCGTCGAAATCCAAGGTCGTTTGCAAAATTGCTATTTTTAAGGGCTAGAATTCCATAGCAACTATTCTGAATTTTCATTTGGCCATAACTTTTGATTCCCGCTATGAAATTTTGATTTTTCAGATTCGTTGGAAATATATTCTCAAATAGATTCTATGATTTTTGGTTTCGCTAAATTCCGGTTTATTTTGCACCCGGTACATTCAATTGAAGTTTGAAATCGAATTATCGAACTACCGCGCCATTTTCAATTCCTTTTATAATTTAAAATAAATATTTATATTCTAACGACGAACTATATAAATATATTCGTTCGAATTCTATTCAAAATAATTTTCTCGTCGTTATTATTTAAAATAATCCATTTTAAATAATCAAAATTCATTAAAATTGCCAATTTAAAAATTTTAAACTGGCCCAGATTTTCGGGTTGTTACAATCTCCCCCACTTAAAACTTTTCGTCCCCGAAAAGGAACAAAGCCGAAAGTGGTTTGATTAACCAACTCTACTTTCATTATTTTGACTACGACTTAAGTTCTTCAACTTTTCAGTTTGTAAGAACTTTTCAAAATTTTCAAAAATTTGGCTAACAACCTAAATTTTCGAAAAATTTCGCCATAACCTCTCGTGCACGGGGAGCACCGGGAAAATCCTGAAATTGCCATACAGGCCCTCTGATCTCAAAAAGAAAAAGAAAAAGCCAAGCGGCTAGCCAAGCGGCTAGCCAATAGGCTCATAAAATCATCATCACCCAAACAAAACAGTAAATTATGATAAACATGTACCTATTTGTCAGGAAAACAATTTTATTCTTCTGCTCTAGCCTCTTTGCTATGACCTGTTCAATGTCAGTACATGTATATGCAAGAAAATGCAACCAATTTTCAATACAATTTACTATTTGATCAATTTAGTTATATGGTTCAACATTTTAATTAATCAAACTATAATCAAACAACACAATCAGCAATCAATTAGTTGATTATCAATTCAAATTCATAACTTTGATATATAGTCAAAAATCACATTTTTGATGCCAAATCACAACAATAGACCCTATCTAATTTTGGTTCACACACCAGTCAATTGGAAATATATAGATATCATACTTTCGTCACTCGAACACAACACTGATGATGCCATGGTCATTATCAGTATCATCTCCAGGCAACTAGAGTGTGATTCTATATCTATCCATTATATTGAAACTTCAAATGCATGTGGATCAGACATATATGCAAAATCTTTATATACTGGACTGTCCAAATTCAATATAAAATAAATAATCAAATACGTAGAATTGATTTAAATTTTCAAAACAAAAATTGTTTTCACTTTTATTCCAGAAACACTACTCTTCACACACGTTCTAGGATACTACTGATCCTATCTCTAACGAGTCATTCTTGTTGGATATTACTAATCCAATATCTGATGAATCCTTTCGTATGGTTCTAATGTGTCTTGTTCTCTGAGCTTTGTAAACCAAAGCTCTGATACCAACTGTAACAACAACGAATTTCGCTCGATCCGAATCAGTCGCTAAACCGATCTAGACCGTTCGAAACGCCTGATTGTTTTGAGAACACGACAAAATAGAACGCAGACGGATGAACATTTCATTGTATATTACAACAATCCCATCAGAATACAAGAATATACAGAGTAAAAATGAATATTACACAGAAATATCAGAGATTTAAATTACATTTAAATACCTCGCAGTGGAAAATAATACAATACACAACTAGAAGAGATATACGGATACAAAGCTTTCCGAATATCATTCCAGCTGTAAACCAGGATCCTGTGAATATAAATCTGCAAAAACCAAAACTACTAGCTGCCCGTGTCGAAATAATGGCACCAAGAGTTTAGGTCAAACAATAAACTCCAGATCAGTCATGGGACTGGTGTGAGAACTAAAACAGTTATTAATCTTTATTTTTAAAGTTAGGTAAATCAAGGGACCACGCCGTATAACACGGAACGGGTTTCCTCCAGAGAATACGAGTGCATAAAACAACAGCGCAATGCTAAATAAAGAACAAAGAAGCTATTATAAGACCCAGTTCTCATCACACAATGCAACGCAAGCCGGAGGATAGGGTTTTTACCTTATAATAGCCAAGAATGCTTGATACGTTTAAAACAAATCATTTGATACTATTAAAAGTGCATAGTGTATAAAACAATTTCAAATCATAAGTATCAATCATAGGCGGCATAAGCGTCCCATCCCACTATGTCTCCATACAAGGTTCTACAAATAAAACCGCAAATGTCACGTATTTGGAAATTGGATTTCCATCTATGAACCGAGGCAAAAGATAGTCCTCAACCAATTCGAGATGCTCTAACCCGCCCCTCAGGAACAGAACGCATCGTCCCTTGGAGCGACAGGGCCGGTCCACCGATGTGGATTAGACGAAATCTTGAACACTGCGTTTCCCCGCCCTTTGGGGCGTAGGTGAGCCAACTAAATTACTCCATCGGTTCGAGAACGACCGATATATTCGAGGTGCCTCGCAACTGCAACAACCACATAAGTCAAACTCGTCAGGGCGTGTTAAACCACTGATGCCACTTCTAGCTAGAAAGAAACGCATGTCCTCCTTGAGGTCCGTCTCCTGTTTTTGGTTCATACCGGGTGTGAAACTCGCGAAGTAAACGTTACACAAAGCTACGCCACAAAGGCCGTGCTTTGATCATCAACCACAAGACTCTTCTTTTCAACAGAAGCCTTGATCATTTGCATCTTAACATGCCACACAGGAAAACCACTCTATGCAACCGATATCAGTCACACAGAATGAAATCCGATGTTAGACACACAGTCCATTTACAAGTCCGTTCTGGGTCTGAACGAAACCGGAGGCTCTTTCCTCGCATATCCATCCATCTGCAAGTATGTCTGGACGATCACCAACTGATTCCCTCATCTTGGGTGTACAGCCCAATCAAGAACATCAGTAATCACCCAAACGATGTGAAGACTTCCGGTCTTCAACCACCATCTTCATCTTCGACATCTCGTCGAATCGGTTATTCAGAATGGGTATAACCCCGGCCTTTCTGAATAACCCATGTATATGATAAAAAAAAATTACACAAACACAACAAACGCCTCATTCCAATTCATAATATTTTTTTATTCACAAAATCACATTCTTAGGGAAAGGTTTCCATTAATTTTATCCAAGATAAATTTTCCTAAATTTATTCTTTAATCTTCCTTTGGATATCATTTCGTTAGGGTTTTCCAAGCTAGTCGGGATTAGCGAACCACACCGAAGTAATTATTTATTTTATTTCCCAATCCCAACCTATTCATCCCATGGAGCAAAACTGGTAATACTCCATATCTAACACCACGGTGTTATCGTTAAAATTAATTACCATTTCACGTTCAAATCTAATTAAAGATTTAACTATCGCTTTGGAGCAAAACTGGTGGTACTCCATTCTCGATCACCTTTCATATTTGATAATTTAAATTATCAATTCACATTTCAATCTAATTAAAGATTCATTAAAACTCCACTTAGTTTTAATCTTTTCAAAAATCAACATCCTGCCTTTAACTGGGTTAAAGAACCAATGTCATCAAAAACGCGATTCATGATAAACCCAAATCACATTTGATATTAAATACAAGGCTCTGAATAGAAAATGTACCGGCTTATATTCAATATCAAATTCTGAAACCAACAAATATCGTATTGGAAATAACGATATAAAATATATCTTTCAAATTCCCATAACAATATCTGTATAGTCACGAAATGCAACATCGAAATATTCCGAAGATAATTTCGATTCAACTCCAGTCCAATTCACATATTGGGAATATTGATTATTTTTAAAATCACTTTCAAATTCAATTTATTTATTTCAAAAATAAATTGATTTTAATTCTAGTTCAAAACTAGTTCATTTCGACAAAAATATATTTTTATCCTTTCAAATGTGGAATTTTTCATCCTAGTTCTTTCCAATTCACAAATTATGATTTTACACAAATTATTAATATTTTTAATAATTTTATCAAGGCCCGTACAGTCGATTTCCATCAACGGTGTAAAGGCCCGCAAATCCGTGCTATCTGAATTGACTAATAACACCACACGTCCAACCCAAATTGCACAGAAATACGAATCATTATTAGGAAGAAGTTAGAGGATGAGAAATAGAAAGAAAGAAATATTAGACTAGAAGAAAACGAAGATCACAAACTCACAGCGGATCGAATAAAAATATATTTTTTTAACATAACTTTTGAAATACAAATCAGTAACTTTACATACATACCATCATCAGAGCACAACAGCCATTCCTGGAACAGTTATAAACACCTGTTTCCAGATACAACATAGTACACAGCGGAAATACGATAATTTACAGCTACTGGTGAAGCCTCCTGCTTCCAGCTCCTCCAATTGAGTCTGTGAAATCCCGACTACTTGACTGCCCGTGCAAATTTGGGCACCCAAGAGTTTAGGGAAAAACAAAACAAAATAAACTCTGGGTCAGTCAGGGGACTGGTGTGAGTAAACTCCAACCACTTGTTTAACTTTAAAAATCCTTTCAAAAGAAAAGGTACTAGTAAGACCAGCCCACACATAAACACGGACGGTTTTTACCTTACTATAACCTAAAACAGTTTGATACGAAAATCCAGTGATATTATATTAATGTCTACATCAAATAAATACAATCTAGCGGAATGCTTGCATCTCACGCTCCACATACATAGTATAAAATCAAAAACCGCATGGCGCTTATTGGAGATTGGATTTCCAACATGACAAGGTATGAAACCACCTTCCGCTAGTGTATCTCTAGAGAGGAATACACTGGGTTCAACAAGAACATCTTGTAACCCGGCCCACACATGACCGACCACTCATTTCGCTTGAGTGTATCGAATGTATATCACCAACGGTTGGGATCAGCAACCGTCTCCCGACTGGGACAACATCGAATAGAATAAGAAATCAAATGAACCTCTAGATAGGTGATTATACATCCTAATGGGTGCGACCCACATAGCCATGCTGCCTGCCCGATTTTTGTCCTTTCCCGGTTGTTGAGGCCAGAGGCTACGAATACTTACCATTCATTGATGACACCATCACTTTGAATGCCACATCGTCAAATCCGTTAATCACTAGTTGCGTTTGCACAAATATTCTGGATATTATGCTAAGGGATAAATCCGTTGCAACCATATATATTTATACAGACCAACCCATTTGATCATTGGAAATACTCTGTCAGACATTCGTCCATTCACGTTCGTTCTGGGATTGAATGAAACCGAAGGCACTATTTCTATGTAATAGAAAAAGTCCTTGC
The DNA here is from genome assembly GCA_030737875.1 of Allium sativum. Taxonomy (NCBI): domain Eukaryota; kingdom Viridiplantae; phylum Streptophyta; class Magnoliopsida; order Asparagales; family Amaryllidaceae; genus Allium; species Allium sativum. The sequence continues at coordinate 296,434,679 of CM060919.1, forward strand.
ACTTTACTCCGTCTTCAATATATTCAGCATACTTGGTTCGCAACGCTAATGCCGATACGGAGTGGTTCTTCGGATAATAATCCAACCGGTCTCTCCATATTGACAACGATGGTCAAAACTTCGATAGTCTGTGATTTAACTATCGAATAAAAACAAGTGTTCATCCAAACATCTCAAACAAATCACTGGGCTCTTTAATTAATATTTCATTAATTAAATCTCTTCTATATTCTCTTATCAATATTTGTTAACCAAATATTTTCAATAATCATCTCGGCTTCTTATGCTATTTGGGAAACATTTCCATATATCGCCTTCTCTTATTTCCTATACTTAGGAAATATATTTTATTTGAAATTGAAACAATTTCAATCACTTATCTCTTTCTCGACTACTTTAACTATCCTCAAGAAATATTTATATTTCCAAAATAACATTACTTGGGTTAAAACGAATGCGGTATAAACATCGTACGGCAACCCAAAATATTCTATTCAACTAACTATTATCCAACACTTCTCTTCGAGATTTGGATCTTGCTATTCCTCCATTTAAAATGAAATCAATCAAGTTGGGGTAAAATTACCTCTCAGACCTTGACTGAAAACATCCTCAACTTCAAAACGGCAAAACCACTAACCTCGAATAAACACACTATACAACCCAATTGTTCGTTTCTAAAACATGTATAAAGTTTGCTTTCTATTTCTAATTTATAGATTTCCCTTTTTGTTTACAATATTCGATTTTTATATTCACTTACCTATCGAATTCTATACGTCGATACAATGATTTCTAACTATCAAAATATCTTAAAAATATTCTAACTCCTTAAATTTCCGGAAATTTCGCCATAACCTCCCCTGTATCGGGAGCATCGAGAAATTTCAAATAGCTTCCCGGTCCTTCTTATCTCAAAAAGAAAAAGAAAAGGCCAAGCGGCTAGCCGATACGGCACATAAAATCTCATATGGAATTGAAACGTGTACCTTTTTGTCGAGCACATTATTTATATACCTGCATTATCCTTGTCCCATACCTGTCTCCTGTATGTCTATACCTGTCCAATTTATTTCAACTTCACACACTCGTTTTGACCCAACTCGTTAATTTACTCGTTGGTCTATTTCGCTTGTATATTGGAATATAACATATTTCAAATATATTTCAACATACTTATCAACTAATTGAATTCAAATTCCAATTTAAGCGCTATATTCGATTTCGAATATATATATTTTACGAACGCCAACTTACTTTTTAAGGTTCGACTTTAGTTCAAACTCGATTAACTAATTTCTACTTGACTTAGTTAATCCTAAATAATCAAAATAGGGTTATTGTTTCAAAAATCTCTTTATTTACTTCACTTGAGCTCGCCTTTATTTTTCTAACTCAAGATTAGGCTTTTAAAATGGGAATTTGGATTTTAATTTGCTTAAAAATCCTTATATTTATATACAAAATCCATTATGGTTTATAATGGTTTCTGGCGCTGCACTTTTGAAATTTTGATTTTAACATATCTCAAAATCTATTCGACGAAATCCAGATTTTTCTCCTTCATTAGAAAACTATTATCTAACTGGTCCTGACGGTTCTTGTTTCAAAGAATTCCGACTTAATTTTACTCCGATATACTCAAATGAAGTTCGAGTCGCCCATTTCCGAACTGCAGCGCTGCGGCGAGTTCGTTTTAATTATATATATATATATACTTTTAAACTTCGTTTAAAATAAATTCAACTCCATTCTAATATATATATTCCAAATTCCATTTGAATCTTTTACATTTCAAATTCCATAGTTTAAATCTTGTATTCAAATTCCCTTTGAAATCCTTTATTCGAATTCCATTTCAAATCCTTTATTTAACTTCCACTTTAATTCAACTCCTTTTTGAATTTCTATATTTGAAAATTCATACTTGAATTTAGATATTCAAACTCCATTTTGAATTCCCTTTTTGAAATTCAAATATTCAAACTCCATTTGAATTTCTATGTTCAAATCTATTTCCAACTCCATTTGAATTAAAATATTCCAATTTTCTTTCAAACACCATTTGAATTCTAAATTCGAATTCATTTGTTAAACTCCATATTTAATTTTCTTGAATTCCAATACCCTATTATATTCCTTTGAATTAAATTCCACTTTAAATTCTATAATCAAATCCCTTTTGAATGGTTATATTTGAAAATCATATTTGAATTTAAATATTTAAACTCCATTTAAATTTCTATTTGAAATCTTATATTTAAATCCTCTTTATTTAAAACCCATTATTTAAATCCCATTTGAATTTCTCCATTCAAATCCATTTGAATTCCCTTGAATTCAAATTCCATTTCAAAACCATTTGGATTTCCTATTCTACTTTGAAATCCTATTTTCAAAGTTTATTTCAAATTCTATTTTGAAATTCTATATTCAAATTCCTATTTGAATTTCTTTATTCAAATTCTATTTCAATTCTCTTATTCAAATTCCATTTTGAACTCTCTTATTCAATTGCTGTTTGAATCTCTTATTCAAACTCTATATTTAAAATTCCATTTGAACTTCCATATTCAAATTTCTATATTTGAATTTCATTCGAATTCTATATCCAAGTCTCTATTTGAATTTTCTTTATTTGAATTCCTTCGAATTCAAATTCTATTTTTATCCTTTTGAATTCAAATTCTATTTTTCATTCTAATTTCGTCTATTCAAATTCTATTTGAACTTCTATTTGAATTTCTAATATTCAATCTCCTTTTTCTTTTATTTAAAAATTCAAATATTTAAACTCCTTTTCTAATTCTACTATTCAAATGTTATACTCAAAATTCATTTGAGTTATATATTTAAAAATTTCATTTCACATCCTATTTTGAAATTTCATTTCAAATTCCAATTTCACACTTGTATTTCTATTTCTGAATTATCAAATGATAATTCTTTTCACTTCATTTATAACTTCGTTATAAAGAACTATTTATAAACTTCGTTTATAAAGAAACTACTTGTTTTATTTTTCAAAAACAAGTTTATATTTTTATTTCCATTTAAAATTCAAATTCTATTTAAAAATAGAATTTTTCCTTTTTAAACCTCAAATATCCTTCCACGATATTTTTATAAATCAATATTCAAGCCCAGTGATAATTTAAACAATCAAATCAACCAATTTTCATTCATTTGATTTTTAACACATCATATATGAATATATATGAAATCAAACAAACAGCAAATAGATAATATATTTTTGAGGAATCCTGTTGGATTCCTCCAACCTGTTTCCCTGCATCCACAGATGTTAGCACATAAATAATACCCATTCTGCTTCGTGGCAGAATATCGCGGTATAGAAGGTCATCCACTAATCATAGCGTGGGGCGTATAGGGTAATCATCCGCTATGGTACCGCGGGCATCCGCTAATGAGACTGCGGGAATCCAACCAATCAATCAACCCAATATATATATATATATATAATAGCCTAAATAACTAATATATATAAAACAAGCAGAAAAATCCAAACAAGCAACAATAATTATTTTTACAAAGTAAAAATAATTTTAAATAAAAGGCGAGTGAGATTTACTCACCGTGATCGCAGTTGTCGAATATCCCGTGAAATTCCATACATGATCTCAAACAACTCCGAAAATTTCAAATCCAATTTCATAGCGAAGCTTAAGCCCTTATGATGCCAATTGCATTTTGTTTTCTCATCAAAAACTGTTTATCGTACGGAATTATATTTGTTATACATTTAATCATTATTAACTATATAAATCGATAGTTAAATTTAAAATTTAATTAAATTACCTAATTCTTATAACACCTTCCTTTCTTGAATTAGCAATCCCGTAGCAGCTCCTGAAATCTACAGTCCTTATTGGAAAAACAGTGTCTTCCTCCTATATGGATGCAGCCACTATCCCAAAAATCTGGCGCCGAACTCCAAACATCATAGTACCAGACTCCCTTCACGTTGAACAGTAAATCAACACATCCTCCCCAAATGTCGAACTGCTTCAACTCCACAAGCGACATCGCACCCCTCCTGACCATCGTCGCCAACCCCTTCTCAACAACCCGCACCTGAAACACTACACCCAGGAACCCTTCAGTCGAACTCTACTCCAGCAACAGCCAACCAGTAAAAATCGCAACACCCTAGATCTCCCCAATTCGAACTCCTCAACCCTTATGAACATCGCTTTCAATTGAAAACCAAAATTCCCCCAAAACTCGAGCGCATCGAACTCCAGGAATTCATGGTTTTCCATCGCAATACCCCGTCGCGACTTCCATTCCTTAATCGCGAGCACATCCTCCCCTAATTCGCGACTGCTACTGAATTGATGATCCACTGAATCCTCATCGCGAGTGCCTTCAGTCCCTAACCTCGCGGTGATGAACTGAATAGCGACTTCGAACACGATTTCCCTTCTTCTTCTTTTTATTGAATGAGAGGTTCGGTTTTCGTGATTTGTCTGAGGAAAAGAAACAAAAGGGGGAAATGAAAAATACTTCGTTGGTTTCAGAGAACAAGAGAAAATGAAAGGCGAGGCTCTCAATTTATAGATGCGAGTGAGGGAACCGTTTGTACGCTGCCATTAAATTCTGTGTTTCCTTGCTATCGAAGTGGGGAGGCATAAGTTCGTGCTCGAGAAAGATAGCTACGTGAAAATACTTCCTTAGGTCTGCTGAGTAAATGTATAGGTCGGCCTAAATTTAATATGATACGAAATTGATTTGATTTTATTTAATTTTATAACCAAAATATCTCACGGTCCATAATTCGCAACCCAGCACTCCTATCTAGTCATGACGACCGATATTTCCAAGTTTATACGGTATTCTAAACTTAAGGGATTCGATTTTGAAACTGAATTAGATTAAAATATAAAACTATTTCAAATAATTAAATTTAAATAATTTTTTTATCGTTCTAATCCAGTATAGAATTTATATTAGTCGACTGAATTGTTTTCGGTTCAGTTTTATCTTTGAATTAAATAATTTCAGTTCCTCGTATTTCGATTATTTAATCGATAACCCAATAAAATACCATTTATATTATAAATTCAATATTTAAAACCATACTAAATATTTAAAATAAACTGTTCAAAAAACTGGGTCGTTACATTCTTCCCCCCTTAAAATAATTTCGTCCCCGAAATTGCTAAGGTAGGAAAAATACTATAACTCACTAACTTTTCAAAACTCCTTTATGTTGAAACTCACCTCTTCATATTTCAACAAATTAGCTCCAACCAAAACTTTTGGTTTTCACACATTTAATTCAAATGATCTACGATCAATCCATTTATATCCAATCTATATTCCAATAAACCTATTAAAATTGATTCTAATCAATTCATTCACTTCGACCCATTTAACTTGTTTAAGTTAAATTAAAATTCCAGAATTTAAATCCCTGGGTTTTTCTTTTCAAATTCTTTTGAAATCCCATAAATATATACATATATTTATTTTCATTTCAAATTCAAAACATTTGAATTTTCAAACCACTTGTTTTCTTTCAAACAAATTTCCATCAAAAACTTTTTCTAAGGTAGCAATTCATCACTTAGAAACTCGGAAATGAACACAGATGATGTTGCAATCATCATCAGAATAATTTCCCAGCCACTGAAGTGAGTTCAGTGCCTTATTATTTCAAAATCCATCTAAAATGATTTTCTTTCAAATCCTTTTAAAACAAACCTATATTTAATATACTTTGAAAAAATATTTTTCAACTTCCCAGGATTTTGAATTCTTAATTCTGGTTTGAATTTAATTCTAATTTATCTCATTTGTATATTTAATTTCTATACAAATTCTATTTGGTTATAAATAACCGTTCTAATTTTTATAATCTTATCTGATTATAATGTTAACATTCAACACATCCATATAATGATTTCAAAAATCATTCTTTCTATATCAAAATATAATTTTGGGTAAAATTATTTCATTTACCCACTTGAAAACAATATCATGTTCAATCTTCTGTTCAAGCGTTTAGAAATTCCTATCGTCTTCGTGGCGTCCCACTATTCGATCAGAATTCATAAACCACTCAACAGACTAGCCAACACAATATAAAATAACTTTTATATCAGTTTACAAATACGCTCTCTCGTATATATATACGCTCAACTCATTCTAGGGTACTACTGACCCTATCTCTAATGAGCACATGCCACACAAGCCTAGGTATTCGCTCTACCTAAGCTCTGATACCAACTGTAAAGGCCCGCAAATCCGTGCTATCTGAATTGACTAATAACACCACACGTCCAACCCAAATTGCACAGAAATACGAATCATTATTAGGAAGAAGTTAGAGGATGAGAAATAGAAAGAAAGAAATATTAGACTAGAAGAAAACGAAGATCACAAACTCACAGCGGATCGAATAAAAATATATTTTTTTAACATAACTTTTGAAATACAAATCAGTAACTTTACATACATACCATCATCAGAGCACAACAGCCATTCCTGGAACAGTTATAAACACCTGTTTCCAGATACAACATAGTACACAGCGGAAATACGATAATTTACAGCTACTGGTGAAGCCTCCTGCTTCCAGCTCCTCCAATTGAGTCTGTGAAATCCCGACTACTTGACTGCCCGTGCAAATTTGGGCACCCAAGAGTTTAGGGAAAAACAAAACAAAATAAACTCTGGGTCAGTCAGGGGACTGGTGTGAGTAAACTCCAACCACTTGTTTAACTTTAAAAATCCTTTCAAAAGAAAAGGTACTAGTAAGACCAGCCCACACATAAACACGGACGGTTTTTACCTTACTATAACCCAAAACACGTTGATACGAAAATCCACTGATATTATATTAATATCTACATCAAATAAATACAATCTAGCGGAACGCTTGCATCTCACGCTCCACATACATAGTATAAAATCAAAAACCGCATGGCGCTTATTGGAGATTGGATTTCCAACATGACAAGGTATGGAACCACCTTCCGCTAGTGTATCTCTAGAGAGGAATACACTGGGTTCGACAAGAACATCTTGTAACCCGGCCCACACATGACCGACCACTCATTTCGCTTGAGTGTATCGAATGTATATCACCAACGGTTGGGATCAGCAACCGTCTCCCGACTGGGACAGCATCGAATAGAATAAGAAATCAAATGAACCTCTAGATAGGTGATTATACATCCTAATGGGTGCGACCCACATAGCCATGCTGCCTGCCCGATTTTTGTCCTTTCCCGGTTGTTGAGGCCTGAGGCTACGAATACTTACCATTCATTGATGACACCATCACTTGAATGCCACATCGTCAAATCCGTTAATCACTAGTTGAGTTTGCACAAATATTCTGGATATTATGCTAAGGGATAAATCCGTTGCAACCATATATATTTATACAGACCAACCCATTTGATCATTGGAAATACTCTGTCAGACATTCGTCCATTCACGTTCGTTCTGGGATTGAACGAAACCGAAGGCACTATTTCTATGTAATAGAAAAAGTCCTTGCACTTTACTCCGTCTTCAATATATTCAGCATACTTGGTTCGCAACGCTAATGCCGATACGGAGTGGTTCTTCGGATAATAATCCAACCGGTCTCTCCATATTGACAACGATGGTCAAAACTTCGATAGTCTGTGATTTAACTATCGAATAAAAACAAGTGTTCATCCAAACATCTCAAACAAATCACTGGGCTCTTTAATTAATATTTCATTAATTAAATCTCTTCTATATTCTCTTATCAATATTTGTTAACCAAATATTTTCAATAATCATCTCGGCTTCTTATGCTATTTGGGAAACATTTCCATATATCGCCTTCTCTTATTTCCTATACTTAGGAAATATATTTTATTTGAAATTGAAACAATTTCAATCACTTATCTCTTTCTCGACTACTTTAACTATCCTCAAGAAATATTTATATTTCCAAAATAACATTACTTGGGTTAAAACGAATGCGGTATAAACATCGTACGGCAACCCAAAATATTCTATTCAACTAACTATTATCCAACACTTCTCTTCGAGATTTGGATCTTGCTATTCCTCCATTTAAAATGAAATCAATCAAGTTGGGGTAAAATTACCTCTCAGACCTTGATTGAAAACATCCTCAACTTCTAAACGGAAAAACCACTAACCTCGAATAAACACACTATACAACCCAATTGTTCGTTTTTAAAACATGTATAAAGTTCGCTTTCTATTTCTAATTTATAGATTTCCCTTTTTGTTTACAATATTCGATTTTTATATTCACTTACCTATCGAATTCTATACGTCGATACAATGATTTCTAACTATCAAAATATCTTAAAAATATTCTAACTCCTTAAATTTCCGGAAATTTCGCCATAACCTCCCCTGTATCGGGAGCATCGGGAAATTTCAAATAGCTTCCCGGTCCTTCTTATCTCAAAAAGAAAAAGAAAAAGCCAAGCGGCTAGCCGATACGGCACATAAAATCTCATATGGAATTGAAACGTGTACCTTTTTGTCGAGCACATTATTTATATACCTGCATTATCCTTGTCCCATACCTGTCTCCTGTATGTCTATACCTGTCCAATTTATTTCAACTTCACACACTCGTTTTGACCCAACTCGTTAATTAACTCGTTAATTTACTCGTTGGTCTATTTCGCTTGTATATTGGAATATAACATATTTCAAATATATTTCAACATACTTATCAACTAATTGAATTCAAATTCCAATTTAAGCGCTATATTCGATTTCGAATATATATATTTTACGAACGCCAATTTACTTTTCAAGGTTCGACTTTAGTTCAAACTCGATTAACTAATTTCTACTTGACTTAGTTAATCCTAAATAATCAAAATAGGGTTATTGTTTCAAAAATCTCTTTACTTACTTCACTTGAGCTCGCCTTTATTTTTCTAACTCAAGATTAGGCTTTTAAAATGGGAATTTGGATTTTTATTTGCTTAAAAATCCTTATATTTATATACAAAATCCATTATGGTTTATAATGGTTTCTGGCGCTGCACTTTTGAAATTTTGATTTTAACATATCTCAAAATCTATTCGACGAAATCCAGATTTTTCTCCTTCATTAGAAAACTATTATCTAACTGGTCCTGACGGTTCTTGTTTCAAAGAATTCCGACTTAATTTTACTCCGATATACTCAAATGAAGTTCGAGTCGCCCATTTCCGAACTGCAGCGCTGCGGCGAGTTCGTTTTAATTATATATATATACTTTTAAACTTCGTTTAAAATAAATTCAACTCCATTCTAATATATATATATTCCAAATTCCATTTGAATCTTTTACATTTCAAATTCCATAGTTTAAATCTTGTATTCAAATTCCCTTTGAAATCCTTTATTCGAATTCCATTTCAAATCCTTTATTTAACTTCCACTTTAATTCAACTCCTTTTTGAATTTCTATATTTGAAAATTCATACTTGAATTTAGATATTCAAACTCCATTTTGAATTCCCTTTTTGAAATTCAAATATTCAAACTCCATTTGAATTTCTATGTTCAAATCTATTTCCAACTCCATTTGAATTAAAATATTCCAATTTTCTTTCAAACACCATTTGAATTCTAAATTCGAATTCATTTGTTAAACTCCATATTTAATTTTCTTGAATTCCAATACCCTATTATATTCCTTTGAATTAAATTCCACTTTAAATTCTATAATCAAATCCCTTTTGAATGGTTATATTTGAAAATCATATTTGAATTTAAATATTTAAACTCCATTTAAATTTCTATTTGAAATCTTATATTTAAATCCTCTTTATTTAAAACCCATTATTTAAATCCCATTTGAATTTCTCCATTCAAATCCATTTGAATTCCCTTGAATTCAAATTCCATTTCAAAACCATTTGGATTTCCTATTCTACTTTGAAATCCTATTTTCAAAGTTTATTTCAAATTCTATTTTGAAATTCTATATTCAAATTCCTATTTGAATTTCTTTATTCAAATTCTATTTCAATTCTCTTATTCAAATTCCATTTTGAACTCTCTTATTCAATTGCTGTTTGAATCTCTTATTCAAACTCTATATTTAAAATTCCATTTGAACTTCCATATTCAAATTTCTATATTTGAATTTCATTCGAATTCTATATCCAAGTCTCTATTTGAATTTTCTTTATTTGAATTCCTTCGAATTCAAATTCTATTTTTATCCTTTTGAATTCAAATTCTATTTTTCATTCTAATTTCGTCTATTCAAATTCTATTTGAACTTCTATTTGAATTTCTAATATTCAATCTCCTTTTTCTTTTATTTAAAAATTCAAATATTTAAACTCCTTTTCTATTTCTACTATTCAAATGTTATACTCAAAATTCATTTGAGTTATATATTTAAAAATTTCATTTCACATCCTATTTTGAAATTTCATTTCAAATTCCAATTTCACACTTGTATTTTTATTTCTGAATTATCAAATGATAATTCTTTTCACTTCATTTATAACTTCGTTATAAAGAACTATTTATAAACTTCGTTTATAAAGAAACTACTTGTTTTATTTTTCAAAAACAAGTTTATATTTTTATTTCCATTTAAAATTCAAATTCTATTTAAAAATAGAATTTTTCCTTTTTAAACCTCAAATATCCTTCCACGATATTTTTATAAATCAATATTCAAGCCCAGTGATAATTTAAACAATCAAATCAACCAATTTTCATTCATTTGATTTTTAACACATCATATATGAATATATATGAAATCAAACAAACAGCAAATAGATAATATATTTTTGAGGAATCCTGTTGGATTCCTCCAACCTGTTTCCCTGCATCCACAGATGTTAGCACATAAATAATACCCATTCTGCTTCATGGCAGAATATCGCCGTTAGAAGGTCATCCACTAATCATAGCGTGGGGCGTATAGGGTAATCATCCGCTATGGTACCGCGGGCATCCGCTAATGAGACTGCGGGAACCCAACCAATCAATCAACCCAATATATATATATAATAGCCTAAATAACTAATATATATAAAACAAGCAGAAAAATCCAAACAAGCAACAACAATTATTTTTACGAAGTAAAAATAATTTTAAATAAAAGGTGAGTGAGATTTACTCACCGTGATCGCAGTTGTCGAATATCCCGTGAAATTCCATACATGATCTCAAACAACTCCGAAAATTTCAAATCCAATTTCATAGCGAAGCTTAAGCCCTTATGATGCCAATTGCATTTTGTTTTCTCATCAAAAACTGTTTATCGTACGGAATTATATTTGTTATACATTTAATCATTATTAACTATATAAATCGATAGTTAAATTTAAAATTTAATTAAATTACCTAATTCGTATAACACCTTCCTTTCTTGAATTGGCAATCCCGTAGCAGCTCCTGAAATCTACAGTCCTTATTGGAAAAACAGTGTCTTCCTCCTATATGGATGCAGCCACTATCCCAAAAATCTGGCGCCGAACTCCAAACATCATAGTACCAGACTCCCTTCACGTTGAACAGTAAATCAACACATCCTCCCCAAATGTCGAACTGCTTCAACTCCACAAGCGACATCGCACCCCTCCTGACCATCGTCGCTAACCCCTTCTCAACAACCCGCACCTGAAACACTACACCCAGGAACCCTTCAGTCGAACTCTACTCCAGCAACAGCCAACCAGTAAAAATCGCAACACCCTAGATCTCCCCAATTCGAACTCCTCAACCCTTATGAACATCACTTTCAATTGAAAACCAAAATTCCCCCAAAACTCGAGCGCATCGAACTCCAGGAATTCATGGTTTTCCATCGCAATACCCCATCGCGACTTCCATTCCTTAATCGCTAGCACATCCTCCCCTAATTCGCGACTGCTACTGAATTGATGATCCACTGAATCCCCATCGCGAGTGCCTTCAGTCCCTAACCTCGCGGTGATGAACTGAATAGCGACTTCGAACACGATTTCCCTTCTTCTTCTTTTTATTGAATGAGAGGTTCGGTTTTCGTGATTTGTCTGAGGAAAAGAAACAAAAGGGGGAAATGAAAAATACTTCGTTGGTTTCAGAGAACAAGAGAAAATGAAAGGCGAGGCTCTCAATTTATAGATGCGAGTGAGGGAACCGTTTGTACGCTGCCATTAAATTCTGTGTTTCCTTGCTATCGAAGTGGGGAGGCATAAGTTCGTGCTCGAGAAAGATAGCTGCGTGAAAATACTTCCTTAGGTCTGCTGAGTATACTTCCAAGTTTATACGGTATTCTAAACTTAAGGGATTCGATTTTGAAACTGAATTAGATTAAAATATAAAACTATTTCAAATAATTAAATTTAAATAATTTTTTTATCGTTCTAATCCAGTATAGAATTTATATTAGTCGACTGAATTGTTTTCGGTTCAGTTTTATCTTTGAATTAAATAATTTCAGTTCCTCGTATTTCGATTATTTAATCGATAACCCAATAAAATACCATTTATATTATAAATTCAATATTTAAAATCATACTAAATATTTAAAATAAACTGTTCAAAAATCTGGGTCGTTACAAACGGCCACCGAACTGCACTTACAGCGACCTTTTCCAAATTTGATTTGGACATAATTCCAAATCCAACCATTAGATTTCAAATTTCTAATATTCATTGGAAAGCTCTTTTTGATACGAACCTAACGGTTCCGGTTTTAGGAGAATCCGACGGTCGGATCTCCCGTGATGTTCGTTCGAAGTCAATGGTCGAAATTCACGAACTGCCGCGGCGCGGCGCATTCTTTTCAGGCCATTATATATATATATATATATATTTCATCGATTTCCTTTTTAAAACGTATTTTATAAATCGTTTTAAATTCGTTTTCAAAACCATTTCAACTCTATATTCAATTTCAAATCAAAATTGAATATTTTGTATCATTACTATATAAATGATAATATTTTCAAAACGTTATATTTTGAAATCACTACCTTTTCTATATTCACTATAAAAACGAATATAATCGATATAAATATCGTTCACGTCTAAATAGCGCAACTCTAATCAACACGGCTTTATATATTTCTATTTTAAAATATTTCTATTTCAAATATTTCTATTTCAAAAATTCCTATTTCAAATACTTCTATATCAAAACTGGAATGAGGACCAATCAATTACCATATAATGTTAATTATATGGATTTTCTACAACACATGTATAAAATTACAACGATGAATAATCAACCATCATCCAAAGTGCACTCTACACTGTATAAGCATCGAATATAAATATTTAACGCTTATAACAGTCTGTCAATCAATCGATCGACATACAACTTACTATTGGGATTAGTGTAAGTCATATATCATCCCAATACCCGTGTGGGGTTTCAAACAATCAAACACAGATTTTATTTGTGTAGTTGGGCGATGTGTAAAATTTATTGTCCCAATCAATATCAGTCAAATGTATGTATATAAACCAATCGTCCGATTTGTTTATTTTTATTTCATTTCATATACACGTTAAAAATTCTATTTTTAACTATAAAATATTTTCCACTATAAAATATTTTATTTCATTTCACATCACATCACACAATCAACTACACATCAAAATCAAACAACCAAGCATACAAGCCGTCCATGATCTGTGGACGACGGGTGTCGGGTGCTACTAAACACCGTCTACGTCCTAGTATATATCTCAACTAGAAATAAAATTAAAAGGCGAGAAGTTCTCACAGAGGGTTCCACTCCGCCGTGCTTTGCTTTTGAATTGTTGAACCGTTTCGATCTGCTTGAAATTCCAATGCAGTTCTTTTCACGCTGCTCAAATAAAAATTATATTTTTATCACTTCATTTCAATAGATAAAAATCATATTTCTATTGTCTACATATAATAAAAATCATAATTTTATTGCTTTAAAAATATAAAAATCATATCTTTAATCTTTTAATAACATAAAATTTTTATTTTTATTCGCTAAATATTATTTTCTTCAAATCAAAATCTATACTTTTTATAATAAAAATCTCAACCTTATTCGCTATCCAAACAAGAAGAAAAGAAATCACCTTTTTATGTATATAAAAATCGAACCTTTATATTGCTACTTTCATAATAAAGGTCATATTTTTAAACCGCTATCATATTATAAAAATCTTATTTTTATAATGCTACTTCATATATAAAAAATATATTTTTATATTTCTTCTTCTAATATAAAGATCGAATTTTTATATTTCACATATGATAAAAATCACATCTTTTCTATTCTAAAAATCACGTCTTTTCTATTCTTTGTATTGATAAAAATGGAATCTTTGTACTATATAAATATTCCATCTTTTTGTTTATTAAAGGAATCATCTTTCATGTTAAAGAAATCAGTTTTAATGTTAAACAAACATCATAAATACTTACTTTGGCTGCTACGGAGAGGGGGAAGGGATCGGAGGCTGTCCACGTTGGCTTGGGGACGCAAGAAGAGGCGGTGGGTCCCAGCTGCCAGGGCGCGGCGGAATCGGGTGTTCAGGGGTCTTTGGGTTAGGGTTTTGGTGAAAGGGGGTTCGGTTTGGGGACTGGCGTCGATTTAGAAGAGGGGGAGGTTGGAGACGGAGGGTGGTGTGCCTCCAGCGGGCGGCGCGGTTACTGGGGGAGGGGGGGCATTAGAGAACGGCGGAGGATCCCCCCCGTCGTGCTCCTCCTCTTTCTTTTTTTTATTTCTGTATTTCGATTTTAGAAGGGGGGGGGGGCTGGAGGGTATAGGAGAGAGATGGTTTTTTTTTTATTTTTTTTATTTAATTTCAAAAAGTTGACTTTTTCATTCGACATCTAAACGAGGCCCACTGCCTGTCATCCATAGCTAATTACCCCCATTCCGAACAAAAATGGGATATGTATCGTAGGCTGATTCGACCGTTTCAATCGGTTTTCGTCAAAATCAACATATAACTCTATATATTGAATTTGAACGCGTATTTCAATTTACCGGGGTCACGTACTAACTCGAAAAATTCCAGAAAAATTATTTCTAGCTTCGTATTGACAATACGGTCCCAACAAAACTAATTTCGTCCAATTCTGAGACCGTTTGAAAAATGGCCATTTTTCAGTCGATTAAAATCAACTGAAACTGGTCAAACGCGTTTTCCTTTGCCATGCTCACATATTTAATCAGAAAATTACGAAATTTTAAACCCAGCAATAACTTGACATCATGGATCTAGAAAAAGTGGTTTCGTCGAAATCCGAGGTCGTTTGCAAAATGGCTATTTTTAAGGGCCAGAATTCCATAGCGACTATTCTGAATTTTCCTTTGGCCATAACTTTTGATTCCCGCTATGAAATTTTGATTTTTCAGATTCGTTGGAAAGAAATTCTCAAATAGATTCTATGATTTTTGGTTTCGCTAAATTCCGGTTTATTTTGCACCCGGTACATTCAATTGAAGTTTGAAATCGAATTATCGAACTACCGCGCCATTTTCAATTCCTTTTATAATTTAAAATAAATATTTATATTCTAGCGACGAACTATATAAATATATTCGTTCGAATTCTATTCAAAATAATTTTCTCGTCGTTATTATTTAAAATAATCCATTTTAAATAATCAAAATTCATTAAAATTGCCAATTTAAAAATTTTAAACTGGCCCAGATTTTCGGGTTGTTACAATCTCCCCCACTTAAAACTTTTCGTCCCCGAAAAGGAACAAAGCCGAAAGTGGTTTGATTAACCAACTCTACTTTCATTATTTTGACTACGACTTAAGTTCTTCAACTTTTCAGTTTGTAAGAACTTTTCAAAATTTTCAAAAATTTGGCTAACAACCTAAATTTTCGAAAAATTTCGCCATAACCTCCCGTGCACGGGGAGCACCGGGAAAATCCTGAAATTGCCATACAGGCCCTCTGATCTCAAAAAGAAAAAGAAAAAGCCAAGCGGCTAGCCAATCGGCTCATAAAATCATCATCACCCAAACAAAACAGTAAATTATGATAAACATGTACCTATTTGTCAGGCAAACAATTTTATTCTTCTGCTCTAACCTCTTTGCTATGACCTGTTCAATGTCAGTACATGTATATGCAAGAAAATGCGACCAATTTTCAATACAATTTACTATTTGATCAATTCGATTATATGGTTCAACATTTTAATTAATCAAGCTATAATCAAACAACACAATCAGCAATCAATTAGTTGATTATCAATTCAAATTCATAACTTTGATATATAGTCAAAAATCACATTTTTGATGCCAAATCACAACAATAGACCCTATCTAATTTTGGTTCACACACCAGTCAATTGGAAATATATAGATATCATACTTTCGTCACTCGAACACAACACTGATGATGCCATGGTCATTATCAGTATCATCTCCAGGCGATTAGAGTGTGATTCTATATCTATCCAGTATATTGAAACTTCAAATGCACGTGGATCAGACGTATATGCAAAATCTTTATATACTGGACTGTCCAAATTCAATATAAAATAAATAATCAAATACGTAGAATTGATTTAAATTTTCAAAACAAAAATTGTTTTCACTTTTATTCCAAAAACACTACTCTTCACACTCGTTCTAGGATACTACTGATCCTATCTCTAACGAGTCATTCTTGTTGGATATTACTAATCCAATCTCTGATGAATCCTTTCGTATGGTTCTAATGTGTCTTGTTCTCTGAGCTTTGTAAACCAAAGCTCTGATACCAACTGTAACAACAACGAATTTCGCTCGATCCGAATCAGTCGCTAAACCGATCTAGACCGTTCGAAACGCCTGATTGTTTTGAGAACACGACAAAATAGAACGCAGACGGAAGAACATTTCATTGTATATTACAACAATCCCATCAGAATACAAGAATATACAGAGTAAAAATGAATATTACACAGAAATATCAGAGATTTAAATTACATTTAAATACCTCGCAGCGGAAAATAATACAATACACAACTAGAAGAGATATACAGATACAAAGCTTCCCGGATATCATTCCAGCTGTAAACCAGGATCCTGTGAATATAAATCTGCAAAAACCAAAACTACTAGCTGCCCGTGTCGAAATAATGGCACCAAGAGTTTAGGTCAAACAATAAACTCCAGGTCAGTCATGGGACTTGTGTGAGAACTAAAACAGTTATTAATCTTTATTTTTAAAGTTAGGTAAATCAAGGGACCACGCCGTATAACACGGAACGGGTTTCCTCCAGAGAATACCAATGCATAAAACAACAGCGCAATGCTAAATAAAGAACAAAGAAGCTATTATAAGACCCAGTTCTCATCACACAATGCAACGCAAGCCGGAGGATAGGGTTTTTACCTTATAATAGCCAAGAATGATTGATACGTTTAAAACAAATCATTTGATACTATTATAAGTGCATAGTGTATAAAACAATTTCAAATCATAAGTATCAATCATAGGCGGCATAAGCGCCCCATCCCACTATGTCTCCATACTAGGTTCTACAAATAAAACCGCAAATGTCACGTATTTGGAAATTGGATTTCCATCTATGGACCGAGGCATAAGATAGTCCTCAACCGATTCGAGATGCTCTAACCCGCCCCACAGGAACAGAACGCATCGTCCCTTGGAGCGACAGGGTCGGTCCACCGATGTGGATTAGACGAAATCCTGAACACTGCGTTTCCTCGCCCTTTGGGGCGTAGGTGAGCCAACCAAATGACTCCATCGGTTCGAGAACGATCGATATATCCGAGGTGCCTCGCAACAGCAACAACCACATAAGTCATACTCGTCAGGGCATGTTAAACCACTGACGCCTCTTCTAGCTAGAAAGAAACGCATGTCCTCCCTGAGGTCCGTCTCCTGTTTTTGGTTCATACCGGGTGTGAAACTCGCGAAGTAAACATTACACAAAGCTACGCCACAAAGGTCGTGCTTTGATCATCAACCACAAGACTCTGCTTTTCAACAGAAGCCTTGATCATTTGCGTCTTAACATGCCACACAGGCAAACCACTCTATGCAACCAATATCAGTCACACAGAATGAAATCCGATGTCAGACACACAGTCCATTTACAAGTCCGTTCTGGGTCTGAACGAAACCGGAGGCACTTTCCTCGCATATCCATCCATCTGCAAGTATGTCTGGACGATCACCAACTGATTCCCTCATCTTGGGTGTACAGCCCAATCAAAAACATCAGTAATCACCCAAACGATGTGGAGACTTCCGGTCTTCAACCACCGTCTTCATCTTCGACATCTCGTCGAATCGGTTATTCAGAATGGGTATAACCCCGGCCTTTCGGAATAACCCATGTATATGATAAAAAAAAATTACACAAACACAACAAACGCCTCATTCCAATTCATAATATTTTTTTATTCACAAAATCACATTCTTAGGGAAACGTTCCCATTAATTTTATCCAAGATAAATTTTCCTAAATTTATTCTTTAATCTTCCTTTGGATATCATTTCGTTAGGGTTTTCCAAGCTAGTCAGGATTAGCGAACCACACCGAAGTAATTATTTATTTTATTTCCCAATCCCAACCTATTCATCCCATGGAGAAAAACTGGTAATACTCCATAACTAACACCACGGTGTTATCGGTAAATTTTTTTTTTTTTTTTTTGAAAGCAAAACGTGTGATCTTCAAAGTTATCCATAAAATTAATTACCATTTCACGTTCAAATCTAATAAATGATTTAACTATCGCTTTGGAGCAAAACTGGTGGTACTCCATTCTCGATCACCTTTCAGATTTGATAATTTAAATTATCAATTCACATTTCAATCTAATTAAAGATTCATTAAAACTCCACTTAGTTTTAATCTTTTCAAAAATCAACATCCTGCCTTTAACTGGGTTAAAGAACCAATGTCATCAAAAACGCGATTCATGATAAACCCAAATCACATTTGATATTAAATACAAGGCTCTGAATAGAAAATGTACCGGCTTATATTCAATATCAAATTCTGAAACCAACAAATATCGTATTGGAAATAACGATATAAAATATATCTTTCAAATTCCCATAACAATATCTGTATAGTCACGAAATCCAACATCGAAATATTCCGAAGATAATTTCGATTCAACTCCAGTCCAATTCACATATTGGGAATATTGATTATTTTTAAAATCACTTTCAAATTCAATTTATTTATTTCAAAAATAAATTGATTTTAATTCTAGTTCAAAACTAGTTCATTTCGGCAAAAATATATTTTTATTCTTTCAAATGTGGAATTTTTCATCCCAGTTCTTTCTAATTCACAAATTATGATTTTACACAAATTATTAATATTTTTAATAATTTTATCAAGGCCCGTACAGTCAATTTCCATCAACAGCCACCGAACTGCACTTACAGCGACCTTTTCCAAATTTGATTTGGACATAATTCCTAATCCAACCATTAGATTTCAAATTTCTAATATTCATTGGAAAGCTCTTTTTGATATGAACCCAACGGTTCCGGTTTTAGGAGAATCCGACGGTCGGATCTCCCGTGATGTTCGTTCGAAGTCAATGGTCGAAATTCACGAACTGCCGCGGCGCGGCGCGTTCTATTCAGGCCATTATATATATATATATATTTCGTCGATTTCCTTTTTAAAACGTATTTTATAAATCGTTTTAAATTCGTTTTCAAAACCATTTCAACTCTATATTCAATTTCAAATCAAAATTGAATATTTCGTATCATTACTATATAAATGATAATATTTTCAAAACGTTATATTTTGAAATCACTACCTTTTCTATATTCACTATAAAAATGAATATAATCGATATAAATATCGTTCATGTCTAAATAGCGCAACTCTAATCAACACGGCTTTATATATTTCTGTTTTCAAATATTTCTATTTCAAATATTTCTATTTCAAAAATACCTATTTCAAATACTTCTATATCAAAACTGGAATGAGGACCAATCAATTACCATATAATGTTAATTATATGGATTTTCTACAACACATGTATAAAATTACAACGATGAATAATCAACCATCATCCAAAGTGCACTCTACACTGTATAAGCATCGAATATAAATATTTAACGCCTATAACAGTCTGTCAATCAATCGATCGACATACAACTAACTATTGGGATTAGTGTAAGTCATATATCATCCCAATACCCGTGTGGGGTTTCAAACAATCAAACACAGATTTTATTTGTGCAGTTGGGCGATGTGTAAAATTTATCGTCCCAATCAATATCAATCAAATGTATGTATATAAACCAATCGTCCGATTTGTTTATTTTTATTTCATTTCATATACACGTTAAAAATTCTATTTTTAACTATAAAATATTTTCCACTATAAAATATTTTATTTCATTTCACATCACATCACACAATCAACTACACATCAAAATCAATCAACCAAGCATACAAGCCGTCCATGATCTGTGGACGACGGGTGTCGGGTGCTACTAAACACCGTCTACGTCCTAGTATATATCTCAACTAGAAATAAAATTAAAAGGCGAGAAGTTCTCACAGAGGGTTCCACTCCACCGTGCTTTGCTTTTGAATTGTTGAACCGTTTCGATCTGCTTGAAATTCCAATGCAGTTCTTTTCACGCTGCTCAAATAAAAATTATATTTTTATCACTTCATTTCAATAGATAAAAATCATATTTCTATTGTCTACATATAATAAAAATCATAATTTTATCGTTTTAAAAATATAAAAATCATATCATTAATCTTTCAATAATATAAAAATTTTATTTTTATTCGCTAAATATTATTTTCTTCAAATCAAAATCTATACTTTTTATAATAAAAATCTCAACCTTATTCGCTATCCAAACAAGAAGAAAAGAAATCACCTTTTTATGTATATAAAAATCGAACCTTTATATTGCTACTTTCGTAATAAAGGTCATATTCTTAAACCGCTATCATATTATAAAAATCTTATTTTTATAATGCTACTTCATATATAAAAATTATATTTTTATATTTCTGCTTCTAGTATAAAGATCGAATTTTTATATTTCACATATGATAAAAATCACATCTTTTCTATTCTAAAAATCACGTCTTTTCTATTCTTTGTATTGATAAAAATGAAATCTTTGTACTATATAAAAATTATACCTTTTTGTTTATTAAAGAAATAAGTTTTCATGTTAAAGAAATCAGTTTTAATGTTAAACAAACATCATAAATACTTACTTTGGCTGCTACGGAGAGGGGGATGGGATCGGAGGCTGTCCACGTCAGCTTGGGGACGCAGGAGGAGGCGGTGGGTCCCAGCTGCCAGGGCGCGGCGGAATCGGGTGTTCAGGGGACTTAGGGTTATGGTTTTGGTGAAAGGGGGGTTCGGTTTGGGGACTGGCGTCGATTTAGAAGAGGGGGAGGTTGGAGACGGAGGGTGGTGTGCCTCCGGCGGGCGGCGCGGTTACTGGGGGGGAGACATCAGAGAACGGCGGCGGATCCCCCCTGTCGTGCTCCTCCTCTTTTTTTTCCTGTATTTTGATTTTAGAAGAAAGGGGGGGCCTGGAGGGTATAGGAGAGAGATGGATTTTTTTTATTTTTTTTTATTTAATTTCAAAAAGTTGACTTTTTCATTCGACCTCTAAACAAGGCCCACCGCCTGTCGTCCATAGCTAATTACCCTATTCCGAACACAAATGGGATATGTATCGTAGGCTGATTCGACCGTTTCGATCGGTTTTCGTCAAAATCAACATATAACTCTATATATTGAATTTGAATGCGTATTTCAATTTACCGGGGTCACGTACTAACTCGAAAAATTCCAAAAAAATTATTTCTAGCTTCGTATTGACGATACGGTCCCAACAAAACTAATTTCGTCCAATTCTGAGACCGTTTGAAAAATGACCATTTTTCAGTCGATTAAAATCAACTGAAACTGGTCAAACGCGTTTTCCTTTGCCACGCTCACATATTGGATTAGAAAATTACGAAATTTGAAACCCAGCAATAACTTGACATCACGGATCCAACAAAAGTGGTTTCGTCGAAATCCGAGGTCGTTTGCAAAATGGCTATTTTTAAGGGCCAGAATTCCATAGCGACTATTCTGAATTTTCATTTGGCCGTAACTTTTGATTCCCGCTATGAAATTTTGATTTTTCGGATTCGTTGGAAAGATATTCTCAAATAGATTCTATGATTTTTGGTTTCGCTAAATGCTGGTTTATTTTGCACCAGGTACATTCAATTGAAGTTTGAAATCGAATTATCGAACTTCCGCTCCATTTTCTGTTCCTTTTATAATTTAAAATAAATATTTATATTCTAACGACGAACTATATAAATATATTCATTCGAATTCTATTCAAAATAATTTTCTCGTTGTTATTATTTAAAATAATACATTTTAAATAATCAAAATTCCTTAAAATTGCCAATTTAAAAATTTTAAACTGGCCCAGATTTTCGGGTTGTTACATTTAATCCACATCGGTGGACCGGCCCTGTCGCTCCTAGGGTCATTCAAGCTCTGATCCTGAGACACGGGCTAGAGCGTCTCGAATTCGGTAAGGACTAGATTTTGCCTTGGTTCATGACGGAAATCCAATTTCCAAATACGTGACTATGCGGTTTTGATTGTATACCTATATTTGGCGACATAGTGGCATGGGACTCTCATGTCGTCTATGATTGATAGTTATGATTTGAAATTGTTTTTGAAACATATAAACACTAGTAATAATATCAAATGCTTTTGTTTTATTCGTATCAAGCATATTTTGGCCATTATAAGGTAAAACTCTATCCTCCGGTTTGCGTTGCATTGTGTGATGGGAACTGAGTCTTATAATGGCTTCATTTTTTATAAAAAGCATTGTGATGTTTCAAAGAATGATTTGTTTTAAAGCACTGGCAATCCGATGGAGTAAACCCATTCCACGAAAGTGGCGTGGTCCTGTGATTAGCCATATTTTAATGTGTTGAGTAGATTTCTCATACCAGTCCAATGACTGACTCGTAGTTTGTTTCACTTTCAAACTCGGGTGCCCTTTTTTCTACACGGGCAGCCTTGTGTTCAGGTTTAACAGGCTTTCCCTGGATAGCTGGAGCTGAAGATGGATTCTATCATTTATATCTTTTTATGTTGTTCAGCTCCTATTGTACATTATGTTTGTTTTTCCGCTGTATAAATTTATGTATAGCTGAACTGTATTTGTACTAAGTATGATCCTGTATACTGTGTAACTCTGATGATTACGTTTATCCAGTATATTCTATTGTGCATTATCTGATGTATTTATTTATTTCTGTTCTGTTGTTATCTGTTTATGTGTTTTATTCCAAGGATTACCCTTGCCACCGTCAGTACGGGTTTTGGGGTCGTCACATTTGGTATCAGAGCTTTGGTTAAGCTTAGTGCTGGAATATAACATATTAACGAACTCGTCAGAAATAGAACCAGTAGCGTTCTAGGACGGGTAACTCATTACAGATAGGATCAGTAATATCCTAGTATGAGTAAAGCAGAATGAAATACACCCCACTAGACACATTTACATTTGAAGTATATGTTTCTATGTTTTGAAATATCTTTTCTGTGACCTGACACTTGATCTGCTGTTTGCAGAAGTACTAGAAAATGAGTGTCAGAAACAGAAGAAATGCAGAACCAGATCTAGAGGCTCTATTTAAGAGATATCGAAATCTGGGTGGAGCACAATTCTCGGGCAATGAATCTATTATTCAAACTCAAGCTTGGGTGAGCTCTGCAGAAAGAATATTTGAGCGTTTCCAGCTGAGAGATGACCAGAAAAGGTTAGTGGCATCTTGGGCGCTCAAAGAAGAAGCTTTAATCTGGTGGGAAACAATCATCAAGGATAATCCAGAAGGTGATATCACCTGGGATAGATTCAAAGAGATTTTCCTAGGAAGATTTACTCCTCCTGAAGTGACTGAGCGATTATGTGATGAATTATCTTATTTGATACAAGGAGATATGACCATTCCAGAATATCATAAGAGATTCAACGAACTTTCTCACTTTGCTCCTCATCTGATTCAAGATCCAAAGAGGAAGAACCTGAGATTTATTCATGGCCTGCAAAGGAGATCTCAGAATAGTGTGATGAGGAATGTGAAGCTTCCTTTTTCAAAAATGATATACATGGCTTATCAGTATGAAGATCTCCATAAGAAAGGTTTGTTGCGGGACGAAGAGGAAGCCGGTTCTAGTAACAAAGCGAAGTCTGTGATTGATAGTCCTAAGGTCAGCAAGAAGCCCAAAGCAAATCGGAAAAGGGAAGAATCTGAGAAAGGGCAAGTAACGACTACCATATGCAGTAACTGTAAGAAGCCAGGGCATTTGGCGATAAACTGCGGACCCTTGAAGAAGCGATTAAAAGGTGGGCTTCAATCCAAGAAGGGATTTCAAGAGAATTGAAAGTGCAGACAATGCCATTAGTTGGGTCATCTTTCAAAGGCCTGCCCACTATTCAGGGAATCTGAAACACTGCATATAAATGAAGTAGCAGAAGCTTCTGAGCCCTCAGCCAGTCAAGAAAGGGCTGATGTTTTGGAAGGCATGCTTAATGTCAAAAATATTCTAGTTAAAGTACTGTTTGATACAGGCGCGTCACGAAGCTTTATTGCAAAGAATGCGATTAAGAAACTGGATTTGAATTTGAAGAAGCTCAAAGAACCAATGACTGTCCAAAATCCGGTCGGGGGTTCCATCGATCTCAGTTGGGTTTGTGCAATACCTGTCTCTTTTTCCTGCTATAAATTCCCTACTATCTCTATCGTCATGAATTTTACTGAATTCGATCTTATTCTGGGATTGGATTGGCTAACCAAATATGAAGCAGAGGTTAGATGCGCGGAGAGAGTTGTTAAGGCGAAGGCACAATCAGGGAATTATATAACCATACCATGCGAAGGTCCGAATTCCAATAGAAAAGACTTTTGGTCAGCTCTAGATGTTTCTCCTGCTCAAATTGAAAATATCCCTAAAGTCACTGAGAATATTCCCGGCCTAGTGAAAGATATTCCTGTCGTCAAGAACTATGCGGATGTGTTCGAAGAGTTTGCTCGCTTACCTCCGCAAAGAGAAATTGATTTCAAAATTGCTTTAATTCCGAATGCAAGGCCGGTAGTTCACGCTATTCGAAGAATATCTTTGAAAGAGAAAGAGGAATTAGACAATCAAACAAGACAGCTAGTATGGAAGCGTCTGATTAGGCCTAGTTTCCCTGATTGGGGAGCAGCAGTGGTGTTTGTCCCAAAATCTGACGGTACCCTACGGCTATGTGTGGATTATCGTGATTTGAACAAGTAGACAATAAAAACAAATATCTGTTGCCGCAAATCGATGATTTATTGGATCGTCTGAATGGAGCACAAGTATTCTCAAGGATGGACCTAGCTATAGGCTTCCATCAACTTCGAATCGCCGAAGAGTGTGTTATAATGACAGCATTCAGAGGTCCAGATTTATTCTATGAGTGGTTAGTAATGCCGTTCGGCTTATGTAATGCTCCAGCATACTTCGTCGATTTGATGAACAGATTATTCAGAGGAGTCCTAAATAAATTTGTTCTGGTTTTTATTGACGATATTCTAATCTTCTCTAAATCAAAGGCCGAACATGAAGAGCATCTGGAATAGGTTCTAGAAATTCTGAGATGGAATGTATTGAAAGCCAAACTGTCCAAATGCATATTCTGGCAAGATGAAGTGAAATTTCTGGGCCACGTTGTATCGAAAGAAGGAATTGCTGTGGATCCAAGTAAAATCACAGCTATTCAAAATTGGAAATAGCCCAGTACTCGTACAGAAGTCCGCAGTTTTCTCGGATTGGCTAGTTATTACCGGAAGTTCGTTAAAAACTTTTCGAAGATATCTGGTCACTTAACGAAGCTTACAAAGAAGCACTCAAAATTCAAATGGACTCCAGAGTGTGAAGAGGCTTTTGAAGAGTTAAAGTTAAGATTAACGACTGCTCCAGTGTTAACCATTATTGACGGCAATCAGGATTTAAAAGTCTGGACAGATGCTTCTAGAGAAGGCCTTGGCGCGGTGTTAATGCAAAGAGGTCAAGTGATTGCTTATGCTAGCCGTCAATTGAAGCCACACGAGAAAAACTACGTAACTCATGATCTTGAGTTATTGGCTATAGTATTCGCCTTGAAAATCTGGAGACACTATCTTCTGGGTGAGAGATTTGAACTGTTTATAGATCACCAGTCGTTAAAGTATCTGTTCACCTAGAAAGACTTGAATCTGAGGCAGCAACGTTGGCTAGAGTTTCTTGCAGCATACGATTTTGAGGTTATATACACTCTAGGGAAAGCCAATGTCGTGGACGATGCGTTAAGCCGAAAGAATGAAATGATCGCCAGTTTTATCATTGCGACTTCATTGATTGACAAGATATCGGCTCTCCAAAATGACGACCAATTTATTAAAGGAATGAGTCAACGAATTCGTGAAGGCAATGCTTCGGATTTCCAGCTCGACAACGAAGGGATTCTGAGGTTACAAGGACGAATTTGTGTTCCGGAAATTCCTGAACTCAGAAGAGATGTGCTTGATGAATGCCACAAATCTAATCTTAGTATCCATCCGGGTGTGAGTAAAATGTATAACGATATCAAGCGAACATTCTGGTGGAAGTCGTTAAAAAGAGACATCTCGATATATGTTAGTTGATGCCCTACTTGCCAGCTAGTCAAATGCGACCAACAGAAACTGGCTGGATTGTTACAACCGCTATACGTTTCAGGCTGGAAGTGGGAACAGATTTCCATGGACTTCATTGATGGTTTACCCAGAACCAGAAAAGGAAATGACAGTATTTGGGTGATCGTAGATCGCTTCACGAAGACCGCCCATTTCATACCTGTCAGATCAAACAGAACTGCTCAGAGTCTGGCGCAGATATACTTCAAGGAAATAGTTAGACAACACGGAGTGCCGATCAGTATAGTGAGTGATAGAGATCCAATATTCACTAGCAAATTCTGGGAGGCATTTCAAGTAGAGCTGGGAACGAAGCTGAACCTAAGCACTGCCTATCATTCTCTGACAGATGGTCAAACTGAGAGGGTGAATTGTATACTAGAAGATCTATTGCGGGCTTGTGTTCTAGATTTTGGTGGATCATGGAAAGACCATCTGCATTTGGTTGAATTCTCTTATAACAACAGCTACCAGGCGAGCCTGACAATGTCACCATTCGAAGCGTTGTATGGTAGACCGTGCCGATCTCCTGCTTGTTGGGTCGAACCCGGTAATAGACTTGTATTGGGACCTGATATGATCCGAGAAGCTGCCGACAAAGTCGATTTCGTTAAGAAACGATTACTCGCTGCCCAAAGCCGACAAAAGATCTATGCCGATAGGAGAAGAAGAGATATATCATTTGCTGTTGGCGACTATGTATATTTGAAAGTATCGCCGATGAGAGGGGTTATCCGGTTCGGTAAAACAGGGAAGTTGGCGCCCAAATTCATTGGTCCATTTCCTATTCTTGAACGGATTGGAACTCTCGCTTATAGGGTTCTATTGCCTGATTGGTTGCCTGGAGTGCATGATGTATTTCACATATCTCAACTTCGAAAGCACGTTCATGATCCAGACTTGATCGTAGAAGAAGCAGCTCAACAGGATATTGAAATTACCCCAGAATTGGCTGTGAGAAGAGAGCCGCTAAAGATCATCGGCAAAGAAACCAAAGAACTGAGGAACAAGAAGGTTCACTTAGTCAATGTGCAATGGAGTGGAGATCCGCGAGATTGTACTTGGGAAACTGAGGAGAGCATTCAGAAAGCCTATCCTATATGCCGAGTGGATATCTCTGATTGACTCCGGTGCAAGGTACATTTACCATACTTTGCATTACCAATTAGTTCTCGACTCTGTTGTTATTTTCTTTCCATGGATGTGCACTTTTAATTCTATAGTCTGAATGATTTTAAAAGAGTATAGAAATTGATTAGTATATTTTTGAAAAGTTAAAAACAAATTGCTTGTTGTTTGCATTGTGTGATAGTAGTTTTGATTAATTAAATTATTAAAATGATAGCTAAATTAATCAATAAGATAATGAATGGTAGGATTTATTCATTTAACTCACACATTGAACTGATTTAAAAATAGATAGAAATATATACATGTGCATTATATATGTTTGAACAGGTAAATGGATAGCAGTTGAGTAAAGATTTTATTTGCGTGCCCGACAAATAGGTAAACCTTAATGAGTTGGATGCGAAATATTATTATATCAACTCTTGTGAGTGCCATTAGATGCGGAGTGCTGGTTGTTCTGTGTGTAATCATAAACATCGCCATAGGATAGTAACAATTAATTTTGAACTACACTACATGGCATACTTCTGAAGATAGGCATACTTCATCATATACCACATATGCATTTGGACCTTGTGTGACGAGGTGGAAGATTTACCATATGAGCGAGAGGCTTGTATGGCGATGACTATATTTTACAGGTTGAACTGATGACTAATATGGACTATTTAAAATGTAACGATAAATTGCCAGTTATTAAAAACCCCACACGGGTCTGGAGTTGACAATAATCACGTCTCTCTAGTCATTAGATACGACACATGGACTATTTATTTCCCACACGGGACGAGGTGACGAGGATTTATCCTCTGGAGCAATTAAAATACACACTCCCTCAGGCTTTGACAGGGTGACGAGAATTTATTCTCTGGAGTTATTATCTATACACGCTCCCCTATAAACACCAGAATATATCACTATAAATATGTGTATGCTTATTAGGATTTATTGGGTACATAATACGGCCGAATAAATTTCCAAACCTCTCCCTGTACAAAGGAGGTTATGGCGAAATTTTTCGAAAATTCTGGGTGTTAGCCAAATTTTTGAAGAATTTGAAAATTCTCAAAATCTGGAAAATTGGAGAATGGAAGCCAGATTGAACGTAGAGTTGATTAATCAAACCACTTTCGACTTTGTTCCTTTTCGGGGACGAAAAGTTTCAAGTGGGGGAGATTGTAATGACCCGGAAAATCTGAACCAAT
The DNA here is from genome assembly GCA_030737875.1 of Allium sativum. Classification (NCBI taxonomy): domain Eukaryota; kingdom Viridiplantae; phylum Streptophyta; class Magnoliopsida; order Asparagales; family Amaryllidaceae; genus Allium; species Allium sativum. The sequence continues at coordinate 296,463,713 of CM060919.1, forward strand.
TTTAAAATTTTTAAATTGGCTAAAATAGTGGATTTTAAATATTTAAAATAAATATTTTAAATAATAACGATGAAAAGTAGGTTTGAATCGACATTTGAAAATGAATATAATTAATTCAAATTATAAACAAGGCCTAAAATGGCGCGGTAGTTTCAAAATTTGAATTCAAACTTCGACTGGCTATACCGGGTGCAAAACAAAACGGATTTGAGTGAAACCAAAAATATTTAAATCTGTTAGTGAATACCTTTCTAACGAATCTGAAAAATCGAAGTTTCATAGCGGGATGCAAAAGTTATGGCCAAATGAATTTTCAGAAAGGTCGTTATGGAATTTATATAGCCCGTGAAATTGGCCATTTTGCAAACGACCACGAAATTCGATATAACCACTTTTGTTGGATCCGGGATGTTAAACTATTGCTAAGTTTCAAATTTCATAATTTTTGAAGTTAGTATGTGAGCGTGGCAAAAGAAAATGTGTTTGGTCGATTTCTATTAAGTGAATATTAGCCTCACATCCTTAAAATGAAAGTTAATTAGGCTCACATCCTCCCCTTTGTAAACATATAAAATTCATCCCTATTTTTAAAATTGCGCCTAATATTTTACACAATTGCCCATTTTACTAATTACGGCACTAATTTAGGATCTGATTAGATTTTTGTTATCGGTGATTACATTTTTATGCAACCAAATATTTTACTGCTAATGGCGGCTGCATATTTGTTTTAATTTCATTCACATTCAATTTGTTTGCTGGAGAGATCTATTTGATTGTCAACTTTTGCAGTTTAAAACTTTGATCGCTCTTCTCTTTATAAAATGGCGACGTCTTCATCAAGGTATTATGTTATTTTTCATTTTTTTTTCTAATAAACCGCTTTCTTTTTTCAAATGGAATTTTAAAATAGAATTTTTTTAAATTGATCATTCTGTTTAATCGAATTGTATATTCACATATTTTTTAGTTTATATTTTGTTTGCTTGCCTGATGATCAGTTGTGTTCATTATTATGAATGTAGTTGTAATGAATTAATATTATGTGTTCTGGATTTTTGTAAACATATATTTCTATTTTGTAATGAATTAATATCATGTTATTATGCATATATTTCTATTATTTGCGTATATGTACGCATATACTTCTGTATACCTTAATGTGGTTTTCTGAACATGTTTTTGTGCAAGTATTATTAAAATTTTCAAATAATTATGCAAATATTCCTTATATTTGCGTATATATATGCATATAGTTCAGTATAGCTATATGTGGTTTTTTATCATGTTTTTTGCTAGCATTATTAAATTTTTCATGTTAGTATGCATATATTTCTATTATTTGCGTATATGTACGCATATACTTCAGTATAGCTTAATGTGGTTATCTAACATGTTTTGTGCAGGTATTATTAAATTTTTCATGTAAGTATGCAAATATTCCTATTATTTGCGTATATGTAGGCATATAGTTCAGCATAGCTTAATGTGGTTATCTAACATGTTTTGTGCAGGTATTATTAAATTTTTCATGTAAGTATGCAAATATTCCTATTATTTGCGTATATGTACGCATATAGTTCAGTATAGTTGAATGTGGTTTTCTTAATATGTTTTGTGCTAGCATTATTAAAATTTTCATGTACGTATGCAATTATTCCTATTATTGGCGTATATGTACGCATATAGTTCAGTATAGATGATTGTTTTTTTTTCAAATTAGCAATTAATTTTTTTTCCAGTGGTCCAGCAAATATTGATGTATTGGTGATGCTGATGTACGGGAATGATACTTGTATGCATATATGCAGTTATTGACAATATTTCCATGTTTGTATGTAGATATTTTAAATATATGCATGTTTGTATGCATATATTGACAATATCTGCATGCTTTTATTAAAATATGTAGTATATTTGCATGATTGAAGTCAAATATTAACAGTATTCGCATGCTTGTATGCAGATATACAGTTTTTTTCATATTTATATGCATGTAATATGAATACTTGTACATATGCATTCATTTTTATGTAAATTATGGGATTCTTGTATACTGATATTTCTAAAACCTGCATACATTTTATTATGTAGATTTTATGAATGATTGCATATTTCTTCCCTTGTTATCAAACCACATAGAATTATTCAAACAAACTGATTATGTTTTATAATTTTCTGCAGTGTCGATTGCAGCAAGTTGCGATTTTTGGGCAGTAGCCGGTGGTGTAATAATGAAGAGATGTGAATGGAGGATTACTGGAGCTTGTGTAGGTGGAGAAGGCGTTGATCGTGGAATTATTGTAATTTTTGTATAAAATTTTATGGTTTTTGTGGATCATACAGTCGTATGTATTTATTTTTCAATTTATTTGATCTTCTATTCTTCTTACGTGTATATGAATATGCATATATTGTTAATATGCGATTATATGTATGCAACTATTGTTAGAATTCGTGCATATATGTTTGGTTATATTCCGGAAAGTTGCGTATATCTACGCATATATTATGTATATATGCATAATTATACGTAGATAATTAAAAAAAATGTTTTTGTGTTTTTGCTGATTATTTGGAAACAAATATGTATATATTATTAATATATGCATAGTAATTTTTTTCCATATATTGTAACTTTAATAATGTGCAACTAATCTGATAATTTGCAAATAATTATGCATCTTATATTAATTTATGCGTATATGTATGTATCTATTTATTATTATTTGAACATGTTTATGTATTTTTATATGAATACTGCACATTAGGCTTATTACTGCTGATTCTCTTCTTTGTTTAGCAGTGTTCTTTGTTTAACACTGTTCTTTTGTTTAACAGCAACATCGTCTGTTCGAGTAATGCTGCAAATATTTGCATTTATGTCTGAAATTATATTGAAAATATGCATATATGTATGCAAAATATTACGAATACCTATATACACGAAATCATCAATATATATAATTTGACGTAAAATTAGAAGAACTTAATTCAGTGCACAAAATAACAATGTAATTCAGTATACACAACACAAAATCTAAATGCTTGAATGTACATATTGGCAATATCTTCCTGTTTGTACGCATATACTGACTATATTTGCATCCTTGTATGCAAGTTTGTATGCAAGCATAGCTCTTTGTTTATCAACAGATACAGGAGTGTAGACTTCATCTTTATTGTCAATGTCTTTGTTCTCACTTCTTTGCTTCATCATTTTCATTACAGGCATTGCACAATCCACCCTGAAAACAATTACAATTTTTTTTTAATATAAATTCATGACTAAATTTAACTGTTTTGAATATATTGATCTGTGTATTCAACTATTTTCCAACATTCGCCAAAAAAATCAGTCCAACAAACATAAAAAAAGGGTAAAAACAAGAAAACAGAGAAAACTACGATAGTGTAGTTAAATGCATAATATTATGCACATATATGAATTTTCTTACATACATATGTGCATGTATTCCAGTTTTTTTCATCTGCGTTGATTTACCTACATATATAAGTGTAATTATTGCATAATTCTTGCATAAAAATATGCAATATTGCATAAAAGTGCACTTTAATTCATTTTTATTTGCATTTAAGTATGAAAACACCCAGAAAACATGAAGACATGTGTGCAACAAATCAGTAGGAAAAAATGATAGCTGATTTTCATTTACGAAACAGTTGCTTACATGTGTGCAATTTTTGGCATTAGTTGCCTACATGCTACATTTCTAATCTAAAACAGTACTGTAAGCAACTTTTATTAAAAAAAACAACTGTGTTGATCATTTGCATCCATATCTGCAACATTTATAAATATATTCATGAATGTTTGCATATATATATTAAATACAATCACAATTTTATAAATCTTAAAATCATGTAATCATAAAAATTCCCTATTCATCCACGATTTATTATATAATATACATATATTATCAGTTGTAGAAATTATAATTAGAAAATAAAATTTTTACCTTTGTTCTTGCCATTTTTTGTGGATCTTCCCTTGTAATTGCCACGGTTTTGAGTATTTTTCTTCGTTCAACATTGAAACGATGAAAGTCGGCTTTGAAATTTAAATTTTCCTCCCCAATCGCCAGCGAGAAATGAGGGATGCGATAAATGAGATATGCGATTAACGAAAGAATACAGAGATGCAGATGGAGTATTTTTAGGGTTTAAAGGACAAAATGGGAAGTTGATATGCTGCATTTTGAAAATAGGGATGTAATTTCTATAGTTTATACCACTGGACTTTTTTTATATTTTAATATTTAATAGAGACCTGTAAAAAACACACCCTTCTATTAAATTGGATCGACCAGAAATGGGCCATTTTTCAAACGGTCTCCGAATTCGACGAAACTAGTTTTGTTGGGACCATATCGTCAAAACATAGCTAGATTTATTTTTCTGGAATTTTTCGAATCAGTATGTTGCCTGGCAAATTCAAATGTACGTTCAAATCGAAAATTGAATGTTTTATATTTTAATTTGAAGGAAAACTGGCTGAAACAGTCGAATGGGCCTACGAAACATATCCCATTGTGTTCGAAATGGGGGTAAAACGCTAAGGACGATAGTCGTTGGGTTTGAAAAGGGGTTCATTTATGAAAACCCTAATTTTTTGAATTATATATACACCGGCCAATAGAAATTTTCCTTTATAATAAAAAAAAATCTTCGAAACCCCCTAGTATCAGCCTCGACGAACGACGTAGGGGTACTCAAATCTTCCCGGCTTGATTTCTCCCTCGTTTCTCAACGAAATCGAGCGCGGTTGGATCCATTTTGAAGCCCTCGATCTCCTCTTTAAATCAATACCAGATTTTTGAAGAATCGTTGCATATATAGGGAGTATCATGGCCAGGAAGTTTGGGGTTTTAAACCGCCGCCGCCGTTGACTGGGACCACCGGAGTCCACCGCTCCACCGCGCGCGGGCGCGCCCCACTACCCCCTTCGACGCTGTACCCTCCGATCCTCGCATCGCTTCACGGATTTCGCGAAAAATCCAAACCTAGTTTGGAACCAGTTCTGAAAAGGTACGGCTTTGGCTATTTTTAACTGAAAATAACACTCTAAAGCGTTGCAAACTTGTAAAAATCATATCATTTTGCTGTGTTATCGAAATTCAGTGAAACAAGAGACAGTGGACTCGTGTGAACGTCTTCTACATTTCAGAAGAGATCGCATATTTTTCTGAGCCTTCTGCTATTTTTGGTGGAGTGGAACCCAATGTAAGATTTCTAATTTATAAACGATATGGAAAACGACGATGTATAAATTATATAGTCGATGTATGGGTTATATAAACGTTGTACACCTCATGTATAAGCGTTGTATAAGTTGTACGTTCGATGTATAAGTTATATATGCGTTGTAAAAATTATATATGTGTTGAAATAGAAGTGAAATGCTATATATATATATATATACACGCCCCTAGTCCACAAACCATGGACGATATTTATTGGTTGTGATTGATGTGAAAATTGATTGATAGCGAATGGTTGACTGAAATTATTTGTGGTTGGAATTGATTGATTGTGGTTGAAAAATACCCGTTTGTGGTTGAGAAATATTTGGTTGAAACCACATAGGATTAGTTTGCGGAAATGAAAAAAAATATACATGTCGCCTGCGTGCGAACTAGATGCATGATTCCCCATTGTCAAAAGCTGCGAGGCTTTGAGGTAGAGCGAGGAGCCGTACTAGGGTCGGTCCCGGTTTTAACTACCCTGCCGTCATGCTGCCGAAATTTTGAATAATATTCATGTGTTAGAATTATTTTCATTTGTTGAAACTATATTTATTCGTTGAATAGAAAACCTTCATGTGTTGAATTGAAATTCATTCGTTGAATAGAATTCATGTATTGAATGGTATTCGTGTTTTAAATATAAAAATCACCTTTTTATCTATTTATATAAACTATAGAAAACCTTCATGTGTTGAATCGAAATTCATTCGTTGAATTGAAATTCATGTGTTGAATGGTATTCGTATTTTGAAAGAAATTGTTTTATAATAAAAATCCTATTTTTATCATCGATATGAACTATATAAAATAATCTTGTTTTGAAATAAATTGTTTTATAATAAAAATCCTATTTTTATCAACGATATGAACTATATAAAATAGTCAAGTTTTGAAATAAATTGTTTTACATTAAAAATCACACTTTTATTATATACATGAATTGTTAAAAATAGTGAAGTGTTGAAATTGAAGACAGTTAGATAAAAACATCATTTTTATCAAATGTATGAAAATCATATGGTTTTGAAATCGAAGAATCGATATAAATATATAAATAGAATTGAAATATATCGAACAACGAAGCTGCAGTTTGTATTTTGTAACGTGATTTCAAACGATTATACCAGGAGATCCGACCATCGGATTTTTCCGAAACCGCAACCGTTGGGTTCGCTTTGGAAATATCTTTCCAACGGCACCAACTTTGTAAAAATACAACGGTTGGATTGTCTGGAATGTTCAAATATGAAAAAAAAAAACAGCGCCAGAATCGACTATATTTATATATATATATATATAAATATAATTATATTGAATCGAATAACGACGTTGCAGTTCGTATTTTGAAATCGAAACTTCAAACGATTATACTGGGAGATCCGACCGTCCGATTTTCCCAAAACTGGAACCGTTGGTTTCGTTTTGGAAAGATCTTTCTAATGATGTAAATTTTGTGAAGATCCAACGGTTAGATTTTCAGATATGTGTAAATCAAATCTGAAGAAAAACAGCGCCACGGCCGCGTTATGGCCCGAAGCGTCGTTTTGAATAAATTGGCTATTTTAAAATAAATAAAAATAGCGATAAATCATTATAAAATATTATAAACAATATGGATGTGAAATATAGAAACTAATTGAAGGTTGGCTAAGTCAAATGGTTTCCTGGATGTTGATCTGATGTTGGTTTCGGCCTTCGGGGTTAATATTTGGGAAATCGTTCTCTTACTGATTGACGGTTAGTGACTAATGAATTGAAATGATGCGTATGTATGTTAGTGTTGCACTTGTTTATTATATACGCGAGTTGCTCAGAAGACCGGGTTTATCCCATTCTGAATAACTGAATCGACGATAAGAAGTCGAAGATGAAGATGGGGGTTGAAGACCGATCTTCACCTCGTTTGGATGGTCACTGAGGTCCTGATTGGGAGGCATCCCGAAATATGGATAATGAGTGGTGATCGTCCAGACGTACGTGGGAATCGATGGATATGCGAGGTATTTAGTGCCTCCGGTTTCGTTCAGACCCAGAACGGACTTGCAAATGGACCGCGTGTCTGACATTGGAATTCATTCTGTGCGATTGATAACCATCAGTTGCATGGTGTGAATTGCCGGTGTGGCATGCTGAGATGTAGTGATCAGGGCTTCTGTTGAAAAGAAAAGTCTTGTGACTGATGATCAAAGCACCGCCTGTGTGGCGTAGCTTTGTGTATAACGTGAATTCGCGAGCCTCACACCCCGGTATGAACCAGAAACGGGAAAAAGGACCTTAGGGAGGGCATGCGTTTCCTTCTAGCTAGGAGTTGTGTCAGTGTTTTTACACAGCCTGACATTTTACTTATGTGGATGATGGATTGCGAGGCGCCTCGGTTATGTCGGTCGATCCGGGACCGATGGAGTCATTCGTTGGCTCATTGACGCCCCATAGGGCAGGGAAACGCAGTGTTCAGGAATTTTAATCCACATCGGTGGACCAGCCCTGTCGCTCCTAGGGTCACTCGAGCTCTGATCCTGAGACACGGGCTAGAGCGTCTCGAATTCGGTAAGGACTATCTTTTTCCTTGGTTCATGACGGAAATCCAATTTCCAAATACGTGACTGTGCGGTTTTGATTGTATACCTATATTTGGCGACATAGTGGCATGGAACGCTCATGTCGTCTATGATTGATAGTTATGATTTGAAATTGTTTTTGAAACATATAAACACTAGTAATAATATCAAATGCTTTTGTTTTATTCGTATCAAGCATATTTTGGCCATTATAAGGTAAAACTCTATCCTCTAGTTTGCGTTGCATTGTGTGATGGGAACTGAGTCTTATAATGGCTTCATTTTTTATAAAAAGCAATGCGATGTTTTAAAGAATGATTTGTTTTAAAGCACTGGCAATCCGATGGAGTAAACCCGTTCTACGAAAGTGGCGTGGTCCTATGATTAGCCATATTTTAATGTGTTGAGTAGATTTCTCATACCAGTCCCATGACTGACTCGTAGTTTGTTTCACTTTCAAACTCGGGTGCCCCTTTTTCTACACGGGCAGCCTTGTGTTCAGGTTTAACAGGCTTTCTCTGGATAGCTGGAGCTGAAGATGGATTCTATCATTTATCTCTTTTTATGCTGTTCAGCACCTATTGTACATTATGTTTGTTTTTCCACTGTAGACATTTATGTATAGCTGAACTGTATTTGTACTAAGTATGATCCTGTATACTGTGTAACTCTGATGATTACGTTTATCCAGTATATTCTATTGTGCATTATCCGATGTATTTATTTATTTCTGTTCTGCTGTTATCTGTTTATGTGTTATATTCCAAGGATTACCCTTGCCATCGTCAGTACGGGGTTTGGGGTCGTCACAGACTGAGTGTGTTGTAGTCACTTGATTCCATTCGTCGCTATATTGATTCGATTTCAGCAAAATTGAACAAGCGTTTAGTTCAACTAAAAATTTCAGCTAACTCTAGCTTTGTCCAAACCATCTCCAGAACGTTGTGTTTGTCAATCATTGCATGTTTCGTCGGATTTTGACCTTGTAATAAAAAGTTATTAATGTTTAATCATACACTATTTTAATTAAAATAATTAACTCCTTAATCATAGATTAATTTATACTAATTACTTTAGTCTAAAATAAACAATCCAGACTCTTCTCTCTTTCGTTTAGCACACTACTTCGTTCAAAACACGACTTCATCGTATCACCTTCAACAAAAAACTACCGTGTCGTCCTCCTATTCGTTGTAGTACCATCATATATCACCAGCAAGAGCGCCTTACCGACCTCGATGTTCGCCCCAAATCTCGTCACAACTAGTGTCTCCATTCCCCTATAGCGCACCCAAGACCGTTGTGGCTTCTTAATTTGATTCTGGCCACCACGACACCTGAAACCCTATTACCATCGTTCACCTGAAAGCTCTCATCGAGCTCAACACTTTTGTAGTTTAAGAATTTTTGATAAAGGAACGGATTAAGAGATTTTGGAGTTGAAATTCGAATATTCTCGGCCTTTCGAAATGAAAATGGAGGCATTAGGCCTATTGCCACGGAATAGAAGGTTCATCGCAAATTAGGGCTAAGGTGTAACGATACGGATATCACCCGACCTGATCGATCAATAGGTTGACCAAGACCATTCAAATCACGCATACGTTAACTTTGGAAATACCACACATTAGAACAGATAACAACAAACTTTTATAAACATCATAATAATGTTACATCAGAGTACATAATATCAGAGTACATTAAATAAAATAATACAACGAAAGGTTAAATTACAATAGATTTAATACACTGCAGCGGAACAATTAAATTAACATAACGGATGTAACACCCCACCTCCGCTAGGGTCACTCACAAAGGGAATGCACTAGGTTTGGTGAAGCATTATCGAGGTAAACATGCACAGAAGTATTACAAGACAGAACATATATAAAACAACGAAAGTAAAGCAAATTTCTTTATCTTATAAAATAAGGTCTAAAGCCTTTTACATCAGAATACATCAAAACCTGCCTTGCAATAGTAAAGAAGCCTAAAACTTTTTCATAAATTATTCCCCAAAATAAAGCGGTGAAGCAACCATAGCCAAGAGAAGACCAAGCTATACATGATGACCTTCAAGCATAAGAGGTCCGAACTAAACAACAGCATTTCCTCCCTGAAAACTGGGGGGGGGGGGACGGAAGACAAAGAGGCAAAAGAAAGTGGGGTCAGTCAAAAAGACTGGTAAGTCCTATCTACTTCCAGCATAAAAACAGGTAAAGGTAACATGACATGCATAAACTGAAAGTAAACATAAGGATGATGACAAGATAGATAAGCTAGACCAAGATAACAGGATGAACCACTATATCAAGATAAACTAAGGTATCACATTGTCAGGTTTCTATCAAGTATAAAATCCCGAGGTATCTATCATGTATATTTGCTCTGCACCTCCCGTACTAGTATCCCAACCCATGTTACGTGTTAACTATAAAATGTCCCTTGCCTAATGTCATGAAATGGTCCATGTCGACCTAATATATCGCATATATAGGTTTTCTTAACTCGTGTGTTTCTTTCCATGTATAAGTTCAGTCCTTTGCCGTACCTCATGCGGGCTTTCTCACTACTTCAACGTAGTACCATTTGATCCTTGAAATCATTTGGACTGTCATCTTTTATCTAACTATGTTTTCTTATCAAGAACTATCGCATGTTCAACTAAGTTTTATGCCACCCAGGACCACTGGGGATTATGCTACCTAATGAACGTTTTCGTATCTCGGTTTGGGTTCAAACCACCTAGGGCCACTAGGGATTATGCTACCCGTCAACCACGCCCTTTTTCCCACGTATGTATCGTGAATAGTTTTTCCATGTCTAGGTGCACATGTATCTCAATGTGCCATCCGAGTTCCGTGACAGAATACAGGACTCGGTCGGGAGCTTTCGGTTATCTGCTGATGCAGATATTAAGGTCTGTTTTTCTACCGGTGGTTATGGTCCCACGTGACCCCTCCCTCAATTACTGAAAGGAAAAACAAGAAAAATAATGTATGGGAACTACACTATGGCCATCAATGCCCCACTCCCAAATGGCCTACCTCACCCATAACTAGATAGCAAGTATGGTCTGTTGGGTGTTCTCTGCCTTTCCGTACGTACACGATTGACTAAAGATAGTAGGTGGCCGACGATGTGCTATCTAGGGCTACCGTAAAAATATCGCCGACCCCACGCTAATCCACCCCAGTCTTTAGGTTGCTCGCACAGCAACCAAGGCATACCCTTGGCTCTTCTACCGCAGACCTTAACCTCTGTGAGCCCAGGAGGATCATCTGCCACCTCACAGAGGGATACCAAGAGTATCCTCACGTTCCCCGAAGATACCGCTTCGTCACCCAGTTCGTTGGAGCCTTTATCTAAATCAGATATTGCTCCACCTCGTGTATTTGCTGAAGCGACGACCTACCGAATCGGGTTACTCATGTATTATGAACTGGTCCAATTTCCTTGACTAAGAATTATTACTTAGTTATCCTTAACTAAGGTTTATCACTTAGCTTCCTCTCCTGTCATCCTTGTTAACTACTGTTTTCCACTTAGTCCCACTGAACTAGGAATTTATCTAATGGGTTAAGCGTTGTCATTCAAGCTCATGACTTAACCTGTCTAGAAGCATGTCAAAAATGGCTAAGTGTTCAAGTTCAAGACTTAGCCCTACAAAACATATGTCAACTTGGTTAAGTATATCAAGAAGTTCACGGCTTAACCTTATCGCGTTATCGTGGTTGGTTAAGAAAAGATTATCCTTATCAAATTACCGAGTCGAGTTGGTTAAGTATATTCAAGCGGTTCGTGTCTTAACCCTATCCAATTACTATGTTAGATTGGTTAAGTGTAGGTTAACTTAACCCCATCAAGTTACCGAGTCAAATTGGTTAAGTATTGGTTAACTTAACCTCATCAAAATTATCGAGTCAAATTGGTTAACCTAACCCCACTAAATCATCGTGTATAATTGGTTAAGTATAAGTTGCTTAACCCCATTAAATTATCTTGTTAGATTGTTTAAGTATTGGTTAACTTAACCTCATCAAATTATTGGGTCGGAGGTTAAGTGTTGGTTAACTTAACCCTCATCCACTAGTCATTTTTATAATGGTTAAGTATTTTTCCCCTCGTGTGTTTACTTAACCCTACCACGCGTCGCGTTACCCCGGTCGGGTGTTATCAACCCATTTAGGTTAAACTAACCCATTCACTAATCATGTTACATGGTTAAGTGTCTTTAAGTAATCAAGTCCGGTCTCACTTAACCTACCCATTCATGTCATATCGGTTAAGTGTCATTAGTCAAATTAACTTAACCTTATCATGTGGCATTAAGTAAATTAATGCACTCTCAACCTCTCACATTAGACGTTGTTGTGGTTACTGGTTACGCCGGGCGGGTCCGGGCAGATTTACACCACAACCCCGTCTAACCTTGGGTTTCAAGCACGGTATGACCAACTACTCACATTGGGTCTTATTGTTTGTAGCAACTGGATTTGCCGGGCGGGTCCGGGCAGATTTATGCTACAAACTCAACCCAACCTCGAGTTGGCCACTTTCATGTTTTACTACGTATCATGTTCATGTCAAGTTTAGGCCTTGATTAAGTCCATGTTTTTCACTTATGCCTATTGTCCTATTTCTTAGTATAATTCATGTCAAGTTCACATGTTCCATATTTTTTTTCTAAGTGTCATCCCCACGTTTATTACCATTACATGTTACATGTAATTTCATGTCAAGTTCATAGCAAATTTCAAGCTTTGCCTAGACTACCCAAAACGTGTTCCCAACGCACATGAAAGCGAATCAACATAGTAGGAAAAATATGACAAGAGAGGGTATTAGATGGCAAAGGTGAATCACAAGTTAAACATGGTAACGTTTGAGGTAAAAGGTGTTCACATAACTAGCATATTGCATAACGGCCTCAAAACATGTATGATAGCATAAAGGGATTGGCCTCTAACATGCATGATATCATAAGAGGATTGGTCTCAAGCATGTATGATATCATATCCTGGGTCCATCATCTTATGCATGTGAGTGTCATGAGGGGTTTTAGGTTCTTTTACATGCATAAACCCAAAATGTTTCACAAGTCAAAATGGTTCTAAGGGTTCATGCCATCATTCCACAAGTAAAGATCCAAACTTGCATGATAAACTAGATCAAACACAACGTGAATGGCATGATTTAATCACTAAAACATAGCCCAAAGCATGGGTTCAAGAAAGGGGCAAAACTAGGTTCACATAGGCTAACATACTTATGCTTCATCTCATTTTATCCCATTTCAACATTAGAACTACCGTTTAGATCTACAAGTAGCTAGAAATTACCTAGCGAGGTTTAGAGACTTAGGAGCATGAATCGTCATAGGATTTGCGTAGCAATGTTGATCTACTTCCACGATTTGATGTAGAAAGCTTCCACCTTTTTGATTTGAATCCGATTTGAATGCATAAGCTCTTAGAGTTGGAGATGGAGGCCATGATCAAGAGAGAATTGGGCATGACTTCGTTGTTAGATTGATTTTGAGTGATTTAGGTTAGGTCCTAGGGTGTTTTTATAGAGATTAGGAGTAGTTTAGGCCCTTAGATTAACCCTAGGATAGATCTGAACCCTCAAAATCCGTCACAGGCCAATAGACCAGACCCAAATGAGCAACCAGGTGCACCAGGTCGACTAGACCCAAAATGGGTTTTCGGGCCAGGTCGATACCCGTGTCGACTGGGCAGTCGACCTGCCCCTGGGCGTGTCGACTCCCTAGTCGACCTGGGGCTTGGGCGGGAATTTTTCCCGCCCAGTCTGTTTGGCTCCAGATTTGAATTTCGAACTGTTTTTGAACTTGAATTTTTCTGAAAACTTTGACGGGTCATAACTGGGTCATACGGACTCCGATTTTCGAAAACTCGGACTCTATTTCGCGTATTTTTCCGAGACGAACGCAATGGCACAGCCCGTTCCCCTTGATTCGAATTTTAACATTTAATTCTGCCTTGATTTACGTTATAACATGTTATTCAAAATACGGGTTGTTACATTCTCCCCACCTTAAAGGATTTCGTCCCCGAAATCTTCAAGTTAGGAAGAACGTATCCTACTATCCATCATTCATCTACTCAAAACATCATCCACGAGCAGTCATTGTCCTTAAAAGATTCTAAATGTTGTATGATCATATGCGAAAGGTGTGTGTATATGTACTTATCTAATGTAAATGATCAGGCCTGAGTGATCTTCTAAATGCAAAATATGTTTAGTGCCATGAATCCAACATGTATGCAAATAGTCCTAGTCATATAGACACTATATGTGTGCACAACCATTCATCCACATGCAACATCCACATGATAACATATTCAATTTGGTCCATAAACAATTACAAATACTTGTGCATATGCAATATGAAATGTGACTGAATCGACCTAGTGTCTAATGTGTACTCAATCATCCACGAGCAACCACTGGCAACCATATCAATCATAACATGTTTCAAATACATGTTTACATCCATAGGGTTCTACCTAAGGTCCTCAAGATAGGATCGAGAAGATAAACAAGATAAACTCCTTATGGGGTTTGCAACTGAACTAAGATCGAAAACAGAACCGAGAGGATATTCATAAAAGATAGCATACAAGTAAGTTCTACAGAAAACAGGGATCAAGGATATACTCTTAAAAAGAGATATCATGCGCGTATCTAGTCTTCATCCTTCTGAGTCGCATTCCCTTGAGCTTAGTTTCATTGTGCTTTGACCATCTTTTAACTTCATGATTTCGTATCTTCTTATTTCCTGTTTCCATAATATGAGTTGGAACTCATTTTATTGTCGCCTCTCGTTCCACTTTCACTTATTCTTCTTCTAGTATACTTGATTCAAACATGATTGCGTACTCATGATTCCATGCGAGCTCTCCAAAATTCACTAGTGAATCTTGGATCTCGTTTACATACTATACAGTATTCCACGCAGAAGAACTTTCTCTTGAAAGTAAACAGATGCCAACCAGGTTACCATGTGTACTTACTAGGGTGATTTTTATAACTTATGCATAAGTGAAATGAACCATCCGTCTTATTGGCAAACACCACTCGATCGGGTTTCAAATTTCCAATAAAGGCATCAAGGGATTCTAGGTAACAAATCATGACAGAACCCAAAAGGTTACACGAGACTTCGAGGGTATTACCAAGGCTAGTCAAGAATCTAACTACCCTCCTATCAAAACCGAGGGTGGCACCCTTTACTGGATAACCACTTCATCCCTAGAATCCGTCCATGGCCCAAAACATAAGCATTACTTCCAAACTCAACTCCTGGCATAGACATTCTCAAATCCAAACAAGTCGTGGATAAATGGACCGATTCTCCAACAAGATTTGAGACAAAATGGGATCCTCTACTACGCTAGTACTAAGGTGCAGAGACTCAACTATCGAAGAGGACTTTAATGATGTGGTGATCAAAACAAAGTCTTGGCGGGATGGTAGAAAAGAATAACTAAACCTCCAACAAGAATGTTACCATCCTTCTCAGGTACACTAGTGAGGGTATGCAATTGCCTTCTCGATGATCTTGTCCTTGTTCCATAATACTTAACTATCCGTCCCGTTTTACAATACCAAAAATACTCTCTCGTCAGGGGTTGAGCCCTACCAACAAGTTGCTTATCCTTAAGCCCATATCCTTTATCCTTGTCCTTACTATCCTTTCTTATAACGCGGCAACGGGTCTCTCGAGAACTACCTCCATCGCACGGAAAACACTTAGGTAGCTAGGGAAGGATTATTCGTAGTTCAAACTACTGTGACTACAGATGGAGGAAAGAAAGGAAAAGAGATTCAACCAAGGAAGCAAAGGATAGTGCTAATGGCCTTTGGGGAATAGCCTTTAAAAATAAAACCTTTCTTGAAAAATGCTTCTTTGTAAACAGTTTGGAAAATAGTTTCAGAAGGTTTTAAAAACTTTTGCCCAGTCTGGTAACCTTCTGCTCTGATACCAAATGTAACACCCCACCTCCGCTAGGGTCACTCAAAAAGGGAATGCACTAGGTTTGGTGAAGCATTATCGAGGTAAACATGCACAGAATTATTACAAGACAGAACATATATAAAACAATGAAAGTAAAGCAAATTTCATTATCTTATAAAATAAGGTCTAAAGCCTTTTACGCCAGAATACATCAAAACCTGCCTTGCAATAGTAAAGAAGCATAAAACCTTTTCATAAATTATTCCCCAAAATAAAGCGGTGAAGCAGCCATAGCCAAGAGAAGACCAAGCTATACATGATGACCTTCAAGCATAAGAGGTCCGAACTAAACAATAGCATTTCATCCCTGAAAACCTGGGGGGGGGGGGGAACGAAAGACAAAGAGGCTAAAGAAAGCGAGGTCAGTCATAAAGACTAGTAAGTCCTATCTACTTCCAGCATAAAAAAGGTAAAGGTAACATGACATGCATAAACTGAAAGTAAACATAAGGATGATGACAAGATAGATAAGCTAGACCAAGATAACAGGATGAACCACTGTATCAAGATAGACTAAGGTATCACATTGTCAGGTTTCTATCAAGTATAAAATCCCGAGGTATCTATCATGTATATTTGCTCTGCACCTCCCGTACTAGTATCCCAACCCGTGTTACGTGTTAACTATAAAATGTCCCTTGCCCAATGTCATGAAATGGTCCATGTCGACCTAATATATCGCATATATAGGTTTTCTTAACTCGTGTGTTTCTTTCCATGTATAAGTTTAGTCCTTTGCCGTACCTCATGCGGGCTTTCTCAATACTTCAACGTAGTACCATTTGATCCTTGAAATCATTTGGACTGTCATCTTTTATCTAATTATGTTTTCTTATCAAGAACTATCGCGTGTTCAACTAAGGTTTATGCCACCCAGGACCACTGGGGATTATGCTACCTAATGAACGTTTTCGTATCTCGGTTTGGGTTCAAACCACCTAGGGCAACTAGGGATTATGCTACCCGTCAACCACGCCCTTTTTCCCACGTATGTATCGTGAATCGTTTTTCCATGTCTAGGTGCACATGTATCTCAATGTGCCATCCGAGTTCCGTGACAGAATACAGGACTCGGTCGGGAGCTTTCGGTTATCCTCCGATGCAGATATTAAGGTCTGTTTTTCTACCGGTGGTTATGGTCCCACGTGACCCCTCCCTCAACTACTAAAAGGCAAAACAAGAAAAATCATGTATGAGAACTACACTATGGCCATCAATGCCCCACTCCCAAATGGCCTACCTCACCCATAACTAGATAGCAAGTATGGTCTGTTTGGTGTTCTCTGCCTTTCCGTACGTACACGATTGACTAAAGATGGTAGGTGGCCAACGATGTGCTATCTAAGGCTACCGTAAAAATATCGCCGACCCCACGCTAATCCACTCCAGTCTTTAGGTTGCTCGCACAGCAACCAAGGCATACCCTTGGCTCTTCTACCGCAGACCTTAACCTCTGTGAGCCTAGGAGGATCATCTGCCACCTCACAGAGGGATACCAAGAGTATCCTCACGTTCCCCGAAGCTACCGCTTCGTCACCCAGTTCGTTGGAGCCTTTATCTAAATCAGATATTGCTCCACCTCGTGTATTTGCTGAAGCGACGACCTATCGAATCGGGTTACTCATCTATTATGAACTGGTCCAATTTCCTTGACTAAGAATTATTATTTAGTTATCCTTACCTAAGGTTTATCACTTAGCTTCCTCTCCCGTCATCCATGTTAACTATTGTTTTCCACTTAGTCCCCCTAAACTAGGGTTTTATCTAATGGGTTAAGCGTTGTCATTCAAGCTCATGACTTAACCCGTCTAGAAGCATGTCAAAAATGGCTAAGTGTTCAAGTTCAAGACTTAGCCCTTCAAACCATATGTCAAGTTGGTTAAGTATATCAAGAATATCACGGCTTAACCTTATCGCGTTATCGTGGTTGGTTAAGAATAGATTATCCTTATCAAATTACTGAGTCGAGTTGGTTAAGTATATTCAAGCGGTTCGTGTCTTAACCCTATCCAATTACTATGTTAGATTGGTTAAGTGTATGTTAACTTAACCCCATCAAGTTACCGAGTCAAATTGGTTAAGTATTGGTTAACTTAACCTCATCAAAATTATCGAGTCAAATTGGTTAACCTAACCCCACTAAATCATCGTGTATAATTGGTTAAGTATAAGTTACTTAACCCGATTAAATTATCCTGTTAGATTGGTTAAGTATTGGTTAACTTAACCTCATCAAATTATTGGGTCGGATTGGTTAAGTGTTGGTTAACTTAACCCTCATCCACTAGTCATTTTTATAATGGTTAAGTATTTTCCCCTCGTGTGTTTACTTAACCCTACCACGCGTCGCGTTACCCCGGTCGGGTGTTATCAACTCATTTAGGTTAAACTAACTCATTCACTAATTGTGTTACATGGTTAAGTGACTTTAAGTAATCAAGTCCGGTCTCACTTAACCTACCCATTCGTGTCATATCGGTTAAGTGTCATTAGTCAAATTAACTTAACCTTATCATGTGGCATTAAGTAAATTAATGCACTCTCAACCTCTCACATTAGACGTTGTTGTGGTTACTGGTTACGCCGGGCGGGTCCGGGCAGATTTACACCACAACCCCGTCTAACCTCGGGTTTCAAGCACGGTATGACCAACTACTCACACTGGGTCTTATTGTTTGTAGCTACTGGATTTGCCGGGTGGGTCCGGGCAGATTTATGCTACAAACTCAACCCAACCTCGAGTTGGCCACTTTCATGTTTTACTACGTATCATGTTCATGTCAAGTTTAGGCCTTGATTAAGTCCATGTTTTTCACTTATGCCTATTGTCCTATTTCTTGGTATAATTCATGTCAAGTTCACATGTTCCATATTTTTTTTCTAAGTGTCATCCCCACGTTTATTACCATTACATGTTACATGTAATTTCATGTCAAGTTCATAGCAAATTTCAAGCTTTGCCTAGACTACCCAAAACGTATTCCCAACGCACATGAAAGCGAATCAACATAGTAGGAAAAATATGACAAGAGAGGGTATTAGATGGCAAAGGTGAATCACAAGTTAAACATGGTAACGTTTGAGGTAAAAGGTGTTCACATAACTAGCATATTGCATAACGGCCTCAAAACATGTATGATAGCATAAAGGGATTGGCCTCTAACATGCATGATATCATAAAAGGATTGGTCTCAAGCATGTATGATATCATATCCTGGGTCCATCATCTTATGCATGTGAGTGTCATGAGGGGTTTTAGGTTCTTTTACATGCATAAACCCAAAATGTTTCACAAGTCAAAATGGTTCTAAGGGTTCATGCCATCATTCCACAAGTAAAGATCCAAACTTGCATGATAAACTAGGTCAAACACAACGTGAATGTCATGATTTAATCACTAAAACATAGCCCAAAGTCATGGGTTCAAGAAAGGGGCAAAACTAGGTTCACATAGGCTAACATACTTATGCTTCATCTCATTTTATCCCATGTCAACATTAGAACTACCGTTTAGATCTACAAGTAGCTAGAACTTACCTAGCGAGGCTTAGAGACTTAGGAGCATGAATCGCCATAGGATTTGCGTAGCAATGTTGTTCTACTTCCACGATTTGATGTAGAAAGCTTGGACCTTTTTGATTTGAATCCGATTTGAATGCATAAGCTCTTGGAGTTGGAGATGGAGGCCATGATCAAGAGAGAATTGGGCAGCACTTCGTTGTTAGATTGATTTTGAGTGATTTAGGTTAGGTCCTATGGTGTTTTTATAGAGGTTAGGAGTAGTTTAGGCCCTTAGATTAACCCTAGGATAGATCTGAACCCTCAAAATCCGTCACAGGCCAATAGACCAGACCCAAATGAGCAACCAGGTGCACCAGGTCGACCAGACCCAAAATGGGTTTTCGGACCAGGTCGACACCCGTGTCGACTGCCCAGTCGACCTGCCTCTGGGCGTGTCGACTCCCCAGTCGACACGCCAGTCAACCTGGGGCTTGGACGGGAATTTTTCCCGCCCAGTCTGTTTGGCTCTAGATTTGAATTTCGAACTGTTTTTGAACTTGAATTTTTCTGAAAACTTTGACGGGCCATAACTAGGTCATACGGATTTCGATTTTCGAAAACTCGGACTTTATTTCACGTATTTTTCCGAGACGAACGCAATGGCACAGCCCGTTCCCCTTGATTCGGATTTTAACATTTAATTCTGCCTTGATTTACGTTATAACATGTTATTCAAAATACGGGTTGTTACAGCGGAAGACTATCAGTGCTCTAGAGACAGCTTTAAACTTCAATTCAGAATCCTGCTCAATATATCTGCAAAATAAGCTACTCGACTGCCCGTGTGGAAAAGAGGGCACCCAAGTTTGCAAAGTGAAACAAACTACGGGTCAGTCATGGGACTGGTGTGAGAAATCTTTACTTAACTTAATGTAACAACCCGTTATTTCTAACTATTTAAATTCCAATTTAAAACAAATTTTTCATTTATGAAAATATTCTATAATTTCTCGTAACGGAAAATTAAAATTTGAAATACATTCAGTGAGATGTAGCAGCTGTGAAAATTTCATCAGAAAATTTGAATGTTTGTCAATCGTGCAATTTTCAGTGCAAAGCTGTGCATATCAGTTCAAATTTTAACAATTTTATAATCTATTAGAATCCAGTTCGGAAAAACATGAAAAATATTCTATTCATTGTTAGTAATCCAACAACGAAATTTGTTTCCTGAAAATCGGACATTTTGACTTCCGTTTTCCGTCCGCATCTTTATGTTAAAAGGGATCCGTAACGCGTTTTTGAATGGAGCATCCTGACACTGCAATTATATACCGTTGTGTCCACCTCATCGCGTTGATTACCACAATATATTCATTTGTTGGTTTCGGTGCTCGGTTCACATTGTAATTGTGAAAAGGCTTGCGCAGTTCATTTTTGAAACAAAGTCATTTGAGTTCAATGTGTCCCTATTTGGATCCTGCATTTTTTTTCTAAGCATTTTGGGTCTGCAAAACCCGTTCTTTTATTTTACTAAACACCCAAATACCTTTTTTTTTTGTTCGTAGGATGGACACATTTACATGCAAACTATACATGTACTTCTCTTTTGAAAGTGTTTCATTTCCAAAATCATGCATTGCGTGTTTATATTTATTTGTCTTCTTTTGCCATGCGCCACTTTTACTTTCAACTCTTCCTTTCCATGCTTTCATGTCCATATGTTTATATCCATCTTGCTCTATTTATTATCATGCACGCATGTATTTTTTTCTCCAATATTAAACCAAAGGTTGGTCTTAGTTTCCTTTCCATGGCATGCGCCCTTTTACATAGCCATGCATGCATGTATACATTTGTTTCCAAAGACATTCCTTTTACGTTTTCAATGAAATGGTTCATTCCCTTTTGAAATTACAAAGCCATCTGTTTCCATTTTTTTATTTTATTTAAACTGTCGGTTCCATTTAATATTTTTGTTCGTTATTCTTTTATTTGAAATTTGTTGAAGGTGCTCTGCCCTTTCAAATGTTAAACTGTTCATTCTTTTCATTTTAAAAACTGTTCATTACCGTTCAAACTTTATCGCTTCCTGACAGCTTTCCAATTAAAAAAGAAACAAATGGACACAGTAACTTCAGTACTTCTTTCCTCCCTTCTCTTTCTTATTATATGAAACGAGCTGCTGCTCCAATGTTTTTTCAATCCGCCTTGTCCCTCCTCTTCGAGTCACATCCTGCAAGCCGCTCACCCACTGACCAACTCTGCTGGCAACTCCACGCCGATGCTCTCCCCATCCACGTCCGAACGCACCAACCTTCCTTCTCCCTCTCGCATTCTCCCAGTCAGCAGCCTCCTTTCCTTGATTCCATGCTGCCATATCCTCCGCTAATGCCATGATCTCCTCCCTGCCTCGTTTTCGCACCCATCCCAAGATCACCCAGTTCTCCCCCGTGAGTAGCCGAGCCACTCTTTACCTGAAGTCGCACCCCATCTAAACCCGCGGCCATCCCACCACAGTCGGGTCCGACCTTCATCCCTGAACCCAATAGACCTTGCGCGTGTATGTGTGAGTGTGTGTTGGAGCATGTGTGTGTTTATGTATGAGTGAAATTGTATGTTTCTTGTGTGGAGTGAGATCGTGTTTTGCATGAGAGTTGCATGTGTGTCTTTTTACTTCTTTTGTTTGTTTGTGCTTTGTGCATTCATGTCATTGTTGCTTGGTGTTGTATGTGCTGCAAGTGTATGTTGGGTGAGTTGTATTGTGTGTGTTCGATTATATAGTGCGTGGTATATTCTGAGTGTGTATATGGCTTTGTGTGAGTTTGCAAATGGTATTATTTATATTTTATTTTTGGTATATATACATGTATCTTTTGTGTTGCGTGAAAGGCGTGAGTCACATGAGTGTTATTTTCATAAGTTGAGTTGTTTGAAAATTTATTTATTTTGAAATATATATATATATATATATATATTTATATAGTTTATACGGCTTTAATGTGTGGTATGGTGTACGTTGAATTTTAAAAATATATATATATATATTATAATTTTTTTGTATATAAGTATATATATTTATGTATTATTTTATAAAAATTGGGTTATTGTTTATTTTGAGTCGAGTTGGTGTTCAGTTCGATACCGTTCCTAAAACCCAATATCGTACTGATCCATTGCGAAATCCTCTAACATCTTCCTATTAAAAATAAATTATATTGAGTAATCATTGAGTTAGATCTATTATGTATCACATCTGGAAGTCGTCAGTTCATTCGGTGTCTGTCCATCTGTTATCTCCAATCTGTGCCATGAAAGGTGAGTTTATCTCACACCTGACTTACATTTTTCATGGATGTTAGATCAATAATTATCTGTTATATGAAATGTATAGGATTGCTGATACAAATTGTTTGATTTGATATATATGCACATTTCATATGTGACACGATATATTCATATGACACGTAGTTGCACTGATGACATATATGTTGTGATTGTTGTTTGCGATTGTTGATACTCCTAGTTTAGGAAAAATCACTAAGGGTTGAAATGATACATACCCGAACGGACATTAGAATAGGGAAAAATCGTTATGGGTTGAAATGATAGACCTGAACGATTTTTACTGAATTTGGGATCGCGGGTTGAAATGATAGACCCGTAGAAATTTTATAAATCGCAGATTGAAATGATAAATATCTGTATCACTTGACTATAGGGTATAAAACTATATACGGACACTGTTGGTCGTGATTTAAAAGTAAAATGATTTGGAATTTGAATTTAACTTAAGATTTTACATTTTATATATTTATATTTTAAAGATTTTATACTTAAATTTAATTTTTTCGTATTTTAAACTTTTACATTAAAATATATATTTCTTTTAAAAACCCATTTCTGTATTATTTTAAACTTGTATATGTTTATGATCTATTTTCTAATTAATTTTAGAATTTTATAAACTTATATATATATATATATTTTAAAAAGTAATTTTTTTATATATTTTACAAACATTAATAACAAACCCAAGATGGATAATTATAGTTTTCCATCATTTAAATTCGAGGCTTAAAGATTTGAATTTAAATAACGATATTGATTTAACCAATGAAATCATATAGGACATGAATTTGAATTCGATTTTTTAGTGAACTGAATATGAATTAGAATGCATATATAAAATTTTATATATGGAAATGATTTTTATAAATCGTTTGGTTTAAATTAAGAAATTTTGTTAAATCAAATTTATAAGAATGGTTTTAAATCGTATGATTTGAATTTACAAATAATGATTTCAAATGGTACGACCTGAATCGTAAAATATGACACGTATTGTTTGAATTGAATATAACGTTGTTTTGAATTTATAAGCAATGAATTTGGAATTGTTACGACTTGAGTTATAAATATGATATGATTAGTTTTAAAATGAAATATAAGATTGATTCAAAATTATATAAACTGAATTTGAAATTTAAGTATTGGAATTTTGAATCGAATCGAATGAATTCTTGTGAAAAGCGAAAACTAGATTGTATGATTTGTTTAACTTGAAATACAGTTTTGATTTGAATCGTCTATATTGAACTCGAACTAAATTGTGGGATTTTATGAATCAACTTAAAACAATATCTTGAAAAGGTAAAATTGAATCATTTGAATTGTTTTGTACTTGATTTTTTTTCGAATATAAACCAAACCAAAATATTATCGAAGTTAAATGTTTTGGTATCGGTTTAAATGACAACTGAGTTCTTTAGGTTATAATTCAAATATAAGTCGATTTTGGATTTGAATTAAAAACAGTTATGCGAACATTTCCGGATTTTCAATCAAATCGATGATTAAATATTATAGCATTAGTTTATACTATATGGTTTCTAAATCGATTTGATTTAAAGCGATATAAATGAGTTATTGACAAGATTTAAATATAATCAAAGTTAGATATTTAATTTGAATTCAAATTCAAATTTGAGATTTTGTACAATTGATTTTATAAAGTGATTTACAAAGTAATGGCCATGGTGTGAAAAATGTAAATGGTTGGTTGTTAAAGAGATCGGGATCAGCTATTGTCATACTGTCTGCCAACACTGAAAACCACTTTAACAACTGTGTACACGGTGGAGTTCCAGAATGAAGGGGATGATTTGGCGAACGACTCCATTTTCTGTTTCATATTAATTACGAGACCATAACTACCTTGAGTCAGCTTGATGTGGCTAAAACAGGAGCTCCGCACGGACCAAGTGAGGTCATACCTCCTATCGACCGCACTTCATCGATACCATACTATTACTTTTGTGATGTGTTTTGGTGGCTACCCTCCGATTTGATATGGGAGTGTGTCTCGAGGTGGGCGGTAGTAGCTGCTATGCGTTACCACCAGTCCGGCTCCGCAAACGGTGAATCCACCCGGGCATTCCCTGCGTGCCTTGTCACATGCCTTATACAAGCCCAGTACAACTTTATTTTATACTGTTTTATATGGAGTGCCTCTGATAGCCCTCCAGTTTACGGAGGAATTATGGTACATGGGAATATATAAACGGTGTAAGTGTAATTATGGTAATCCCGCTTACGCTATTTTGATATTTTACTTTACTGATAGATTTTAACGACATGGATTTCGCACGGACCTAATCGATCGCTAAATCGACTAAGACCGTTCGAATCCTGCATACGCTAACTCTGGGTATACAACACATCAAAACAAATAACAGAAGACTTCTATAAACATCATAATAATGTTACATAAGAGTACATAATATCAGAGTATATCGAAATATAATATAGCGGAAGATTAATTTACATCAAATGTAATACAATGCACATCGGAAATATAAACTACACAGCGGAAGACTGTAAATGCCTGGACACAGCTTCAAGCTTCAATCCAGAATCCTGCTCATATATCTGTAACATAAACTACTCGACTGCCCATGTGGAAAATAGAGGCACCCGAGTTTGCAAGGGAAAAGCAAACTACAGGTCAGTCATGGGACTGGTGTGAGAAACTCTAAACAGTTATAACCTTATATAAATCATATGGCATATCACGGGACCACGCCGCTAATGTGGAACGGGTTTACCCCCATGAATGCCAGTGTATACACAACAATCAATATAGATATATGGATCTACTATGCATCAATCAACATGCAATATCCCAATCTACCCACTTAGATTAATCACTACACTTACATTTTCCAAATCCAATCCAATTTACAGAAATTATTCCTTTGGACTTTATTTCCTGATTTCCATTTCAAATCATTTGAAATACATATCTAACTTTCTATATCAAAGTAGATTTCACTTCGGGATCTCAAATCAAATCGTTTGGAAATATGAATTCCAAAACATAACAATGCATACAAACAAGTATGCAACCAAATATCGTGCCCTCCATCGACAAGGCAAAGGGTACGCACCTAGCAACTCGATATATATAAATGTGCACCTACCCCACATAGGAGCAGGCTACACCAACGAAGCACCCCCCACACATGGAGAGCATACCCCGCCCTCTCACCCATACTTTTAGTCTCAGGGTTACCCGAATCTTTAGCCACATACTAAATCATTTCATATCCCAAAGTAGGGAAAATCATTTCACAACATAATAATCACAAGTACATTCAAAATATAGTACTTCACATCAGTAATTCACACATATGATAAGTCACTATTAATCACATAGCCTTTGAGCTCGTACGTCTCAAAGAAGGGTGTTAAGCAAGAGAATAAATTCCCCACCACCAAACAGATACATCATTAATAGCAACTAATCAAATATGTGATGAACCAAAATGTAACACATAATACATTTCAAAATCTCTTCCACAATATCGGGTTTAGGCCTTGAAATCCTTTCTGTTTTATAAAACATTTTTATAAAACATTCCCTGTCCAAAATCGGGAATACATTTCTTTTCACTTAAGAAAAATATATCATTTCACAATCATTCATTAAATTTGAAATGAACACAACATCGCTAAACACCTTATCGTCAAATCATGAAGTGTTTCACAAGTTGTTAGCACACAGATATCTTTACCCAACCCAACGCTAAATGTAAAGGCATATTCTGCTCATAAACTGGTCAAGCACCATCCAAACAATCCATCAACCACAATCAATATCAACAACTAAGTAAATTTGGTTACGTATTTTGTTAAATTTAACCACCATTCATTCATATAAATCTAATTAAAGATTTATTCAAACCCAATTGGTTTCATCTCTAAAATCATTTCATATTGATTGTTCTACTTTTTGGAAATTAATCCTTCTTTTACGCGGGTTAAAGAATTAATGTCATTTAAACACAGTTCACGACAAACCCCAAATCCAATTTGATATTAAACACAAGGCTCGGAATAGAAAATAGTATCGGCTTATATTCAACATCAAATTCTGAAACCAACAAATATTGTATTGGAAATAACGATATTAATATATCTTTCAAATTTCCACAACCATATCTGTATAATCATGAAATCCAACATCGAAATATTCCGAAGATAATTTCGATTCAAATCCATTCCAATTCATATATTGGAAATTCTGGTTATTTTTAAAACCATTTCAAATCCAATTTATTTATTTAAAAATAAATAAATTATTATTCTCGATAATAACTAGTTCATTTCGATAAAAATCTATTTTTATCTTTTCAAATATGGAATTTTTCATCCCAATTGTTTACAAATCATTCCTTATGATTTTACACAAATTACTACTATTTTTAATAATTTTATCAAGGCCCGTACAATCGATTTCCATCAACGGCCATCGAACTACACTTACAGCGACCTTTTCCAAATTTGATTTGGACATAATTCGAAATCCAAAATCAAATCTCTAATATTCGTTAGAAAGCTCTTTTCGATACGAACCCAACGATTCCGGTTTTAGGAGAATTCGACAGTCGGATCCCCCGCAATGTCCATTCGAAGTCAGTGGTCGAAATTCACGAACTGCCACAGCGCGGCACATTCTATTTAGGCCATTATATTATATATATAATATATGTAATATATATTTCGTCGATTTCCTTTTTAAAACGTATTTTTTAAATCGTTTTAAATTCGTTTTCAAAATGATTTGAACTTCATATTCAATTTCTAATCAAAATTTAATATTCCATATACACGATAATTTTATACAGTGTATATATATGTTAAAATTATATTTTTAATAATCAAATCATTTTCACATTTCATATATATATATATCGTTTTCATTTCATATATATATATATATATATATTATTTCCACCTTTCATATATATATATATAATATTTTCACTTTTCATATATATAATATTTTCACTTTCAATATATACGAAATTTTCACTTTCAAAATATACGATATTTTCACTTTTCAATATATACGATATTTTAACTTTCAATATATACGATATTTTCACTTTTCATATATATATATATATATATATATTTACATTGCATGTATTTTTTTTCATTTACATTTCTCCTCACAATCACAATATAATACAATCAAGCAAGTCGTCCATGGTCTGTGGACGACGGGGAACAGTTCATGCATGCAGTTATAAAATAAATAACTTAACAGAGAATTTTAGTGAGGAATTCTCACCTTGATTGGTTTCTACTCCATCGGTTCTTTTATTTCTGAATTTCTATTCTATTAGAATTTGAATTTGCCTGAAATTCCAGCTTGTCCCGTTTCTGATCTAGTCAGTTTCATTGCGTAGATAATTTCATCACGATCTTAGCGGATCAGAAATCATCGAAATCCGACCATGTATGACAAAGTTATCGATTTTTTTAACATTGGTTATTTAAACGAGAAGTTAATTAAATTAATTACTTTAAAATTACCTTAATCCCCCTCTTAACTTCATCTTCCTCTCAGTTTTAGTACGGCCGATAAAAATCCATCACTATTCCTTCCTAGGGTTCATTTTTGCATGCAATTCGGAGCATCTGACGGCGATCGGGCTTCACCATAACGAGCGGCTTCGTGAGAGCCTCCAGGGGGCAGTTGCGCGGCGAACTCGGCAGCCCCCAGGCGCCTGAAAAGCTGCTCGAATGGCGCTACTTCCCTGTCTGATTCTGGCCAGCACGTCGATCCATACGCGTTCCCCTCGAGGTTGATGGAAAGCCCTCGCTTTGCACTTCGATTTCCCCTCCTGGAGCTTGGATTAACTCGCGATGGATTGGTTAATATTTGAGGAGGAAATATCAAACCATTCCGTTCGTTCATGAAGATATGGAGGAGGTTCACTGTAAAAGAAGACGTAGGGTTTTGAAAAGGCTATTTATATTAATAATTTAATAATATTTTATTCTAATTATTTCGTAAAAGGGAATTTCCTCATTCGAACTCCGAAAGACACCCAATGACTGTCGCCTCTAGCTAAATACCCCCATTACGAACACAATAAGATAAGTATCATAAGCCAATTCAATTGTTACAATCAGTTTTCGCTGAAATTAAAGTATAACTCTATATATTCAATTTTAAACGCACATTTCCATTTACCGTGGCCACATAATGATTCAGAAAATTCCAGAAAAATTATTTCTAGCTTTATATTGATGATACGGTCCTAACAAAACTAATTTCGTCAAATTCTGAGATCGTTTGAAAAATGGCCATTTTCTGGTCGATCGAAATTGACTGAAACTGACAAAACACGTTTTCCTTTGCCACACTCACATATTGATTCAAAAAATTACGAATTTTGAAACCTAGCCATAACTTGTCATCACAGATCCAACAAAAGTGGTTTCATCAAAAACCGAGGTCATTTGCAAAATTTCCATTTTAAGGGTCTTTATATATATTAAAATATATATAAATTCCACAGCAACTTTTCTAAATTTTAAAATGGACGTAACTCTCAACTTTTAAAGTGAAATCTCAGTTTCTTAACTTTGTTAGAAAGATATCATTAAACAGATTCAAATATTTATTGTTTCGCTGAAATTCGATTTATTTTGGATCCTGTACATTCATTTGAAATTCGAAATCGAATTTTCGAACTACCGCGCCATTTCAGGCTCGTTATATAATTAAAATAAAATTATTCGTTTTAACTTCATTGAAAATAAATTTTCCATTGTTATTATTTAAAATAATTCATTTTAAATAACCAAAATCCATTAAAATTGCCAATTTAAATTTTTAAAATTTGCTCAGAATTTCCAGGTTGTTACAATCTCCCCTACTTAAAATCTTTTCGTCCTCGAAAAGGAACAGAGCCGAAAGTTGTTTAACTAATCAACTCAACTTTCACTATTTTAATTACGGCTTAAGTTCTTCAACTTTTCAGTTTCTAAGAACTTTTCAAAATTTTCAAAATTTTTGGCTAACACCCTAAATTTTCGAAAAATTTCACCATAACCTCCCATGCACCGGGGACTTCGGGATATTTCATATAGCCTTCTATGGCCTTCTTCAATCCAAAAGAAAAAGAAAAAGCTAATCGACTCATAAAATCATCAAAAACCCAAGAAATACAATAAACATGTACCTATTTGTCGGGCAAACAATTTTATTCCTCTTCTCTAGCCTCCTTGCTATGACTTGTTCAATGTAGGTACATGTATATGTATAAAAATGCGACTAATTTTCAATACAACTCACTATTTGGTTTAATATGGCTAAAGATTCAACATTTAATTAATCAAACAATAATCAAACAACACAACCATCAATCAATTAGTTGATTATCTTTTCAAATTCATAACTTTGATATATAGTCCAAAAATCAGATTTCTGATGCCAAATCACATCAATAAGCCCTATCTAATTTTGGTTCTCACACCAGTCAATTGGAAAATATAGAAATCTCACTTTCATCACTCGAACATAAATACTGGTGATGGTATACTTCATCATTAGGACCATGTCCAGGTGACTAGAGTGTGATTCTATATCTACCCAATATATTAAAACTTCGAATACACACGGATCAGACGTATACGCAAAATCTTTATATACTAGATAGTCCAAATCAATATAAATAAATATTCAAATACGAATAATTGAATTAAATTTTCAAAACAAAATTTGTTTTCATTTTAAAGATATACTCTTCACACTCGTTCTAGGATACTACTAATCCCATCTCTAACGAGTCATTCTTATTGGATATTACTTGTAATGTCCTGGATTTTCTGGCCATTTTAATTGAAATATTTTATTTATTTAAAGTATTTATTTGAGTTTAAATATGGGGATTTGGCCATATAATAATATTTTATTATTGGGATATTGGGAAAATGTTGAATTTGCTGTGTAAGGTGAACGAGCAATTTAAAGTGGTTTAAATATTGTTTATATTGAATTAAAAACGACGTCAGACCATTTAATTTATAATTATATTATAAACGAACTAGGAATAGCGCGGTAGTTTGTAAATTACGTTCTGAACTTCAATTTAGTATACAGAATTCGTTTTAAGTTGAAATTCTGTGAAACCAAAAACGTTGAAATCGATTTGATTATATTTTTCATATGAAAGAGGAAAAAAAATCAAGATTTCATGTTATAATTTGTTAGTTATGGCCAGTTAAAATTTTGAAAAGGTCGCTATAAAAATCATTTATAAACGATGTCATTTATTTAAAAAAATTTAAATGGATTTCCGTATGATAGGGATATACACAATAATAATTTATAATTATTATTTTATATTGTTCAGAAACTGGATAATATTGACAAATATTTTGGTATGTACTAGGTTTATATAATAGAAATGAGTAATCAACATATGATAAACGAACATTGATTAAATTGATATATATGTATAACTCGTGATCCCCCTTTTTATTGTATATGAATTACTTAGTTTTACTTCTTTTCAGACTTTTACTGAGTCGATCATTCAAAGCTTCCTACTTCAGTTTTGATTGATAATCCTATAAATCTTGTTCGGACAGAGACTATAAACGTTTGATCCATGTTTGTTCAATTTTACTATGAAACTTGATTTAAATTTTGTTGAAAGTACACAAAAATATTCATTTGAAAATTGATCATCAAAATGTGATGAAACTAGAAGATTAGACACTGATATAAGAACTAATATGAATAGCATATATATGTATATTACTACATTTTAGAAAAAGGAATCGTTGACGTATTTGAACTTTGTCACCTGAATTTATATTCTTCTTGTTCTACTAATTAGAGTTGGGCTATGTAGTTGATAATAACAAAAACATACATTATTCACAAAATCTAAGACAGTAAAACTCAATCCAGAACAGTAAACAAACAGAGAAAAATCAGAATATATTTACAACATCAAACATATACAGAAAATCTCATGTATAGTCACT
The DNA here is from genome assembly GCA_030737875.1 of Allium sativum. NCBI lineage: Eukaryota > Viridiplantae > Streptophyta > Magnoliopsida > Asparagales > Amaryllidaceae > Allium > Allium sativum. The sequence goes on from CM060919.1 coordinate 296,495,434, forward strand.
ATTTCATACGTGAAAATGGAAGAAATCTATAACAAAATCTCCCCATAATTCATCACCATGAAATCAACCTGAAAAGGAAGTAGAGAAAAACAGCTATGAGTAGCTAATAGGTATAAAAATATTTCAAGTTGTAAAGAATAAGAAATAGAGACAGTGAATCAACAGTGGGATAACGAATACGAAACATTGATTCAACAACTCAAGAAACAATAGGGTACACAGCTATGAACAGCTAAGAATTTATATATGAAGCTGAATCCCAATGCCGAAGTACAAATTAAAAATAGGAAAAATCTAGACTTTTGCATTCAATCAAAACAGTTTAATGTTTATATATTCAAAGCTGTACAAACCATTCTGCCATAACAAATCTATTAAAATCCATTTTTTTTGAATAGAAGTACAGAAGGCCATGTTCTTTCCTGAAAATAAAACAGTAGAAAACCCAATCAAAATCTACAGAAAATCTTATGTAAAACCCTGTCTAATGTATATATACGTACATCAGTTCAAATCTGAAATGAAATGAACAAATTAACAACTCAAACAGAGGACATGTGAATATAGAATAAATAGCTGAACCAAGGCTATACAAGGACAGCTTGATCCATGTGCATTTGGGCAGGATTTACACATGGAAGATCTAATGAAAATATGAAATATTAATAGATGAATTAACAATACACAGTTCATCCAAATCTATGTATAAAAAGTTCATGAATTTAAGCAAACAAGGACATGCAATCCAATAAAAAGTCCACATTTTCACTGTCGAATATCACGCGCAAACCAAGTCCATCACAAACAGTTCGGTTTTACAGCATAGCTAAAACGAGAAGGACAATACCTATGACCTAAGCACTGTAAATTCTAAACTAGGATGTAACAATTCGTAAACCATAGTAATCCACTAGTATAAATATACGAGCGAAGTGATGAAATCGCCACAACAAACCATATCAACAAAGCAAAGGTAAAACCGAATTCAAATCAAAAAGCAAATTCAAAACAGAAATTTAAAATTGGGAAAGGTACTTAGCTTTTTGGGCGATGGAGGCTTCGATCTGGATCTCTGGAACTTCTGGAAGGGTTCGGGTCGGTGAAGAGGTGGTGGTTGCTGACGGGTTGTGGAGGTTGACAGCATGATCGTATGGGGGGGAGGGTGTGACGAGGGGTTACGTTAAGGTTCGATGCTGGTATTTTGGCGGAGCAACGATGGATTTTTGGGGTAGATGGAGGAGGGTTTCTTTTCCTGGAAATTTTGAGGCGGCGAGTTTGTTTGAGGAATGAAGGGAGGACGAGGGTTTAGGGTATAGAAGACGGGCGGGTTGGGCTCATGCGGGTTGGGCTGGACGGAGAAAAGTTGGTGAGGCCCAATATTTAATAAGGTTTAAAGGTTGATTTAATTTAAAATGTTTTTATAACTTAGGACATTAGTATCGTGTACGTATGTGGTCAAAATACGACGAAACGAAAAACGTCGGGACCGTGAAGAGGAGTACTACGCGATGGATAGGGACTGAGCAGGCCAGACAACAGCTGGATTTCTCAGTTAAATAAACGCCGTTTAATTCGACTGAAACCGAGCCGATTTATCGATAAATTCAAATCAAAGTGAGTTAAACTCACTCAGTTATTCCCGCTTATATTTTATAAGTTGGGTTTTTATTTTTGTGTGCTATGGTTGCTAGTGTTTTGACTGTTTAATGATATATATTCATATATTGTTGAACTGATGAAATTAAACGTTGTTTAATTTAAGTGAAATCCAAATTGTTATTTTTAACGAATGGTTCCAATTAAGGTAACTTACCATATTGGTCACGTTTATAAAATAAACGTGTTTTAATAAAAGAATTGTTTGATTGATTGATGTGGTTGATATTGAATTGTCGATATAGACTGTTATGTGACCCTTATTGAATTGCTTGATTGGATGGTTGAATATTGACCTGAAATTCACCATTTGTTGGTTCAAACCAATGGGTACTATTAGTTGAGTGATTGACAATACATGGCCTGTGAATTCACCGTTTTATAAAGATCGACCTACCGTCAGGTGAATCGACGAGATAAAGTTATAAAAATTTATTTTATAACTGAAAATGGATTTTTAAATTTATTATTTGAATTAAAAGCAAATAAATATTCATTATTTATTAATTGAGAATATAATTGGTTTTTAAATGATTTTAGAAAGGAAAGTGAAAAAAAGGGTTATATAGAACCATGTTTTATAAACAAAGTTTATAATAAAAAGAAATGAGGTGTAAAGGATTTATAAATATTACTCAATAAAGGGATTAAGTGAAATTTATGAAATAAGACTTTAAGCGGAAGGCTTAAAGGCGAACGTGGCAGGTAATATAATTTTAATAAAAATCCAAGTATTGTTTAGAAAGGTAAAGAGAAACGTGATATTTTATAAATAATTTTCTTAATTAACGAATTAAGAATTTTGGTTATACTCGAAACGAAAGTTCTAAAGATAAGAAGTTTTATCGATAAGATAGCTAAATGAGGTGTATTCAATATTAAAATAAATATCTGTTTTGGGTTACAACTGATGTTTATCTAAAGATAAGACCGTTGTTGATCAAGGTCTAAGAGGTAAATAAATACCCTAACTTGAACGACCTCGGGATTATCTAAGGATGATATTAGTTGTAATGTGAAAGGAGAGGAATAATTTATTTTCCATATGGGAAACAATAACGAGATAAAAATGAAAGGGTCGAGAATATATATATGAGTTCTTTCCAAGTAACGGAAGTGAAAAGAATTTGACATTTATATATATAAAGGCCCAAGATGAAATAAATGAAAAGAAATGGTGGGGAGTTAAAATGGTGTTTTCGAGATAGAAGGAAATTGAAATGTCAAGTTTGCGAATGGTTTATACTAAAAGAATAATAAATGGTCATTATATTTAAGTGATGAAATAAAGAAGATGTTATAACATTGTTTTCAATTGAAGTGAGATAAGTCGTTTTCCCAATATGGTTAATAAAATAGTAATTGGGTTTGAAATGATAATTGAGTATGATTATAGAATATTTTCTTAAACATGAAAATGAAAAGGTTAAAATAAGAACCTTACGTCAAATAAGTATATTTGAAATGTTTAAGGGTTAGAGATTAACTATCGTTAATCGTTTTGAATTAAAGAGGCCATGTGGTGTTGGTACTTAATTGGTAAACTCATGTCATTCACATAATTATTTATTTGATAGTTAAATCACTGACTATCAAACCTGACCCATACGATCGTTAGTACGGAAAGATCGGGATCGAATATATATTCGAAAACCATTCCGACCAGCGAACACGTGAAAGAAGATTATTGAAGATGGAGCAATGAAAGACCGTTGATCTTCATAAGCGGAAGAACTACTGATTGGATTTCTCTGGTTTAGCGGCCGGAGATATTTCAACAGTGATTCTATCGTGGTTGGAATCTACGGATTGCAAGGACTTCTCGCTACTGAACTGTAGGGTGATTCCTAGGATGTAGTAGGAGAATGCCTTCAGATCATCCTGTTCTTGGATGACTCGTATGGACGAATGTATGACAGAGTATTTCCTTAGAACCACGTACATTGATTTTTACAAATATACCGAGTTGGTGGCGAAGAGGGGCACTTCTTCAATACCCAGAGTATATTTGTGGACGTCAATTAGTGATTTGACGTATCTGACACTGTGGCATTCAAAGTGAATGATGGCCAGATGTACGAAGAGGAATTCTGACTTCAAGCCTCATCAACCGGGAGATGACAAAAATCGGGCAAGCAGCATGGCTATGTGGGTCGCTCCCATTAGGGTGTATAATGACCTATTTGGAGAAATTTCATTTGTTTCTTAAATCTATATTCGATGCTGTCCCTTTTCGGGAGGCGGTTGCTGATCCCAACCGTCGGTGATATACATTCGATGCACTGAAGCGAAATGAGTGGTCGGTCATGTGTGGGCCGGTTTGCAAGATGTTCTTGTTGAACCTAGTGTATTCGTCGCTAGAGATACACGGTCGGCAGGTGGTCCAATACCTTGTCAGAGTTGGAATCCAATCTCCAATAAGCGCCTGCGGTTTTGATTATATACTATATATGTGGAGCGTGAGATGCAAGCGTTCCACTAGATTATTATTTACTTGTATTTAGACATTATCATAATATCGGAAAAGATATTGGTTTCAAACTGTTTTAGGTTATCGTAAGGTAAAAACCGTCCGTGTTTGTTTGTGGATTTGGTCTTACGATTATCCTTTTCTTTTGAAAAGATTTCGAACTTTAAAATCATGATTGGATGATTTTACCCTTAATATTGTGCGAGTTTATCTCACTCTAGCTCTCCAGACTGACCAGGTATTTTGTAAATGCTCGGTTTAGCCCGGGTTTGCAGGTGCAGGTTATTGAACACTACAAAAAGGCGTGCTGGAGAAGTCCAGGCATATTTAGTGTTATTCCGCTGTGTTGTATAAGGGCAAATTATTATAACTATCCAGGGGTGTTGATGTACTCTGATGATTGTAAGTTTTATTTAAAGCTCTCAATAAAGATTTACTTCTATGTTATATTTTGTTCCGCTGCGATGTGAGACTCTGTGTTGTGTTCTTCTCCTTGTTCTATTCTTATATTTCTTTCTTTCTTATCTCACCCACTAATTTCTTTCATTAACAATCAGGTGTTCTTGGTGTTTGAAAGGTCGGCATAAGATACAGTAAAGGTATTTATGTCGATTTTCAGGGCCGAAAATCCTGGGTCGTTACATTACTAACCCAAACTCTGATGAATTCTTTCGTATGGTTCTAATGTGTCTTATTATCTGAGCTTTGTAAACCAAAGCTCTGATACTTGCTTTAACGACATGTATTTCGCTCGGACCTAATCGATCGCTAAATCGACCAAGACCGTTCGAATCCCGCATACGCTAACTCTGGGTATACAACATATCAGAACAAATAACAGAAGCTTCAATAAATATCATAATAATGTTACATCAGAGTACATAATATCAGAGTATATCGAAATATAATACAGCAGAAGATTAATATATATCAAATGTAATATAACGCACAGCGGAAATATAAACTACACAGCGGAAGACTGTAAATGCCTGGACACAGCTTTAAACTTCAATCCAGAATCCTGCTCATATATCTGTAACATAAACTACTCGACTGCCCGTGTGGAAAATAGGGGCACCCGAGTTTGCAATGGAAAAGCAAACTACAGGTCAGTCATGGGACTAGTGTGAGAAACTCTAAACAATTATAACCTTATATAAATCATATGACATATCACGGGACCACGCCGCTAACGCGGAACGGGTTTACCCCCATGAATGCCAATGTATACACAACAATCAATATAGATATATGGATCTACTATGCATCAATCAACATGCAATATCCCAGTCTACCCACTTAGATTAATCACTACACTTAGATTTTCCAAATCCAATTCAATTTACAGAAATTATTCCTTTGGACTTTATTTCCCGATTTCCATTTCAAATCATTTGAAATACATATCTAACTTTCTATATCAAAGAAGATTTCACTTCGGGATCTCAAATAAAATCGTTTGGAAATATGAATTCCAAAACATAACAATGCATACAAACAAGTATGCAACCAAATATCGTGCTCCCCATCGACAAGGCAAAGGGTACGCACCTAGCAACTCGATATATATAAATGTGCACCTACCCCACATAGGAGCAGGCTACACCGACGATGCACCTCCCACACATGGAGAGCATACACCGCCCTCTCACCCATACTTTTAGTCTCAGGGTTACCCGAATCTTTAGCCACATACTAAATAATTTCATATCCCGAAGTAGGGAAAATCATTTCACAACATAATTATCACAAGTACTTTCAAAATATAGTACTTCACATCTGTAATTCACACATATGATCAGTCACTATTAATCACATAACCTTTGAGCTCGTACGTCTCAAAGAAGGGTATTAAGCAAGAGAATAAATTCTCTGCCACCAAACAGATACATCATTAATAGCAACTAATCAAATATGTGATGAACCACAATGTAACACATAATACATTTCAAAATCTCTTCGATAATATCGGGTTTAGGCCTTGAAATCCTTTCTGTTTTATAAAACATTTTTATAAACATTCCTTGTCCAAAATCGGGAATACATTTTTTTTCACTTAAGAAAAATATATCATTTCACAATCATTCATTAAATTTGAAATGAACACAACATCGCTAAACACCTTATCGTCAAATCATGAAGTGTTTCACAAGGTGTTAGCACACAGATATCTTTACCCAACCCAATGCTAAATGTAAAGGCATATTCTTCTCATAAACTGGTCGAGCACCATCTAAACAATCAATCAACCACAATCAATATCAACAACTAAGTAAATTTGGTTTAATCACATCACGTATTTTAGTAAATTTAATCACCATTCATTCATCCAAATCTAAGTAAAGATTCATTCAAACCCCAATTGGTTTCATATCTAAAATCATTTCATATTGATTGTTCTACTTTTTGGAAATTAATCCTGCTTTTACGCGGGTTAAAGAACTAATGTCATTTAAACACAGTTCACGAAAAACCCCAAATCCAATTTGATATTAAACACAAGGCTCTGAATAGAAAATAGTATCGGCTTATATTCAACATCAAATTCTGAAACCAACAAATATCGTATTGGAAATAACGATATTAATATATCTTTCAAATTTCCACAACCATATCTGTACAAACACGAAATCCAACATCGAAATATTTCGAAGATAATTTCGATTCAATTCCATTCCAATTCATATATTGGAAATTCTAGTTATTTTTAAAACCATTTCAAATCCAATTTATTTATTTAAAAATAAATAAATTATTATTTTAGTTTATAACTAGTTCATTTCGATAAAAATCTATTTTTATCTTTTCAAATATGGAATTTTTCTTCCCAATTATTCACAAATCAGTCCTTATGATTTTACACAAATTATTACTATTTTTAATAATTTTATCAAGGCCCGTACAGTCGATTTCCATCAACGGCCATCGAACAGCACTTACAGCGACCTTTTCCAAATTTGATTTGGACATAATTCCAAATCCAGCTGTTAGATTTCAAATCTCTAATATTCATTAGAAAGCTCTGTTCGATAAGAACCCAATTGTTCTCGTTTTTGGAGAATCCGACGGTCGGATCTCCCGCAATGTCCATTCGAAGTCAATGGTCGAAATTCACGAACTGCCGTAGCGCGGCGTGTTCTATTCAGGCCATTATATTATATATATATATATATAATATATATATATATATATTTCATCGATTTCCTTTTTAAAACGTATTTTATAAATCGTTTTAAATTCGTTTTTAAAATGATTTCAACTTCATATTCAATTTCTAATCAAAATTGAATATTCCGTATACACGACAATTTTATACAGTGTATATATATGTTAAAAATTATATTTTTAACAATCAAATCATTCTCACATTTCATATATATATATATCGTTTTCATTTCATATATACATCGTTTTCATTTCATATATATATATATATATTATTTCCACCTTTCATATATATAATATTTTCAATTTTCATATATATATAATATTTTCACTTTTCATATATATAATATTTTCACTTTCAATATATACGAAATTTTCCCTTTTAATATATACGATATTTTCACATTTCAATATATACGTTATTTTAACTTTCAATATATACGATATTTTCACTTTTCATATATATATATATATACATCGCATGTATTTTTTCATTTACATTTCTCCTCACAATCACAACACAATACAATCAAGCAAGTCGTCCATGGTCTGTGGACGACGGGGAACAGTTCATGCATGCAGTTATAAAATAAATAACTGAACAGAGAATTTTAGTTAGGAATTCTGACCTTGATTGGTTTCTACTCCATCGGCTCTTTTATTTCTGAATTTCTGTTCTGTTTGAATTTGAATTTGCTTGAAATTCCAGCTTGTCTCGTTTCTGATCTAGTCAGTTTCATTGCGTAGATAATTTCATCACGATCTTACCGGATCAGAAATCATCGAAATCCGACCTCGTATGACAAAGTTACCGATTTTTTTAACATTGGTTATTTAAACGAGAAGTTAATTAAATTAATTACTTTAAAATTATCTTAATCCCCCTCTTAACTTCATCTTCCTCTCAGTTTTAACATGGCCGATTAAAACCCATCACTGTTCCTTCCTAGGGTTCATTTTTGCATGCAATTCGGAGCATCTGACGGCGATCGGGCTTCACCATGAAGAGTGGCTTCGCGAGAGCCTCTAGGGGGAGGAGGCGCGGTGAACTCGGCAGCCCCCAGGTGCCTGAAAAGCTACTCGAACGGCGCTACTTCCCTATCTTATTTTGGCCAGCACGTCGATCCATACACATTCCCCTCGAGGTTGATGGAAAGCCCTCGCTTTGCACTTCGATTTCCCCTCCTGGAGCTTGGATTAACTCGCGATGGATTGGCAATGATTTGAGGAGGAAATATCGAACCATTCCGTTCATTCATGAAGAGATGGCAGAGGTTCACTGTAAAAGAAGACCTAGGGTTTTGAAAAGGCTATTTATATTAATAATTTAATAATATTTTACTCTAATTATTTCGTAAAAGGGAATTTCCTCATTCGAACTCCGAACGTGACCCAACGACTGTCGCCCCTAGCTAAATACCCCCATTACGAACACATTGGGAAAGGTATCGTAAGCCAATTCGATTGTTACGATTAGTTTTCGCTGAAATTAAAATATAACTCTATATATTCAATTTTAAACGCACATTTCAATTTTCCGGGGCCACATAATGATTTAGAAAATTCCAGAAAAATTATTTCTAGCTTCGTATTGACGATACGGTCATAACAAAACTAATTTCATCGAATTCTGAGATCGTTTGAAAAATGGCCATTTTCTGGTCGATCGAAATTGACTCAAACTGACAAAACACGTTTTCCTTTGCCACGCTCACATAATGATTCAAAAAATTACGAAATTTGAAACCTAGCCATAACTTGACATCACGGATCCAACAAAAGTGGTTTCATCGAAAACCAAGGTCGTTTGCAAAATTTCCATTTTTAAGGGTCTTTTTATATATTAAAATATATATAAATTCCACAGCGACTTTTCTGAATTTTAAAATGGACATAACTCTCAACTTTTAAAGTGAAATCTCAGTTTCTTAACTTCGTTAGAAAGATATCATTAAACAGACTCAAATATTTCTTGTTTCGCTGAAATCCAATTTATTTTGAATCTTGTACCTTCATTTGAAATTCGAAATCAAATTTTCGAACTGCCGCGCCATTTCAGGCTCGTTATATAATTAAAATAAAATTATTCGTTTTAAGTTCGTTAAAAATAAATTTTTCGACATTATTATTTAAAATAATTCATTTTAAATAACCAAAATCCGTTAAAATTGCCAATTTAAATTTTTTAAATTGGCTCAGAATTTCTGGGTTGTTGACCAAGATGAAATGACCCGAGCTTCCCCGTTAAGGAAAGCCCGGATTGCTTTGAGGACAAGCCAGATCATAACGCAAACAGAAGAACATTTCATTGTATATTACAACAATTCCATCAGAATACAAGAATATACAGAGTATGAATAAATTTAATACAGAAAATATCAGTCAAATTAGTGTATATAAACAAATCGTCCGATTTGTTTATAAATATTTATTTTATATACACGTTAAAAATTATATTTTTCAACTATAAAATATTTTCCACTATAAAATATTTTATTTTATTTCACATCACACAATCAAATTTCACAACACAGCAACCAAACAAACAAGTCATCCATGGTCTGTGGACGATGGGTGTCGGGTGCTACTAAACACCGTCTTCATCCTAGTACATATTTCAACTAGAAATTAAATTAAAAGTGGGGAGTTCTCACCGATTGCTAAACCAAATGCCACGCTCTTCATATGTAGGAAATTTTCGTCGCGCTCGCCTTTTGTCAATTTCATTGTCCGTAGCCACTACATATATAAAAATCACATTTTTATATTGTTGCTATGTATATAAAAATCACATTTTTATAATCACTCTTTATAGATAAAAATTATATTTTTATACCGCTAGTAATATAATAAAAATTATATTTTTATTACTCTACATAAATAAAAATCATATTTTTATTCTACCTATGATATAAAAATCATATTTTTATTATCTCTACTATATAAAAATCATATTTTTATACAAACAAAGATCATGTTTTTAACTATACAAAATCATAACTTTCTACTTGAAAAATTTAAATCTTTTCGTTTTTGGAAATCCAATCTTCCTCTTTTAAAAATCCCAACTTTTCGCTACATAAAATTCTATCTTTTTATTCCTAACAACATAAAAATCACGTTTTTATAACTTCAACTTTATATTAAAAATCGTATTTTTATATTTCAAATAATCATATCTTTTCATCATTCACATACATATAAAGTTCATATCTTTACATCGTACAAGAATCAAATCTATACCTTCATAAAAATCATATTTTTATGAATACTTTAGGCTAATAAAAATATAAACTTTATGCAAATAAAAATATAAACTTTATGAAAATAAAAATATAAACTTTATGCAAATAAAAATATAAACTTTATGCTAAATGAACATAAAAGAAATCGAAAACTTACAGTTGAAATCGGCTAAGATTAAAGAGGGGAAAGTAGCAAGGGGCGCGGTTTTCCACAGAGGAAAGTGGGGTTTCCACGAGGTGGTGGCTCGCCTGAGGGAACAAGACGGAGCTGGGGGCGGTCGGAGTGGCGTCGTGGGTGTGGGCGCGCCTGAGCGTCGGTTTTGGGGACAAAAGGGGGGTGCGGCTTCAAATCGAGAGGGGGAAGGAGAAGAACCGGCGACGGCGGCAGATGGGGGGCGACGCGATGGTGTGGTGGCGGGCTGAACGAGGGGCGTGGAGGAGGAATCGCGGTTCTTTTTTTTTTGTTGACTAAATGATAAGGAGAGGGAAGAGGGAAGGTTATTTATATATTTATATTTTAATTATTTAATTAATTTCAAAAAGTAACATTTTCTTTCGAACTCAGAATCGAACCCACCGACTGTCGTCCCTAGCTAATTACCCCCATTCCGAACACAATGGGCTAGGTATCGTACGCTGATTCGATCGTTTCGATCAGTTTTGTAACAACCCGCATTCTACGCATTGGAGGATCGTAGAATATTTATTTCTTTCCCATATGAAGTTGTATGGTCATGTAACTTTGGGAAACATCTATTAGAGTCATTTCCCATGTTCATGATTTTTGTCGATTTTTAAATGACCATTTTGCCCCTAGTTGATCTTGTTTTGGCCATAACTTTTGATTGGAAATGAATTTTGACCTAAAACCACTTCCATTAGATTCGCTTGATGGTTTACCTTTCCGTAGAGTGGTCATAATAGCCAAACGGACTTACCGTTTGGGAGATATAGCTGAAATAAGGTTTGGAAGGTGAAAAACTGCTTAACCGGGCCAAATAGGGTGATTAGTGGATAGGCCCATAACCCATTTCGGGATCAGGGTTATGGGGAGGCTGAAATGAAGTAGAGAATCATTCCATTTCAGTTTTCTAGCCTCCACTTATCTCCAAGAAACCCTAAAAATGGCCTCCAACCTCTAAATCACCTCCAAATTATCTTTTGATCAAGGATTAAGCTTAGCAACATCAAATCAAGGGGGATCTACACCAAATCAACATTGGAGCTGCTGTTTAGCATCGGGATTCGCATCAAATCAGAGATTTATTTCAGATCTTAGTTTTGTTTGTGGCTAAGGTGAGTGATTTGCATAGTTTTGCACTAATTATGGCTAATTAAGGGTAATTAGTGTTAATTAGCGAATTTAAACATGATAAAATTCTGGAAAAATGTTTACAAATTCTTAAATGATGTTTTAGACCTCTGATGTGAATTTGGGTTAATTTGGTTAAGTTTTGCTAATCCTATCATTAGTTTCACCTAAAGATGCTTAAGGGAAAAATATGGGGTTTTGGCTTTGTTTGATCCATTTTGACTTATCATATTGATGTTTTGGTGTTTGAGGTCACTTCTACTTGTTGCTATGATTGTATGGCATGCTTTGTGATTATTTAGAAGTGTTAGATTGGTCGAAAACGCCGTCGAATGGCGTAAAACAAGTCGCAGGGAAGCTGTGCCGGGACCGGATCGCGGATCGCCCTATGTGCCACGACCCGGACCGGAGACCACGATCCAATGGTGGGAGGAGCTCGAACTCGAACCGCGTCACGTGCTGGAGCACCCGATCACATGCCATCTCCGATCCGACCCGATCCACTTCAGAAACTCACGATCCGAACCGATGTGCATTGTAACGACCCAACTTTTGAACACATCTCAAGTTGTGCCATTAATAAGAAATAAAAGTGGATAGAAGATAAATCACAGAACATCAGAATCTCACAGCGGAAATTTCACAAAGATAATACTTTATAATGTTACACAACAGTACATAATACATCAGAGCAACATAGGTCTAGTGATACAACTCCTTCATAGTACATCAGTAATTATACAAATCATAGGTGATCAATTTGATAGACTTAATTAAACAGTAGATAGGTGGACCATCACACAGCAAAACCTTCATTCCAGCTTCACAAGTTCCATCGAATCCTGATTCACTTGTCTATTCATAACAAGCGTTATGAATACCCAAGAGTTTAAGGGAAAAACACAGAAAAATAAACTCCGGGTCAGTCAGGGGACTGGTATGAGTAAACAGTTTAAAACAGTTCAAAGAAAATATCTCATAAGACCACGCCGTAAGCACGGAACGGGTTTTTACCTTATGAGATCAAAATCACTTTGTATACTTGGAAACAGATATTCTCATAATGTCTAGGTATTTTCACAAATAATTTAGAATCTAGGAAAATGCTTGCATCTCACATTTTCCGATATAGGATACAAATACAAACCGCTTGGCTTTTAGGGAAATTGGATTTCCAACTCTGACAAGGTATGGGACCACCTTCCGCTGATGTACCTCTAGAGGCAAGTACACCTGGGTTCAACAAGAACATCTTGCAACCCGGCCCTCACATGACCGACCACTCATTTCTCTTGAGTGTATCGAATGTATATCACCGATGGTTGTGCGCGGCAACCATCCCCGCATGGGCAGAATCGATAGATTTAGAAACAAAAAGAATTTCTCTAGATAGGTGATACTACACCCTAATGGGAGCGACCCACATAGCCATGCTGCCAGCCCGATTTTTGTCATTTCCTGGGTGTGAGGCTTGAGGCTAGACTCGTCTTCTTTATCATCACTGGTTCATTCCTTTGAATGCCACATCGTCCTACCCGTCAGAAATACTCATTCGATTTCCCAAACATATCACGGGTACAAAAGCTAAGAGAAACGAATTCCTCCGCCACCAACGTAATATACTTACGTAAACTCGATGTGTATAATCTGACTGATATACGCTGTCAGACGCTCGTCCATTTAGGTTTGTTCTGGGACTGAACAGACCAAAGATATCGTTTACGATCATCGTCTTTAATATCTCTGACGCGTACGTGTAATCACTTCAAAGTGGAATGTACATCCGGACTCCTTGAAATGATTAACGAACATTTTCCACTTTAAATTATAATTCTAACAGGATTATAATCAAATCTATATATACGGTTACAGTCAAACCAAACAGTTCATGATTATCTTGTCTATATATGATGCATTGATCATCTTTTCAAAACGGTAAATTCAGTGTGTGCGCCGCACACAGTCTTTTCCTCCGTTTTGTTCATCACTTCTAAAAATAAATTCTTATTTTATTTATCTTCAGAAAACTTATTTCTCCTAAGCATTTCTTTAACCTGATTGTTCATAAATTAAATAAATTTATGTTTTATACTTTATATATTTCAACTTTGTATTCTTTGTACTGTTTCGTCGAAATCTCCTTTTTATGCTCGATTGGCTCCTTCTTCTTTCTATACCGATAAAATTTATTTATCAGTCTAAACGATTAAAATACACTTTGCAGTCTTATTTCATCGAATACTGGACTGCACTTGACCGTTTTCTTGTACTTTGAAATTACAGCTTAAACAGTCAAATCTACCATATGTGTTATATACGTCTCCTCGTCATTTGTATGTTTTTAAACGAAATGTTCTATTTCACAAATAAATTCAAATTTAAATTATAAATTAAATTATAATTTTATAAACCTGCAGATTCTGCATTTTGGTTTTTTTTAACTTCTGACGAAACACACATCCTGATTCACTTTCTTGACTAAATTAAATAAAAATATCATTTTTATTTAAATACTCATTTTTCTTATTTATTTAAACCAATATTATATTTAAAACTAAATTTAAATTTAAACCAAAACAATTTTTCCAAGCTTAAACAGCCTAGTTCTTATTTTCAAAGTACCACTTTTCAGAATTACTGTTGTGCGCTCATGGATCCGAGCCCGGTTACCATGGTTTTAGCTCATTACCCAATTAAAGTGGTAGTACCACATTATCCTCCCCAATACTCAGTGCACCACTGTGCACGTGCACAACACCCCCGGCCACCCTGCGACCGCCGCGTCGACGTCCACAACTCCGACTACCTCTCCGCACTCCACTGACCATTTGCGGTGGCCTGTAAACCCCTTCCTCTCCAAAACGCCCTTCCACCATTGATGAAAAAAACAAACCCAACAACAGCTGATCCTAAAACCCGAGCCTCCCCTGCCAGCTCCGTTCATCTGAAACGATCGCACCTCCTCCCCACGCTTCACCGACCTCGGCCACGCCTCCAACCTAGCCCCTGGCCCACTCGATCACGGTGGCGATCCCCACGACGTGGCAAAACTCATGAACCCGACAACACAGCCTGAACCCTATTTTTCTTAATTTCACAAAAATTATTCATTTAAAAATTAAATCATTATTTTTCCAATAATCTCTGACCTCTCCCACTCCTCCTGGCCAAACGCCATCACCCACGACCACCCCCTTTGCCGGAATTTGATCAAGGTCCTAATTTTGATCATTATGGAAATTCTCTCGATTTACTAAATTAAAAATCATGATTTTTGTTTTAAAAATCATTGTTTGTTCAACTTATTAGGATTATAAAATCAAAACATGTTTTTAATCAATTTGAAAATCCATTTTGAAATTGAATTACAGAGAGCAACTGTTTTTGGTTTTTAAAGCAACAGTAAGTGCTTTTGTTAAGATTTATTTCCTTTGAACTAGTTTATAACTATGTAAAAGTTTTAATCATGAGAAAACATCATCATCTCATCTACTAATCCTAGATCTACTGACCTAGCCATATTTATCAAAGTTTCCATGCTTTACAGGTCTAGAACAACCACAGGAAATGTATTTTCCACCATATATGATGATTAAGTGTTTTCATTACCAACTCAAGTGATTCCTTCTTCCTGACGACAAGTAAACATATCAACATGACATTCAAACCAGAAATACAAAGGAGGCTAATCTAAAACATAGTTCAAAACAGCAAACCGCGAGTGTTCAAAACAGAAAAAGAAAACTGCAGGTTTAAACAGAAATTGAACTGCCAGGTGTACTCACAAAATTAAAACCCATTTCCTAGTTGTTAAGCATAGATTGTTTCAACAAAGTTGTATTCAACAAAGGACATACCATAGATAGAACAGTTCAAACATAAATATGCAGGATTTTCAAAACAGAAATTTAAAAACAGTTTTTACTCACATAGATGCTTGAAAACCTTGCTTTTCTTTGCTGAAAATACTTTGAACTTGTTGTGTTTTTGTGTATGTAAAATGATGCATGGACTGGTCCTTATATAGGGTATAAAATAATAAACAATTGAGTGCATTAAATGCTTGTTTATAAATGAGGAGACAAAACAGTTTTTTTTTTTTCCTTTTTTTTTTCTTTCCTGTTTTTGATGGTCATTGGAAGACAAAAAGAAATACCATTTCTCTCAAACATCACACACAAATACCTAGGACTCCACATGGCCTTAAGCCGCCACTTCAGGTGGGATATTTCCTGCACAAGGATTTTAATTGGTGCACTAAGAACCATCACCTTAAATGCACCATGTACCATACGTCCTTCACAATTTCTATCCTAGGATTTTAGCCAAAAATAGAGGTCCTTATTGTCTTAAGTAGCTCAGTTTTCACCTGCCCTTTTGTCTACCCCTTTCTCATGTGTTATGTATTGATTTAACACAAATTATAAAATACAAATACCTTGGCATTCAAGGCAAACAAACTCTGAAATTTCTGCACATTTGTGCTCACGGCTAGTACTTGTTTGTGCAAAGAACTCTTGAAAAAAAAAACATTTCTTTAGGCTTGACTAGGGTAGTGATGAACTATGTTTATTTGTACAAGTTTTGGTAGCTTCTAGTACATATATATGACAAAATGCAAGTGCCTTTGGGAATATAAAGGAGAAATTTTCAGAAAATAAACATGAAAAGATTTAAAAATTGAAAATGTTGAAACAAGGAAACATTGCCATGTGCAAGTGTTCAAATGCTTTCAAATCATTGTCCTAGAGTAGTCCCTAGTCTAGGCTTTCTCTTGTGTAGTTGCAACCTAGGTGTAGGTGTATGTTTGTCTATGAAATCATGTTTGCAAGTAAATGGGTATTCATGTTTTAATGTTTTCATGAAACATGCATGTTTTGTTAATCTTGCTTTTCAAATTGTATTTGTACTCAAGATAAACTGTTGTTTGCGATTGACGTAAACACCGGGTCATTACATGCATCCACGATCTGAAGGGGGAGTAGCATCACGACCGAAGGGAAGCGCCACGAGCTATGGAGCACGACCCGAACCAGTGGGAGTGCCTCGACCCGATTCGACCTGACGAAGGTGGAGCACGATCCGAACCAGTGAGGAAGCATGGTCACGAACTGAAGGGCGCCAGGGAACCACGAACTGGAGGGTACCACGATCCATTGAAAGACGATAAAGGCCGAACCGATCCGGTGATGACCAATAACCCGAGATGCAAAGGTAGTCCAAATGGAAGTTAGAGCTCAGGATCCAGTTGGGAACCGATGAGTTCACTTCATGGTTGGACTTTGCTGCGGGACGTGTGCTAAGGAGTTGTCGACGTTCATAACTTCGATTCACCACTAAAAATGGATGATGGGCTACTTATCAGTGCAGTAGAGTCATTGCGACTCGAAGGGCAAGGTGATGGTAGCAAGACTACATTATCAGTGCAGTAGAGTCATTATGACTTGAGGGGCAAGGTGATGCGTAGTAATACTATGAGATAGTGCAGATGGGGTAAATAACTCCATAGGGCAAGTGGACATAGTAAGGGTTGGTAAGACTATGAGCCAGCGCAGATGGGGTGAATAACTCCATGGGGCAAGTGGACATAGTAAGGATTGGTAAGGCTATGAGCCAGCGCAGATGGGGTGAATAACTCCATGGGGCAAGTGGACATAGCAAAGGATTAGTGGCTACGTTATCAGTGCAGTGAAGCCATTTATGACTTCATGGGGCAAAGTGATCGTAGCAAGGTATGTTGGGTGATCGAAGTGGTGAATATCGTATGCTTTACGCACTGAGTGAGAGATGTGAGGATGGATGTTATGTTTGATTGTTTGCCATCACTATGACATGCACACCCCCACCTCCGTATCTTTACACTGTTTGATATGGCACCTTAGAGTGTTGTACAGTATGTAGTGCTAACTCTTTGGTTGCAGGTCCAGGTTCAGGTATGTTTTAGTCTACCTGTTATTGTTCACTTTAGATGATTATCGCTCATACCAGGCTTTATGTCTGACCTAGAGTTTTATGTCTCCTCTTATTACTCTAGGTGCTCACACGAGCAGACTAGAGACAGGTTAGCTGGTGATGCGCGAGTAGCCGATTCGGAGGCGGGCAGGAGGCTTCCACGTATGATATATATATTATCCCTGTGTCTTTGGTGGTCGCTACTTGGGCATTAGTAGTGTACCTCCTTTATCTTACTTTTGCTTTGAGACAGTTTGAAAAGTTGTAATAAGCTGTATTTTGGATTTCTGCTACTATGATGTTTAGTTCTGGTTTTCAGCTTATGCACTGTCTCACCTGTTTTATGTCAAGTATGTTATTATTATATTTTATTCTATGCGCTGTTAGACATTCTACAGGTTCTTTGTTAGTTCATTTCCTTCTTCCTTTTTCCTTCTAACGACCCGTTCCGTGCTAACTGGACATGTGTACAGCGCACCTTTGGAGTAAATGTCGGTTGGTGCGAGGTGAGCCGTCACAAGTTTTCATCCAAATCAAAATATAACTTTATATATTGAATTTTAATGCACATTTCAATTTACCGAGGCCACATACGAACTCTAAAAATTCCCGAAAAATACTTTCTAACTTCGTATTGATGATACGGTCCCAACAAAACTAATTTCGTCGAATTCTGAGACCATTTGAAAACTGGCCATTTTCCAGTCGATTGAAATCAACTGAAACTGGTCAAACGCGTTTTCCTTTGCCACGCTCACGTATTGTTCGAAAAATTACGAATTTTGAAACCTAGCGATAACTTGACATCACGGATCCAACAAAAGTGGTTTCGTCGAAAACCGAGGTCGTTTGCAAAAATTTCCATTTTTAAGGGCCAGAATTCCATAGCGACTATTCTGAATTTTCAACTGGGCATAACTTTTTATCCCCGCTATGAAATTTTGATTTTTCAGATTTGTTGGAAAGATATTCTCAAATAGATTCTAATATTTTTGGTTTCACTAAAATCCGGTTTATTTTGAATCCTGTACATTCATTTGAACTTTGAAATCGAATTATCGAACTACCACGCCATTTTCAATTCCTTTTATATTTATAAATAAATATTTATATTCTAACGACGATTCAAATAAATATATACATTCGAATTCTATTCAAAATAAATTTCTCGTCGTTATTATTTAAAATAATTCATTTTAAATAATCAAAATTGCCAAAATAAAAAATTTAAATTGGCTCTGATTTCCAGGTTATTACAATCTCCCCCACTTAAAACTTTTTGTCCCCGAAAAGGAACGAAGCCAAAAGTTGTTTAACTAATCTACTCAACTTTCATTATTTTCATTACGGCTTAAGTTCTTCAACTTTTTAGTTTCTAAGAACTTTTCAATTTTTTCAAAAATTTGGCTAACACCCTAAATTTTCAAATTTTTTTGCATAACCTCCCCTGCACCGGGGACTTCTGGGTATTTCAAGTAGCCTCCCATGGCCCTCAGCAATCCAAAAAGAAAAAGAAACAGCCAAGCGGCTAGCTAATCGGCTCATAAAATCATCCAAACCCAATAAATTTGTAAACATATACCTATTTGTCGGGCAAACAATTTTACTCTTCTGCTCTAGCCTCCTTGCTATGACCTGTTCAATGTAAATACATGTATATGTATGCAAATGCGACAAATTTTCAATACAATTCACTATTTGATACAATTTGGCTAAAGGTTCAACATTTTAATTAGTCAAACTATAATCAAACAACACAACCAGCAATCAATTAGTTGGTTAATTTTTCAATCATATAACTTTGATATAAATATAGAAAATCATGTTTTTGATGCCAAATAACGACAATAAGCCCTATCTAATTTTGGTTCTCACACCAGTCGATAGGATATATATAAATATCACACCTTCGAAACTCGAATACCAATTCTGATGATGTTCGAACTATCATCAGAGTCATCTCCGGACGACTAGAGTGTGATTCTATATCTATCCGGTATATTAAAACTTCGAGTACACGTTTACAAGGCGTATATGTAAAATCTTTATATATTGGATTGTCCAAATTAATTTAAAATAAATATTTAAATACATATAAAATGATTTAAATTTCAAATCAAAACTTGTCTTCATTTTAAAAATATACTCTTCACACTCGTTCTAGGATACTACTGATCCCATCTCTAACGAGTCATTCCCATTGGATATTACTAATCCAATTTCTGATGAATTATTTCGTTTTTGAAACGATTTCAACTTCATATTCAATTTCGAATCAAAATTGAATATTCCACATCATCGATATACAAATGATAATATTTTCAAAATGTTATATTTTGAAATCACTTTCTTTTCTATATTTTGACGTGAACGTATTTGGAAATTGGATTTCCGTCTGTGAACCGAGGCAAGGGATTTCCATCTCACTATCGTCGTATCAGTTATTCAGAATGGGATAAATCCGGTCTTTCCGAATAACTCGCATATATAATAAACAAGTGTTACACAAACACAACATACGCCTCATTCCAATTCATCAGTCACTAACCGTAAATTAGCAAGAGAATAATTCCCCAAATATTAACCCCAAGGCTGAAACCAACATCGGATCAATACCCAAGAAACCATTCAACTTAGCTAACCTATAGTTAGTTTCTAAATTTCACAATCTTAGGGAAAGGTTCCCATTAATTTTATCAAAGATAAATTCTTTTAAATTTATTCTTTAACCTTCCTTTGAATATCATATCAAACTAGTCAGGATTAGCGAACCACACCGAAGTAATCATTTATTAAATTTCCCAATCCCAACCTATTCATCCCACGAAGTAAAACTGGTAATACTTCATATCTAACACCACAGTGTTATCGGTAAATTCAATTACCATTTCACGTTCAAATCTAATTAAAGATTTAACTATCGTCTGGAGTAAAACTGGTGGTACTCCATTCTCGATCATTTCAATCTAATTAAAGATTCATTAAAACCCCACTTAGTTTTAACCTTTAACTGGGTTAAAGAATCAATGTCATTTAAAACACGGTTAACGATAAACCCAAAATCACATTCCATCCTATCAGCTTTTAACCGTAAAATAGCAAGTGAGCAATTCCCTCGGTATTAACCTCGAAGGCCGAAACCAACATCAGATCAATACCCAAGAAACCATTCAACTTAACTAATCTCCAGTTAGTTTCTGATTTTCTTAACTCCATTGGGTATAAGAACAATATTATTGAAGATACCGTTCACGACAGCCCAAAATCACATTCCATTAATTATCGGGTCAAAGAACTAGTGTTATTTAAAACACCGTTCACGATAAACCCAAAAATTAATTCAAATTCAATTCCAATTAAATACCATTTAATTGGTACACTTCATTAAATATAAATAAAAGATTTAATCTTTTTATCAACTGGGTTTAAGAACAGTGTTAATGAAGACACCATTCACGACAAACCCAAATCGCATTTGATATTAAATACAAGGATCTGAATAGAAAATATATCGGCTTATATTCAATATCAAATTCTACGACCAACAAATATCGTATTAGAAATAACGATATAAATGTATATTTCAAATTCCCATAACAATATATGTATCATCACGAAATCCAACATCGAAATATTCCAAAGACAATTTCGATTCAAATCCAATCCAATTCAATTATTGGAAATTCTGGTTATTTCCAAGACCATTTCAAACCCACTTTATTTATTTTAAAAATAAATAGAATTATAATTCTAGTTCAAAACTAGTTCATTTCGATAAAAATCTATTTTTATCTTTTCAAATATGGAATTTTTCATCCCAATTCTTCCCAAATCCTTTCTTATGATTTTACACAAATTATTACTATTTTTAATATTTTTATCAAGGCCCGTACGGTCGATTTCCATCAACGGCCATCAAACTGCACTTTCAACGACCTTTTCCAAATTTGATTTGGACATAATTCGAAATCCGACCGTTAGATTTCAAATCTCTAATATTCGTTAGAAAGCTCTTTTTGATACGAACGCAACGGTTCCGGTTTTAGGAGAATCCGACGGTCGGATCTCCAACAATGTTCATTCGAAGTCAATGGTCAAAATTTACGAACTGCCGCAGCGCGGCGCGTCCTATTCTGGCCATTATATATATAATATATATATTATATATATTTCGTCGATTTCCTTTCAAAACGTATTTTATAAACCGTTTTAAATTCTTTTTCGAAACGATTTCAACTTTATATTCAATTTCTAATCAAAATTTAATATTCCACATCATCGATATACAAATGATAATATTTTCAAAACGTTATATTTTGAAATCACTTTCTTTTTATATTCATTATGAAAATGAATAAAATCGATATAAATATCGTTCACATCAAAATGGCGTCAATCTAATCAACACGGCTTTTATTCAACACATGAATGTTTATTTTCTATTCAACACATGAATATTTATTTTATTCAACACATGAATTTTCATTCTATTCAACACATGAATATATTTTCTATTTTCTATTCAACACATGAATTTATTTTCTATTTAACACATGAATATTTTTTTCTATTCAACACACGAATATTTATTTTATATTGGAATGAGGCCCAATCAATTACCATATAATGTTAATTATTTGGATTTTCTACCACACATGTATATAATAGCAACGATAAATAATCAACCATCATCCAAAGTGCACCACACAACTGCATAAGCATTAAATATAAATAATTAACGCTCATACAGTCTGTCAATCAGACGATCGACATATCACTACACAATTGGGATTAGTGTACGTCAAATATCATCCCAACACCCGTGTGGGATTTCAATCCACAAACACTGAATATTATTTGTGCAGTTGGGCGACGTGTAAAATTTATCTTCCCAATCAATATCCTTCAAATAGGTGTATATAAACAAACCGTCCGGTTTGTAAATGAATATTCGTTTATACACACTAACGTTAGAAATTATGTTTTTAACGATAAAATATTTATTTCAACACATGAATGTTTTATTATCCATTTCACATCAACATCACAAACAAACTTCACAACACATCAAACAAGCATGCAAGTCGTCCATGGTCTATGGACGACGGGTGTCGGGTGCTGCTAAGCACCGTCTGCATCCTAGTATATATTTTTAACTAGAAATAAATTAAAGGTGAGCAGTTCTCACCGACAAGCTAAACCAATTCGCTGCGACTCTTCATATGTAGGAAATCTTCACCGTTCTCGCATTTTGTCACTTTCATTTCCCGTATTCACTACATATATAAAAATCACATTTTTATATTGTTGCTATGTATATAAAAATCACATTTTTATAATCACTCTATATGGATAAAAATCACATTTTTATACCGCTGGTATATAGATAAAAATTCTATTTTTATACCGCTACTAATATAATAAAAATTATATTTTTATACCGCTACTATATAGATAAAAATTCCATTTTTATACCGCTACTATATAGATAAAAATTCTATTTTTATACTGCTAGTAATATAATAAAAATTATATTTTTATTACTCTACATAAATAAAAATCATATTTTTATTCTTCCTATGATATAAAAATCATATTTTTATTATCTCTACTTTATAAAACAAATCCTGTTTATATTTATTAAAACAAATCCTTTCTATATTTTTTTCAAAGTATATTTATAAAAACCATGTTTTTATTCTAACTAAAAATTATATTATTAACTTGCTTTTCATGTGATAAATATTATATTTTTCTTTACAATGCTATTTTATAAAAATGGTATTTTTTCCTTTGTTTGTTTTTCATTAAAAAACATACTTTTCTTCTAATTTTAAGACACTAACATATATATATATATATATTTCAGAATTTTAAAAAAAAGATTTTTATAAATTATATTTCTTAATAAAAACCACCTTTTTACTTCGTTCTGCATTGCCGAAAATTTCTCCAGACCTAGGGTTGAACTTCCAGCCGCCTACAGTGACTTCGACGCCGATCTGGAGCTTCCCCGTGTTGGAGTGGTGGTGCGGTGCTTCGCGTCGGCGCAGGAGTGGAGGGAGGCGACAAATTTGGGTGTCGAGTTGTGCATCGGCTTCGATTTGGGCGTTTGGTCACCGATTGAAGCGCCGTGGAAAGGAGATAAGGAGGAAGGCGAGGAGCTGGGGGTCGCGAGGGGGAGCTGGAGAGGTCAACGTCGACGGGAGGGGCGCGATGGAGGAAACGACGGTGGAGGCACAGTCGTCACGGGGGGGAGGGAGGAGGGGCTGAATTAGGTTATCGGGATTTCATTTTAGAAAGGGGGGCGGGTTTTGACTAGGCAGAAGAAAAGGAGGGGGGTATTTATATTATATATTTTATTATTTATTTATTTTTCTTCTTTAAAAAGTAGGGTTTTTGTTCGAACTCCAAACGAACTCCACCGACTGTCGTCCCCAACTAATTACCCCCATTCGGAACACAATGGGATATGTTACGTAAGCCAGTTCGGCCGTTTCGATAGGTTTTCGTCAAAATCAAAATGTAAATCTATATATATACTCAATTTGAACGCACATTTCAATTACTGGGGACACATACTAACTCTAAAAATTCACGAAAAATATTATCTAGCTTCGTATTGACGATACGGTCCTAACAAAATTAATTTCATTGAATTCTGAGATCGTTGGAAAAATGGCCATTTTTCAGTCGATTAAAATCAACTGAAACTGGTCAAATGCATTTTCCTTTGCTACACTCATATATTGATTCAGAAAATTACGAATTTTGAAACCTAGCAATAACCTGACATCACGGATCCAACAAAAGTGGTTTCGTCGAAAACCGAGGTCGTTTGAAAAATTCCCATTTTTAAGGGCCAGAATTCCATAGCGACTATTCTGAATTTTCAACTGGACATATCTTTTTATCCCCGCTATGAAATTTCAATTTTTCGGATGCGTTGGAAAGATATTCTCAAATAGATTCAAATATTTTTGGTCTCACTAAAATCCGGTTTATTTTAAATCTTGTACATTAATTTGAACTTTGAAATCGAATTTTCGAACTACCACGCCATTTTCAATTCCTTTTATAACTATAAATAAATATTTATATTCTAACAACGATTCAAATAAATATATACGTTCTAGTTCCATTCAAACTAAATTCCTCGTCGTTATTATTTAAAATAATTCATTTTAAATATTCAAAATTCATCAAAATTGCCAAAATAAATTTTTTAAATTGGCTCGGATTTCTGGGTTATTACAATCTCCCCCACTTAAAACTTTTCGTCCCCCAAAAGGAACGAAAGCGAAAGTTGTTTTACTAAACAACTCAACTTTCATTCTTTTCTTTACGGCTTAAGTTCTTCAACTTTTCAGCTTCTAAGAACTTTTCAAATTTTTTAAAAATTTGGCTAACACCCTAAATTTTCGAAAAATTTCGCCATAACCTCCCCTGCACCGGGGACTTCGGGATATTTCATATTGCCTCCCACGGCCTTCTTCAATCCAAAAGAAAAAGCCAAGCGGCTAGCCAATTAGCTCATAAAATCATCCAAACCCAAAGAAATACAATAAACATGTACCTATTTATCGGGCAAACAATTTTATTCTTCTCCTCTAGCCTCCTTGCTATGACCTGTTCAATGTAAGTACATGTATATGCATGCAAATGCAACAAATTTTCAATACAATTCACTATTTGATCAATTTGGCTGAAGGGTTCAAATTTTAATTAATCAACCAATAATCAAACAACTCAACCAACAATCAATTAGTTGATTAACGTTTCAAATTCATAACTTTGATATATAGTCAAAAATCACATTTTTGATGCCAAATCACAACAATAAGCCCTATCTAATTTTGGTTCTCACACCAGTCTAATGGAAATATATAGATGTCACACTTTCGAAGCTCGGACATAAATACTGATGATGAGATCTCAATCATCAGTATCATCTTCGGGCGTCTAGAATGTGATTCTATATCTATCCAGTATATTAAAACTTCGAATATACGTTTGCAAGGCGTATATGCAAAATCTTTATATATCGGATTGTCCAAATTCAATACAAATAAATATTCAAATACGTATAAAACGATTTAAATTTCAAAACAAAATTTGTTTTCATTTTAAAAATATACTCTTCACACTCGTTCTAGGATACTACTGATCCCATCTCTAACGAGTCATTCTTATTAGATATTACTAATTCAATCTCTCTCTTCCTTTTATCTCAGGCCCTCCCCCCTCCCCCCCCCCCCCCCCCGTTCAAAATCAATTGAAAACCGAACAAAGTAAAAAAACTATGTTGTTCTCCTCTGACCTCCGCCTGTGGCGCCGTTGCTCCGCCGGCCTCCCCAGCGCCGAACCCCCTCGCGCCTCTCTCCTCCGTGTCCTCCTCCAGCCCCCTTCTCGATTTCACCGCGCCCTAACCCCCTGAACCCGTGGAAACCCGCCGCAACCACCTCCTTGGAGTCGCCCCCCTTGCCTGACAATGCGAGCATCCCCCTTTTTTGCCTGACAACATGAGCACCCCCCCTCCGAAAATCAGTAAGTGGTTATGTATTCTTCAAGTTATTTTAGATTTTATTTTGCTCTTGTTTCAAATTAAATCAGTTCATATTTTTTTTATAAAGCATAGAATAAAGAGATGGTTTTTATAATAAAGATATGATTTTTAGAATAAAGAGGTGAGTTTGAAATTAAAAATATGATTTTGATAATGAAATAGTGAAAAGATTATATCTTTGAAGTAGGAAAGGTATGATTTTTATATTATAAAAATAATAAAAATATGATTTTTATTATATGTGAAATATAAAAACATAATTTTTATAAAGTAGAAGTATTAAAATTATGATTTTTATATAATAGAGAATATAAAAATATAATCTTTATATATATAGCAGAATAAAAATTTGATTTTTCTTATATATATGTTGAAATAAAAATGTTATTTTTTATTATGAATAGTGTGAATAAGAGTGCGATGGAATTGACCAAAAGTAGAACGAAATCCAACCCGTTCAGAAATTGAGAATGGAGGAGTGGAACCCTCGGTGAGGACTCCTCACCTTTAATTTATTTCTAGTTTGAAATATATGCTAGGATGCAGACGGTGTTTGGTAGCACAAGACACCCGTCGTCCACAGACCATGGATGACTTGTTTGTTTGATTGCTGTGTTGTGAAATTTGATTGCGTGATATGGAATAAAATAAAATATTTTATAGTGAAAAATATGATTTTTAACGTGTATATAAAATAAATATTTATAAACAAATCGATGATTTGTTTATATACACTGATTTGATTGATATTGATTGGGACGATAAATTTTACACATCGCCCAACTGCACAAATAAAATCTGTGTTTGTTGATTTGAAACCCCACATGGGTGTTGGGATGATATTTGACGTACACATTTGATTGATATTGATTGAGACGATAAATTTTACACATCGCCCAACTGCACAAATAAAATCTGTGTTTGTTGATTTGAAACCCCACATGGGTGTTGGGATGATATTTGACGTACACTAATCCCGATTGTTTAGTTGTATGTCAATCGATGGGTTGACAGACCGTGTAAGCGTTAATTATTTATATCTAATGCTTATGCAGTTGTGTGGTGCACTCTGGATGATGGTTGATTATTTAACGTTGCTATTATATACATGTGTTGTAGAAAATCCATATAATTAACATTATATGGTAATTGATTGGGCCTCATTCCAATTTAGAAAATATATTCATGTGTTGAATAGAAAATATATTCATGTGTTGAATAGAAAATAAATTCATGTGTTGAATTGAAAATAAATTCATGTGTTGAATAGGAAATAAATTCATGTGTTGAATAGAAAATAAATTCATGTGTTGAATAGAATAAACATTCATATGTTGAATAAAAGCCGTGTTGATTAGATTGACACCATTTTGACGTGAACGATATTTATATCTATTTTATTCATTTTTCTAATGAATATAGAAAAGAAAGTGATTTCAAAATATAACATTTTGAAAATATTATCATTTGTGTATCGATGATGTGGAATATTCAATTTTGATTAGAAATTGAATATGAAGTTGAAATCGTTTCGAAAACGAATTTAAAACAATTTATAAAATACGTTTTGAAAGGAAATCGACAAAATATATATAATATATATATTATATATATAATGGCCTGAATAGAATGCGCCGCGCCGCGGCAGTTCGCGAATTTCGACCATTGACTTCGAATGGATATTACAGGTGTAATAACCCGGAAATCCGAGCCAATTTAAAATTTTTATTTTGGCAATTTTAGTGCATTTTGATTATTTAAAATGAATTATTTCAAATAATGACGACGAAGAATTTATTTTGAATAGAATTCGAACGTATATATTTATTTGAATCGTCGTTAGAATATAAACAATTATTTATAATTATAAAAGGAATTGAAAAGGCGCGGTAGTTCGATAATTCGATTTCAAATTTCAAATGAATGTACCGAGTTCAAAATAAACCGAATAGAGAAACCAAAAATATTTGAATCTATTTGAGAATATCTTTCCAATGAATCCGAAAGATCAAAATTTCATAGCGGGGATAAAAAGTTATGTTCAGTTGTGTAACACCCCGAGAATTCTATAACTGTGAAATTCATGAATTAAAGTATAATTAATCTGAAATCAAAGAACTAAGGGAAACGGGATATGCCATTGCGTTCGTCTCGGAAAAATACGCGAAATAGAGTCCGAGTTTTCGTAAAACGGATATCGTATGAAGAAGTTATGGACGAACGAAGTTGGGCGAAAAACCGGAAAACGGGTCAGAATGCACTGGCGCACTTGGGAAGTGCGCCAGAACAAAAATGCACTGGCGCACCTGTGAAGTGCGCCAGTACATTTTTCACCTGGCGCACCTGCCAAGTGCGCCCAGGTCAAAAATGACCTGCTGGCCAAGTCTGGTCTAGCCCTGGCTGGCCAGGTCTGTGTTTGGCCGATTTTCAGAAGCTTGCTTTGTCATTAGGGCTAGGTGGCGGGTTTTTATTGGTTTCTCTTCCTAATGAATGGCTATGATCTAACCTAGCAACATCAAGGGTCCTAATCAATTCCTAACCTCTATATAAACAACCCTAGACTAAACCCTAATCTATTCATTCAAAATAAGATTATAGCCGCCATGTTGCTGAGGAACGACAAAGAGTAGCCGCCGACTAAAGAGAGAGTTAGGAAGAAAGTTCTAAAGCCTAAAGCAATTCAAGCAACCTAAAGCTAACCAATTCAACAAAGGAATCGTGTCTCTTAATTAGAGAATTCACCGCAACCATTGTAAGTAGAGTATTACTTTGGTATAATAAACAACTGTGTTGATGTGTATGCTTGAATTGTGGCAATGAAAGTAATTCATATTTGTGCGTTCTTATCAATTTATATACGTTTGGATATTTATGGATTATGTTATAAAGAACTACATGCGGTAGTTCTATGCAAATATACGTTTGGAATATTGCGCAAAGTATGTAATCTATGTTGAAGCTACATGTATGTAGTTGAGTGAAATTTATGCAAGTTTGGGGCTTTGTTATTATGTCGTCATGATGAATATTTTTGGTGCATAAATCATTTTGCAAGTAAATGAAACTATGTTGGAATTTTGACACCATAATCCATGTATTTGCAAAACTTATGAATATGGCTAGGCTATGAATGATATTTGGCATAATTGAAATCTATGATTAAGTCTATCTTGTTTAAAAGAATTATATGATGACATATGTGAGACATGGCTAGGTTAGACTCAAAAATCCCTTTTTGCAAGTTTAAAGCAAACACCATGATTAGGAATATTTATGCATAAGTATGTTTATACCATCGTTATGTGATTAGACTTAAACCATGAATTAAGTTGAACTATGCTTTTGTGTTAGTAACAAAGTATCCCCTTTGTAAACATGTAGAAACCTTGAACATGACATGTTTATGTTTATGCCATGAACAAACTTAACTTTACTTATGCCATGCTTATGTTTGACATTATGCTATGCCTATGCTAGGAATATTTATGACATGCTTATGTTTGACATTATGCCCAAATAAGAATATAGGTTCATGTTGTAGTTAAACCTATGCAAGTTCACATTCTTTGATTCATGTCACCTATGTTGCCACTATTCAAGTACACCAATTTCTATTTTGTATTTCCAACGTCGTATTGCAAGTTCATGCGCTCACCTTCCCCCTCTTTGTGTATACACCATAAGCCTCCCCTTTCGCATGGCTAAATTGGGCTTTAAAAGGCTAAGCCCAATATATATGAACGGACGTGTAAAACGGGGGAAAATAACGTTGGGTTAAAATTAATTAATGAATGAAAATATAAAATAGAAGGGCCCAAATTCAAGTATGGGTTGGGCCCGTGGTTGGTGTAATCTTTACACCATTAACTTAATAATGGGCCGCAAATATTTACATATAAATAAAGAAGAATGACAAGATATGTAAATGTAGAAAATACGATGTGTTTAACCCGAGGTTGGATTGAGTTGTGATGTAAACCTGCCCGGAACCGCCCGGCTGTCCAGTAGTCACAACAATACCTATCCAATGTGAGAGGTTAAACATGGAGCCCAGCAAGGACCCGAGGTTAGACTGAGTTGTGGCGTAAGACTGCCCGGAACCAACCGGCAACAGGCAGCCACAACAATACCTGTCTAATGTGAGAGGTCCGGGCCTTAATAAGACAATTAAGGCTGAGTCAGGATTGTTAGGATTAAGTGGACTAAAGACTTAATCAAAATGGAACATGCTAAACTAAACGGACTGGTGGGGTTAGGTTAGGAAACACTTAACCAACTTAGCATGTTGGCTAGAGATAGAAAACCTAGTAACGGGGGACCCTTTTCAGCAGTAACCCTAAAAGGTGTATCAGGATACCCTGAAACTAGGCAGGGTGGGGCACGATTACTGGGCTGATTGTAAGAGGTCAAAATCGACGGCGGTGGTGTAGCAGTGTAGGTTCTAACGGTGTGCGGGCGTGCACGCACTCCGGCGCAGAAAAATAAAGCACTGGACACCAGTAGCATACCTTTGCACTCTAAGGTTGTGTCGGGTTGCCACTATGGGACTTGATACACCCCATGGTGGGACCAGCATAGGTAACTACATACATCGGGGGCCGTAAGACACATGTAACTATGCGAGTAGGAGCCGATCATCGTAGAATGGATCACATCACCCTGATTTTGGGGTGCAAATTGGAAACTAGTTTATATGGGTTCAGAGATTAACATGGGGTACGATAGTATATTCGACCCTAGATAACTTAACCAAGTTTATAATGTTGCCCACTTCCTGTTTTACTTATTATACCCAGTTCTTTATTCATAGACAAAGTAGTACTAGACTTACTCAGGCTTTATGTCTGACTCTATTTTTCTTTCGTCTTCTTTCTTCCGTTTCCCCCCCAGGTCCTCAGGGAGGGAACACAGCAGCTTGACCTACCTCAACATCCAGCTTGAAGAAGAGAAATGTATTGCTTGGACTTTCCTGTTTTGAACTATGGCTTTGGACAATCCACTATGGGGCTTTGGCAGTTTGTCTATGTTTTATTTATGCTTCTTTAAAAATAATGTACTCAAGACAGATTATGAAGTGTTATGTTATGTTTTTGGAAAGGATGTTGTTGTAACACGTATTTGACTTGATGAAATAAAGTTTGTTGTTCTTCCGCTGTTTACAAATATGTGTTCTTATATCTGTCTTGTATATCTGTGACTTGTACTTATAAACCTCCACCAAAATTAGGGCATTCCCTTTGAGAGTGACCCTAACGGAGGTGGGGTGTTTCACTTGGTATCAGAGCACGGTTTACCAGATAAGATAAAAAGTTTTGAAAAATTATTTTCAAAAAGGAAATTTAAAGAAGCATTTTTAAAAAGAAAAATATTATTTTATTTTTAAAAGGCAAAGTCCACTCCCCAAAGCCATAGGAACTATCTCTTATCATTCGTTTTGAATCTATCCTTTCGGTTTCAGCATGTCTGGAGACCTTACTCCCCAGCTGCTAACGCTTTCACTCCTCCTCCTCCACGTGAACCAGCAAGCGGAAGAGTCCCAGAGTAGGAAGACGAATAATAGTCAAACAAGAAAGGATCGTAACAGTAATAATAAGAAACGAGAAAAAAAGGAAATGCAATTTTTGTGGTACGGAGGGGCACATAGCCAAGGATTGTAGAAAGAGGAAAAGAAAGCAAGGTGAATGTTTTCATTGTGGGGAGACTGGACACATCAGCAAAGACTGCCCTGAGAAGACAGACTTTGAGAAGGGCAACAAGTCCCGAGAGAAGAGGGAGTGTAAATTCTATGGCAAAGTGGGGCACTTAGTGAAAGATTGCCGAAAAAAGAAGGCCAAGATGAATGGTGGGTGCTTTTCTTGCGGTGAGACAGGCCATAGGGCTAAGGACTGCCCAAAGAAACGGGGACAGGGGCAAGGCACTGGATCCACCCCAGGGGCACAGATTCATGTGCTGGAAGCGCCACCTTTGCAACAGCGAGGTACGAACACTTCTGTAGAAAGTGTAGTTTATCTTTACGATCACCCCGTTCGCACTTTATTTGATTCTGGCGCGTCACACTCCTTTATCTCGTCTGCTTTAGTAGAATCTCTGCACCTAAAAACTAGTATGGTAGAGGACCCCTTAATTGTTTCAAACCCAATTGGGGGCCCAGCTCATTTGTCTATGATCTGTGTGGGATTAAAAATTTCTATCCTAAGTGTTGAATTTCAATGTAGTGCCTTTGTTTTGGGCTTTTCGGGGTATGGTTTGATTTTGGGCATGGATTGGCTATCCAGTAATGGGGCCATCCTTGATTGTGAGAAAAGGGTTGTTAGGCTCCTAACCCAGCTCGGTAATACTTTGGAAATTTCTTGTAATCACTCGTATGCGGTTATGCTTAGTTATCTTGAATCGCTAGATGCCTCTGTTGAAACCTTGCAATCAGTTAGAGTGGTCCGGGAATATCCGGATGTCTTCGAAGAGGTGAAGGGCTTGCCTCCGAAGCGGGAAATAGACTTCCGCATATATCTGGTAGATAATGCAAAGCCCGTTGCGTTGCCCGTTAGACACATGGCTCCACGAGAAAGGAAAAGAGCTCAGTAAACAGACTAAAGAGCTTCTAGAAAAGGGGTTCATAAGGAGGAGCATTTCAGAATGGGGCGCTCCAGTGGTGTTCGCTACAAGGGCGGATGGTTCACTCCGTCTATGTGTTGACTATAGGGAGCTCAACTAGCTAACGAAAAAGAATAGGCACCCTCTCCCTAGAATTGACGATTTATTTGACCAGCTTGTAGGAGCGTCTGTTTTCTCCCAACTCGATTTAGCAACCGGTTTTCATCAGCTAAGGGTGGCTGGAGATAGCATCGATAAAACGGCGTTCAGAACCCCAGACGGTTTCTTTGAATGGCTTGTCATGCCTTTCGGCTTGACAAATGCACCTGCTTACTTCGTGGACCTGATGAGTAGGGTATTTAGAGATTTCCTCAACAAATTCGTAGTGGTCTTCGTAGATGATATCCTTATCTTCTCAAAGAGTGAAGAGGAACATGCTCAGCACTTAAGGGCAATCATGGAAACTTTGCGAGTCCATCAACTAAAAGCCAAATTCTCCAAATGCCACTTTTGGAGAGAAGAGGTGAGGTTTCTTGGGCACATAGTATCCAAACAAGGGTTAGCGGTGGACCCTGCTAAGGTAGTGGCGGTACAGGATTGGAAGACACCAAGGAATGCAACTGAGGTCCGAAGCTTTCTAGGACTAGCGGGTTTCTATCGAAAATTCATAAGGAATTTTGCGAAAATCTCAACTCCACTCACGAAATTGACTAAGAAGAATCTAGTGTTTATTTGGGATTTGGATTGCGAGCTTGCATGGAACCATGAGTACGCAGTTATGCTTGAGCCAAGTATACTAGAAGGAGAATAAGTGAAAGAGGAACGAGAGGAAACAGTGACATAGGTTCCAACTCATATTTTGGAAACAAGAATTAAGAAACTACGAAATTGTGAAGTTAAAGGCAGACAAAGCATAATGGAGTTAAGCTCAAGGAAATGCGACTTAGAAGATTGAAGACTAGATTCGTGCATCATATCTCTTCTTAAGAGTATGTCCTTGATCCCTCTCTTCCTGTAGAGCTTACTTGCATGCTATCTTTTGTGTATATCCTCTCGGTCCCATTCTCAATCCAATTTCTGTTGCAAACCCCATAGGGAGTAAGACTCATCTGTTATTAACACATGTTGGGGCTTGAGGGTGTTCGTTGGATTGACTAAACTTTTTAGGTTTAATAGGATACGGATTGGTCTTAGGAAGGGACTCCCTTGTGACCTAAAAGGAGTCCATCATGCTTAGTTTCCTAGAATCATATATGGTGGTTGGGTTGAGTAATTCTTTGGGTGTCAGTCTGATGTTGATTTCGGTCTTCGGGGCTGATGCTTAGAGAGTTCTTCTCCTAATCAATATATATGTGGCATAGATTTCCAGTTTTGATATTGCCTAATGGGCACAGAGTTTTCACTTTCTTCTATCATTCGACTATACCTTTAGGTAGGACCATTTCCTATCATTGAGAAAATTTGGAAAATGACCTATAGATTAGAGCTACCCGAAAAAGATTGGCCGGAGTCCACAACGTTTTTCACGTTTCACACCTCCGAAAATGTCTACATGAGTCTGCTGAAGTGGTAAAGCCAGATATCCTAGAAGAAGCCGAAGTGGAACGCGAAGCAACCATAAGAAAAGTTCCAACCCGCATCTTAGGAACGGAAGTGAAGAAGCTACGCAACCGCGAAGTCAAGCTCATCAAAGTTCAATGGAGCGACGCCGAGGGAGACGCGACTTGGGAAACTGAAGCTAGAATACGCACTGCCTACCCTTTTCTTTTCGAGGGTACATCCTTGATCTTTCTTTTTCCTTGAGTTGCGCTTTTATCTATCTTTTTAGGTATATTTCCTCGACCGTATCTTTTAGGTAGAAACCTTTTTGGATGAAAACATGTAATTGAAACATGTTATGTATGATGGTTGCAAGTGGTCGCAAGTGATTGCTAGTGGTTGCTCGTGGTTGCATATACACACACAATCTAGGTTTTAGATCGGCTCAGTCACTTCATATTGCATATGCATATATGTTTGTATTCGTATGTGGTTGAACTATAATGTGTTGTCATGTGGATGTTGCATTTGCATTGAATGATTGTGCACTCATGTAGAGTCATGAATAGGAAAATTTGCATACATAATGGATTCATGGCACTTACATAATTCGCATTAAGGAGGTCAACTGAATCAGTAGACCGCCTGATTTTGCATTAGATAAGTTCATGTACACACACACTTCGCATATGATCATGATGTATTAGAAGTCTTTTAAGGACAATGGATGCTCGTGTTTGATGGATGAGTAGATGGATGATTGGATGTTAGGATATACATTCCTCCTAACTTGAAGATTTCGGGGACGAAATCCTTTTAAGTGGGGGAGAATGTAACACCCCGAGAATTCTATAACTGTGAAATTCATGAATTAAAGTATAATTAATCTGAAATCAAAGAACTAAGGGAAACGGGATATGCCATTGCGTTCGTCTCGGAAAAATACGCGAAATAGAGTCCGAGTTTTCGTAAAACGGATATCGTATGAAGAAGTTATGGACGAACGAAGTTGGGCGAAAAACCGGAAAACGGGTCAGAATGCACTGGCGCACTTGGGAAGTGCGCCAGAACAAAAATGCACTGGCGCACCTGTGAAGTGCGCCAGTACATTTTTGACCTGGCGCACCTGCCAAGTGCGCCCAGGTCAAAAATGACCTGCTGGCCAAGTCTGGTCTAGCCCTGGCTGGCCAGGTCTGTGTTTGGCCGATTTTCAGAAGCTTGCTTTGTCATTAGGGCTAGGTGGCGGGTTTTTATTGGTTTCTCTTCCTAATGAATGGCTATGATCTAACCTAGCAACATCAAGGGTCCTAATCAATTCCTAACCTCTATATAAACAACCCTAGACTAAACCCTAATCTATTCATTCAAAATAAGATTATAGCCGCCATGTTGCTGAGGAACGACAAAGAGTAGCCGCCGACTAAAGAGAGAGTTAGGAAGAAAGTTCTAAAGCCTAAAGCAATTCAAGCAACCTAAAGCTAACCAATTCAACAAAGGAATCGTGTCTCTTAATTAGAGAATTCACCGCAACCATTGTAAGTAGAGTATTACTTTGGTATAATAAACAACTGTGTTGATGTGTATGCTTGAATTGTGGCAATGAAAGTAATTCATATTTGTGCGTTCTTATCAATTTATATACGTTTGGATATTTATGGATTATGTTATAAAGAACTACATGCGGTAGTTCTATGCAAATATACGTTTGGAATATTGCGCAAAGTATGTAATCTATGTTGAAGCTACATGTATGTAGTTGAGTGAAATTTATGCAAGTTTGGGGCTTTGTTATTATGTCGTCATGATGAATATTTTTGGTGCATAAATCATTTTGCAAGTAAATGAAACTATGTTGGAATTTTGACACCATAATCCATGTATTTGCAAAACTTATGAATATGGCTAGGCTATGAATGATATTTGGCATAATTGAAATCTATGATTAAGTCTATCTTGTTTAAAAGAATTATATGATGACATATGTGAGACATGGCTAGGTTAGACTCAAAAATCCCTTTTTGCAAGTTTAAAGCAAACACCATGATTAGGAATATATATGCATAAGTATGTTTATACCATCGTTATGTGATTAGACTTAAACCATGAATTAAGTTGAACTATGCTTTTGTGTTAGTAACAAAGTATCCCCTTTGTAAACATGTAGAAACCTTGAACATGACATGTTTATGTTTATGCCATGAACAAACTTAACTTTACTTATGCCATGCTTTTGTTTGACATTATGCTATGCCTATGCTAGGAATATTTATGACATGCTTATGTTTGACATTATGCCCAAATAAGAATATAGGTTCATGTTGTAGTTAAACCTATGCAAGTTCACATGCTTTGATTCATGTCACCTATGTTGCCACTTATCAAGTACACCAATTTCTATTTTGTATTTCCAACGTCGTATTGCAAGTTCATGCGCTCACCTTCCCCCTCTTTGTGTATACACCATAAGCCTCCCCTTTCGCATGGCTAAATTGGGCTTTAAAAGGCTAAGCCCAATATATGAACGGACGTGTAAAACGGGGGAAAATAACGTTGGGTTAAAATTAATTAATGAATGAAAATATAAAATAGAAGGGCCCAAATTCAAGTATGGGTTGGGCCCGTGGTTGGTGTAATCTGTACACCATTAACTTAATAATGGGCCGCAAATATTTACATATAAATAAAGAAGAATGACAAGATATGTAAATGTAGAAAATACGATGTGTTTAACCCGAGGTTGGATTGAGTTGTGATGTAAACCTGCCCGGAACCGCCCGGCTGTCCAGTAGTCACAACAATACCTATCCAATGTGAGAGGTTAAACATGGAGCCCAGCAAGGACCCGAGGTTAGACTGAGTTGTGGCGTAAGACTGCCCGGAACCAACCGGCAACAGGCAGCCACAACAATACCTGTCTAATGTGAGAGGTCCGGGCCTTAATAAGACAATTAAGGCTGAGTCAAGATTGTTAGGATTAAGTGGACTAAAGACTTAATCAAAATGGAACATGCTAAACTAAACGGACTGGTGGGGTTAGGTTAGGAAACACTTAACCAACTTAGCATGTTGGCTAGAGATAGAAAACCTAGTAACGGGGGACCCTTTTCAGCAGTAACCCTAAAAGGTGTATCAGGATACCCTGAAACTAGGCAGGGTGGGGCACGATTACTGGGCTGATTGTAAGAGGTCAAAATCGACGGCGGTGGTGTAGCAGTGTAGGTTCTAACGGTGTGCGGGCGTGCACGCACTCCGGCGCAGAAAAATAAAGCACTGGACACCAGTAGCATACCTTTGCACTCTAAGGTTGTGTCGGGTTGCCACTATGGGACTTGATACACCCCATGGTGGGACCAGCATAGGTAACTACAGACATCGGGGGCCGTAAGACACATGTAACTATGCGAGTAGGAGCCGATCATCGTAGAATGGATCACATCACCCTGATTTTGGGGTGCAAATTGGAAACTAGTTTATATGGGTTCAGAGATTAACATGGGGTACGATAGTATATTCGACCCTAGATAACTTAACCAAGTTTATAATGTTGCCCACTTCCTGTTTTACTTATTATACCCAGTTCTTTATTCATAGACAAAGTAGTACTAGACTTACTCAGGCTTTATGTCTGACTCTATTTTTCTTTCGTCTTCTTTCTTCCGTTTCCCTCCCCAGGTCCTCAGGGAGGGAACACAGCAGCTTGACCTACCTCAACATCCAGCTTGAAGAAGAGAAATGTATTGCTTGGACTTTCCTGTTTTGAACTATGGCTTTGGACAATCCACTATGGGGCTTTGGCAGTTTGTCTATGTTTTATTTATGCTTCTTTAAAAATAATGTACTCAAGACAGATTATGAAGTGTTATGTTATGTTTTTGGAAAGGATGTTGTTGTAACACGTATTTGACTTGATGAAATAAAGTTTGTTGTTCTTCCGCTGTTTACAAATATGTGTTCTTATATCTGTCTTGTATATCTGTGACTTGTACTTATAAACCTCCACCAAAATTAGGGCATTCCCTTTGAGAGTGACCCTAACGGAGGTGGGGTGTTTCAAGTTGAAAATTCAGAATAGTCGCTATGGAACTCTGGCCCGTAAAAATGGAAATTTTGCAAACGACCTTGGTTTTCTTCGAAACCACTTTTGTTGGATCCGTGATGTCAAGTTATTGCTAGGTTTCAAAATTTGTAATTTTTCAAATCAATATGTGAGCGTGGCGAAGGAAAAAGCGTTTAACCAGTTTCAGTTGATTTTAATCAACTGGAAAATGGCCATTTTTCAAATGGTCTCAGGATTTGACAAAATTCGTTTTGTTAGGACCGTATCATCGATACTAAGCTAGAAAATAATTTTTCGGAAATTTTTAGAGTCCGTAGGTGGCCCCGGTAAATTGAAATGCGTGTTCAAATTCAATATATAGAGTTATATGTTGATTTTGACGAAAACTGATCGAAACGATTGAATCATCTTACGATACATATCCCATTGTGTTCGGAATGGGGGTAATTAGCTAGGGACGACAGGCATTGGGTCTCGTTTAGAGGTCGAAATTAAAAGTTGCCTTTTTAGGAAATTTTAAATAATAAAATAATTAAATTTTATGAAGTACCCTCTACCCCCTCCCTCTTTTTCACTTCATCCCCACTCCCTCCCTCTTTTTCACTTCACCCCCCCACCCAGTTTACTTTTTCTCAAAAAAAAAAGAAGAACGAGGGGGGAAACCGCGACGCCCCCATTTAAACCACCGCTGGTGATCGGTGAAACCCTCCCCCCTCCTTCGCCTCCACCTCATCTTCCCCTTCTCCTCTTCTCCTTCCCGCTTCCTCCCTTCTGCTCAGCGCGAAGGTGAAACACCCCCTTTCAATCCGACGCGACCTTCAACCCGCCACCCGCCTGACCAAAACCCACCACCACCGCGTCAAGAACGTCATCCCCCCTCCTCCAACACGTTGTAAGTTTTTTTATTACTTAATTCTGATTTTTAGTTTTAGGAAAATATAGGATTTTTTTAACACCTTAAATATAGGATTTTTAACACCTTAAATATAGGATTTTTTTACACCTTAAAGCTAGGATTTTTAACACCTTAAAGTTAGGATTTTTATTCGCTTAAAGTTAGAATTTTTATTTGTGTAGAGCTAGGATTTTTATTCGGGAAAAGAAGTAATTTTTATCCTATATAAAAGAAGTTATTTTCATCATATAAAAGAAGTGATTTTTATAGTATAAAAAGAATAAAAATACGATTTTTATATTCTATAGTTAGTAAAAATTTGATCTCCGTATATGTAGGGAAATAAAAATCTGATTTTTATTATATATATGTTGGAATAAAATGGGATTTTTATAGCGGTGATATAAAAATTCGATCTTTATATTAGAGCGTTATAAAAATATAATCTTTATTGGAAGAAGAGCGATATAAAAATATAATTTTTATACACAGAATAGCGTGATAAAAATATGATCTTTATTATATGAACATCGTGGTAAAAATAGAATTTTTATCTATATAGTAGCGGTGTAAAAATGGAATTTTTATCTATATAGTAGCGGTGTAAAAATAGAATTTTATCTATATAGTAGCGGTGTAAAAATATAATTTTTATCTATATAGTAGCGGTGTAAAAATAGAATTTTTATCTATATAGTAGTAGTGTAAAAATAGAATTTTTATCTATATAGTAGCGGTATAAAAAATAGAATTTTTATATACATAGCAACAATATAAAAATGTGATTTTTATATATGTAGTTGCTACGGGCAATGAAATTGACGAAAGGCGAGCACGATGAAGATTTCTACATATGAAGAGTTGTGGCATTTGGTTTAGCTTGTTGGTGAGAACTCCTCACATTTAATTTATTTCTAGTTTGAAATATATACTAGGATGCAGAAGGTGTTTAGTAGCACCCGACACACGTCGTCCACAGACAATGGATGACTTGTTTGTTTGGTTGCTATGTTGTGAAATTTGATTGTGTGATGTGGAATGAAATAAAATATTTTATAGTGGAAAATATTTTATATTTAAAAATATAATTTTTAATGCGTATATAAAATAAATATTTATAAACGAATCGGACGATTTGTTTATATACACTGATTTGAATGATATTGATTGGGACGATAAATTTTACATATCGCCCAACTGCACAAATAAAAATCTGTGTTTGTTGATTTGAAACCCCACACGGGCATTGGGATGAGATTTGACGTACACTAATCCCGATTGTTTAGTTGTATGTCAATCGATGGATTGACAGACTGTGTAAGCGTTAATTATTTATATTTAATGCTTATGCAGTTGTGTTGACACGACCCGAACTTCCCCGTGAAGGAAAGCATAGATTGCGTTGAGAACAACACACATCGGTACACAAACAGAAAAACATTTCATTGTTATTACAACAATTCCATCAGAATACAAGAATATACAGAGTATAAGTAAATAAAATACATTCGATAAATATCAGAGATTACAATAAATTACATAGCAACGGAAAATAATACAAAACACAACTGAAAGTAATACACGGATACAGAGCTTTCCGAGCATCGTTCCAGCTGTAAATCAGGATCCTGTGAATATAAATCTGCAAAACCCGAAACTACTAGCTACCCGTGTCAAAAATAAGGGCACCTAGAGTTTAGGTTAAAACAATAAACTCCAGGTCAGTCATGTGATAGGTGTGAGAACTAAAACAGTTATTTAAATCTTTACTTTAAAAGAGAGTAATTCAAGGAACCATGCCGTATAACACAGAACGGGTTTCCTCCCAAGAATACTAGTGCATATAGATAAACATCGCAATGCTTTTTCGAAAAATAAAGCTATTATAAGACCCAAGTCCCATCACATAATGCGACGCAAGCCGGAGGATAGGGTTTTACCTTATAATAGCCAAACATGCTTGGTACGTTTAAAACAAAATCATTTGATACTATTATAAGTGTATAGTGTCAAAACAATTTCAATCATAAATATCAATCATAGGCGGCATGAATGACCCATACCACTAAGTCGCCATACTAGGTTCTACAAATAAAACCGAAAGTTACGTATTGGATGTTGGATTTCCGTCATGAGTCGAGGCAAAGGGCAAGATCCTCTCCGCTTCGAGACACTCTAGCAAATGCCTCAGGACTACGCACTCTGGGTAACCCTTGGAATCGGTTGGGCCGATCCTCTCTTACGTTTGAGGATTAGTTATTCCTGAACACATGTTTCCCAGTCCTTACAGACCTATAATCGAGGCGCCTCACGTTCCAACAACCACAAAGATGAAAGTAATAAAAATGTCAGCCAGTTTAAGCACTGACACCATCATAACTAGAAAGAAACGCCATGTTCTCCCAACGGTCCTTATCCCGTTTTTGACTTATACCGAGGTGTGAGGCTCGCGAATTCACATTATACACAAAGCTATGCCATGTAAGTCGTGCTTTGATCATCAACCACAAGACTTTGCTTTTCAACAGAAGCCTTGATCATCTGCCACTTAGGCATGCCACAACGGCAATTCACTCCATGCGATTGATATCCATCGATATACAACCTCGAAGCTCGTACGTCTCAGAGAAGGGCGTTAAGCAAGAGAATAAATTCTCCGCCGCCAAACAGATGCATATTTAATAGAGATCAATCAACACAGAATAAAATCCAATGTTAGATACACAGTCCATTTACAAATTCGTTCTAGGTCTGAACGAATCCGGAGGCACTTTCCTCGCATATCCATCGATCTCCAAGTACGTCTGGATGATCACCAACTGATTCCCTCATCTTGGGTGTATAGCCCAATCAAGATCATCAGTAATCACCCAAACGATGTGAAGAATTCCGGTCTTCAACCACCGTCTTCATCTTCGACATATCGTCGAATCGGTTACTCAGAATGGGTATAAACCCGGCCTTTTCGAATAACCAGCGTATATAATAAACAAATGTTACACATACACAACATACGCCTCATTCCAATTCATCAGTCACTAACCGTAAATTAGCAAGAGTACCACGGTGTTATCGGTAAATTCAATTACCATTTCACGTTCAAATCTAATTAAAGATTTAACTATCGCCTGGAGCAAAACGGGTGATACTCCATTCTCGATCTTTTCAATCTAATTAAAGATTCATTAGAACTCCACTTAGTTTTAATCATTAACTGGGTTAAAGAATCAGTGTCATTTAAAACACGGTTAACGATAAACCCCAAAATCACATCACATTTCAATCAGTCCCTAACCGTAAATTAGCAAGTGATCAATTCCCCAAGTATTAACCCCGAAGGCGTATGTTGTGTTTGTGTAACACTTGTATATTATATACACGAGTTATTCGGAAAGATCGAGATTATCCCATTCTAAATAACTGATTTGACGATGAGTCGAAGATGAAGACGGTGGTTGAAGACCGGAGGTCTTCACGTCGTTTGGATAATTACTGATGATCTTGATTGGGCCGTACATCCAAGAGGAGGGAATCAGTTAGTGATCGTCCAGACGTACTTGGAGATCGATGGATATGCGAGGTACAAGGTGCCTCCGGTTTCGTTCAGACCCAGAACGGACTTGTAAATGGACTGTGTGTCTGACATTGGATATCATTCTGTGTGATTGATGGATATCGGTTGCATGGAGTGGTTTGCCTGTGTGGCATGCTAAGATGCAAATGATCAAGGCTTCTGTTGAAAAGCAAAGTCTTGTAGTTGATGATCAAAGAACGGCCTGTGTGGCATAGCTTTGTGTAGCGTTGATTCGCGAGCCTCACACCCCTGTGAATCAAAAACGGGAGAGGACCTCATGGAGGACATGCGTTTCTTTCTAGTTAGAAGTGGCATCAGTGGTTTGACACGCCCTGACGAGTTTGACTTATGTGGTTGTTGGATTGCGAGGCGCTTCGGGTATACCGGTAACTATGTGAAGCCGATGGAGTCATTCGTTGGCTCATTTACGCCCCAAAGGGCGGGGAAACGCAGTGTTCAGGCATTTAATTACACATCGGTGGACCGGCCCTGATGATCCAAGTGGCTTGACTGAGTACTTGTCCTTAAGGCTCGGGCTAGAGAGTCTCGAATCAGTAGACGACTATCTTTTGCCTTGGTTCACAGATGGAAATCTAACTTCCAAATACATGACATTTGCGGTTTTGATTGTAGAGCCTAGTATGGCGACATGATATATAGTACCCATGCCGTCTATGATTGATATTTATGATTGTATATAAAATCAAAAACTAACTGGAAACGAGCTAAGATGGGTGGTTTCCTGGGTATTAGTCTGATGTTGGTTTCGGCCTTCGGGGTTAATACTTAGGGAATCGTTCTCTTACTAATTTACGGTTGGAGTCTGATTAAGAATTAAAAACTTGAAATTTAGCGTATCAAGCATTCTTTGGCTATTATAAGGTAAAAACCCTATCCTCTGGCTTGCGTTGCATGGTGTGATGGGACCTGGGTCTTATTATAGCTTCATATTTCTTTATTTAGCATCGCGCTGTTGTTTTATGCACTGGTATTCTTGGTAGGAAACCCGTTCCGTGTTAGACGACGTGGTCCCTTGATTTACCTAACTTCAAAATAAAGATTAATAACTGTTTTAGTTCTCACACCAGTCACATGACTGACCTGGAGTTTATTGTTTTAACCTAAACTCTGGGTGCCCTTATTTTGACGTGGGCAGCTAATAGTTTTGGTTTTGCAGATTTATATTCACAGGATCCTGATTTACAGCAAGAACGATACTCGGAAAGCTCTGTATCCGTGTATTACATCTAGTTGTGTATTGTATTATTTTCCGCTGCTATGTAATGTATTGTAATCTCTGATATTTTATAATGTGTAATTTTGATTTATACTGTATATTCTTGTATTCTGATGTAATTGTTGTAATATGCAATGAAAAGTTCTTCTGTCTGCGTTCTTTTGTGTGTTGTTCTCAAAGTTTCCGCTCTTTCCTTACCGGGGAAGTTACGGGTTCTTACAACATGAGATCCGACTGTCGTATTCTCCTAAAACCGGAACTGTTGGGTTCGTATCGAAAAGAGCTTTCTAACGAATATTAGAGATTTGAAATCTAATGGTTGGATTTGGAATTATGTCCAAATCAAATTTGGAAAAGGTCGTTGTAAGTGCAGTTCGATGGCCGTTGATGGAAATCGACTGTATGGGCCTTGATAAAATTATTAAAAATAGTAATAATTTGTGTAAAATCATAAGAAATGATTTGGGAGGAATTTGGATGAAAAACTCCGTAGTTGAGAACAAGCCATATCGGAACGCAGACAGAGGAACATTTCATTGTTAATTACAACAATTCATCAGAATACAAGAATATACAGAGTATAAACAAATAATATACATCAGAAAAATATCAGAGATTACAATACATTACATAGCAGCAGAAAATAATACAATACACAACTAGAAGTAATACACGGATACAGAGCTTTCCGAGTATCGCTCCAGCTGTAAATCAGGAT
The DNA here is from genome assembly GCA_030737875.1 of Allium sativum. Classification (NCBI taxonomy): domain Eukaryota; kingdom Viridiplantae; phylum Streptophyta; class Magnoliopsida; order Asparagales; family Amaryllidaceae; genus Allium; species Allium sativum. Next base: position 296,540,411 of record CM060919.1, read on the forward strand.
CCTGTGAATATAAATCTGCAAAACCAAACTACTACATATATAAAGATTATATATTTATATTCTCTATCAAATTTCACAACACAGCAATCAAACAAACAAGTCATCCATGGTCTGTGGACCGGGTGTCGGGTGCTGCTAAGCACCGTCTGCATCCTAGCATATATTTCAAACTAAAAATAAATTAAAGGTGAGGAGTTCTCACCGACTAGCTAAACCAATACACCGCGATTCTTCTTATGTAGAAATCTTCGTCGTGCTCGCCTTTTGTCACTTTCGTTGCCCGTAGCCACTACATATATAAAAATCACATTTTTATATTGTTTCAATGTATATAAAAATCACATTTTTATAATCACTCTATATGGAAAAAATCACATTTTTATACCGCTACTATATAGATAAAAATTCTATTTTTAGTTCACTACTTATATAAAAATCATATTTTTATTCTTCCCATTATAGAAAAATTATATTTTTATTCTCTATGTCTTCATATATAAAAATCACATTTTTACTTCACCATTTTAACTATATAAAGATTAAAACTTTACTAATATAAAAATTCGATATTTATACTTTAAAGATTCAATTCTTTTCTTGTTTCAAAATCAAACATTTCAAATTAAAAGTCCAACCTTTCATATATGATAAAAATCTTATCTTTCTAATAAAAATCTCGCCTTTTCTATGATAAAAATCTCGCCTATTGAGACGGCCCCAAACCCCGTACTGACGGTGGCAAGGGTAATTCTTGGAATATAACACATAAACAGATAATAACAGAACAGAATTAAATAAATACACCAGATAACGTACAATAGAATATACTGGATAAACGTAATCATCAGAGTTACACAGTATACAGGATCATACTTAGTACAAATACAGTTCAGCTATACATAAATGTCTATAGCGGAAATAAACATAATATGTACAACAGGAGCTGAACAGCATAAAAAGAGATAAATGATAGAATCCATCTTCAGCTCCAGCTATCCAGAAAGATCCAGCTAAACCTGAATACAAGGCTGCCCGTGTAGAAAAAGGGGCACCCGAGTTTGAAAGTGAAACAAACTACGAGTCAGTCATGGGACTGGTATGAGAAATCTACTCAACACATTTAAAATATGGCTAATCACCGGACCACGCCACTTTTGTGGAACGGGTTTACTCCATTGGATTGCCAGTGCTTTAAAACAAGTAAATCTTTGAACCTCGCAACGCTTTTTATAAAAATGAAGCCATTATAAGACTCACTTCCCATCACACAATGCAACGCAAACCGGAGGATAGAGTTTTACCTTATAATGACCAAAATATGGTTGATACGAATAAAACAAAAGCAATTTATATTATTACTAGTGTTTACATGTTTCAAAAACAATTTCGAATCATAACTATCAATCATAGACGGCATGGGTACCATATATCATGTCGCCATATATATATACAATCAAAACCGCACGATGTCGTATTTGGAAATTGGATTTCCGTCATGAACAAAGGCAAAAGATAGTCCATACGGAATTCGAGACTGCCTAGCCCGAGCCTCAGGAACAGCCGCAACTGCCCTTCAGAGCGACAGGGTCGGTCCACCGATGTCGATTAAAATTCCTGAACACTACGTTTCCCCGCCCTATGGGGCGTAAATGAGCCAACGAATGACTCCATCGGTCCCGGATCGACCAATATTTCCGAGGCACCTCGCTATCCATCATCCACATAAGTAAAATGTTAAGCCGTGTAAAAACACTGACACAACTCCTAGATAGGAAGAAACGCATGCCCTCCCTGAGGTCCTTCTCCCGTTTCTGGTTCATAACGGGGTGTGAGGCTCGCGAATTCACGTTATACACAAAGCTACGCCACACAGGCGGTGCTTTGATCATCAATCACAAGGCTTTGCTTTTCAACAGAAGCCCTGATCACTGCATCTTAGCATGTCACACAGGCGATTCACACCATGCAACTGATGGTTATCAATCACATAGAATAAATTCCAATGTCAGGCACACCATCCATTTACAAGTCCGTTCTGGGTCGGAACGAAACCGTAGGCACTATATACCTCGCAAACCCATCGATCTCCACGTACGTATAGACGATCTCCACTCATTATCCATATTTCGGGATGCCTCCCAATCAGGACATCAGTTACCATCCAAACGAGGTGAAGATCTCCGGTCGAACTTCGACCACCGTCTTCATATTCGATTTCTTATCGTCGATTCAGTTATTCAGAATGGGATAAACCCGGTCTTTCTGAACAACTCGCGTATATGATAAACAAGTGAAGCACAAATACATATATGCAACATTTCAATTCATTAGTCGTTAACCGTAAATCAGTAAGAGAACGATTTCCCAAATATTAACCCCGAAGGCCGAAACCAACATCAGATCAAAATCCAGGAAACCATTCAACTTAGCTAACCTTCAGTTAATTTCTAAATTTCACATCCATATCGTTTATAATATTTTATAATGATTTATCGCTATTTTTATTTATTTTAAAATAGCCAATTTATTCAAACGACGCTTCGGGCCATAACGCGGCCGTGGCGCTGTTTTTCTTCAGATTTGATTTACACATATCTGAAAATCTAACCGTTGGATCTTCACAAAATTTATATCATTAGAAAGATCTTTTCAAAACGAATCCAACGGTTCCAGTTTCCGGAAAATCCGACGGTCGGATCTCCCGGTATAATCGTTTGAAGTTTCGATTTCAAAATCCGAACTGCAGCGTCGTTATTCGATTAAATATAATTATATATATATATAAATATAATTGATTTTGGCGCTGTTTTTCTTCAGATTTGAATTAAACATTCCAGACAATCCAACCGTTGGATTTTTACAAAGTTGGTGTCGTTGGAAAGATATTTCCAAAGCGAACCTAACGGTTGCGGTTTCGGGAAAATCCAATGGTCCGATCTCCCGCACTAATCGTATGAAATCACGGTTTCAAAATACGAACTGCAGCTTTGTTATTCGATATATTTCAATTCTATTATTATATATATCGATTCTTCGATTTCAAAGCTATATTCTTTTCATACATTTGATAAAAATTATATTTTTTATCCAACAAACATTCACTTCGACACTTCACTCTTTTTAACAACTCCTGTGTACAATAAAAATGTGATTTTTATTGTAAAACAATTTATTTCAAAACACGATTATTTTATATAGTTCCTATAGGTAATAAAAATATGATTTTTATTATAAAACAATTTCTTTCAAAATGAGATTATTTTATATAGTTCATATAGGTAATAAAAATATGATTTTTATTATAAAACAATTTCTTTCAAAATATGAATACCATTCAACACATGAATTTCAATTCAACGAATGAATTTCGATTCAACACATGAAGGTTTTCTATAGTTTATATATATAGTTAAAAAGGTGATTTTTATATTTAAAACACGAATACCATTCAACTCATGAATTTCTATTCAACGAATGAATTTCGATTCAACACATGTAGGTTTTCTATAGTTTATAAATATAGTTAAAAAGGTGATTTTTATATTTAAAACATGAATACCATTCAACACATGAATTTCTATTCAACGAATGAATTTCGATTCAACACATGAAATTTTCTATAGTTTATATATATAGTTAAAAAGGTGATTTTTATATTTAAAACACGAATACCATTCAACACATGAATTTCTATTCAATGAATGAATTTCGATTCAACACATGAAGGTTTTCTATAGTTTATATATATAGTTAAAAAGGTGATTTTTATATTTAAAACACGAATACCATTCAACACATGAATTTCTATTCAACGAATGAATTTTGATTCAACACATGAATGTTTTCTATACAACGAATAAATATAGTTTCAACAAATGAAAATAATTCTAACACATGAATATTATTCAAAATTTCGGCAGCATAACGGCAGGGTAGTTAAAACCGGGACCGTCCCTAGTACGGCTCCTCGCCCTAACTTAAAGCCTCGCCGCTTTTGACAATGGGGAATCATGCATCTAGTTCGCACGCAGGCGGCATGTATATTTTTTTCATTTCCACAAACTAATCCTATGTGGTTTCAATCAAATATTTCTCAACCACAAACGGGTATTTTTCAACCATAGTCAATCTATTTCAACCACAAACAATTTCAATCAACCATTCGCTATCAATCAATTTTCACACCAATCACAACCATTAAATATCGTCCATGGTTTGTGGACGAGGGGCGTGTGTATATATATATATATATATATAACATTTCACTTCTATTTCAACACATATATAATTTTTACAATGCATATCCAACTTATACATCTAACGTACAACTAGTACAACGCTTATATAGGAGGTGTACAACGTTATATAACTCATACATCGATTATATAATTTATACATCATCGTTTTCCATATCGCTTATAAATTAGAAATCTCACATTGGGTTCCACTCCACCAAAAATAGCAGAAGGCTCAGAAAAATATGCGGTCTCTTCAAGAATGTAGAAGACGTCCACACAAGTCCACTTTTCTTGTTTCACTGGATTTCGACTACATAGCAAAAAGATACGATTTTTACAAATATAAATCACATTGCGACGCTTTTAGAAGTTGAAATCAGTTTAATTTTACCTTTCAGGAAGTGTTTCAAACAAGGGTTTGGATTTTTCATCGGATCCGTGAAGGGGTTGGACGATCGGAGCACACAGCATCGTCGAAGGGGGAATGACACCTCCGCGCGTGGTGGTGGGGTCCACTTCGGTGGTCCCTGCTGATGGCGGCAGCGCTCCAAATAGGCCGACTTCGACGATGTGATTCGGCCAAACAAGGAGACGAGGTGCAGTGATGTTTATATGGATTTGAAGAGGAGGGGATAAGCTTCAAAATGGATCCAAGAGCGCTCGATTCCACTGAGAAACGGAAGAGAAATCGAGCTGGGAAGATTTGAGTGCCCTTCGTCGTTCGCTGTAGAAGGATCGGGGAGAGAGGCGGGTTAACGCGGAGGGAAAGAATGAATATGATTGGCCCATCAATTTTTTTATATTTATATATTTTTAAATTTCTAAAATACCCCTTGACACCCACGAACACCAATTCAAACCCAACGACTGTCGTCCTCAGTGTTTTACCCCTATTCCGAACACAATGGGATATGTTTCGTAGGCCCATTCGACTGTTTCAGTCAGTTTTCATTCAAATTAAAATATATAACATTCAATATTTGATTTGAACATACATTTCAATTTGCCAGGGCCACAAACTGATTCTAAAAATTCCCTCAAAAACATCTAGCTATGTTTTGACGATACGTTCCCAACAAAACTAGTTTCGTCGAATTCTAAGATTGTTTGAAAAATGGCCCATTTCTGGTCGATCCAATTTAACTGTAATTGACCAAAACACGTTTTCCTTTGCCACGCTCACATACTAGCTTCAAAAATTATGAAATTTGAAACCTAGCAGTAACTTCACATCCCGGATCCAACAAAAGTGGTTTCATCGAATTCCGAGGTCATTTGCAAAATGGCCATTTTCACGAGCTATATACTTTCCATAGCGACCTTTCTGAAAATTCATTTGGCCATAACTTTTGCTTTCCGCTATGAAACTTCGATTTTTCAGATTCGTTAGAAAGATATTCAATAACAGATTTAAATATTTTTGGTTTTGCTCAAATTCGTTTTGTTTTGCACCCGGTACAGTCAGACAAAGTTTGAATTTAGTTTTTGAAACTGCAGCGCCATTTCAGGCCTTGTTTATAATTAGAATTAATTATATTCGTTTTCAAATGTCGATTCAAACTTAGTTTTCATATTTATTATTTAAAATATTTGTTTTAAATATTTAAAATCCACTATTTTAGCCAATTTAAAAAAATTAAATTGGTTCAGATTTTCCGGGTCGTTACACCTTTTCTATGATAAAAATCTTAACTTTTCTAATCAAAAGATCTGATCTTTCTTATCATTCAAACCAATAAAAATCTAATCTTTTTCTTATATAAAAACTGGTTTAAATAAACTAATTTATATAAATAAAAATTGATTTATATATATACAAAAAAAACTGAGATTTAAAATAAAAATAATACAACGAAAGAACTCACATATCAGTGTAGAAATCAGGTCTTGGATATTGGAGGGGGGTCCACAGAGGTCGGTGGGAGTCGGGATGGCGGCTAGAGTGTCTCGAATCGATAGAGGACGTTCCCTTGCCTTGGTTCACAGGTGGAAATCCAACTTCTGATACGTGACTTTGCGGTTTTGATTGTAGAGCCTAGTATGGCGACATAGTAGCATGTGATACTATGCCGTCAATGATTTATACATTATGATTGAAGTTGTTTTCTTCACTTATAGTAATAATAAAAGATGAAATTTCGCGTATCAAGCATTATTTTGCTGTTATAAGGTAAAACCTTATCCTCCGGCTTGCGTTGCATTGTGTGATGGGACCTGGGTCTTATAACAGCTTCATGGTTCTTTATTTAGCATTGCACTGTTTGTTTATGCACTGGTATTCTTGGGGTAGAAACCCGTTCCGTGTTATACGGCGTGGTCCCTTGATTTACCTAACTTTAAAATAAAGATTAATATTTGTTTTAGTTCTCACACCAGTCACATGGCTGACCTGAAGTTTATTGTTTTAACCTAAACTCTGGGTTCACTTATTTTCTGCACGGGTAGCTAGTAGTTTTGGTTTTGCAGATTTATATTCACAGGATCCTGATTTACAGCTGGAACGATACTCGGAAAGCTCTATATCCGTGTATTAATTCTAGTTGTGTATTGTATTATTTTCCGCTGCTATGTAATGTATTGTATTCTCTGATATTTTATAATGTATAATATTGATTCATATTGTGTTAATTCTTGTATTCTGATGTAATTGTTGTAATAAACAATGGAATGTTCTTCTTTCTGCGTTCCGATGTGTCTTGTCCTCAGATTATCCGGGCTTTCCTAACCGGGGAAGTTACGGGTCTTCACAAGACCCGTAACTTCCCCGGTAAGGAAAGCCCAGATACTGTGAGGACAAGACGAGTCAGAACGCAGACAGAAGAAAATTTCATTGTTAATTACAACAATTCCATCAGAATACAAGAATATACAGAGTATGAATCAATATTACACATCATAAAATATCAGAGATTACAATACATTACATAGCAGTGGAAAATAATACAAAGCACGACTGAAGGAGATATACGGATACAGAGCTTTCCGGATATCATTCCAGCTGTAAATCATGTTCCTGTGAATATAAATCTGCAAAACCAAAACTACTAGCTGCCCTTGTCAAAATAAGGGCACCCAGAGTTTAGGTTAAAACAATAAACTCTAGGTCAGTCATGTGACTGGTGTGAGAACTAAAACAGTTATTAATCTTTATTTTAAAGTCAGGTAAATCAAGCCGGAGGATAAACGCAAGCCGGAGGATAAATGCAAGCCGGAGGATAAAGCCATGTGACTAAAGGAGATAAACGCAAGCCGGAGGATAAGGTTTTACCTTATAACAGCCAAATAATGCTTGATACGCGAAATTTCATCTTTTATTATTACTATAAGTGAAGAAAACAACTTCAATCATAATGTATAAATCATAGACGGCATAGTATCCCATGCTACTATGTCTCCATACTAGGCTCTACAATCAAACCGCAAAGTCACGCATCGGAAGATGAATTTCCACCTGTGAACCAAGGCAAGGGATCGTCCTCTACCGAATTCGAGAAGCTCTAGCCCACCCCTCAGGCAAGTACTCAGTCAAGCCTTTGGATCGTCAGGGCCGGTCCACCGATGTGGATTAAAATGCCTGAACACTGCGTTTCCCCGCCCTTTGGGGCGTAAATGAGCCAACGAATGACTCCATTGGCTTCACATAGTCACTGATATATTCGACGCGCCTCGCAACAGCAACAACCACATAAGTCAAACTCGTCATAGCGTGTAAAACCACTGATGCCACTTCTAACTAGAAAGAAATGCATGTCCTCCCTAAGTTCCTTCTCCCATTTCTGGTTCACAACCGGGGTGTGAGGCTCGCGAATCAACGCTACACAAAGCTATGCCATACGGGCCGTTCTTTGATCATCAACCACAAGACTTTGCTTTTCAATAGAAGCCTTGATCAATTTTCCACTTAGGAATGCCACACAGGCAATTCACCCCATGCGTTTGATACACATCAATATATAACCTCTGAGCTCGTACGTCTCAGAGAAGGGCGTTAAGCAAGAGAATAAATTCTCCGCCATCAAACAGATATATATTTAATAGAAATCAACCACACAGAATAAAATCCAATGTCAGACACACACAGTCCATTTGCAAGTCCGTTCTGGGTCTGAACGAAACCGGAGGCACCTTGTACCTCGCATATCCATCGATCTCCAAGTACGTCTGGACGACCACTAACTGATTCCCTCCTCTTAGGTGTACGAACCAATCAAGATCATCAGTAATCACCCAAATGACGTGAAGACCTCCGGTCTTCAACCACCGTCTTCCTCTTCGACACCACGTCGAATCAGTTATTCAGAATGGGATAAACCCGATCTTTCTGAATAACTCGCGTATATTATAAACAAGTGTCACACAAACACAACATGAGCCTCATTCCAATTTGGAAGATGAGATATATATAATCATGTGTTGAATAGAAAATTTAAATTCATGTGTTGAATAGAAAATATAAATTCATGTGTTGAATAAAAATATATATTCATGTGTTGAATAAAATATACATTCATGTGTTGAAGAAAATATTCATTTGTTGAATAGAATAACAAAGTTATTGAAAGATATAGAGCCATGTTGGTTAGATGTGCGCCATTTTGAAGTGAACGATATTTATATCGATCTTATTCGTTTTTATAATGAATATAGAAAAGGAAGTGAATTCAAAATATAACACTTTGAAAATATTATCATTTGTATATCGATGATGTGGAATATTCAATTTTGATTCGAAATTGAATATGAAGTTGAAATCATTTCGAAAACAAATTTAAAATGATTTATAAAATTCGTTTTAAAAGGAAATCGATGAAATTTTATATATATATATATATATATATATATATATATATATATATATAATGGCCTGAATAGAACGCGTCGCACTGCGGCAGTTCCTGAATTTCGACCATTGACTTCGAGTGGACATTACGGGAGATCCGTTTGTCAGATTCTCCTAAAACTGGAACCGTTGGGTTCGTATCAAAAAGAGTTTTCTAACGAATATTAGATATTTGAAATCTAATGGTTGGATTTGGAATTATTTCCAAATCAAATTGGGAAAAGGTCGTTGTAAGTGCAGTTTGATGGCCGTTGATGGGAATCGACTGTACGGGCCTTGATAAAATTATTATAAATAATAATAATTTGCATAAAATCATAAGAAATTATTTGTGAAGAATTGGGGTGAAAAACTCCATATTTGAAAGGATAAAAATAGTTTTTTTATCGAAATGAACTAGTTTTGAATTAGAATAATAATTTATTTATTTTTAAATAAATAAATTGGATTTGAAATGGTTTTGAAAATAACCAGAATTCCCAATAATTGAATTGGAATGGATTTGAATCGAAATTGTCTTTGGAATATTTCGATATTGGATTTTGTGATTATACAGATATTGTTATGGAAATTTGAAAGATATTTATATCGTTATTTCCAATACGATATTTGTTGGTCGTAGAATTTGATATTGAGTATAAGCCGATATATTTTCTATTCAGAGCCTTATATTTAATATCAAATGGGATTTGGGTTTGTCATGAATGGTGTCTTCATTAACACCGTTCTTAAACCCAGTAGAAAAAAAGATTAAATCTTTTATTTAGATTTAATGAAGTGTACCAATTAAATGGTATTTAATTGGAATTGAATTTGAATTGATTTTTGGGTTTATCCTGAAGGGTGTTTTAAATAACATTTGTTCTTTAACCCGATAATTAATGGAATGTGATTTGGGTTGTCGTGAATAATATCTTTAATAATACTGATCTTAGACCCAACGGAGTTAAGAAAATCAGAAACTAACTGGACATTAGTTAAGCTGAATGGTTTCTTGGGTATTGATCTGATGTTGGTTTTGGCCTTCGAGGTTAATACTTAAGGAATTGCTCACTTGCTATTTTACGGTTAAAGGCTGATAGAATGTGATGTGATTTTGGGGTTTATCGTGAACCGTGTTTTAAACGACATCGGTTCTTTAACCCAGTTAAAGATTAAAACTAGGTGGAGTTTTAATGAATCTTTAATTAGATTGAAAAGATCGAGAATGGAGTATCACCAGTTTTTCTCCAGGCGATAGTTAAATCTTTAATTAGATTTGAACATGAAATGGTAATTGAATTTACCGATAACACTGTGGTGCTAGATATGAAGTGTTCCCAGTTTTACTTCATGGGATGAATAGGTTGGGATTGGGAAATTAAAACAAATGGTTACTTCGGTAAGGTTCGTTAATCCCGGCTAGTTTGGATAAACCATAATTTGGTTTGATTTGATATTCAAAAGAAGATTAAAGAATAAATTTAAGGAATTTATCTTTGATAAAATTAATGGGAACCTATCCCTAAGAATGTGAAATTTAGCAACTATTTGAAGATTAGTTAATTCTTGGGTATTGATCTGACATTGGTTCGGCCTTCGGGGTTAATATTTGGGGAATTGTTTCGTCAAATTTCGAGACCGTTTGAAAAATGGCCATTTTTAAGGACTAGAATTCCATAGCGACTATTCTGAATTTTCAACTGGGCATAACTTTTTATCCCCGCTATGAAATTTCAAATTTTCGGGAATTTTTAGAGACTGTATGTGGCCCCGGTAAATAGAAATGTGCGTTTAAATTGAATATATAAAGATTTATATTTTAAATTCAATGGAAACTGATCGTAACGGTCGAATTGGCCTGCGATACATATCCCATTGGGTTCGGAATGGGGGTAATACATTAGGGACAATAGTCGGTGGGTTCGATTCTAAGTTCGAATTAAAAAGTTACTTTATGGATAATTGAATAATAAAATAATAATATATATTATATATAACCTTATTAACCTCCTCTCCCTTCACAATACAGTCAACGCCCCTTTAAAGAAAAAGATCGATACCCCACCCCCTCTTCGAATCGTTTCCGTCGATCTTTTCCCCCCTCCGTTCATCACGCGCAGGCGCCACCCCAGGGCCACCGCCGACGTTCTTCTCCGCCCCCCCTCCATCAGCCCGAGGAAGTCGCGCCGTCCCTCGATCGAACCCCCTGGCCTTCTCCCCCAATCGCACGCAAGAACCGAGACCCTCCCCTCTGTTGCAACGCACCACCGCGACACCAGAATCCGCCACCTCTAGCTCTGATACCACGTTATGACGACCCCAAAACCCCGTACGACGGTGGCAAGGGTAATCTTTGGAAAATAACAGATAAACAGATAACAACAGAATAGAAATAAAATAAATAAAATTCATGTGTTGAATAGAAATTTATGTGTTGAATAGAAATTCCTATGTGGAAACAAAATAAAACGGATTTTAGTGAAACCAAAAATATTTAAATCTGTTAATGAACCTATTGTATATAGCGTATTTTACTATATAGTATTAGTTTGATGGATCCTTCGAGGATGGTGATCCCAAACATCCTCTAAGTTACTAATTACATTTCATCGAACATTTCATTTGAGTTGATTTACTTCCATGAGAATGTTAGTCCTGATCTGAGTTGTTTTGTTTTGCATTATTGCTCGGGTCAGATCAAGTATTACAGCTTTTGAGATTCACTCTTGGAGTTTGGAGATTATTGGGTTTTGCTTATTCATATCCACCTGATCCTGTTCCAACTATTCGTGTCATTTCTGTTTCATATTGTTATCATTTATTTATTGTATTAGACTTCCACTATATTATTTATGTAAATTCTGATGTAAAATTTATTTAGTAGCTTCATGAACTACTATTGTATTTTAAATTTTCCGCTGCGAGATATTATATTGCTCGTTATCTGTGTCTATGATCTTTGATTCTGTGATTTATTCTGTTTACCCCAGAAGCTATTAACAATCTGTTGTTTTGGACGTTTCGAGTTGACGTGTTTTGTCAATTCGGCACAGTCAAAATGGCGAGTTGTTACACTTAACTAGTAATAAGGCTAATTATAGGACCACGCCGCTAACGCGCAACGGGTTTACTCCATTGGATTATCAGCGCATAAATAAAGTAAATCGTTAAAACAACACAATGCTTTTTAGAAAAATGAAATCATTATAAGACTTAGGTCCCATCACACAATGCAACGCAAGCCAAAGGATAAAGTTTTACCTTATAATGGTAAAAAATACTTGATACGATAAAGACAGATTTGATATTATTATTAGTGTATATATGTTTTAAAAAACATTTCAATTATAATGTATCAATCATAGACGGCATAGCTACCATATACTATGTCGCCATACTAGTTATAAAATCAAAACCGCATGGTGTCATATTGGAAATTGGGTTTCCATCAAGAGTCAAGGCTAGGAACGATCTCCTTACTGATTCGAGAAACTATAGCTATGTCTCAGGATTCAGACGCTGGCGAACCCTTGGATACAGCAGGGCCGGTCCACAAATACTTTAGTGGATTAGTTATGCCTGAATACATGCTCCCCGATTCTATTGGACCTATAAATTGGCCATTGGCGGACAATAAAAATATCCGAGGTGCCTCATTTCATCAAACACAAAAGTAAAAATGTCGGGCCTTGTAAAAAACCAAACACCACTTCTAGCTAGAAAGAAACGTGTGCACTCCCTGCGTTCCCTTGTCTCGTTTTTGACTCTACCGGGGTGTGAGGCTCGCGAGGTAACGTAATACACAAAGCTATGCCTAAATAGACTATGCTTTGATCATCATCCACAAGGCTCTACTTTTAAACAAAAGCCTCGATCAAATGCATCTTGGCATGCCACATTGACAGTTCATACCATGTGATCGATAACTACCAATATGTAACGACCCGGAAAATCTGAGCCAAATTCAAATTTTTTAATAGGCTATTTTAGTGAATTTTAAATATTTAAAATAAATATTTTAAATAATAATGATGAAAAGTAAGTTTGAATCAAAGTTGAAAATAAATATAATTACTTTGAATTATAAATAAGGCCTGAAATGGCGCGGTAGTTTCAAAATTTGAATTCAAACTTCGACTGACTGTACCGGGTGCAAATCAAAACGGATTTGAGTGAAACCAAAAATATTTAAATATGTTAGTGAATACCTTTCTAACTAATCTGAAAAATCAAAGTTTCATAGCGGGAATCAAAAGTTATGTCCAAATGAATTTTCAGAAAGGTCGCTATAGAAATTATATCGCCCTTGAAAATAGACATTTTGCATACGACCTCAGAATTCGACGAAACCACTTTTGTTGGATCCGGGATGTCAAATTATTGCTAGGTTTCAAATTTCATAATTTTTGAAGCTAGTATGTGAGCGTGGCAAAGGAAAATGTGTTTTGGTCAATTACAGTTAAATTGGATCGATCGGAAATGGGCCATTTTTCAAACAGTCTCAGAATTCGACGAATCTAGATTTGTTGGGACCGTATCGTCAAAACATAGCCAGATTTATTTTTCTGTAATTTTTCGAATCAGTTTGTGGCCCCGACAAATTGAAATGTACGTTCAAATTAAATATTGAATGTTTTATATTTTAGTTTGAATGAAAACTGACTAAAACAGTCAAATGGGCCTACGAAACATATCCCATTGTGTTCGGAATGGGGGTATTCAGCTAGGGAGGACAGTCGTTGGGTTTGGATTGGAGTTCGTATGAGATAAGGGGTATTTTCGAATTTTTAAAATATATAAATAAAAAAAATTATCATTGGTCCACCCTACTTTCTCTCTCCCCGTAAATCCCTTGAAACGATCGGCGGCTACCCCTTCTTCCTTCTCTCCTCTTTTTCTCCTCCCACACGCATCAAAACACGTTGATCCTTTGGAGTAATTTGTAGATCCTCCCACGAGCTCCACATCCGTACCAACCTCGCCCTCTATCATCGTTTATTTCTCGAGAATCGTGTTCGTGAAGTTGAAGACTTCAACCCGCCGCCACACCCTCCTGCCACGTGTGAGTTCAACGTGGTACCCAACGCCTGGAAGCCCTCTCGGCGCTCTATGCGGTGGTGCTGGTCGATTGTCCCCTAGCTTCGCGGATTGAACGCAGAATCAAAACCTAGTTTTGAAGATATAGAGGAGGTATACGGCTAATTATTTTGAACTGATTTTTACACTTTTAAGTGTTGCAAACTTGTAAAAATCATATCTTTTTCGTTTCTTGACGAAATTCAGTGAAACAAGAGACAGTGGACTCGTGAGGACGTCTTCTACATTTTAGAAGAGACCGCATATTTTTCTGAGCCTTCTGCAATTTTTGGTGGAGTGGAACCCAATGTGAGATTTCTAAATTATAAACGATATGGAAAATGACGATGTATAAATTATATAGTCGATGTATGAGTTATATAAGCGTTGTATAAGTTGTACGTTCGATGTATAAGTTATATATGCGTTGTAAAAATTATATATGTGTTGAAATAGAAGTGAAATGCTTATATAAATATATGTATAAGTATATATATATATATACATGCCCCTCGTCCACAAATCATGGACGATATTTATTGGTTGTGATTAGTGTGAAAATTGGTTGATTACGAATGGTTGATTAGAATTGTTTGTGGTTGAAATTGATTGATTGTGGTTGAAAAATACCCGTTTGTGGTTGAGAATTATTTGGTTGAAACCACATAGGATTAGTTTGTGGAATTGAAAAAAATATACATGTCGCCTGCGTGCGAACTAGATGCATGATTCCCCATTGTCAAAAGCTGCGAGGCTTTAAGGTAGAGCGAGGAGTCGTACTTGGGACGACCCCGGTTTTAACTACCCTGCCGTTATGCTGCCGAAATTTTGAATAATATTCATGCGTTAGAATTATTTTCATTTGTTGAAACTTTATTTATTCGTTGAATAGAAATTCATTTGTTGAATGGTATTCGTGTTTTAAATATAAAAATCACCTTTTTATCTATATGTATAAACTATATAAAACCTTCATGTGTTGAATTGAAATTCATTCGTTGAATAGAAATTCATGTGTTGAATGGTATTCGTGTTTTAAATATAAAAATCACCTTTCTACCTATATATATAAACTATAGAAAACCTTCATGTGTTGAATTGAAATTCATTCGTTGAATTGAAATTCATTCGTTGAATAGAAATTCATGTGTTGAATGGTATTCGTGTTTTAAATATAAAAATCACCTTTATATATATATATAAAAACTATAGATAACCTTCATGTGTTGAATTGAAATTCATTCGTTGAATAGAAATTCATGTGTTGAATGGTATTCGTGTATTAAATATAAAAATCACCTTTTTATCTATATATATAAACTATAGAAAACCTTCATGTGTTGAATTGAAATTCATTCGTTGAATGGTATTCATGTTTTAAATATAAAAATCACCTTTTTATCTATATATATAAACTATAGAAAACCTTCATGTGTTGAATTGAAATTCATTCGTTGAATAGAAATTCATGTGTTGAATGGTATTCGTGTTTTAAATATAAAAATCACCTTTTTATCTATATATATAAACTATAGAAAACCTTCATGTGTTGAATTGAAATTCATTCGTTGAATTGAAATTCATGTGTTGAATGGTATTCATATTTTGAAAGAAATTGTTTTATAATAAAAATCCTATTTTTATCATCAATATGAACCATATAAAATAATCTTGTTTTGAAATGAATTGTTTTACAATAAAAATCACATTTTTGCTGTACACATGAGTTAGATAAAAATATAATTGTTATCAAATGTATGCGAAGAATATAGCTTTGTAATCGAAGAATCAATATATATATATATATATATATATATATATAAAATCGAAATATATCGAATAACGAAGCTGCAGTTCATGTTTTGAAACCGTGATTTCAAACGATTAGTGCGGGAGATCCGACCATTGGATTTTCCTGAAACCAAAACCGTTGGGTTCGCTTTGGAAATATCTTTCCAACGACACCAACTTTGTAAAGATCCAACGGTTGGATTGTCTGGATTGTTTAATTCAAATCTGAAGAAAAACAGCGCCAGAATCGATTATATTTATTTTTATATATATATATATAATTATATTTAATCGAATAACGACGCTGCAGTTCGTATTTTGAAATCGAAACTTCAAACGATTGTACCGGGAGATCCGACCGTCGGATTTTCCCAAAACTGGAACCTTGGATTCGTTTTGAAAAGATCTTTCTAATGACATAAATTTTGTGAAGATCCAACGGTTAGATTTTTCAGATATATGTAAATCAAATCTGTAGAAAAACAGCGCCACGGCCGCGTTATGGCCCGAAGCATCGTTTGAATAAATTGGCTATTTTAAAATAAATAAAAATGGTGATAAATCGTTATAAAATATTATAAACGATATGGATGTGAAATTTAGAAACTAACTGAAGGTTGGCTAAGTCGAATGGTTTCCTGGGTGTTGATCTGATGTTGGTTTCGACCTTCGAGGTTAATATTTGGGAAATAGTTCTCTTACTGATTTACGGTTAGCGACTAATGAATTGAAATGATGCGTACGTGTGTTTGTGTTGCACTTGTTTATTATATACGCGAGTTACTCAGAAAGACCGGGTTTATCCCATTCTGAATAGCTGAATCAACGATAAGAAATTGAAGATGAAGACGGTGATTGAAGACCAGAAATCTTCACCTCGTTTGGATGTTAACTGATGTCCTGATTGGGAGGCATCCCGAAATATGGATAGTGAGTGGTGATCGTCCAGACGTACGTGGAGATCGATGGGTTTGTGAGGTATATAGTTCTTCCGGTTTCGTTCTGACCCAGAATGGACTTGTAAATGGATTGTGTGTCTGACATTGGAATTTATTCTATGTGATTGATAGCCATCAGTTGCATGGTGTGAATTGCCTGTGTGACATGCTAAGATGCAGTGATCAGGGCTTCTGTTGAAAAGAAAAGTCTTGTGATTGATGATCAAAGCACTGCCTGTGTGGCGTAGCTTTGTGTATAACGTGATTTCGCAAACCTCACACCCCGGTATGAACCAGAAACGGGAGAGGACATCAGGGAGGACATGCATTTCCTTATAGTTAGAGGTGGTGTCGGTGCTTAAACTGGCTGACATTTATATTATCCACCTATGTGGTTGTTGCTGTTGCGAGGCGCCTCGGTTATATCGGTCGATCCGGGACCGATGGATTCATTCGTTGGCTCATTGACGCCCCATTAGGGCGGGGAAACGCATTGTTCAGGCATAATAATCCACATCAGTGGACCGGCCCTGACGATCCAAGGGGCAGTTGCGGCTGTTCCTGAGACATGGGCTAGAGCGTCTCGAATTCGATAAGGACTATCTTTTGCCTTGGTTCATGACGGAAATCCAATTTCCAAATACGTGACTATGCGGTTTTGATCGTATACCTATATATGGCGACATAGTGGTATGGGGCATTAATGTCGTCTATGATTGATACTTATGATTTGAAATTGCTTTTGAAACATATAAACACTAGTAGTAATATCAAATGCTTTTGTTTTATTCGTATCAAGCATATTTTGGCCATTATAAGGTAAAAACTCTATCCTCCGGTTTGCGTTACATTGTGTGATGGGAACTGAGTCTTATAATAGCTTAATTTTTATAAAAGGCATTGTGATGTTTAAAAGAACTATTTGTTTTAAAACACTGGCGATCCGATGGAGTAAACCCGTTCCACGAAAGTGGCGTGGTCCTGTGATTAGCCATATTTTAAATTTGTTGAGTAGATTTCTCATACCATTCCCATGACTGACTTGTAGTTTGTTTCACTTTCAAACTCGGGTGCCCCTTTTTCTACACGGGCAGCCTTGTATTCAGGTTTTAGCAGGCTCTTTCTGGATAGCTGGAGCTGAAGATGGATTCTATTATTTATCTCTTTTTATGCTGTTCATCTCCTATTGTACATATTATGTTTGTTTTCCGCTGTAGACATTTATGCATAGCTGAACTGTATTTGTACTAAGTATGATCCTGTATACTGTGTAACTCTGATGATTACGTTTATCCAGTATATTCTATTGTTCATTATCTGGTGTATTTATTTAATTCTGTTCTGCTATTATCTGTTTATGTGTTATATTCCAAAGATTACCCTTGCCACCGTCAGTACGGGGTTCGGGGTCATCTCATTTGGTATCAGAGCTTTGGTTAAGCTTAGTGCTGGAATATAACATATTAACGAACTCGTCAGAAATAGAACCAGTAGTGTTCTAGGACGAGTAACTCAGTACAGATAGGATCAGCAATATCCTAGTATGAGTACAGCAGAATCAGAACAACTCGTTAGAGATGGGGTCAGAAGTGCCCCAGAATGAGTCGAGGGTAATATGTTTTTAAATAACGTATTTGTGATTATATATATAGCCTGGTTTTAGAAATATGATTTTTGAATATATAAAGGATATATTTTTGAAAAGCTAAAAATAAATTGATTGATGTTTGTGTTGTGTGATAGTAGATATGGTTAATTAAATTATGAGAACGATAGTTAATTTAATCAATAGTAGAATGAATGGTAGAATTTATTCGATTATATCACACATTGAACTGATTTAAAAATAGATAGAAATATATACATGTGCATTACATATGTTTGAACATGTAAATGGATTAGCTGTTGAGTAAAGAAATTATTTGCATGCCCGACAAATAGGTAAACCTTAATGAGTTGGATGTGCAATTTTATTATTATACCAACTCCTGTCAATGCCATTGGATGCGGAGTGCTGGTTATTCTGTGTGTAATAATAAACGTCGCCATAGGATAGTAACAATTAATTTTGAACTACACTACATGACATACTTCTTGAAGATAGGCATACTTCATCATATACCACATAAGCATTTGGAGCTTGTGTGACGAGGTGGAAGATTTACCATACGAGCGAGAGGCTTGTATGGCGATGACTATATTTTACAGGTTGAACTGATGACTGATATGGACATATAAAATTGTAACGATAAAATTTCCAGATTAATAAAAAACCCACACGAGTCTGGAGTTGACAATAATCACCTCTCTCTAGCCATTAGATACGGCACATGAATTATTTATTTCCCACACGGGACGAGGTGACGAGAATTGTGACGGCCCGCCCCGCACCAGCCTGCATTTCCTCCGAAAGTGCGCTGTACACATGCCGACTAGCACGGGACGGTCGTCAGAAGAAAGGAAAAAAGGGAACGAACTAATCAAGGACCTGTAGAATGTCTCACAGCGCATGGAGTAAAATATAATAATAATAACATACTTGACATAAAACAGGTGAGACAGTGCATAAGCTGATAACTAAAATCAACATCAACATCAAAGCAGCGGAAATCCAAATACAGCTTATTACAACTTTCCAAATTTACTTTCTCTAAACAAAAGAAAGCTAAAGTAGAAGATGCACCACCACTTCCCAAGCAGTGATCTTCAACAACACAGGGAGAATACTATATATATTACGTGGAAGCCTCATGCTCGTCTCCAGATCATCTACCCGTGCATCACCAGCTAACCTGTCTCTAGTCTGCTCGTGTGAGCACCCAGTGTAAAAAGAGGAGACATAAAACTCTGGGTCAGACATAAAGCCTGGTATGAGCGATAAGCATCTAAACAGAACAATAACAGGTATACTAAACCATACCTGAACCTGGACCTGCAACCAAAGAGTTAGTACCACATACCGTACAGTACTCTAAGGTGCCATAATAAATAGTGTAAAGAATACGGGGGTGGGGTGTGCATGTCATAATGATAGCAAACAAATCAACCATAGCAACCATCCTCACATCTCTCTCTCAGTGCGTAAAGCATACAATGTCCACCACTGTCAATCACTAGACCCATTGAAGTAGTGACGGAGTTCAACTTGTACAACTACTGCTTCTACCAAGCTTACCACATGGAGTCATGACCACATCTTTACAAATGACCCCACTTCATTGGTTTATAGCCCTTTAGTCGTACCTAGGACATTTCATCCCTGAATCCGTTCACGTACTTCCCATACATAGTGATCCAAAGTCATAAACATCGACTGCCCCTTGGCACACGTCCCGCAGCAAAGCCCAATCATGAAGTGAACTCATCGGTTCCCAACTGGATCCTGAGCTCAAACTTCCCATATTGGACTACCTTTGCATCTCGGGTTATTGGTCAATACTGGGTCGGGTCGGGTTCTCCTTCTAGACATCGGTTCGGGTCGGGTCCTCTACTTCGGGTCGGTTCGTAGTCTTCTCCTGTAGCGGTTCGGTTCGGGTCCACAGCGTCGCATCGGTTCGGGTCGGGTGTCCCCCTTCGGGTCGGGTCGGGTGCCATCTCCCTTCCAGTTCGTGCTTCCGCTCCGATCCGCTCCCTCGTTCTTCACGTGCTCCGATCCGATCCCTCCTTTGCCATCTGATCCGCGTGGCCTTCCCTCTTGCCAGTTCTCCCAAGTGTCAAGTTCCGATCCGAGCCCTTCGTCCCTAAGTCGATCTGATCCCCAGCTTAACCAACATGGCCTTCCTTTTCGCCAAGCCTCTTTTGTGCCAGACTCCAGTTCAGGTCGGGTTCCTTGCCCAGGTCTCCTATCCGATCCGAGCCCATATCCGATCAGATCCGAAACCCTGCACAACTTTCTACAACTTTTTCCAGCAACTTGTTTACGTCATTCGACGACGTTTTCAACAAATCTAACTATACTAATCAATCACAAATCATCCCAAACAGTCATAGCAACATAACCAACTAACCACAAACACCAAAACAATGAATTTACATGTCAAAATGGATCAAATATACCCAAAATCTCATTTTCCCCTTAAGCATGTTTAAGTAAAACTAATCATAGAGTTAACAAAACTTAACCAAATCAAACCAAATTTCTAACAGAGGCATAAAATATTATTTAAGAATTTCAAAACATTTTTCCAGAATTTATTAGTGTATAAATTCGCTAATCTTCACTAATTACCCTTAATTAACTGTAATTAGTGTCAAAACGATGCTAATCACTCACCTTGGCCACAAACGAAATTCTCAGAACTGAAACCTTGCTGATTTGGGCAAATACTGATGTTTAACAGCAGCTCTAGCCTTGCTTTCGTGTTTCCTCTCCTTAATTTGATGTGGATTAAGCCAAAACTTGATTGGAAAGTGATTAGAAGGTGATTTGGGTGTTGGAGGCCATTGCTAGGGTTGCAAGAAAGAAAGTGGCGGCTGGGAAATGAGGATAAGATCGTTCTCTAACTGATTTCAGCCTCCTCCTTACCCTAATCCCGAAATCCACCATTGGGCCTAGCAGTTAATAACCCGGTTAAGCCCAATTAAGCTGTTTTTCACCATCTGAAACTTGTTTCAGCCATATCTCCCAAACGGTGAGTCCATTTGGCTAATGTGACCAATCTACGGAATTGTAAACCATCATCCGGAGCCAATGGAAGTGGTATCAGGTCAAAATTCCTTTCCAGTCAAAAGTTATGGCCAAAACAGTACCAACTAGGGGTAAAATGGTCATTTGAATATCGACAAAAATCATGAACATGGGAAATGACCCCAATGGTCGTCTCCCAAAGTTACATGACCATACAACTTGTATGTGAAAGAAATAAATATTCTACGATCCTATGATGCGTAGAATACGGGTCGTTACACTCTCCCCCCTTAAGAAATTTCATCCTCGAAATTCCTTAATCCAAACATACAAAGGATCCCGCATGCCTAACAACCACCTACAATAATCAAACATGCAAAACAAGCAAACAGGCCTATCCTAGCATGTGGAAAACTAAATCGAAGTCAAAATCTTACCAGGCAAGGAGTTCTGGGTATGTCTCCCTAATGTTCTCCTCTGTCTCCCAAGTACAATCATTCTCGTCCTCGCTCCACTGAACCTTGACTAGCTTCACCGCCTTCCTTCGAAGTTGCTTCATGTCGTGCTCGACAATACGGGCCGGCTAGCGGTTCCTAACCGCCTCGGGTTCTACTTCGAAGTCCTCTAACTGATCAGGTGAAATAGTCATATTTGGGTCGTGAACGAACTTCCTTAGTTGGGAAACATGAAATACGTTGTGAACTCCCGTCATCTTCTCTGGTAAGTCAATTCTATATGCCAAATTCCCGACTGGTTCAAAAACAGGGAATGGGCCAACAAATCTTGGTGCTAACTTGCCTCTCCTGCCAAATCGTATCACGCTCTTCAATGGAGAAATCTTGACAAACACCAAGTCACCAACGGAGAATTTTAAGTCTCTTATCCTCTTATCAACATAACTCTTCTGCCTATCTTGGGCAGCTTTCATTCGTTGTTGAATGATCTTGATTGTATCTGAAGTTTCCTTCACCACATCTGGTCCAAGCATAAACTTCTCGCCAGTCTCTATCCAACATGATGGTGAGTTGCACGGTCTTCCGTACAAAGCTTCAAACGGAGCCATCCCGATACTGGATTGGTAGCTATTATTATATGCAAACTCTACTAGATGCAAATTGTCATCCCATTATCCACCAAAATCCAGTACACAAGCTCTCAGGAGGTCTTCCAATATGCGATTCACCCTCTCCGTCTGACCGTCGGTCTGAGGATGATACGCGGTACTGAGATGTAACTCTGACCCTAAAGCCTCTTGTAAGCTCTTCCAAAACCCACTAGTGAACAACGGGTCCCGGTCACTCACAATGCTTTTAGGTACTCCATGAAATCTCACTACCCACTTCATATACAATTCTGCCAACTTGGCTGCTGTTCTGGTCGATTTGACTGGTATAAATCTTGTACTTTTAGTCAATCGGTCCACAATCACCCAAATGCTATCATGTCCCGATCTAGTCCTTGGTAAACCATCGATGAAATCCATCGAGACTTGCTCCCATTTCCATTCGGGAATTTCTAATGGCTGTAACAACCCACTAGGCTTCTTTTGCTCGGCTTTAACTAGCTAGCAATTCATGCATTTGGATATAAACTTCCCAATGTCTCTCTTCATCCCTTCCCAGTAGTAGGTCTGCTTCATGTCTCGATACATCTTGTTACCACCGGGGTGTATAGTCAGTTTTGAGTGATGACATTCTCTAAGCACTTCATCTCTCAATCCATTGACATTAGGTACAACAAGCTTTCCATTCTTTCTAAGCCATCCTTCTCGATCAAGCCCATACTTGTTCATCTCCTCATCGATACCCATCTCTAACTTGGAGATGATTTCCAATAGGTTAGGATCGTCCCTCTGACTAGAGCCGATCCACTCAGTCAAAGTGCGTCTGATCATCAAACTTGTTAACATTTATGGATCCAATTCGCACTTTGGTCTGAAATCATACCCAGCGATGTACTCCAGTTGCTTCCATTCTAGAAACATAGCCCCTAAACTGGCATGTCTCCTACTCAATGCATCAGCCACCGCATTGCCCTTTCCCGGTGTATATGCGATGTCAAAATCATAGGAAGCCAAGAATTCTAACCGCATTTGTTGCCGGAGAATTAAATCCTTCTGGGAGAAGAGATACTTCAATGACTTATGATCTGTGAACAACTCAAATCTTTCTCACAAGAGATAGTGTCTCCACATCTTCAACGCGAACACGATCACTGCCAATTCCAAATCATGGGTAGGGTATCTTTTCTCGTGCGGTTTCAATTGCCGACTTACATAAGCTACAACCCTACCGCCTTGCATCAATACAGCACCCAGTCCGGTACCACAGGCATCTGTGTATACCGTCATCTCTTCATTCCCCTTAGGAATGACTAACACTGGTGCGCATGTCAACTTGTCTTTTAGACTCTTGAATGCATTCTCGCACCTTTCATCCCAGACAAAAGCTTGATTCTTCTTGGTCAACTGGGTCAATGGGCTGCTATCTTGGAGAAACCTTGGATAAACTTACGATAATATCCAGCTAACCCCAAGAAACTTCTTGCATCTGTTGCATTCTTGGGTGTAGGCCAATCCTATACCGTAGCCACCTTCGCCGGGTCCACGGCAATACCATTCTCTGAAACAACATGGCCCAAGAACCTCACTTCCCTCTTCCAGAAGTGACACTTAGAAAACTTTGCTTTTAATTGGTGTTTTCTCAGCACCTCCATCACTATTCTTAAATGTTCCTTGTGTTCTTCCTCTGTCCTCGAATAGACCAAAATATCATCAAAGAACACAAGGACAAACTTATTCAACTGATCTCTGAATACCCTATTCATAAGATTCACAAAATATGCTGGGGCATTGGTCAGCACGAATGGCATGACCAACCACTCATAAATTCCAGACGGCGTCCGAAATGTCGTTTTAGCTATACTCTCAGCTTCCACTCTAAGCTGATGAAAACCTATCGCGAGATCCAACTGAGAAAATACTCTCGCGCCACTCAACTGATCGAACAAATCATCTATCCGTGATAGAGGATACTTGTTCTTCCTCGTCACTTTATTCAACTCGTGGTAGTCTACACACAAACGAAGGGAACCATCCGCCTTGGTAGCAAACACAACTGGTGCTCCTCATTCAGAAACACTCCTTCTGATAAATCCCTTCTTCAAAAGATCGCTGACCTGCACCTCGAGCTCTCGCTGCTCCCTTAGTGCCATACGACGAAGTGGCATCACTATAGGTCTGGAATCTTTTACCAAATCAATACGGAACTCAATCTCTCGGTGTGGTGGAAGCCCGGTCACTTCTTCGAAAACATCCGGATACTGGCCAACCATGGGCAAACCTGACAACTCACTATGCGGAATGTCGAGGGAGTTTAGAAAACTAGCCAATACCCCCTCATTGGGTAGACCATCAAACACTATCCTCCGCCCATCATCCGCTCTAGCTGTCACCAAAAAGCCCTCACAGTCTACCACCACCCCGTATCTTCGGAGCCAATCTACTCCCAAAATAATTCCAAACCAAGTAAAGCCCAAAACAAAGCAATCACAAACAAACAAGCATCCATGACTCGATAAGACCACATTACGACAAATCATGCTAAGGCTAGTCGAACCACCAATTGGGTTCGTCACTACTAAAGGTCTATCGACAATCTCGGGCTCCAATCCCAACCTATCTACCAGGTCACCAGATATGAAAGAACAGGAAGCTCCGGTATCAAACACAACTCTAACAGGAACATCATAAACAGAAAGCATACCTTGAATGACGACATTCTTTCCCTTATCCGCCACGGTTGGGGCATTCGACGAAGAAGGAATAGCATTAAGGGCGTAGGCTTTCACCATTTGCTTTTCTTTGGGGGGTTGCGGACACTTGTCCTTGTGATGTCCCATTTGGCCACAATTGAAGCACTTCCTATCCGCTGGCTTAGCCCGACAATTACTAGCATAATGGCCCTTCTTACCACAGCTGAAGCACTCAACATCTTGCTTATTCTTTTTCTTCTGGCCATCCTTAGTCTGATTCTTCTTTCTCTTATTCTGGGAACCACCCTTGCCTCCACCACTTGCTTGTGGCTTTGGCTCATCTGCGGATGCAACCTCAGTCTTCGGCTTAGGGTAGAGACTTTCTGATCTCAATGCTTTCCCCACAATCGATTCAAACGTCTCATCGATGTGGTTAATAAGCCTTTCTCCTAAGTACTGATCCAAACCAGTTATGAATTTCTCATTCTTCTTCTCGGCAGTATCAATAAGAGATAACCCATATTTTGACAAAGTGTCGAATTCAGCAATATACTCCGAGACAGCTCTGCATTCTGCTTGGGCTCCAAGAATTTCTTAAACAACACTGCCTTCTGAGCAGCTAGAATGAACTTCTCGCTAAAGCGAACCTTAAACTGCTCCCAAGTAATCTGATCTTTGGGAGTAGCTGCCTTTATAGAATTCCACCAATTCATTGCCCGCCCTTGCAGCTGACGGGACGCTAGCTTTCTCTTCATCGCATCCTCGATACCCAAATCCTCGAAGATACGTTCGCAACTATCCAACCAATCCTGAACATCCGTAGCCGACTCCGTTCCGTGGAACGGCTTCCCACCAAGGCTAGTATAATCCTTATTCAGCTTGGCGAAGTCGACTCTCGGCGCCTGCACTATTGGGCCACCACCATTTCCACCATTGGGAGCTGCCCTCTGTACATCCCTAAGCATCTCTCTCATGAGGTCAGTAAACATCGTCCTCATGTCAGCAACATTCCCATTATTGGCCCCTCTACCGGTACCTCTAACATATCGGCTCATCATCAATCTGAAAAAGGAAACGATTAACGGCCCCATAATGGTGCTAGTGCAGCACGACTTCATTCTTATACTACTAATAGTATATATATATAGCTTTTAAAAACCAAAATAATCACAAATACGCGCTCTCATATACGTACTATCTCACCCTAGTATCTTTCCCTAGGTTAACTACGCAACCTAGAGCTCTGATACCAAGTGTGACAGCCCGCCCCGCACCAGCCTGCATTTCCTCCGAAAGTGCGCTGTACACATGCCCGACTAGCACGGGACGGTCGTCAGAAGAAAGGAAAGAAGGGAACGAACTAATCAAGAACCTGTAGAATGTCCCACAGCGCATGGAGTAAAATATAATAATAATAACATACATGACATAAAACAGGTGAGACAGTGCATAAGCTGATAACTAAAATCAACATCAACATCAGAGTAGCGGAAATCCAAATACAGCTTATTACAACTTTCCAAATTTACTGTCTCTAAACAAAAGAAAGCTAAAGTAGAAGATGCACCACCAATGCCCAAGCAGTGATCTTCAACAACACAGGGAGAATACTATATATATTACGTGGAAGCCTCCTGCTCATCTCCGGATCATCTACCCGTGCATCACCAGCTAACCTATCTCTAGTCTGCTCGTGTGAGCACCCAGAGTAATAAGAGGAGACATAAAACTCTGGGTCAGACATAAAGCCTGGTATGAGCAATAAGCATCTAAACAGAACAATAACAGGTATACTAAACCATACCTGAACCTGGACTTGCAACCAAAGAGTTAGTACCACATACCGTACAGTACTCTAAGGTGCCATAATAAATAGTGTAAAGAATACGGGGGTGGGGTGTGCATGTCATAATGATAGCAAACAAATCAACCATAGCAACCATCCTCACATCTCTCACTCAGTGCGTAAAGCATACGATATCCACCATTGTCAATCACTAGACCCATTGAAATAGTGACGGAGTTTAACTTGTACAACTACTGCTACTACCAAGCTTACCACATGGAGTCATGACCAAATCTTTACAAATGACCCCACTTCATTGGTTTATAGCCCTTTAGTCGTACCTAGGCCATTTCATCCCTGAATCCGTTCACGTACTTCCCATACATAGTGATCCAAAGTCATAAACATCGACTGCCCCTTGGCACACGTCCCGCAGCAAAGCCCAATCATGAAGTGAACTCATCGGTTCCCAACTGGATCCTGAGCTCTAACTTCCCATATTGGACTACCTTTGCATCTCGGGTTATTGGTCAATACTGGGTCGGGTCGGGTTCTCCTTCTTGCCATTGGTTCGGGTCGGGTCCTCTACTTCGGGTCGGTTCGTAGTCTTCTCCTGTAGCGGTTCGGTTCGGGTCCACAGCGTCGCATCGGTTCGGGTCGGGTGTCCCCCTTCGGGTCGGGTCGGGTGCCATCTCCCTTCCAGTTCGTGCTTCCGCTCCGATCCGCTCCCTCGTTCTTCACGTGCTCCGATCCGATCCCTCCTTTGCCATCTGATCCGCGTGGTCTTCCCTCTTGCTAGTTCTCCCAAGTTTCAAGTTCCGATCCGAGCCCTTCATCCCTAAGTCGATCCGATCCCCAGCTTAACCAACATGGCCTTCCTTTTCGCCAAGCCTCTTTTGTGCCAGACTCCAGTTCGGGTCGGGTTCCTTGCCCAGGTCTCCTATCCGATCTGAGCCCATATCCGATCCGATCCGAAACCCTGCACAACTTTCTGCAACTTTTTCCAGCAACTTGTTTACGCCATTCGACGACGTTTTCGACAAACCTAACTATACTAATCAATCACAAATCATCCCAAATAGTCATAGCAACATAACCAACTAACCACAAACACCAAAACAATGAATTTACATGTCAAAATGGATCAAATATACCCAAAATCTCATTTTTCCCTTAAGCATGTTTAAGTAAAACTAATCATTGAGTTAACTAAACTTAACCAAATCGAACCAAATTTCTAACAAAGGCATAAAATATTATTTAAGAATTTCTAAACATTTTTCCAGAATTTATTAGTGTATAAATTCGCTAATCTTCACTAATTACCCTTAATTAACTGTAATTAGTGTCAAAACGATGCTAATCACTCACCTTGGCCACAAACGAAATTCTCAGAACTGAAACCTTGCTGATTTGGGCGAATACTGATGTCTCACCTAGCCTTGCTTTCGTGTTTCCTCTCCTTAATTTGATGTAGATTAAGCCAAAACTTGATTGGAAAGTGATTAGAAGGTGATTTGGGTGTTGGAGGCCATTGCTAGGGTTGCAAGAAAGAAAGTGGCGGCTGGGAAATGAGGATAAGATCGTTCTCTAACTGATTTCAGCCTCCTCCTTACCCTAATCCCCAAATCCCCCATTGGGCCTAGCAGTTAATCACCCGGTTAAGCCCAATTAAGCTGTTTTTCACCATCTGAAACTTGTTTCAGCCATATCTACCAAACGGTGAGTCCGTTTGGCTAATGTGACCACTCTACGGAATTGTAAACCATCATCCGGAGCCAATGGAAGTGGTCTCAGGTCAAAATTCCTTTCCAGTCAAAAGTTATGGCCAAAACAGTACCAACTAGGGGTAAAATGGTCGTTTGAATATCGACAAAAATCATGAACATGGGAAATGACCCCAATGGTCGTCTCCCAAAGTTACATGACCATACAACTTGTATGTGAAAGAAATAAATATTCTACGATCCTATGATGCGTAGAATACGGGTCGTTACAAGAATTTATTCTCTGGAGCAATTAAAATACACACTCCCTCAGGCTTTGACAGGGTGACGAGAATTTATTCTCTGGAGTTATTATCTATACACGCTCCCCTGTAAACACCAGAATATATCACTATAAATATGTGTATGCTTTATAGGATTTATTGGGTACCTAATACGGCCCAATAAATTTCCAAATCCCTTGGCGAAATTTTTCAAAAATTCCGGGTGTTAGCCAAATTTTGGAAGAATTTAAAAAATCCCAGAAACTGAAAAGTTGGAGAATGGAAGCCAGATCAAACGTAGAGTTGATTAATCAAACCACTTTCGACTTTGTTCCTTTTCGGGGACGAAAAGTTTTAAGTGGGGGAGATTGTAACGACCCGAAAAATCTAAACCAATTTAAAAATTTTAAATTGGCTATTTTAGTGGATTTTAAATATTTAAAATAAATATTTTAAATAATAATGATGAAAAGTAAGTTTGAATCGAAGTTGAAAATAAATATAATTACTTTGAATTATAAACAAGGCCTGAAATGGCGCTGTAGTTTCAAAATTTGAATTCAAACTTCGACTGACTGTACCGGGTGCAAAACAAAACGAATTTGAGTGAAACCAAAAATATTTAAATCTGTTAGTGAATACCTTTCTAACGAATCTGAATAATCAAAGTTTCATAGCGGGAATCAAAATTTATGTCCAAATGAATTTTCAGAAAGGTCGATATAGAAATTATATCGCCCTTGAAAATAGACATTTTGCATACTACCTGAGAATTCAACGAAACCACTTTTGTTGGATCCGGGATGTCAAATTATTGCTAGGTTTCAAATTTCATAATTTTTGAAGCTGGTATGTGAGCGTGGCAAAGGAAAATGTGTTTTGGTCAATTACAGTTAAATTGGATCGACCAGAAATGGGCCATTTTTCAAACGGTCTCAGAATTTGACGAAACTAGTTTTGTTGGGACCGTATCATCAAAACATAGCCAGATTTATTTTTCTGGAATTTTTCGAATCAGTTTGTGGCCCGGCAAATTGAAATGTACGTTCAAATTAAATATTGAATGTTTTATATTTTAGTTTGAATGAAAACTGACTAAAACAGTCGAATGGGCCTACGAAACATATTCCATTGTGTTCGGAATGGGGGTATTTAGCTAGGGAGGACAGTCGTTGGGTTTGGATTGGAGTTCGTATGAGATAAGGGGTATTTTCGAATTTTAAAAATATATAAATATAAAAAAATTATCATTGGTCCACCCTACTTTCTCTCTCCCCGTAAATCCCTTGAAACAATCGGTGGCTACCCCTTCTTCCTTCTCTCCTCTTTTTCTCCTCCTACACGCATCAAAATAGGTTGCTCCTTTGGAGTAATTTGTAGATCCTCCCACGAGCTCCACATCCGTACCAGCCTCGCCCTCTATCATCGTGTTCGTGAAGTCGAAGACTTCAACCCGCCGCCACACCCTCCAGCCACGTGCGAGTTCAACGTGGTACCCAGCGCCTGGAAGCCCTCTCGACGCTCTGCGCGGTGGCGCTGGTCGATTGTCCCCTAGCTTCGCGGATTGAACGCAGAATCAAAACCTAGTTTTGAAGATATAGAGGAGTTATATGGCTAATTTATTTTGAACGAATTTTTACACTTTTAAGTGTTGCAAACTTGTAAAAATCATATCTTTTTCGTTTCTTGACGAAATTCAGTGAAACAAGAGACAGTGGACTAGTGAGGACGTCTTCTACATTTTAGAAGAGACCGCATATTTTTCTGAGCCTTCTGCTATTTTTGGTGGAGTGGAACCCAATGTGAGATTTCTAAATTATAAACGATATGGAAAACGACGATGTATAAATTATATAGTCGATGTATGAGTTATATAAGCGTTGTACACCTCTTGTATAAGCGTTGCATAAGTTGTACGTTCGATGTATAAGTTATATATGCGTTGTAAAAATTATAAATGTGTTGAAATAGAAGTGAAATGCTTATATATATATATATAAGCCCCTCGTCCACAAACCATGGACGATATTTATTGGTTGTGATTGGTGTGAAAATTGGTTGATTACGAATGGTTGATTAGAATTGTTTGTGGTTGAAATTGATTTATTGTGGTTGGAAAATACCCGTTTGTGGTTGAGAATTATTTGGTTGAAACCACATAGGATTAGTCTGTGGAATTGAAAAAATATACATGCCGCATGCGTGCGAACTAGATGCATGATTCCCCATTGTCAAAAGCTGCGAGGCTTTACGGTAGAGTGAGGACCCGTACTAGGGACGACCCCGGTTTTAACTACCCTACCGTTATGCTGCCGAAATTTTGAATAATATTCATGTGTTAGAATTATTTTCATTTGTTGAAACTATATATATTCGTTGAATAGAAATTCATGTGTTGAATGGTATTCGTGTTTTAAATATAAAAATCACCTTTTTATCTATATATATATATATAAACTATAGAAAACCTTCATGTGTTGAATTGAAATTCATTCGTTGAATAGAAATTCATGTGTTGAATGGTATTCGTGTTTTAAATATAAAAATCACCTTTTTATCTATATATATAAACTATAGAAAACCTTCATGTGTTGAATTGAAATTCATTCGTTGAATAGAAATTCATGTATTGAATGGTATTTGTGTTTTAAATATAAAAATCACCTTTTTATCTATATATATATAAACTATAGAAAACCTTCATGTATTGAATTGAAATTCATTCGTTGAATAGAAATTCATGTGTTGAATTGTAACAACCCGCACCTCTGTCCGCGCAAGATATTGTCCCCAACTTAGCCACCGTATAGGTGTGGGGTTTTGTTCCTCAAAAGGCCTCGGCGTTAGTAAGAGATAGACTCTACTATATAAGTACCCACTTTATACAGGCTTCCACGATGTGGGACTTAGGGGTGTTACATCCTCCCCTCCTACAGAGCCCAACGTCCCCGTTGGCTCACAAACACCTCACCCAAGCGTTGTGGTCCACACAGGAGCCACAATTCCGGCTGGGTATTGGCTCTGATACCAACTGTAACAACCTGCACCTCCGTCCGCACAAGATATTGTCCCCAACTTAGCCACCGTATAGGTGTGGGGTTTTGTTCCTCAAAAGGCCTCGGCGTTAGTAAGAGATGGGCTCTACTATATAAGTACCCACTTCACACAGGCTTCCATGATGTGGGACTTAGGTGTGTTACATGAATTGTATTCATGTTTTAAATATAAAAATCACCTTTATATATATATATATATATATATATATATATATATATATATATATATATATATAAACTATAGAAAACCTTCATGTGTTGAATTGAAATTCATTCGTTGAATAGAAATTCATGTGTTGAATGGTATTCGTGTTTTAAATATAAAAATCACCTTTTTATCTATATATATAAACTATAGAAAACCTTCATGTGTTGAATTGAAATTCATTCGTTGAATAGAAATTCATGTGTTGAATGGTATTCGTGTTTTAAATATAAAAATCACCTTTTTATCTATATATATAAACTATAGAAAACCTTCATGTGTTGAATTGAAATTCATTCGTTGAATAGAAATTCATGTGTTGAATGGTATACGTGTTTTAATTATAAAAATCACCTTTTTATCTATATATATATAAACTATAGAAAACCTTCATGTGTTGAATCGAAATTCATTCGTTGAATTGAAATTCATGTTTTGAATGGTATTCATATTTTGAAAGAAATTGTTTTATAATAAAAATCCTATATTTATCATCAATATGAACCATATAAAATAATCTTGTTTTTAAATGAATTGTTTTACAACAAAAATCACATTTTTACTGTACACATGAGTTGTTAAAAATAGTGAAGTGTCGAAGTGAATGTTTATTGGATTAAAATATCATTTTTATCACATGTATGAGAAGAATATAGCTTTGTAATCGAAGAATCGATATATATATAAATAGAATTGAAATATATCGAATAACGAAGCTGCAGTTCGTGTTTTGAAACCGTGATTTCAAACGATTAGTGCGGGAGATCCGACCATCGGATTTTCCCAAAACCGAAACCGTTGGGTTCGCTTTGGAAATATCTTTCCAACGACACCAACTTTGTAAAGATCCAACGGTTGGATTGTCTGGAATGTTTAATTCAAATATGAAGAAAAACAGCGCCAAAATCGATTATATATATATATATAAATATTTATATTTAACCGAATAACGACGCTGCAGTTCGTATTTTGAAATCGAAACTTCAAACGATTGTACCGGGAGATCCGACTGTCGGATTTTCCCAAACCTGGAACCATTCGATTAGTTTTGAAAAGATCTTTCTAATGATATAAATTTTTTGAAGATCCAACGGTTAAATTTTCAGATATGTGTAAATCAAATATAAAGAAAAACAGCGCCACGGCCGCGTTTTGGCCCGAAGCGTCATTTGAATAAATTGGCTATTTTAAAATAAATAAAAATGGAGATAAATCATTATAAAATATTATAAACGATATGGATGTGAAATTTAGAAACTAACTGAAGGTTGGCTAACTCGAATGGTTTCCTGGGTGTTGATCTGATGTTGGTTTCGGCCTTTGGGGTTAATATTTGGGAAATCGTTCTCTTACTGATTTACGGTTAGCGACTAATGAATTGAAATGATGCGTATGTGTGTTTGTGTTGCACTTGTTTATTATATACGTGAATTACTCAGAAAGACCGGGTTTATCCCATTCTGAATAACTGAATTGACGACAAGAAATCGAAGATGAAGATGGTGGTTGAAGACCAGAAATCTTCACCTCGTTTGGATGGTAACTGATGTCCTGATTTGGAGGCATCCCGAAATATGGATAATGAGTGGTGATCGTCCAGACGTACGTGGAGATCGATGGGTTTGCGAGGTATATAGTGCTTCCGGTTTCGTTCCGACCCAGAATGGACTTGTAGATGGATTGTGTGTCTGACATTGGAATTTATTCTATGTGATTGATAGCCATCAGTTTCATGGTGTGAATTGCCTGTGTGACATGCTAAGATGTAGTGATCAGGGCTTCTGCTGAAAAGCAAAGTCGTGTGATTGATGATCAAAGCACCGCCTATGTGGCATAGCTTTGTGTATAATGTGATTTCGCGAGCCTCACACCCCGATATGAACTAGAAACGGGAGAGGACATCAGGGAGGTCATGCGTTTCCTTCTAGTTAGAGGTGGTGTCGGTGCTTAAACTGGCTGACATTTATATTATTCACCTATGTGGTTGTTGCTATTGCGAGGCGCCTCGGTTATATTGGTCAATCCGGGACCGATGGAGTCATTCGTTGGCTCATTGACGCCCCATAGGGCGGGGAAACACATTGTTCAGGCATAATAATCCACATCGGTGGACCGACCCTGACGATCCAAGGGGCAGTTACGGCTGTTCCTGAGACACGGGCTAGAGCGTCTCGAATTCGGTAAGGACTATCTTTTGTCTTGGTTCATGACGGAAATCCAATTTCCAAATACGTGACTGTGCAGTTTTGATTGTATACCTATATATGGCAACATAGAGATATGGGGCATTAATGTCGTCTATGATTGATACTTATGATTTAAAATTGCTTTTGAAACATATAAACACTAGTAGTAATATCAAATGCTTTTGTTTTATTCGTATCAAGCATATTTTGGCCATTATAAGGTAAAAACTCTATCCTCCGGTTTGCGTTGCATTGTGTGATGGGAACTGAGTCTTATAATGGCTTCATTTTTATAAAAGGCATTGCAAAATTATTTGCGTGCCCGACAAATAGGTAAGCCTTGATGAGTTGGCTGCGCAATTTTATTTTTATATCAACTCCTGTGAATGCCATTGGATGCAGAGTGCTGGTTATTCTGTGTGTAATAATAAACATTGCCATAGGATAGTAACAATTAATTTTGAACTACACTACATGGCATACTTCTTGACGATAGGCATACTTCATCGTATTCCACATAAGCATTTGGAGCTTGTGTGACGAGGTTGAAGATTTACCATACGAGCGAGAGGCTTGTATGGCGATGATTATATATTACAGGTTGAACTGATGACTGATATGGACTATATAAAATATAACGATAAATTACCAGATTAATAAAAACCCCACACGGGTCTGGAGTTGACAATAATCACGTCTCTCTAGTCATTAGATACGGCACATGGACTATTTATTCCCACACGAGACGAGGTGACGAGGATTTATCCTCTGGAGTAATTAAAAATACACGCTCCCTCAGGCTTGACAGGGTGACGAGAATTTATTCTCTGGAGTTATTATCTATACACGCTCCCCTGTAAACACCAGAATATATCACTATAAATATGTGTATGCTTTATAGGATTTATTGGGTACCTAACACGGCCCAATAAATTTCCAAACCCCTTCCCGTACAAAGGAGGTTATGCCGAAATTTTTCGAAATATAAAGGCATTAGTGAAATATTTGAAGTGAAAACGATGTTGAAATTAAAGAATGAACTATATTTGAAATTAAAGAATGAACTATATTTATATATATAAATATAAATAGAATTGAAAGGAATCGAAGCCGTGCAGTTCGTGTTTTGAAGTCGTAATTTGAATCGATTAGTACGAGAGATCCAACCATCGGATTTTCCCGAAACCGCAACCGTTGGGTTCGCCTTGGAAATATCTTTCCAACAGCTCCAACTTTGTAAAAATCCAACGGTTGGATTGTCTGGAATGTTTAATTCAAATCTGAAGAAAAACAACGCTAGAATCGTTTATATTTATATATAAATATAAATATAATTAAATTAAATCGAATAACGACGCTGTAGTTCATATTTTGAAACTGTAACTTCAAACGACTAGTGTGGAAGATCCGACCGTCGGATTTTCACAAAACTGGGACCGTTGGATTCGCTTTGGGAATATCTTCCCAGTGGTTTAGACTTTGTAGAAATCCAACGATTAGATTTTCCGATATATGTAAAAAAAATTGGGAAAAAATAGCGCCAGTGCCACGGCACGACCTCGAACCCCGTACTGACGGTGGCAAGGGTAATCTTTGGAATATAACACATATACAGATAATAACAGAACAGAAATAAATAAATACACCAGATAATGAACAATAGAAGATACTGGATAAACATAATCATCAGAGTTACACAGGATCATACTTAGTACAAATAAAGTTCAGCTATACATAAATGTCTACAGCGGCAAACAAACATAATATGTACAATAGGAGCTGAACAACATAAAAACAGATAAATGATAGAATCCATCTTCAGCTCCAGCTGTCCAGAAAAAGCCTGCTAAAACCTGAATACAAGGCTGCCCGTGTAGAAAAAGGGGCACCCGAGTTTGCAAGTGAAACAAACTATGAGTCAGTCATAGGACTGGTATGAGAAATCTACTCAACTCATTTTAAATATGGCTAATCACAAGACCACGCCACTTTCATGGAACGGGTTTACTCCATTGGATCGCTAGTGCTTTAAAACAAATAATTCTTTTAAACATCGCAATACTTTTTATAAAAATGAAGCCATTATAAGACTCAGTTCCCATCACACAATGCAACGCAAACCGGAGGATAGA
Source organism: Allium sativum (assembly GCA_030737875.1). Taxonomy (NCBI): domain Eukaryota; kingdom Viridiplantae; phylum Streptophyta; class Magnoliopsida; order Asparagales; family Amaryllidaceae; genus Allium; species Allium sativum. The sequence continues at coordinate 296,577,011 of CM060919.1, forward strand.
GTTTTACCTTATAATGGCCAAAATATGCTTGATACGAATAAAAAAAAGAATTTGATATTATTACTAGTGTTTATAAGTTTCAAAAACAACTTCAAATCATAACTATCAATCATAGACGGCATGGGTACCATATATCATGTCGCCATATATATATACAATCAAAACCGCACGGTGTCGTATTAGAAAATTGGATTTCCACCATGAACCAAGGCAAAAGATAGTCCTTACCGACTTCGAGAAAATCTAGCCCATGTCTCAGGAACAGCCGCAACTGCCCCCTGGATCGTCAGGGCCGGTCCACCGATGTGGATTATTATGCCTGAACACTACGTTTCCCTGCCCTATGAGGCGTAAATGAGCCAACGAATGACTCCATCGGTCCCGGATCGACCGATATATCCGAGGCGCCTCGCTATCCATCATCCACATAAGTAAAATGTCAGGCCGTGTAAAAACACTGACACAACTCCTAGCTAGAAAGAAACGCATGCCCTCCCTACGGTCCTTCTCCCGTTTCTGGTTCATACTGGGGTGTGAGGCTCGCGAATTCACGTTATACACAAAGCTACGCCACACAGGCGGTGCTATGATCATCAATCACAAGACTTTGCTTTTCAACAGAAGCCCTGATCACTGCATCTTAGCATGTCACACAGGCAATTCACACCATGCAACTGATGGCTATCAATCACAAAGAATAAATTCCAATGTCAGACACACAATCCATTTACAAGTCCGTTCTGGGTCTGAACGAAACCGTAGGCACTATATACCTCGCAAACCCATCGATCTCCACGTACGTCTGGACGATCACCACTCATTATCCATATTTCGGGATGCCTCCCAATCAGGACATCAGTTACCATCCAAACGAGGTGAAGATTTCCGGTCTTCAACCACCGTCTTCATCTTCGATTTCTTATCGTCGATTCAGTTATTCAGAATGGGATAAACCCGGTCTTTCTGAGCAACTCGCGTATATAATAAACACGTGCTACACAAACACTACATATGCATCATTTCAATTCATTAGTCACTAACCGTCAATCAGTAAGAGAACGATTTCCCAAATATTAACCCTGATGGCCGAAACCAACATCAGATCAAAATCCAGGAAACCATTCGACTTAGCCAACATTCAGTTAGTTTCTAAATTTCACATCCATATCGTTTATAATATTCTATAACGATTTATCGCTATTTTTATTTATTTTAAAATAGCCAATTTATTCAAAACGACGCTTCAGGCCATAACGCGACCGTGGCGCTATTTTTCTTCAGATTTGATTTACACATATCTGAAAATCTAACCGTTGGATCTTCACAAAATTTACATCATTAGAAAGATCTTTTCAAAACGATTCCAACGGTTCCAATTTCGGGAAAATCCGATGGTCGGATCTCCCGGTACAATCGTTTGAAGTTTCGATTTCAAAATACGAATTGCAGCGTCATTATTCGATTTTATATAATTATATTTATATATATGTATAAATATAATCGATTTTGGCGCTGTTTTTCCTCAGATTTGAATTAAACATTTCAGACAATCAAATCGTTGGATTTTTACAAAGTTGGTGCCGTTGGAAAGATATTTCCAAAGCGAACCCAACGTTTGCGGTTTCGGGAAAATCCGATGGTCGGATCTCCCGCACTAATCGTTTGAAATCACCGTTCCAAAATACGAACTACAGCTTCGTTATTCGATATATTTCAATTTTATATATATATATATATATCGATTCTTTGATTTCAAAACTATATGATTTTCATACATTTGATAAAAATGATATTTTTATCTAACTGTCTTCTATTTCAACACTTCACTATTGTAACAACCCGCATTCTACGCATCGGAGGATCGTAGAATATTTATTTCTTTCCCGTATGAGGTCGTATGGTCATGTAACTTTGGGAAACAACCATTAGAGTCATTTCCCATGTTCATGATTTTTGTCGATTTTTAAATGACCGTTTTGCCCCTAACTGATTTTGTTTTTGCCATAACTTTTGAATGGAAAGGAATTTTGAACTGAAACCACTTCCATTAGATTCGTTTGATGGTTTACCTTTCCGTAGAGTGGTCACATGTGAAAAACGGACTTACCGTTTGGGAGATATGGCTGAAACAATGTTTGGAAGGTGAAAAACTGCTTAACCGGGGCAAATAGGGTGATTAGTGAATAGGCCCATAACCCATTTCGGGATTAGGGTTATGGGGAGGCTGAAATGAATTAGAGAATCATTCCATTTCAGTTTTCTAGCCTCCACTTACCTCCAAGAAACCCTAAAAATGGCCTCCAACCTCTAAATCACCTCCAAGTCATCTTTTAATCAAGGATTAAGCTTAGCAACATCGAATCAAGGGAGATCTACACCAACTCGACATTGGAGCTGCTGTTTAGCATTGAGATTCACATCAAATCAGAGATTTACTTCAGATCTAGAGTTTATTTGTGGCTAAGGTGAGTGATTTGCATAGTTCCTCACTAATTATGGCTAATTAAGGGTAATTAGTGTTAATTAGAGAATTTAAACATGATAAAATTCTGGAAAAATGTTCATAAATTCTTAAGTGATGTTTTAGACCTCTGATATGAATTTGGGTTAATTTGGTTAAGTTTTACTAATCCTATCATTAGTTTTACCTAAACATGAAGTATGGGGTTTTGGGTATGTTTGATCCACTTTAACCTATCATATTGATGTTTTGATGTTTGTGGTTTATTATGCATGTTGCTATGACTGTATGGTATGCTTCGTGATTGATTTCAATAGTTAGAATGGTCGAAAACGTCGTCGAATGGCGTAAAATACTTGCTGGAAAGGTTGCAGGAAAAGTGCAGGTTCTGGACCGGATCGGATCAGATATGGGGGCTCGGATCGGAATAGTGACCGGACAAGGACATCCGAACTGGATCGGAACTTGACACTTGAGAGGCTTGTCAAAAAGGAAGGCCATGTTGTTTAAGCTGGGGATCGGATCGGCTTAAGGATGAAGGGCTCGGACCGGAGTATGGCGAAGGGCTCGGATCGGATTAGAATAGGGAACGGGACCAGACGAGGCCACAGGAGCTGGAGCACGAACTGGATGGGAGATGGCAACCCGACCCGACCCGAAGTGGGACACCCGACCCGAATCGATGCAACGTTGAGAACCCGAACCGAACCGTTACCAGAGGAAGACCACGAACCGAACCAATTCAAAGTAGAGGACCCGAACCGATGGCTAGAAGGGGAACCCGACCCGACCCAGTAATGACTAACAACCCGAAATGCAAAGGTAGTCCAAATGGAAGTTAGAGCTCAGGATCCAATGGGGAACCAATGAGTTCACTTCATGGTTGGGCTTTGCCGCGGGACGTGTGCTAAGGAGTTGTCGACATTCATAACTTCGATTCACCACTGGAAATGGATGATGGGCTACTTATCAGTGCAGTAGAGTCATTATGACTCGAGGGGCAAGGTGATGGTAGCAAGACTATGTTATCAGTGCAGTGAAGCCATTTATGACTTCATGGGGGCAAAGTGATGCGTAGTAAGACTATGAGCCAGTGCAGTCATTGCGACTCCATGGGGCAGAGTGGACATAGTAAAGGATTGGTAAGGCTATGAGCCAGCGTAGATGGGGTGAATAACTCCATGGGGCAAGTGGACATAGCGAAGGATTAGTGGCTACGTTATCAGTGCAGTGAAGCCATTTATGACTTCATGGGGCAAAGTGATTGTAGCAAGGTATGTTGGGTGATCGAAGTGGTGAATATCGTATGCTTTACGCACTGAGTGAGAGATGTGAGGATGGATGCTATGTTTGATTGTTTGCCATCACTATGACATGCACACCCCCACCCCCGTTATCTTTACACCATTTGAAATGGCACCTTAGAGTGTTGTACAGTATGTAGTGCTAACTCTTTGGTTGTAGGTCCAGGTTCAGGTATGTTTTAGTCTACCTGTTATTGTTCTGTTTAGATGCTTATCGCTCGTACCAGGCTTTATGTCTGACCCAGAGTTTTATGTCTCCTCTTATTACTCTGGGTGCTCACACGAGCAGACTAGAGACAGGTTAGCTGGTGATGCGCGAGTAGCTGATTCGGAGGCGAGCATGAGGCTTCCACGTATGATATATAGATATTCTCCCTGTGTCGTTGGTGCTCGCTACTTGGGCATTAGTAGTGTGCCTCCTTTATCTTGCTTTTGCTTTGAGACAGTTTGAAAAGTTGTAATAATGTTTAACTTTGGATCATAAGCTGTACTTGGATTTTCCGCTGCTATGTTAGTTGTTTCAGCTTATGCACTATCTCGCCTGTTTTATGTCAAGTATGTTATTATTATATTTTATTCTATGCGTTGTGAGACATTCTACAGGTTCTTTGTTAGTTCATTTCCTTCTTCCTTTTTTCCTCCTAACGACCCGTTCCGTGCTAACTGGACATGTGTACAGCGCACCTTTGGAGAAAATGTTGGTTGGTGCGGGGCATGCCCTCACATTTGGTATCAGAGCTCTAGGTTGCGTAGTTAACCTAGGGAAAGACACTAGGGAGAGATAGTACGTATATGAGAGCGCGTATTTGTGATTACTTTGGTTTTCAAAAGCTATATATATATATATACTATTAGTAGTATAAGAATGAAGTCGTACTGCAATAGCACCACTATGGGGTCGTTAATCGTTTCCCCTTTTACAGATTGACGATGAGCCGATATGCTAGAGGTGCTGGTAGGGGAGCCAATAATGGGAATGCTTCTCACATAAGGGCGATGTTTACTGACCTTATGAGAGACATCCTTAGAGAAGTGCAAGGGGTAGTTCCTAATCCCGGAGTTGGTGATGGCCCAGTAGTGCAGGTGCCTAGGGTCGATTTCGCCAAGTTGTGCAAGGATTACACTAACCTTGGTGGGAAGTCGTTCCACGGGACGGAGTCGGCCACAGATGTTCAAGATTGGATGGATAGCTGTGATCGTATCTTCGATGACTTGGGTCTTGAGGATGCGATGAAGAGAAGGCTAGCGTCTCGACAGCTGCAAGGGCGAGCGATGAATTGGTGGAATGCCATTAGAACGGCTACTCCAGAAGATCAGGTTACTTGGGATCAGTTCAAGGCTCGCTTTAGCGAGAAGTTCATTCCAGCTGCCCAGAAGTTAGTATTGTTTAAGAGATTCTTGGAACTCAAGCAGAGTGGTAGGGCAGTTTCTGACTATATTGCTGAGTTCGACACCTTGTCGAAGTATGGACTATCTCTTATTGATACACCTGAGAAGAAGAATGAGAAGTTCATTACTGGGTTGGATGGATACTTGGGGGAAAGGCTTATCAACCACATCGATGAGACTTTTGAATCGATTGTGGGGAAAGCTTTGAGATCAGAGAGTCTTTACCCTAAGTCAAAGACTGAGGCTGCATCTGCAGAAGGGCTGAAGCCGCAAGCAGGCGGTGGGGGCAAGAATAACTCTTAGAATAAGAGGAAGCCGAGCCAATCTAAGGACGGCCAGAAAAAGAACAAGAAAGAAGTTGAGTGCTTCAGCTATGGTAAGAAGGGCCATTATGCTAAAGAATGTCGGGCCAAGCCAGCAGAAAGGAAGTGCTACAACTGTGGCCAAATTGGACATCATAAAGATAAGTGTCCGCAACCTCTTAAGGAGAAGCATATTGTGAAAGCATATGTTATTGATGTTGTTCCTCCTTCGTCGAATGCCCCAACTGCGGCGGAGAAAGGAAAGAATGTTGTTATTCAAGGTATGCTTTCTATTTATGATGTACCAGTTCGAGTTTTGTTTGATATTGGGGCTTCCCGTTCCTTCATATCTAGTGACCTGGTAGATAGGTTGGGACTGGAACCCGAGATAGTCAATAGACCATTGGTTGTGACGAACCCGATGGGTGGTTCGACTAGCCTTAGTATGATTTGCCGAAATGTGGTCTTATCGAGTCATGGATGTATGTTTGTTTGTGATTGATTTGTTTTGGGCTTTACTGGGTATGGCATTATATTGGGGGTCGAGTGGCTCCAAAGATACGGGGTGGTGGTAAACAGTGAGGGCTTTTTGGTGACAGTTAGGGCAGATGATGGGCGGAGGGTAGTGTTTGGTAGTCTACCTAGTGATGGGGTTATGGCTAGTTTTGTAAATTCCCTCGACATCCCGTAGGATGAGTTGTCAGATGTGCCCGTGGTTGGCCAGTATCCGGACGTCTTCGAGGAGGTGACTGGGCTTCCACCACACCGAGAGATTGAGTTCCGTATTGATTTAGTGAAAGATGCCAGACCTATAGTGATGCCACTTCGTCGTATGGCACCAAGGGAGCAGCGAGAGCTCGGGGTGCAAGTCAGCAATCTTTTGAAGAAGGGATTTATTAGAAGGAGTGTCTCCGAGTGGGGAGCACCAGTTGTGTTTGCCACTAAGGCAGATGGTTCCCTTCGTTTGTGTGTGGACTATCGCGAGTTGAATAAGGTAACGAGGAAGAATAAGTATCCTCTACCGCGGATAGATGATTTGTTTGATCAACTGGAAGGAGCAAGAGTGTTCTCCCAGTTGGACCTCGCGACAGGATTTCATCAGCTCCGAGTAGCAGATGAGAGTGTTCCAAAAACGGCATTTAGGACGCCGTCTGGATTATATGAGTGGTTGGTCATGCCATTTGGGTTGACCAATGCACCAGCCTACTTTATGGATCTTATGAATCGAGTATTCAAAGATCAGTTGAATAAGTTTGTTCTTGTGTTCGTAGACGATATCCTTGTTTACACAAGGAGAGAGGAGGAACACAAGGGACACTTGAGGATAGTAATGGAGGCGTTGAGAAAACACCAATTGAAAGCGAAATTCTCCAAGTGTCATTTTTGGAGAAGGGAAGTGAGATTCTTGGGCCATGTTGTTTCAGAGAATGGTATTGCCGTGGACCCTGCGAAGGTGGCTACGGTACAGGATTGGCCTACACCCAAGAATGCAACAGATGTAAGAAGTTTCTTGGGGTTAGCTGGATATTATCGTAAGTTTATCCAGGACTTCTCCAAGATAGCAGCACCGTTGAATCAGTTGACTAAGAAGAATTAGTCCTTCGTCTGGGACGGAGTGTGTGAGAATGCATTCAAGAGTCTAAAAGAAAGGCTGACGCGTGCACCAGTGTTAGTCATTCCTAAAGGGAATGAAGAGATGACGGTATACACGGATGCTTGTGGTACCGGACTAGGTGCTGTGTTAATGCAAGGAGGTAGGGTTATAGCTTATGCTAGTCGACAGCTAAAGCCTCATGAGAAGAAGTATCCTACCCATGATTTGGAATTAGCAACGATCGTGTTTGCGCTGAAGATGTGGAGACACTATCTCTTGGGAGAAAGATTTGAGTTGTTTACCGATCATAAATCGTTAAAGTATCTCTTCTCTCAGAAAGATCTGAATCTCCGTCAGCAGAGATGGATAGAGTTCTTGGCTTCGTAAGATTTTGATATCGCATACACGCCTGGGAAAGGTAATGCGGTAGCCGATGCCTTGAGTAGGAGACATGCCAGTTTAGGGGCTATGTTTCTTGAATGGAGGCAACTGGAGTGTATCGCAGGGTTTGATTTCAGACCAAAGTGCGAATTGGATCCAGAAGTTCTAGCTAGTTTGGCGATCAGACCCACTTTGATAAAGCGGATTGGTTCCAGCCAGAGGGACGATCCTAATCTATTGGAAATCATCTCCAAGTTAGAGATGGACATCGACGGTGAGGAGATGAATTTGTATGGGCTTGATCAAGATGAATGGCTTAGAAAGAATGGAAGACTAGTTGTACCCAACGTGAATGGTTTGAGAGATGAAGTGCTTAGAGAATGTCATTACTCAAAACTGACTATACATCGCGGTGGTAATAAGATGTACTGAGACATGAAGCAGACTTACTAATGGGAAGGGATGAAAAGAGACATTGGGAAGTTTATATCCAAATGCATGAATTGTCAGCTAGTTAAAGCCGAGCAAAAGAAGCCTAATGGTTTGTTGCAACCATTAGAAATTCCCGAATGGAAATGGGAGAAAGTCTCGATGGATTTCATCGATGGTTTACCAAGGACTAGATCGGGACATGATAGCATTTGAGTAATTATGGATTGATTGACTAAGAGCGCAAGATTTATACCAGTCAAATCGACCAGAACGGCAGCCAAGTTGGCAGAATATATGAAGTGGGTAGTGAGATTTCATGGTGTACCCAAAAGAATTGTGAGTGACCGAGATCTGTTGTTTACTAGTGGGTTATGGAGGAGCTTACAAGAAGCTCTAGGGTCAGAATTACATCTCAGTACCGCATATCATCCTCAGACCGACGGTCAGACGGAGAGGGTGAATCGTATATTGGAAGATCTCTTGAGAGCATGTATATTGGATTTTGGTGGATCATGGGATGATCATTTGCATCTAGTAGAGTTTGCATATAATAATAGCTACCAATCCAGTATCAGTATGGCTCCATATGAAGCTTTGTACGGAAGACCGTGCAACTCACCATCATGTTGGATAGAGACTGGCGAGAAGTGTATGCTTGGACCAGATGTGGTGAGGGAAACTTCAGACAAGATCAAGACCATTCAACAACGAATGAAAGCTGCCCAAGATAGGCAGAAGAGTTATGCTGATAAAAGGAGAAGAGACTTAAAATTCTCCGTTGGTGACTTGGTGTTTATCAAGATTTCTCCGTTGAAGAGCGTGATACGATTTGGCAGGAGAGGCAAATTGGCACCAAGATTTGTTGGCCCATTCCCTGTTCTTGAACTACTCGGGAATTTGGCATATAGAGTTGACTTACTAGAGAAGATGGCGGGAGTTCACAACGTATTTCATGTTTCCCAACTAAGGAAGTTCGTTCATGACCCAAATATGACTATTTCACCTGATCAGTTAGAGGACTTCGAAGTAGAACCCGAGGCGGTTGGGAACCGCAAGCCGATCCGTATTGTCGAGCACGATACGAAGCAACTTCAAAGGAAGGCGGTGAAGCTAGTCAAGGTTCAGTGGTGCGAGAATGAGAATGACTGCACTTGGGAGACAGAGGAGAGCATTAGAAAGATGCATCCAGAACTCTTTGCCTGGTAAGATTTACCTTGTAATTTAGTTATTCTGCATGCTAGGATAGACTTGTTTTGCATGTTTGATTGTTGTTTTATGGTTGATAGGCATGCGGGAACCTTTGTGTGTTTTTGGTTAGGGAATTTCTGGGGCGAAATTTCTTGGGGGGGGGGGGGGGGGGGGAGAATGTAACAACCCGCATTCTACGCATCGGAGGATCGTATAATATTTATTTCTTTCCCATATGAGGTCGTATGGTCATGTAACTTTGGGAAACAACCACTAAAGTCATTTCCCATGTTCATGATTTTTGCCGATTTTTAAATGACCGTTTTGCCCCTAGCTGATCTTGTTTTGGCCATAACTTTTGACCGGAAAGGAATTTTTACCTGAAACCACTTCCATTAGATTCGTTTGATGGTTTACCTTTCCGTAGAGTGGTCACATGTGAAAAACAGACTTACCGTTTGGGAGATATGACTGAAATAAGGTTTGGAAGGTGAAAAACTGCTTAACCGGGCCAAATAGGGTGATTAGTAAATAGGCCCATAACCCATTTCGGGATTAGGGTTATGGGGAGGCTGAAATGAGTTAGAGAATCATTCCATTTCAGTTTTCTAGCCTCCACTTACCTCCAAGAAACCCTAAAAATGGCCTCCAACCTCTAAATCACCTCCAAATCATTTTTTAATCAAGGATTAAGCTTAGCAACATCGAATCAAGGGAGATCAACACCAACTCGACATTAGAGCTGCTGTTTAGCATTGGGATTCGCATCAAATCAGAGATTTACTTCAGATCTAGAGTTTATTTGTGGCTAAGTTGAGTGATTTGCATAGTTCCTCACTAATTATGGCTAATTAAGGGTAATTAGTGTTAATTAGCGAATTTAAACATGATAAAATTCTGGAAAAATGTTCATAAATTCTTAAGTGATGTTTTAGACCTCTGATATGAATTTGGGTTAATTTGGTTAAGTTTTACGAATCCTATCATTAGTTTTACCTAAACATGCTTAAGGGGAAGTATGGGGTTTTGGGTATGTTTGATCCACTTTAACCTATCATATTGATGTTTTGATGTTTGTGGTTTATTATGCATGTTGCTATGACTGTATGGTATGCTTCGTGATTGATTTCAATAGTTAGAATGGTCGAAAACGTCGTCAAATGGCGTAAAATACTTGCTGGAAAGGTTGCAGGAAAAGTGCAGGTTCTGGACCGGATCGGATCGGATATGGGGGCTCGGATCGGAATAGTGACCGGACAAGGACATCCGAACTGGATCGGAACTTGACACTTGAGAGGCTTGTCAAAAAGGAAGGCCATGTTGATTAAGCTGGGGATCGGATCGGCTTAAGGATGAAGGGCTCGGACCGGAGTATGGCGAAGGGCTCGGATCGGATTAGAATAGGGAACGGGACCAGACGAGGCAACAGGAGCCGGAGCACGAACTGGATGGGAGATGGCAACCCGACCCGACCCGAAGTGGGACACCCGACCCGAATCGATGCAACGTTGAGAACCCGAACCGAACCGTTACCAGAGGAAGACCACGAACCGAACCAATTCAAAGTAGAGGACCCGACCCGAACCGATGGCTAGAAGGGGAACCCGACCCGACCCAGTAATGACTAACAACCCGAAATGCAAAGGTAGTCCAAATGGAAGTTAGAGCTCAGGATCCAATGGGGAACCAATGAGTTCACTTCATGGTTGGGCTTTGCCGCGGGACGTGTGCTAAGGAGTTGTCGACATTCATAACTTCGATTCACCACTGGAAATGGATGATGGGCTACTTATCAGTGCAGTAGAGTCATTATGACTCGAGGGGCAAGGTGATGGTAGCAAGACTATGTTATTAGTGCAGTGAAGCCATTTATGACTTCATGGGGGCAAAGTGATGCGTAGTAAGACTATGAGCCAGTGCAGTCATTGCGACTCCATGGGGCAGAGTGGACATAGTAAAGGATTGGTAAGGCTATGAGCCAGCGCAGATGGGGTGAATAACTCCATGGGGCAAGTGGACATAGCGAAGGATTAGTGGCTACGTTATCAGTGCAGTGAAGCCATTTATGACTTCATGGGGCAAAGTGATCGTAGCAAGGTATGTTGGGTGATCGAAGTAGTGAATATCGTATGCTTTACGCACTGAGTGAGAGATGTGAGGATGGATGCTATGTTTGATTGTTTGCCATCACTATGACATGCACACCACCACCCCCGTTATCTTTACACCAGTTGAAATGGCACCTTAGAGTGTTGTACAGTATGTAGTGCTAACTCTTTGGTTGCAGGTCCAGGTTCAGGTATGTTTTAGTCTACCTGTTATTGTTCTGTTTAGATGCTTATCGCTCATATCAGGCTTTATGTCTGACCCAGAGTTTTATGTCTCCTCTTATTACTCTGGGTGCTCACACGAGCAGACTAGAGACAGGTTAGCTGGTGATGCGCAAGTAGCTGATTCGGAGGCGAGCAAGAGGCTTCCACATATGATATACAGATATTCTCCCTGTGTCATTGGTGGTCGCTACTTGAGCATTAGTAGTGTGCCTCCTTTATCTTGCTTTTTCTTTGAGACAGTTTGAAAAGTTGTAATAATGTTTAACTTTGGATCATAAGCTGTACTTGGATTTTCCGCTGCTATGTTAGTTGTTTCAGCTTATGCACTGTCTCACCTGTTTTATGTCAAGTATGTTATTATTATATTTTATTCTATGCGCTGTGAGACATTCTACAGTTTCTTTGTTAGTTCATTTCCTTCTTCCTTTTTTCCTCCTGACGACCCGTTCCGTGCTAACTGGACTTGTGTACAGCGCACCTTTGGAGAAAATGTCGGTTGGTGCGGGGCGGGCCCTCACAACTATTTTTAACAATTCAAGTATACAGTAGAAATTTGATTTTTATTGTAAAACAATTTATTCAAAATACAACTATTTTATATAGTTCATATAGGTAATAAAAATATGATTTTTATTATAAAACAATTTATTTCCAAACAATATTATTTTATATAGTTCATATTGATGATAAAAATAGGATTTTTATTATAAAATAATTTCTTGAAAATATGAATACCATTCAACACATGAATTTCAATTCAACGAATGAGTTTCGATTCAACACATGAAGGTTTTCTATAGTTTATATATATAGATAAAAAGGTGATTTTTATATTTAAAACACGAATACCATTCAGCACATGAATTTCAATTCAACGAATGAATTTCGATTCAACACATGAAGGTTTTTTATAGTTTATATATATATATATATATATGTATGTATATATATATATAAAGGTGAATTTTATATTTAAAACACGAATACCATTCAACACATGAATTTCAATTCAAAGAATGAATTTCGATTCAACACATGAAGGTTTTCCATAGTTTATATATATAGATAAAAAGGTGATTTTTATATTTAAAACACGAATACCATTCAACACATGAATTTCAATTCAACGAATGAACTTCGATTCAACACATGAATGTTTTCTATAGATTATATATATAGATAAAAAGGTGATTTTTATATTTAAAACACGAATACCATTCAACACATGAATTTCTATTCAACGAATGAATTTCGATTCAACACATGAAGGTTTTCTATAGTTTATATATAGATAAAAAGGTGATTTTTATATTTAAAACACGAATACCATTCAACACATGAATTTCTATTCAACGAATGAATATCGATTCAACACATGAAGGTTTTCTGTTCAACGAATAAATATAGTTTCAACAAATGAAAATAATTCTCACACATGAATATTATACAAAATTTCGGCAGCATAACGGTAGGGTAGTTAAAACCGGGACCGTCCCTAGTACGGCTCCTCGCTCTACGTTAAAGCCTCGCAGCTTTTGACAATGGGGAATCATGCATCTAGTTCGCACGTAGGCGGCATATTTTTTTTTCTATTTCCACAAACTAATCCTATGTGGTTTCAACCAAATATTTCTCAACCACAAACGGGTATTTTTCAACCACAATCAATCAATTTCAACCACAAACAATTCTAATCAACCATTCGTAATCAACCAATTTTCACACCAATCACAACCAATAAATATCGTCCATGGTTTGTGGACGAGGGGCGTATATATATATATATATATATATATATATATATATATATATATATATATATATATAAGCATTTCACTTCTATTCAACACAGATATAATTTTTACAACGCATATATAACTTATACATCGAACGTACAACTTATACAACACTTATACATGAGGTGAACAACGCTTATATAACCCATACATCGACTATATAATTTATTCTCTTGCTTAACGCCCTTCTCTGAGACGTACGAGCTCAGAGGTTGTATATCGATGGTCATCAGTCGCATGGCATGAATTGCCTGTGTGGCACGCCTAAGTGGTAATTGATCAAGGCTTCTGTTGAAAAGCAAAGTCTTGTGGTTGATGATCAAAGCACGGCCTACGTGGCATAGCTTTGTGCATAACGTGAATTCGCGAGCCTCACACCTCGGTATGAGTCAAAAACGAGATAAGGACTGCAGGGAGAGCACGACGTTTCTTTCTAGCTTTGGTGGTGTCAGTGACTTTGTAACACCCCACGTCCATTAATGTCACTCACAAAGGGAATGCATTAACTTCCATGGAGGTTATAAGTGAATATAGAACATAAAAATTACAACAAGACAGATAATAATTAGTACTTGAAAATCTAAAACTTCATTTTATTGCAGCGAAAATTAAACATGTTTGTTACATCATAAAACCATAGATCATAACCAAGTACAATATCCATCTTCATAAAAACAAAATACATAATCCCATTACATAAATAGCCATTAAAAAGATAACAAGCTGGACTTTACTTCAACGGTCCAAGCTTTCCAAAGAGAGATGAAGCAATTCAATCAAACTCCACTAGAGTTGGGCCCAACCTGAGGACCTGGTGGGGGAAAAAGGATAGAAATAGAGGGGGTCAGACATAAAGTCTGGCAAGTATGATAATTCTAACAATACTATTATCAAAATAACTAGACTAAGGAATAAGCTGGAAGACAAGTAAATGTCTATGAACTCTTAGGAAGATAAAGATAGCGTTTAAGATAACGTTAAAGATAACGGTAAAGGCACACCTAATTACTAACGAATGATTACTACATTGCACCGCACATTACTACACTGCACCACACCAGTCACCCTATTGTTTGATCCCACTTGCTTCACACAGAAACTTTATAAATAGCCTTATGTACCCCTAGCTGACTACATAGGTGCCGTCTGCCCCTATCTCCACTAGGTGTACCCCACTACCCACTTTCGATCGGCTCCCTACTCGTAGATACCCGTGCTGGCCCTACAGTGGGGTGTATCACTCTCCCAAAGTGGCAACCCGATACAACTTGAGAATGCAGGGCTTATACCTACATGATGCAACAACGTCTTACCTACCAGCCCGGGCCCACACACGCATACGAAACCCGTTGGACTTGCGTTGCCACCGCTCCCCGTTTTGGCCTCTTACAGTCGAACCCAGCATGCGTGTCCCGTCCTTGACTTGGGTCGAGCCCACAAAGATACGTTTGGGATACTGGTCGAAATGGGCCCCCACAAGCTACCCACCTAAGCTTGTCACCAGTGTATCCCACTTAACCCTCTTAGTCATGTTCATTTACATGTGTGTTTGGTTAAGTCTTACTAATCGTATTTCACATGCCACTAAGGGCACCCCCTAGATTCCTCATGCCACCCAAGGCACCTACTTAACCCCCATGTCCCACCTTACATGTTTATCTGGTTAAGTATTTCTTAATTCATTCAGGCCATAACCTCATAAAGACCTCTCACATTAGACTGATATTAAAGGCAGTTGGATTTGCCGGGCGGGTCTGGGCAGTCTTACACCATAAAAGAGTCTAACCTCATGTCTGTACAACCGTTATGCTTTAGTTTAGGCCTAGGACCTCTCACATTGGGCTGACATTTGTGACCACTGGATTTTTCGGGCGGGTCCAGGCAGGTTTACGTTACAAACGAGTCCAACCTCGTGTCCTAAGCATTGATTAACACCTAAAATCTTTTACCCCAGTTTTAATAATTCCCTATTCAAATTATTAATTAAGTCAACTTTTAATGATGTCCATAATTGACTCAATTATGGCCATCCACTTATGGCATGCAAAATCATATCAATTGCACCCCAACTTTTTAATATTAAATCCTTAATATTACCCCTACCCCACGTTTATACGTTCGCTTATTCAACGCATAATATAGGCTAGACTTGTATAGTCTAACACCTAGCACAAAGATAAATTATCACAACATATAGACAATTAAAATAAATCTAATCATAATAGGGGTGAAACTTGCATAAACTACACATGTTAAGGATCAAAAGGTGTCAACTTGTTAAATGTCACAATTTATATGATATGATCATAGCCCAAATCTATACATAAACTTGCATATGGGGTTTTTAGGCAACATAATGATGGTGTGAACTAGCATAGGATATCACATATGTCATAGCATAATTCTAGATGTCATAATAGATGTCTTGGCATATGTTCATAACTTTTCTAATCAATCTAACTTGCATATGTGACTTGTCATATAGATCAACATAACCCAAACATGATGATTTAATTAATATGAACTAACTAGCATAGATGGTAACATCATGGCCTTTTTAACATGTATGATTCATCACAACTTAGCATAGAAACTTTCAACATACATAACATCATCATAGCATGATTTACAACATATAAGATATCATCATCACATAACATTGGATTTACAATATACATGATAGCAAAAGGGGTTTACAACAACATATATGATAATTCACATCATCTACTCAAAATCCATTCGTAACTCAACCTAATTAAAATGATAATAATCTTGTTAAGATCATCATACTCACAATTTAGAGAAGAAAAAAGAGAGTTTTGCTTTGCTTTAGGGTTGAGAGAATTATAATTGAATTTGCTTTTCTTCTTTCTTAGTTGGCGGCGGCTCCATTGATTTCCATGGCGATGGTATGACGGTAACTATTCTGTTTTAATTAGGTTTAGGGTTAGTATTAGGATGTATTTATAGGTGTAGGAAGTTATTTAGGACCATTAGATTAACCCTGAACCATGAGAAGCAATCAAATGCAAAATCTTCATTTGAGCGAATTGGCCCACGGGTTGATAGCCAAACACCCTGGATTAACCCCTAGTCGACCCAGCGAAGCTCGGGTCGACCTCAAAAATGGGCCGGTTCGGTTATTCCCCTCCCAATTCGCTGTTTTGAACTTTTTCGCATATTTATTTATTTAATTTTTAATTAATTTATATATATATATATATATCAATAAATATATATTTCTCTGCGCAACCCATTTCACTTAATTCTTTTCTAAAAATTAAGTATACTTTAATTTGTGAATTTTAATGTTATAAAATTACGGGGTGTTACATTCTCCCCTCCTTAAAGGATTTCGTCCCCGAAATCTCCAAGTCAAGAAGAATGTATATCCTACCATCTAATCGTCCATCTACTCAACCATCAAACACCAGCATCCATTGTCCTTAAAAGACTTCTAATGCTTTAATGTTTATATGCACAGTGTGTGTATATGTCCAAATCTAATGCAAAATTAGGCGGTCTACTGATTCAGTTGACCTCCTTAGTGCAATTCATGATAGTGCCATGCGTCCAATATGTATGAAAAAGATTCCTAATGATACATATTAATTCTATATGTGTGCACAACCATCCACCTGAATGCAGCAATTATATGATAATACAACCATTATACATCCATTTTACTAAATACATCCATATATATGCAATATGCAATATGAAGTGACTGAGCCGATCTGGTGCCTAATAGTGTGTGTATATGCATTCACGAGCAACCACTAGCAAACAATTGCATCCACTTTGCATCCACCATACATAACATGTCTCAAACACATGTTTCAACCATAGGATTATCCTAACTTAAGGTCAAAGATACTAGCGAGAGGTTATACTAAAGATAAGATAAGTACAAGCTAAGCGATAAAGGAGAAATTAAAAGACATACCCTCAAAAAGAAAAGGGTATCGTGAACGCATCTTCTCTTCTGTCTCCCAAGTAGCATTGCTCTCATCATCTCCCCATTGCACTTTGACTAGTCTGACCTCTCGATTCCTCAACCTCTTGATCTCTGACCCAAGAATGCGTGTAGGAGCTCGTCGAATTGTCGCATCACGCTCTATCTCCACCTCTCTAAGAAAGCTCGGCTCTACCACTTTCGCGGTCTCGTACAAGCACTTCCTCAAATGTGACACATGGAATACATCGTGTACACCACTAAGTCTCTCGGGCAACTCCACTCTATACGCCATCTGTCCAATTTTCTCCTTAATAGGAAACGGCCCTACAAACCTTGGTGCTAATTTCCCAACGGACCCAAAGTGAACAACGTTCCGTAATGGAGACACTTTGACAAAGACCATGTCCCCAACTTCAAACTCGAGATCTGTCCTCCTCTTATCCGCATAAGATTTCTTCCTATCCTGTGCTGCTTTCATCCTCCTTCGAATCAAGTCGATCTTCTCCGAAGTCTCCCTAATCATATCGGGCCCAAGTAAGATCTTATCCGTAGATTCCCACCAACATGTAGGTGAACGACAAGGTCGTCCATAAAGAGCTTCGAATGGTGCCATACCAATGCTGGAATGAAAGCTGTTATTATATGCGAACTCCACCAATGGAAGATGCTCTTCCCACGTACCCCCAAAGTCTAGGATACATAGCCTCAACAGATCCTCTAGAATGCGATTCACCCTCTCGGTCTGGCCGTCCGTCTGAGGATGATATGTGGTGCCCAAACATAACTGAGTCCCTACCGCCTCTTGTAAGCTTCTCCAAAATTCGCTAGTGAAAATAGGATCGCGATCGCTCACTATGCTAGAAGGAACACCGTGCAAACGAACTATTTCTCGAACGTATACGGAGGCTAACCATGGAGCAGTCCTCTTACTCTTTACGGGAATGAAATGGGCGCTTTTAGTAAGTCTATCTACTATAACCCAAATTCCCGTATTAACCTTCCTTGATCGCGGTAACCCATCCACAAAATCCATTGAGACACTTTCCCACTTCCATAGTGGAACCTCCAATGGGTGAAGCAACCCACAGGGTTTCTTTTGCTCCGCTTTTACTTGTTGGCACCCGAAGCATCTAGCGACGTACTCGGCCACATCTTTCTTCATGCCGGCCCAAAAGTAAACTATCTTCATGTCTTTGTACATCTTGTCCCCGCCGGGATGAATGGTCATCTTCGAATGATGTGCTTCGTCAAGAATAGTCTTCCTTAGGTCATCGTCTTTTGGTACAAAAAGTCTACCGTCCCTACGTAACCAACCCTTATCGTCTAGGGTATACCTACGGAGATGGCTTGATGACTCCCCTCCGTTGAGTTTTTCTACTAACTCAACCAACTGCGGGTCGTCTCGCTGTGCCTCGCCAATCCATCCCAAAAGCGTAGGTCTGACCTCCAAGGATGCTAGCAAACCGGGTACGAAGTCAATGGAAGGTCTAAAGTCAAACATCAAAATGAATTCTAAACTTCTCCGCTCAACAAACAAAGGACTTAAGGATAATCTTTTTCTACTTAAGGCGTCTGCCACCATGTTACCCTTGCCAGGGTTATAGGCTATTTCGAAGTCGTAGGACGCTAAGAACTCCATCCACCTTTGCTGCCTTAAGTTCAAGTCCTTTTGAGAGAATAGATATTTTAAAGACTTGTGGTCAGTGAATAATTCGAATTTCTCGCCAAGAAGATAATGACGCCAAGACTTAAGCGCGAAAACAATAGCGGCTAATTCTAGGTCATGTGTAGGATAATTTTTCTCATGCGCTCTCAACTGCCTTCCACCATAGGCTATTACCCTACCCTCTTGCATTAAGACTGCGCCTAGTCCTGTCCCACAAGCATCGGTATAAACGGTAAACGGCTTACTCCCGTCTGGCAATACTAAGACTGGGGCTGAAGTCAAAGCTCTTTTCAAACGTTGGAACGCATCATCACATTCTACGTCCCGTGTGAAAACTAGGTTCTTCTTCGTCAAGCGTGTCAATGGAGCTGATATCTTTGCGATGTCTTTGATAAACTTCCTATAGTAGCCAGCCAACCCCAAGAAACTTCTCACTTCGGTAGCATTTTTAGGGACCTTCCAATCTTGGATGGCCACCACCTTCGCGGGATCCACGGCTATCCCTTCTTTGGAAACCACGTGCCCCAAGAACCATACTTCCTTCCTCCAGAAGTGACACTTAGAAAATTTAGCCTTAAGGCTATGCGCTCGTAGGGTCTCCAACACTTCCCTAAGATGTAGGGCATGCTCTTCTTCATCCTTAAAAAAGATCAAGATGTCATCTACAATGACTACCACGAATTTGTTAAGGTACTCCCTAAACACCCTACTCATCAAATCAACAAAATATGCTGGGGCGTTTGTCAAACCGAAGGGAATCACTAGCCATTCATAGAAACCGTCAGGAGTCCTAAAGGAAGTATTGTCTATGCTATCCTCAGCCACTCTCAACTGATGGAACCCAGTGGCTAAGTCCAACTGCGAAAACACTGAGGCGCCAACTAACTGATCGAAGAGATCGTCAATCCTCGGCAGTGGGTGTTTGTTCTTCTTAGTAAGTTTATTAAGTTCTCTATAGTCCACACACAGTCTAAGGGACCCATCCGACTTCGTGGAAAATACTACTGGAGCACCCCACTACGATATACTTCGTCTTATGAACCCCTTCTCAAGCAACTCCTTCACTTGCTTATCGAGTTCCCTCCTTTCACGTGGAGCCATGTGGTGTACTGGCAAAGATACTGGTTTCGCATTATCCACAAGATATATTCGAAAATCTATCTCCCGCTTCGGAGGCAAGCCCTTTACCTCCTCAAACACATCCGAATATTCTCGGACCACTCTAACAGATCGTAGATTTTCCTCAGACGCGTCAAGCGATTCTAGATAACTTAGCATAACCGAATTTATGGGATTATAGAAGATTTCAAGAGTGTTGCCAAGGCGAGTCACGACCTAACTACTCTCCTTTCACAATCAAGAATGGCCCCATTTCTGGATAACCAATCCATTCCTAATATTAGCCCATAGCCCGTGAAGCCCAACACATAAGCATCACATCTAAATTCAACGCTAAGTATGGAAATTTTCAAATCCAAACACATCATGGACAAATAAGATGAGCCCCATATTGTATTCAAAACAACTAAGGGATCCTCTACTAAACTGGTGTTTAAGTGCAGTGATTCAACTAATGATGTAGAGATAAACGAATGTGATGTGCCCGAATCGAATAAGGTACGGACAGGATGATCAAACAGAAAAACTAAGCTTTCAACAGAAATGGTTCTACCTCGTTCTTGCAGCGGTGGGACCGCGAGAGCCTGAACTTGTCCCCTAGCCTGCCCTGGTGCCATAAGAGCCTGCACATGTCCTCCCAAGGTAGCTCCTGCCCTCTGCCCTTCTTTGGGCAGTCCTTCACTAAATGTCCCGCATCGCCACAATGAAAACAGCCTGTCTTCTTTTTCTTTCGGCAATCCTTGCTGAGATGGCCTGGGGTTCCACAGTTAAAGCACTTCTTCTTTCCCTTGCCATTATTGTCTTTTCCACCCTTCTTGTTTTGCTGTTGTGGTTTCTTCTGATCCCCCTTCTTCTCGGGTGCCTTATCAGCTTTAGCGCTTTTCTCCTCATGCATGAGCGCCATTTCTACTAACTTCTCAAAGGTGGCCCCTATCAGGATGTGGGTCATAGCCAACCCTTGCAATGGTTCATTCAAGCCATTCACGAACCTTAGAGCCTTCTTCTCCGGCGTGTTTACTAAGTCTAAGCCAAACCTTGCTAACTGATTAAATTTATTGACATATTCTTTCACTGATGAGCTTGCTTGCTTCAATGTCAAGAACCTTTCCATATATAGATTTTCTTCCGCCCTTGAGAGAAACTTCGCCTCGAACCTACGTCTGAAATCCGCCCAAGAGTCAACAGGACGCTCCCCCTTAGTGACCTCCCACCAAAACGAGGCCTCTCCCTTCATCAACCAAGCTGCTAAACGAACTCTCCTCCCTTCTTCTACTTCAAAGATTTCTAGCAATTCTTCCACCTCCTTAAGCCAATCTCTAGCTTCCACAAACGTTTCTGACCCTTGAAATGGTTTTCCACCCATAGCCTTGAATTCCTTGCACGTCTTTGAAAAAGTATCTACGCGAGGAGGAGGAGGAGGAACGGGTGCAACTAGTGGTGGAGGAACATTGGCTGGACCTGCAGCGACCCTAGCCTCCAATAGCCTCTTATACCATCCTGTAATAGTTACACCGTCGGGTAGATTAAGATCTTCAGCCATGCTGAAACGAAAAAGGAAAGATTCAAAATGGAGAATTCGAAAGATAAAGATATGTGGCTATTGGGGATTATGTTTTTCTTAAAAACTTTTCTCTTTAAATTTCTCATTAAAACATGTTTTTGAAAACACTTCTTCCAAAAATAACTATTTTTCTGAAGTATTTTTATCTGTTCTGGTAACCTTAAGCTCTGATACCACGTGTAACACCCCACGTCCATTAATGTCACTCACAAAGGGAATGCATTAACTTCCATGGAGGTTATAAGTAAATATAGAACAGAAAAATTACAACAAGACAGATAATAAATAGTACTTGGAAATCTAAAACTTCATTTTATTGCAGCGGAAATTAAACATGTTTGTTACATCATAAAACCATAGATCATAACCAAGTACAATATCCATCTTCATAAAAACAAAATACATAATCCCATTACATAAATAGCCATTAAAAAGATAACAAGCTGGACTTTACTTCAACGGTCCAAGCTTTCCAAAGAGAGATGAAGCAATTCAATCAAACTCCACTAGATCTGGGCCGAACCTGAGGACCTGGAGGGGGAAAAAGGATAGCAATAGAGGGGGTCAGACATAAAGTCTGGCGAGTATGATAATTCTAACAATACTATTATCAAAATAACTAGACTAAGGCATAAGCTGGAAGACAAGTAAATGTCTATGAACTCTTAGGAAGATAAAGATATCGTTTAAGATAACGTTAAAGATAACGGTAAAGGCACACCTAATTACTAACGAATGATTACTACATTGCACCGGACATTACTACACTGCACCACACCAGTCACCCTACTGTTTGATCCCACTTGCTTCACACAGAAACTTTATAAATAGCTGACTACATAGGTGCCGTCTGCCCCTATCTCCACTAGATGTACCCCACTACCCACTTTCGATCGGCTCCCTACTCGTAGATACCCGTGCTGGCCCCACAGTGGGGTGTATCACTCCCCTAAAGTGGCAACCCGATACAACTTGAGAATGCAGGGTTTATACCTACACGATGCAACAACGTCTTACCTACCAGCCCGGGTCCACACACGCATACGAAACCCGTTGGACTTGCGTTGCCACCGCTCCCCGTTTTGGCCTCTTACAGTCGAACCCAGCATGCGTGTCCCGTCCTCGACTTGGGTCGAGCCCACAAAGATACGTTTGGGATACTGGTCGAAATGGGCCCCCACAAGCTACCCACCTAAGATTGTCACTAGTATATCCCACTTAACCCTCTTAGTCATGTTCATTTACATGTGTGTTTGGTTAAGTCTTACTAATCGTATTTCACATGCCACTAAGGGCACCCCCTAGATTCCTCATGCCACCCAAGGCACCTACTTAACCCCCATGTCCCACCTTACATGTTTATCTAGTTAAGTATTTCTTAATTCATTCAGGCCATAACCTCATGAAGACCTCTCACATTAGACTGACATTTATGGCACCTGGATTTGCCGGGCGAGTCCGGGCAGTCTTACACCATAAAAGAGTCTAACCTCGTGTCTGTACAACCGTTATGCTTTAGTTTAGGCCTAGGACCTCTCACATTGGGATGACATTTGTGACCACTGGATTTGCCGGGCGGGTCCGGGCAGGTTTACGTCACAAACGAGTCCAACCTCGTGTCCAAAGCATTGATTAACACTTAAAATCTTTTAACCCAGTTTTAATAATTCCCTATTCAAATTATTAATTAAGTCAACTTTTAATGATGTCCATAATTGACTCAATTATGGCCATCCACTAATGGCATGCAAAATCATATCAATTGCACCCCAACTTTTTAATATTAAATCCTTAATATTACCCCTACCCCACGTTTATACGTTCCCTTATTCAACGCATAATATAGGCTAGACTTGTATAGTCAAACACCTAGCACAAAGATAAATTATCACAACATATAGACAATTAAAATAAATCTAATCATAATAGGGGTGAAACTTGCATAAACTACACATGTTAAGGATCAAAAGGTGTCAACTTGTTAAATGTCACAATTTATATGATATGATCATAGCCCAAATCTATACATAAACTTGCATATGGGGTTTTTAGGCAACATAATGATGGTGTGAACTAGCATAGGATATCACATATGTCATAGTATAATTCTAGATGTCATAATAGATGTCTTGGCATATGTTCATAACTTTTCTAATCAATCTAACTTTCATATGTGACTTGTCATATAGATCAACATAACCCAAACATGATGATTTAATTAATATGAACTAACTAGCATAAATGGTAACATCATGGCCTTTTTAACATGTATGATTCATCACAACTTAGCATAGAAACTTTCAACATACATAACATCATCATAGCATGATTTACAACATATAAGATATCATCATCACATAACATTGGATTTACAATATACATGATAGCAAAAGGGGTTTACAACAACATATATGATAATTCACATCATCTACTCATAATCCATTCATAACTCAACCTAATTAAAATGATAATAATCTTGTTAAGATCATCATACTCACAATTTAGAGAAGAAAAGAGAGAGTTTTGCTTTGCTTTAGGGTTGAGAGAATTAGAATTGAATTTGCTTTTCTTCTTTCTTAGTTGGCGGCGGCTCCATTGATTTCCATGGCGATGGTATGACGGTAACTATTCTATTTTAATTAGGTTTAGGGTTAGCATTCGGATGTATTTATCGGTGTAGGAAGTTATTTAGGACCATTAGATTAACCCTGAACCA
Organism: Allium sativum; assembly: GCA_030737875.1. Classification (NCBI taxonomy): domain Eukaryota; kingdom Viridiplantae; phylum Streptophyta; class Magnoliopsida; order Asparagales; family Amaryllidaceae; genus Allium; species Allium sativum. The sequence goes on from CM060919.1 coordinate 296,601,211, forward strand.
TGAGAAGCAATCAAATGCAAAATCTGCATTTGAGCGAATTGGCCCACGGGTTGACAGCCAAACACCCTGGATTAACCCCTAGTCGACCCAGCGAAGCTCGGGTCGACCTCAAAAATGGGCCGGTTCGGTTATTCCCCTCCCAATTCGCTATTTTGAACTTTTTAGCATATTTATTTATTTAATTTTTAATCTATATATATATATATATATATCAATATATATATATTTCTCTACACAACCCATTTCACTTAATTCTTTTCTAAAAATTAAGTATACTTTAATTTGTGAATTTTAATGTTATAAAATTACGGGGTGTTACAGACTTACCAGCCCTGACATTTATATACTTTTCACCTATGTGGTTGTTGGATTTGAGGCGCCTCGATTTTAGGTCTAAAAGGACCAGGAAACGTGTGTTCAGGAATTGCCAATCTTCAAACATTAGTGAGGACCGGCCCTGAAGCATCCAAGGGTTACCCAGAGTGTGTAGTCCTGGGACATTTGCTAGAGTGTCTTGAATTGGAGAGGAGCTTGCCCCTTGCCCCAACTCATGATGGAATCCAATTTCCAATACAAGATATTTTGGTTTTATTTGTAGAGCCTAGTATGGCGACATGATATATGGTACCCATGCCGTTTATGATTGAAATTGTTTTGACACTGTACACTTATTATAGTATCAAATGATTTTAAAATGTACCAAGCATGTTTGGCTATTATAAGGGAAAACCCTATACTCCGGCTTGCGTTGCGTTGTGTGATGGGACCTGGGTCTTATAATAGCTTCATTTTTCGAAAAAGCATTACGTTGTTTATTCTATACACTGGTATTCTTGGGAGGAAACCCGTTCCGTGTTATACGGCGTGGTCCCTTGAATTACTCTCTTTTAAAGTAAAGTTTAAATAAATGTTTTAGTTCTCACACCAGTCACATGACTGACCTGGAGTTTATTGTTTTAACCTAAACTCTGGGTGCCCCTATTTTCTACACAGGCAACTAGTAGTTTTGGTTTTGCAGATTTATATTCACAGGATCCTGATTTACAGCTGGAACGATGCTCGGAAAGCTCTGTAACTGTGCATTACTTTCAGTTGTGTTTTATATTGTTTTTCCGCTGCTATGTAATTTATTGTAATCTCTGATATTTATCGAATGTAATTTATTCATTTATACTCTGTATATTATTGTATCTGATGGAATTGTTGTAATAACAATGAAATGTTCTTCTGTTTGCGTTCCAATTTGTCCTATTCTCAAAACGATCAGGGGTTTCGAACGGTCTTTGTCGGTTTAATGACCGATTCGGATCGAGCGAAATACCTAGCCGTCGCAGTTGGTATCAGAGCTTTGGTTTACAGAGCTCGAGAACAAGACACATTAGAACCGAACGAAAGAATTAATCATATATTAGATTAGTAATATCCAATTAGAATGACTCGTTAGAGATAGGATCAGTAGTATCCTAGAACGAGTGTAAATAGTATATTTTTAAAATGAAAACCAAATTTGTTTTGAGATTTAAATCGTTTTACACGTATTTGAATATTTATTTATTTTGAATTTGGACAATCCAGTATATTAAAACTTCGAATATACGTTCATGACGTATATATGCAAAATCTGTATACACGCGTCATGAACGTATATTCGAAGTTTTAATATACTGGATTGTCCAAATTCAAAATAAATAAACATTCAAATACGTGTAAAACAATTTAAATTTCAAAACAAATTTGGATTTCATTTTAAAAATATACTCTTCACACTCGTTCTAAGATACTACTGATCCTATCTCTAACGAGTCATTCTAATTGGATATAACTAATCCAATATCTGATGAATTCTTTCATTCGGTTCTAATGTGTCTTATTCTCGAGCTCTGTAAACCAAAGCTCTGATACCAACTGTGACGGCAAGGAATTTCGCTCGATCCGAATCGGTCGTTAAACCGACAAAGACCGTTCGAAACCCCTGATCGTTTTGAGAACAAGACAAATTGGAACGCAAACAGAAGAACATTTCATTATTATTACAACAATTCCATCAGATACAAGAATATACAGAGTATAAATGAATAAATTACATTCGATAAATATCAGAGATTACAATAAATTACATAGCAGCGGAAAAACAATATAAAACACAACTGAAAGTAATGCACGGATACAGAGCTTTCCGAGCATCGTTCCAGCTGTAAATCAGGATCCTATGAATATAAATCTGCAAAACCAAAACTACTAGCTGCCCGTGTAGAAAATAGGGGCACCCAGAGTTTAGGTTAAAACAATAAACTCCAGGTCAGTCATGTGACTGGTGTGAGAACTAAAACAGTTATTTAAACTTTACTTTAAAAGAGAGTAATTCAAGGGACCACACTGTATAACACGAAACGGGTTTCCTCCCAAGAATACCAGTGCATAGAATAAACAACGCAATGCTTTTTTGAAAAACGAAGCTATTATAAGACCCAGGTCCCATCACACAATGCAACGCAAGCCGTAGGATAGGGTTTTCCCTTATAATAGCCAAACATACTTGGTACGTTTTAAAAACAAATCATTTGATACTATAATAAGTGTATAGTGTCAAAACAATTTCAATCATAAATATCAATCATAGACGACATGGGTACCATATATCATGTCGCCATTCTAGGCTCTACAAATAAAACCGAAATATCTCGTATCGGAAATTGGATTCCATCATGAGTCGAGGCAAGGGGCAAGCTCCTCTCCGATTTGAGACACTCTAGCAAATGTCCCAGGACTACACACTCTGGGTAACCCTTGGATGCTTCAGGGCCGGTCCTCTCTTACATTTGAGGATTGGCAATTCCTGAACACACGTTTCCCGGTCCTTTCAGACCTAAAATCGAGGCGCCTCGCATCCAACAGCCACATAGGTGAAAAGTATATAAATGTCAGGGCTGGTAAGTCACTGACACCACCAAAGCTAGAAAGAAACGTCGTGCTCTCCCTGCAGTCCTTATCCCGTTTTTTACTCATACCGAGGTGTGAGGCTCGCTAATTCACGTTATGCACAAAGCTACGCCACGTAGGCCGTGCTTTGATCATCAACCACAAGACTTTGCTTTTTCAACAGAATCCTTGATCAATTGCCACTTAGGCGTGCCACACAGGCAATTCATGTCATGCGACTGATGTCCATCGATATACAACCTCCGAGCTCGTATGTCTCAGAGAAGGGCGTTAAGCAAGAGAATAAATTCTCTGCCGCCAAACAGATGTATATTTAATGGAGATCAATCAACACCGAATAAAATCCAATGTCAGACACATAGTCCATTTACAAATTCGTTCTGGGTCTGAACGAAACCGGAGGCACTTTCCTCGCATATCCATCGATCTCCAAGTACGTCTGGACGACCACCAACTGATTCCCTCATCTTGGGTGTACAGCCCAATCAAGATCATCAGTAATCACCCAAACGATGTGAAGACTTCCGGTCTTCAACCACCGTCTTCATCTTCGACTTATCCTCGAATCGGTTATTCAAAATAGGTATAAAACCCGGCCATTCTGAATGACCCGCGTATATAATAAAAAAATGTTACAAAAACACAACATACGCCTCATTCCAATTCGTTAGCCACTAACCGTAAATTAGCAAGAGAACAATTTCCCAAATATTAACCCCGAAGGCCGAAAACCAACATCAGATCAATACCCAGGAAATTATTCTTCTTAACTAACCTACAGCTAGTTTCTAGATTTCATATTCTTAGGGAAAGGTTCCCATTAATTTTATCAAAGATAAATTCTTCTAATTTATTCTTTAATCTTCCTTTGGATATCATTTCAAACCATGTTAAGGTTTTCCAAACTAGTCGGGATTAGCGAACCAAATAGAAGTATTTATTTATTTTATTTCCCAATCCCAACCTATTCATCCCATGAAGCAAAACTGGTAATACTCCATATCTAACGCTATGGTGTTATCGGTAAATTTAATTACCATTTCACGTTCAAATCTAATTAAAGATTTAACTATCGCTTGGAGAAAAACTGGTGATACTCCATTCTCGCTCATTTTCCAAATTTGATAATTTAAATTATCAATTCACATTTCAATCTAATTGCAGATTCATTAAAACTCCCTTTACTGGGTTAAAGAACTAATGTCATTTAAAACACAGTTCACGATAAACTCAAATCACATTCTATTTATTATCGGGTTAAAGAACAAGTGTTATTTAAAACACCGTTCCCGATAAACCCACAAATCAATTCTAATTCAATTCCAATTTATTTATTTAAAAATAGTTGGGTTTTGATTTTAGTTCAGAACTAGTTCATTTCGATAAAAATCTATTTTTATCTTTACAAATGTGGGATTTTTCATCCCAGCTTTTCACAAATCATTTCTTATGATTTTACACAAATTATTGATATTTTTGATAATTTAATCAAGGCCCGTATAGTCGATTTCCAACAACGGCCATCGAACTGCACCTACATCGACCTTTTCCAAATTTGATTTGGACATAATTCCAAATCCAACCATTAGATTTCAAATTTCTAATATTCGTTAGAAAGCTCTTTTCGATACGAACCCAACGGTTCCAGTTTTAGGAGAATCCAACGGTCGGATCTCCCGTAATGTGCGTTCGAAATCAATGGTCGAAATTCATGAACTACCGCGGCGCGGCGCATTCTATTCAGGCCATTATATTATATATATAATATATATTTCATCGATTTCTATTTAAAACGAATTTTATAAATAGTTTAAATTCGTTTCAAAAACATTTCAACTTCCATTTCCAATTCAAATCAAAAATGAATTTTTCCATATAAATTCGTTTTAAAATTCATTTCAATTCAATTTAAATTTCAATTCAATTTGAATTCATTTCAAATTGATTTTTCTTCTATTTCAATTCGTTTTCAATTCAATTTGAATTCATTTTCTATTTGAATTTATTTTATATTCAATTCAATTCGAATTCGTTTTTTATTCAATTCGAATTTCTTTTATAAGGGAAAACCCTACCTCCGGCTTGCGTTGCATTGTGTGACGGGACCTGGGTCTTATAATAGCTTCATTTTTCGAAAAAACATTGCGTTGTTTATTCTATGCACTGGTATTTTTGGGAGGAAACCCGTTCCGTGTTATACGGCGTGGTCCCTTGAATTACTCTCTTTTAAAGTAAAGTTTAAATAACTGTTTTAGTTCTCACACTAGTCACATGACTGACCTGGAGTTTATTGTTTTAACCTAAACTCTGGGTGCCCCTATTTTCTACACAGGCAACTAGTAGTTTTGGTTTTGCAGATTTATATTCACAGGATCCTGATTTACAGCTGGAACGATGCTCGGAAAGCTCTGTATCTGTGCATTACTTTCAGTTGTGTTTTATATTGTTTTTCCGCTGCTATGTAATTTATTGTAATCTCTGATATTTATCGAATGTAATTTATTCATTTATACTCTGTATATTATTGTATCTGATGGAATTGTTGTAATAACAATGAAATGTTCTTCTGTTTGCGTTCCAATTTGTCCTATTCTCAAAACGATCAGGGGTTTCGAACGGTCTTTGTCGGTTTAATGACCGATTCGGATCGAGCGAAATACCTAGCCGTCGCAGTTGGTATCAGAGCTTTGGTTTACAGAGCTCGAGAACAAGACACATTAGAACCGAACGAAAGAATTAATCATATATTAGATTAGTAATATCCAATTAGAATGACTCGTTAGAGATAGGATCAGTAGTATCCTAGAACGAGTGTAAATAGTATATTTTTAAAATGAAAACCAAATTTGTTTTGAGATTTAAATCGTTTTACATGTATTTGAATATTTATTTATTTTGAATTTGGACAATCCAGTATATTAAAACTTCGAATATACGTTCATGACGTATATATGCAAAATCTGTATACACGCGTCATGAACGTATATTCGAAGTTTTAATATACTGGATTGTCCAAATTCAAAATAAATAAACATTCAAATACGTGTAAAACAATTTAAATTTCAAAACAAATTTGGATTTCATTTTAAAAATATACTCTTCACACTCGTTCTAAGATACTACTGATCCTATCTCTAACGAGTCATTCTAATTGGATATAACTAATCCAATATCTGATGAATTCTTTCATTCGGTTCTAATGTGTCTTATTCTCGAGCTCTGTAAACCAAAGCTCTGATACCAACTGTGACGGCAAGGAATTTCGCTCGATCCGAATCGGTCGTTAAACCGACAAAGACCGTTCGAAACCCCTGATCGTTTTGAGAACAAGACAAATTGGAACGCAAACAGAAGAACATTTCATTATTATTACAACAATTCCATCAGATACAAGAATATACAGAGTATAAATGAATAAATTACATTCGATAAATATCAGAGATTACAATAAATTACATAGCAGCGGAAAAACAATATAAAACACAACTGAAAGTAATGCACGGATACAGAGCTTTCCGAGCATCGTTCCAGCTGTAAATCAGGATCCTATGAATATAAATCTGCAAAACCAAAACTACTAGCTGCCCGTGTAGAAAATAGGGGCACCCAGAGTTTAGGTTAAAACAATAAACTCCAGGTCAGTCATGTGACTGGTGTGAGAACTAAAACAGTTATTTAAACTTTACTTTAAAAGAGAGTAATTCAAGGGACCACGCTGTATAACACGAAACGGGTTTCCTCCCAAGAATACCAGTGCATAGAATAAACAACGCAATGCTTTTTTGAAAAACGAAGCTATTATAAGACCCAGGTCCCATCACACAATGCAACGCAAGCCGTAGGATAGGGTTTTCCCTTATAATAGCCAAACATACTTGGTACGTTTTAAAAACAAATCATTTGATACTATAATAAGTGTATAGTGTCAAAACAATTTCAATCATAAATATCAATCATAGACGACATGGGTACCATATATCATGTCGCCATTCTAGGCTCTACAAATAAAACCGAAATATCTCGTATCGGAAATTGGATTCCATCATGAGTCGAGGCAAGGGGCAAGCTCCTCTCCGATTTGAGACACTCTAGCAAATGTCCCAGGACTACACACTCTGGGTAACCCTTGGATGCTTCAGGGCCGGTCCTCTCTTACATTTGAGGATTGGCAATTCCTGAACACACGTTTCCCGGTCCTTTCAGACCTAAAATCGAGGCGCCTCGCATCCAACAGCCACATAGGTGAAAAGTATATAAATGTCAGGGCTGGTAAGTCACTGACACCACCAAAGCTAGAAAGAAACGTCGTGCTCTCCCTGCAGTCCTTATCCCGTTTTTTACTCATACCGAGGTGTGAGGCTCGCTAATTCACGTTATGCACAAAGCTACGCCACGTAGGCCGTGCTTTGATCATCAACCACAAGACTTTGCTTTTTCAACAGAATCCTTGATCAATTGCCACTTAGGCGTGCCACACAGGCAATTCATGTCATGCGACTGATGTCCATCGATATACAACCTCCGAGCTCGTATGTCTCAGAGAAGGGCGTTAAGCAAGAGAATAAATTCTCTGCCGCCAAACAGATGTATATTTAATGGAGATCAATCAACACCGAATAAAATCCAATGTCAGACACATAGTCCATTTACAAATTCGTTCTGGGTCTGAACGAAACCGGAGGCACTTTCCTCGCATATCCATCGATCTCCAAGTACGTCTGGACGACCACCAACTGATTCCCTCATCTTGGGTGTACAGCCCAATCAAGATCATCAGTAATCACCCAAACGATGTGAAGACTTCCGGTCTTCAACCACCGTCTTCATCTTCGACTTATCCTCGAATCGGTTATTCAAAATAGGTATAAAACCCGGCCATTCTGAATGACCCGCGTATATAATAAAAAAATGTTACAAAAACACAACATACGCCTCATTCCAATTCGTTAGCCACTAACCGTAAATTAGCAAGAGAACAATTTCCCAAATATTAACCCCGAAGGCCGAAAACCAACATCAGATCAATACCCAGGAAATTATTCTTCTTAACTAACCTACAGCTAGTTTCTAGATTTCATATTCTTAGGGAAAGGTTCCCATTAATTTTATCAAAGATAAATTCTTCTAATTTATTCTTTAATCTTCCTTTGGATATCATTTCAAACCATGTTAAGGTTTTCCAAACTAGTCGGGATTAGTGAACCAAATAGAAGTATTTATTTATTTTATTTCCCAATCCCAACCTATTCATCCCATGAAGCAAAACTGGTAATACTCCATATCTAACGCTATGGTGTTATCGGTAAATTTAATTACCATTTCACGTTCAAATCTAATTAAAGATTTAACTATCGCTTGGAGAAAAACTGGTGATACTCCATTCTCGCTCATTTTCCAAATTTGATAATTTAAATTATCAATTCACATTTCAATCTAATTGCAGATTCATTAAAACTCCCTTTACTGGGTTAAAGAACTAATGTCATTTAAAACACAGTTCACGATAAACTCAAATCACATTCTATTTATTATCGGGTTAAAGAACAAGTGTTATTTAAAACACCGTTCCCGATAAACCCACAAATCAATTCTAATTCAATTCCAATTTATTTATTTAAAAATAGTTGGGTTTTGATTTTAGTTCAGAACTAGTTCATTTCGATAAAAATCTATTTTTATCTTTACAAATGTGGGATTTTTCATCCCAGCTTTTCACAAATCATTTCTTATGATTTTACACAAATTATTGATATTTTTGATAATTTAATCAAGGCCCGTATAGTCGATTTCCAACAACGGCCATCGAACTGCACCTACATCGACCTTTTCCAAATTTGATTTGGACATAATTCCAAATCCAACCATTAGATTTCAAATTTCTAATATTCGTTAGAAAGCTCTTTTCGATACGAACCCAACGGTTCCAGTTTTAGGAGAATCCAACGGTCGGATCTCCCGTAATGTGCGTTCGAAATCAATGGTCGAAATTCATGAACTACCGCGGCGCGGCGCATTCTATTCAGGCCATTATATTATATATATAATATATATTTCATCGATTTCTATTTAAAACGAATTTTATAAATAGTTTAAATTCGTTTCAAAAACATTTCAACTTCCATTTCCAATTCAAATCAAAAATGAATTTTTCCATATAAATTCGTTTTAAAATTCATTTCAATTCAATTTAAATTTCAATTCAATTTGAATTCATTTCAAATTGATTTTTCTTCTATTTCAATTCGTTTTCAATTCAATTTGAATTCATTTTCTATTTGAATTTATTTTATATTCAATTCAATTCGAATTCGTTTTTTATTCAATTCGAATTTCTTTTATAAGGGAAAACCCTACCTCCGGCTTGCGTTGCATTGTGTGACGGGACCTGGGTCTTATAATAGCTTCATTTTTCGAAAAAACATTGCGTTGTTTATTCTATGCACTGGTATTTTTGGGAGGAAACCCGTTCCGTGTTATACGGCGTGGTCCCTTGAATTACTCTCTTTTAAAGTAAAGTTTAAATAACTGTTTTAGTTCTCACACTAGTCACATGACTGACCTGGAGTTTATTGTTTTAACCTAAACTCTGGGTGCCCCTATTTTCTACACAGGCAACTAGTAGTTTTGGTTTTGCAGATTTATATTCACAGGATCCTGATTTACAGCTGGAACGATGCTCGGAAAGCTCTGTATCTGTGCATTACTTTCAGTTGTGTTTTATATTGTTTTTCCGCTGCTATGTAATTTATTGTAATCTCTGATATTTATCGAATGTAATTTATTCATTTATACTCTGTATATTATTGTATCTGATGGAATTGTTGTAATAACAATGAAATGTTCTTCTGTTTGCGTTCCAATTTGTCCTATTCTCAAAACGATCAGGGGTTTCGAACGGTCTTTGTCGGTTTAATGACCGATTCGGATCGAGCGAAATACCTAGCCGTCGCAGTTGGTATCAAAGCATGAAAATGAGACGACCCCGAACACCGTACTGACGGTGGCAAGGGTAATCCTTGGAATATAACACATAAACAGATAACAACAGAACATAAATAAATAAATACACCAGATAATGCACAATAGAATATACTAGATAAACGTAATCATCAGAGTTACAATTTTATATGGTCATATCAGTCATCAATTCAACCTGTAAAATATAGTCATCGCCATACAAGCCTCTCGCTCGTATGGTAAATCTTCCACCTCGTCACACAAGCTCCAAATGCTTATGTGGTATATGATGAAGTATGCCTATCTTCCAGAAGTATGCCATGTATTGTAGTTCAAAATTAATTGTTACTATCCTATGGCGATGTTTATGATTACACACAGAACAACCAGCACTCTGCATCCAATGTCATTCACAGGAGTTGATATAATAATAAAATCGCGCATCCAACTTATTAAGGTTTACCTAGTTGTCGGGCACGCAAATAAAATCTTTACTCAACAGCTAATCCATTTACCTGTTAAAACATATATAATGCACAACTATATATTTCTATCTATTTTCTAATCAGTTCAATGTGTGAGTTAATCGAATAAATCCTACCATTCATTCTCTTATTAATTAAATTAACTATCGTTTCAATAATTTAATTAATCTAATTTACTATCACACAACACAAACAACAATCAAATTGATTTTAAATTTTCAAAAATATTTGGTATCAGAGCTTTGGTTAAGCTTAGCTCTGGAATATAACATATGAACGAACTCGTCAGAAATAGAACCAGTAGTGTTCTAGTACGGGTAACTCTATACAGATAGGATCAGTAATATCCTAGTATAAGTAAAGCAGAATGAAATACACCCCAGAAGACACATTTACATTGAAGTATTTGTCTCTATGTTTTGCAATATCTTTTCTGTTGACCTGACACTTTGTCTGCTAATTGCAGATGCACTAGAAAATGAGTGACAGGAATAGAAGAAATAATCGTATGGCTCGACCAGCTAATGAGCCAGTTGTGCTCCCACAGCCAAAATCAAATATAGAAGTTCTATTCAAGAGATTTCGAAATCTGGGTGGATCACCATTCTTAGGCAAAGAGTCCATTATGGAAACACAAGCTTGGATCCGTTCTACAGAGAAAATCTTTGAGGGTTTAAAGTTGAGAGATGATATGAAAATATTACTGGCGTCTTTGGCACTCAAAGAAGAAGCTTTGTTTTGGTGGGATTCAGTTATTAAAGATAATCCAGAAGGTGATATCACCTGGGACAGATTCAATGTGATTTTCCTAGAAAGATTTACTCCTCCCGAAGCAACCGAGCGATTATGTGATGAATTTTCTTATTTGATACAAGGTGATTTGACCATCCCAGAATATCACAAGAAATTCAACGAACTTTCTCACTTTGCTCCTCATCTGTTTCAAGATCTAAAGAGGAAGAATCTGAGATTTATTCATGGCCTGCAAAGGAAATATCAGAATAGTGTAATGAGGAATGTCAAGCTTCCTTTTTCTGATATGATATACATGGCTTACCAGTACGAGGATCTCGACAGGAAAGGTATGTTACGCTACGAAGAGGAGGTCGGTTCTAGTAATAAAGTTGAGTCTGAAACTGATCGCCCGGAGGCCAGTATGATGCCTGAGGTCAGTAAGAAGCCCAGTGCCTAGAGAAAAAGGGCTAAATCTGAGAAGGGGCCAGTAGCGACAATTGTATGCTCTAACTGCAATAGGCAAGGACATCTCTCGATAAATTGCGGACCCTTAAAGAAACGAATCAGGAGTGGATCTAAATCAGAGAAGAATTTTCAAGAGAAAAAAGGTTGCAGTAAATGCCATCAGACTGGTCATCTTACAAAGGATTGCTGGCTCTTAAAGAAGCCTGAAGTAGTTCAAGTGAATGAAGTAGCAGAAACTCCATCACCCTCAGCTAGTCAGGAAAGGCTAGATGTTTTGGAAGGCACGCTAACTGTCAAAGATATTCAAGTTAACGTACTGTTTGACACCGGTGCGTCGCGAAGCTTTGCTGCAAAGAATGCGGTTAAGAAACTGGATTTAAATTTGAAGAAGCTCAAAGAACCAATGACTGTCCAAAATCCGGTCGGGGGTTCCATCGATATAAGTTGGGTTTGTGGGGTGCCGGTTTTTTTACTCGTTATCGGTTTCCTACCATCGCAGTCATCATGAATTTTACAAAATTTGATCTTATCTTGGGGTTAGACTGGTTGACCAAATATGAAGCTGAGGTTAAATGCGCAGACAAAGTCGTTAGGGCGAAGATTAAATCAGGTGATTATATAACCATTCCCTGTGAAGGTCAGAATTCTAATAGAAAGGACTTCTGGGCAGCGTTGGATGTTTCTTATGCTCAAATAGAAAATATCCCTGAAGTTACAGAGAATATTCCCGACCTCGTAAAAGATATTCCTGTCATCAAGAATTACGCGGATGTGTTTGTAGAAGTTGTTCGCTTACCTCCGCAGAGAGAAATAGATTTCAAAATCGCTTTGATTCCGAATGCAAGGCCGGTAGTTCACTCTATTCGAAGAATGTCCTTGAAAGAGAAAGAGGAATTAGACAATCAAACACGACAGCTCGTATGGAAGGGTCTGATCAGGCCTAGTTTCTCTGATTGGGGTGCAGCAGTGGTGTTTGTCCCAAAATCTGACGGTACTCTACGGCTATGTGTGGATTATCGTGATTTGAACAAGCAGACCATAAAGAACAAATATCCATTTCCGTGAATCGATGATTTATTGGATCGTCTAAATGGAGCACAGATATTTTCAAGGATGGACCTAGCTACAGGATTTCATCAGCTTTGAATTGCCGAAGAATGTGTTCCAATGACAGCGTTCAGAGGTCCAGACTTATTCTACGAGTGGTTAGTAATGTCGTTCGGCTTATGTAACGCTCCAGCATACTTTGTCAATTTGATGAATAGAGTGTTTAGAGGAGTCCTGAATAAATTTGTTCTGGTTTTTATTGACGATATTCTAATCTTCTCGAAATCAAAGGCCGAACATGAAAAGCATCTGGAACAGGTTCTAGAAATTCTAAGACGGAATGTATTGAAAGCCAAACTGTCCAAATGCATATTCTGGCAAGATGAAGTGAAATTTCTGGGCCACGTCGTATCGAAAGAAGGAATTGCTGTGGATCCAAGTAAAATCACAGCTATTCAAAATTGGAAACAGCCCAGTACTCCAACAGAAGTCTGCAGTTTTCTCGGATTAGCTAGTTATTACCGGAAGTTCATTAAAAACTTTTCGAAGATATCTGGTCACTTAACGAAGCTTACAAAGAAGCACTCAAAATTCAAATGGACTCCAGAATGTGAGGAGGCTTTTGAAGAGCTAAAGTTAAGATTAACGACTGCTCCAGTGTTAATCATAATCGACGACAATCAGGATTTAAAAGTCTGGACTGATGCTTCTAGAGAAGGCTTTGGCGCAGTGTTAATGCAAAGGGGTCAAGTGATTGCTTATGCTAGCCGTCAGCTAAAGCCACACGAGAAAAACTATGTAACTCATGATCTTGAGTTATTGGCTATCGTATTCTCTTTGAAAATCTGGAGACACTATCTTCTGGGTGAGAAATTCGAACTGTATACAGACCATCGGTCGTTAAAGTATCTGTTCACCCAGAAAAACTTGAATCTGAGGCAGCAACGTTGGCTAGAGTTCCTTGCAGCATATGATTTTGAGATTCTATATACTCCAGGGAAAGCCAATGTCGAGGCCGATGCATTAAGCCAAAAGAATGAAATGATCGCCAGCTTTATTATTATGACTTCCTTGATTGACAAAATATCTATTCTTCAGAAGGAGGATAACTTTATTAAGGATATGATCAAAAGGATTCAGAAAGGCGAACCCTCATGTTTTCAAATAGATAACAACGAGATCCTGAGATTGAAAGGAAGGATTTGTGTTCCTGGCATCCCCGAGCTAAAAACGGAAGTGTTAGACGAGTGTCACAAGTCCAAGCTGAGTATCCATCCTGGTGTGGCCAAAATGTATAATGACCTCAAGCGAACATTCTGGTGGAAGGCTATGAAAAGAGACATTTCAATATATGTTAGCCGATGCCCTACTTGCTAGCTAGTCAAAAGCGACCAACAGAAACTGGCTGGATTGTTACAACCGCTAGACGTTCCAGGCTGGAAGTGGGAACATATTTCCATGGAATTCATAGATGGTTTACCCAGAACCAGAAAAGGAAATGACAGTATTTGGGTGATCGTAGATCGCTTCATGAAGACTGCCCATTTCATACCTGTCAGATCAAACAAAACTGCTCAGAGTCTGGCGCAGATTTACTTCAAGGAAATTGTTAGACTACATGGAGTGCCGATCAATACAGTTAGTGATAGAGATCCAATATTCAATAGCATGTTCTGGGAGGCATTTCAAGTAGAACTGGGAACAAAGCTGAACCTAAGCACCGCCTATCATCCTCAGAAAGATAGTCAAACTGAGAGGGTGAATCGTATACTAGAAGATCTATTGCGGGCTTGTGTTCTAGATTTCGGTGGATCATGGGAAGACCATCTACATTTGGCTGAATTCTCCTATAACAACAGCTACCAGGCGAGCCTGACAATGTCACCAATCGAAGCATTCTACAGTAGACCGTGCTGATCTCCTGCTTGTTGGGTCGAACCCGGTAATAGACTTGTGTTAGAGCCTGATATGATCCGAGAAGCTGCCGACAAAGTCGATTTTATTAAGAAACAATTACTCGCCGCTCAGAGCCAATAGAAGAGCTATGCTGATCAAAGAAGAAGGGATTTGGCTTTTTCTGTTGGTGATTATGTGTATATAAAGGTTTCTCCGATGAGGGGAGTGATTCGATTTGGCAAAACTGGGAAATTAGCGCCCAGATTTATTGGTCCATTCCCTATTCTTGAACGGATTGGAACTCTCGCTTATAGGGTTAAATTGCCTGATTGGTTGCCGGGAGTACATGATGTATTTCACATATCTCAACTACGAAAGCACATTCATGATCCAGACTTGATCGTGGAAGTATCAGCTCAACAGGATATTGAAATTACTCTAGAACTGGCTGTGAGAAGAGAGCCGCTAAAGATTATCGGCAAAGAAACCAAAGAGCTGAGGAACAAGAAGGTTCACTTAGTCAAAGTGCAATGGAGTGGAGATCCACGAGATTGTACTTGGGAAACTGAGGAGAGCATTCAGAAAGCCTATCCTAAGTGTCGAGTGGATATCTCTGATTGACTCCGGTGCAAGGTACATTTACCATACTTTGCATTACCAATTAATTCTCTACTCCGTTGTTATTTTATTTCCATGGATGTGCATTGTTAATTCTATAGTCTGAATGATTTAAAAAGAGTATAGAAATTGATTAGTATATTTTTGAAAAGTTAAAAACAATTTGATTGTTGTTTGTGTTGTGTGATAGAAAATTAGATTAATTAAATTATTGAAACGATAGTTAATTTAATTAATAAGAGAATGAATGGTAGGATTTATTCGATTAACTCACACATTGAACTGATTAGAAAATAGATAGAAATATATACTTGTGCATTATATATGTTTGAACAGGTAAATGGATTAGCTGTTGAGTAAGGATTTTATTTGCGTGCCCGACAACTAGGTAAACCTTAATAAGTTGGATGCGCGATTTATTATTATATCAACTCCTATGAATGCCATTGGATGCAGAGTGCTGGTTGTTCTGTGTGTAATCATAAACATCGCCATAGGATAGTAACAATTAATTTTGAACTACATTACATGGCGTACTTCTGGAAGATAGGCATATTTCATCATATACCACATAAGCATTTGGAGCTTGTGTGATGAGGTGGAAGATTTACCATACGAGCGAGAGGCTTGTATGGCGATGACTATATTTTACAGGTTGAACTGATGACTGATATGACCATATAAAATTGTAACTCTGATGATTATGTTTATCCAGTATATTCTATTGTGCATTATCTGGTGTATTTATTTATTTTTGTTCTGCTGTTATCTGTTTATGTGTTATATTCCAAGGATTACCCTTGCCACCTCCAGTACGGGGGTTGGGGTTGAAATTGATTGATTATGGTTGAAATATACCCGTTTGTGGTTAAGAAATATTTGTTTGAAACCACATAGAATTAGTTTGTGGAAATGGAAAAAAATATACATGCCCCCTGTGTGCGAACTAGATGCATGATTCCCCATTGTCAAAAGCTGCGAGGCTTTAAGGTAGAGCGAGGAGCCGTACTAGAGACGGTCCCGGTTTCAACTACACTGCCGTTATGCTGCCGAAATTTTGAATGGTATTCGTGTTTTAAATATAAAAATCACATTTTTATCTATATATAAAAATTATAGAAAACCTTCATGTGTTGAATCAAAATTCATTCGTTGAATTGAAATTCATGTGTTGAATGGTATTCATATTTTGAAGAAATTGTTTTATAATAAAAATCCTATTTTTATCATCAATATGAAATGTATAAAATAATCTTGTTTTGAAATAAATTGTTTTATAATACAAATCCTATTTTTATCACCTATATTAACTATGTAAAATAGTCGGGTTTTGAAATAAATCGTTTTACAATAAAAATCACATTTTTACTATATACATGAATTGTTAAAAATAGTGAAGTGGCGAACGGGAGACTCTTAACCCTACATGTCCCTGTTGAGGGTTGGTTAGGCAGTGGCCGGGAGGCTCGAGAGGGTCGCCGTAAAACAAGGGACCGGGGGACCAGTGTGAGCCACAGTAGGTTTTACCTGCTGTACTGGAAGTCGATGAAGAGGGACATTTCTTTATATGTTAGTCGATGCCCTACTTGCCAGCTAGTCAAAAGCGACCAACAGAAACTTGCTGGGTTGTTGCAACCGCTGGCCGTTCCAGATTGGAAGTGGGAACATATTTCCATGGACTTCATAGATGGTTTGCCCAGAACCAGAAAAGGAAATGACAGTATTTGTGTGATCGTAGATCGCTTCACGAAGGCCGCCCATTTCCTACCTGTCAGATCAAACAGAACTGCTCAGAGTCTGGCGCAGATATACTTCAAGGAAATTGTTAGACTACATGGAGTGCCGATCAGTATAGTTAGTGATAGAGATACAATATTTACTAGCAAATTCTGGGAGGCATTTCAAGTAGAGCTGGGAACAAAGCTGAACCTAAGCACCGCCTATCATCCTCAGACGGATGGTCAAACGGAGAGGGTGAATCGTATATTAGAAGATCTATTGCGGGCTTGTGTTCTAGATTTTGGTGGATCATGGGAAGACCATCTGCATTTAGCTGAGTTCTCATATAACAACAGCTACCAGGCGAGCCTGACAATGTCGCCATTCGAAGCATTGTATGGTAGACCGTGTCGATCCCCTGCTTGTTGGGTCGAACCCGGTAATAGACTTGTGTTGGGGCCAGATATGATCCGAGAAGCTGCCAACAAAGTCAATTTTATTGAGAAACGATTACTCGCCGCTCAAAGCCGCCAGAAAAGGTATGCCGATAAGAGAAGGAGAGATATATCGTTTGCTGTTGGCGACTATGTATATTTGAAAGTATCGCCGATAAGAGGAGTTATCCTGTTCAGTAAAACTGGGAAGTTGGCGCCCAAATTCATTGGTTCGTTTCCTATTCTGGAACGGGTTTACTCCATTGGATTAACCATTCCAGACAATCCAACTGTTGGATTTTTACAAAGTTGGTGCCGTTGGAAAGATATTTCCAAAGCCAACCCAACGGTTGCGGTTTCTGGAAAATATGATGGTCGGATCTCTCGTACTAATCGATTCAAATTACGATTTCAAAACACGAACTGCACTGCTTCGATTCCTTTCAATTCTATTTATATTTATATATATATATAAATATAGTCCATTCTTTAATTTCAAATATAGTTCATTCTTTATTTTCAATATCGTTTTCACTTCAAATATTTCACTAACGCCTTTATATTTCGAAAAATTTCGCCATAACCTCCTTTGTACGGGAAGGGGTTTGGAAATTTATTGGGCCGTGTTAGGTACCCAATAAATCCTATAAAGCATACACATATTTATAGTGATATATTTTGGTGTTTACAGGGGAGCGTGTATAGATAATAACTCCAGAGAATAAATTCTCGTCACCCTGTCAAGCCTGAGGGAGCGTGTATTTTTAATTACTCCAGAGGATAAATCCTCGTCACCTCGTCCCGTATGGGAATAAATAGTCCATGTGCCATATCTAATGACTAGAGAGACGTGATTATTGTCAACTCCAGACCCGTGTGGGGTTTTTATTAATCTGGCAATTTATCGTTATATTTTATATAGTCCATATCAGTCATCAGTTCAACCTGTAATATATAATCATCGCCATACAAGCCTCTCGCTCGTATGGTAAATCTTCAACCTCGTCACACAAGCTCCAAATGCTTATGTGGAATACGATGAAGTATGCCTATCGTCAAGAAGTATGCCATGTAGTGTAGTTCAAAATTAATTGTTACTATCCTATGGCGATGTTTATTATTAAACACAGAATAACCAGCACTCCGCATCCAATGGCATTCACAGGAGTTGATATAAAAATAAAATTGCGCAGCCAACTCATCAAGGCTTACCTATTTGTCGGGCACGCAAATAATTTCTTTACTCTACAGCTAATCCATTTTCCCTGTTCGACACATGTATATATATATGCAGAACAAAGCTAATAGTAATATTTCTAACGAACTAATATTTATTTCAACACGTGTGTATTTTTATCAAAGCAAATACATGATAAAAGTAATATTTTTATCATCAAAAATATTTATTCAACACGTGGATGTTTTTAACACTTCATATTCACAATAAAATGTAATTTTTACTGTTTAATCAATTTGTTTAAAATACGAATAACATTCAACACATGAATATTAATTCAATGAATGAATTCCAATCCAACACATGAATGTTCTCTAAAGTTTGTATATATATATATAAATTTGATTTTTATCGTTAAAGCTATTTATTTAAAATTCGAATAACATTCAACACATGAATTTCAATTCAACGAATGAATTTCAATTCAACACATGAATATCCTTTACAGTTTGTATATATATAAAAATGTGATTTTTATTGTTAAAGCTATTTATTTAAAATTTGAATAACATTCAACACATGAATTTCAATTCAACGAATGAATTTCAATTCAACACATGAATATTATGTATAGTTTGTATATATATAAAAATGTGATTTTTATCGTTAAAGCTATTTATTTAAAATTCGAATAACATTCAACACATGAATTTTCAATTCAACGAATGAATTTCAATTCAACACATGAATATCCTTTCTAGTTTGTATATATATATATAAATGTGATTTTTATCGTTAAAGTTATTTATTTAAAATTCGAATAACATTCAACACATGAATTTCAATTTAACGAATGAATTTCAATTCAACAAATGAATATCCTTTACAGTTTGTATATATATAAAAATCGTGATTTTTATCGTTAAAGCTATTTATTTAAAATTCGAATAACATTCAACACATGAATTTCAATTCAACGAATGAATTTCAATTCAACACATGAATATTGGTTTCAACATATGAAAATAATTTCAACAAATGAAAATTATTCTAACACATGAATATTTCAGAAAATTTCGACAGCATAACGGCAGAGTAGTTTAAACTGGGACCGTCCCTAGTACGGCTCCTCGCTCTACCTTAAAACCTCGCGGTTTTTGACAATGGGGAATCATGCATCTAGTTCGCAAGCAGGCGGCATGTTTTATTTTCAATTCCACAATTCTACTCTAATTTGTTTCAACCACAAGAAGGTATTTTTCAACCACAAAGGTATTTTTTAACCATAAAGGTATTTTTCAACCACAATATCAACCACTAACAATTATTTCCAACCATTCGGCATACTATATAATTTCATGCCAATCACAAGTAATAAATATCATCCATGGTCTTTGGACGAGGGGAGTATACATATATATATTATTTCTATATTTCACTTGCATTTAAACACAGTTCAAAGCATATATGTTTCATACAACGCTTGTATAATTTATACATCGCTAATATAACTTATACATCACATGCACATGAGGTATACAATGCGTATATAATTTGCACTTCGCTTATATAATTTATACAACACGATTCCATTCACACAATTTAATTTATATTCCTCACATTGGTTTTTGAAGTGCTAAAAATCGTAGGTAGACCAGAAAAATCCGCGGTCTCTGCTAGATGGTAGAGAGCCTCCTTGTGGTCCCGATGTTTCCTGTTTCATCGAATTTCGTCAACACACTATAAAGATATGATTTTTCAAAGTTTTGCAACACTTAAAAGTGTTATTTTCATTTCAGAAGTTTCAAAGCCGATACCTTTGCCAAACTTTCGAAACTAGGTTTTAATTTCACGATCGATCCGTGAAGTACTGTCACGATCAGATGCTGCTACGTCGAAGAGCTTAGAACAGGGTCTCCAGCGCCGGTGGTGGCACCTAACTCGGTGGTCCCTGCGATGCACGGCGGCGCTCCAAAGACGATGACTTCCTCGCAGAAATTCGACATGAATAGCAACCTATTTCTGACGAGGTTTGGATGGATTGATAGAGGACGGGAAGATGAACAGAAAAGCTAACTGGAGGGGGCGGTGAAAACTCGCGTGGCGGCGGCGATCGGGCCTGGAAGCTCTGAATGGGTTTCCGTCGTTCGTGGTAGGGGTTTGACCAGAAAATCATACTAAATAACTGAAATGTGAATGTCAAATAATATAACCATGAAAAGAATTGATTTGAATTCTAATTATACGTGAATTATTTGAAAAGGCCGAGCTAACCCTCATTTCAAATAATTGATCGAACGATTCGAATTTGAAAATACGAAGACGGTTCAAGACCGACGATCTTCGTATCGGTTGGATGGGCGCTGCTGAGGTTCCTGATTGGAGTCGCTACCATGAAGGAACGGAAGTAGTAGCCGTCTGAACGTATGTGTTGATTGTACGGATATATGAGGAATATGGTGCCTCCGGTTTCTTTCAGACCCAGAACGGACTTGTAAATGGACTGTGTGTCTGACATTGGATTTTGTTCTATACTGATTGATCTCTGTTAAATATATATCTGTTTGGCGACGGAGAATTTATTCTTTTGCTTAACTCCCTTCTCTGAGACGTACGAGCTCAGAGGTTATACATCGATAGAAATCAGTCGTATGGAGTGGATTGCCTATGTGGCATGCCAACATGCAGTGATCAAGGCTTCTGTTGCAAAGCAAAGTATTGTGTTCGATGATCAAAGCACGGCCTACGTGGCCTGGCTTTGTGTATAGCATGGATTCGCAAGCCTCACACCTCGATATGAGTTAAAAACGGGATAAGGACTGCAGGGAGAGCACAACATTTCTTTCTAGCTATGGTGGTGTCAGTGACCTACCAGCCCTGACATTTATATCTACTTTTCATCTATGTGGTTGTTGGAATGCGAGGCGCCTCGATATTAGGTTTGTTAGGACCGGGAAACGTGTGCTCAGGAATTGCCAATCCACTAACGTAAGTGTGGACCGGCCCTGAAGCATCCAAGGGTTACCCAGAGTGTGTAGTCCTGAGGCATTTGCTAGAGTGTCTCGAAGCGTAGAGGAGCTTTCCCCTTGCCTCGACTCATGACGGAAATCCAATTTCCAATACAAAATAACGGATTTGATTGTAGAACTAGTATGGCGACATAGTATATGGTAGCTATGCCGCCTATGATTGATATTTATGATGATATTCGTTTTTGAAACATATATGCACTAGTAATAATATCAAATGATTTTTCTTTACACGTATTCAGCATATTTGGCCATTATAAGGTAAAACTCTATCCTCCGGTTTGCATTGCATTGTATGATGGGACTTGAGTCTTATAACGGCTACATTATTTTTAAAAGCATTGCGTTGTTTTAAATAATTTACTTTGTTTCAAATGTACTGGCAATCACTGGAGTAAACCCGTTCCATGAAAGTGGCGTGGTCCTATGATTTGCCTTATTACAGTTGTTTAAATTGTTAAGTAGATTTCTCATACCAGTCCCATGACTGGCTCGTTGTTTGTTTCACTTTGCAAACTCGGGTGCCCTTATTTTCACATGGGCAACCTAGTTCACATATGACAGGTTGTTTTGGCTTGGCACTGCAGTACGAGGTGCACTTTTGGCTTGATGGCGATGCAGACTGTTTTACTTCCAGTACTTTTATCATATGTATATGTACCGCCTCGGCGATGTAGACTGATACCCTTATGATGTCTCACTGTACGTATATATTCCGCCTATGGCGATGGTGACTGATCATTTCCCTTTTATTTACTAAGTTATATCCTACGTTGTGCTATTTTGATGTTGTTACATGTTGTGATTCCGCTGTCATATCGATGTAAAATTATTCTATTTATTGTTTTTGCTATTATCTGTACTCTGCTATGATGATTGATGAGTTATATTCCAATGATTATCCTTAACACCGTCACACGGATTTTGGGATCGTCACCATTTCACGTTCAATCAAAGGCCAAACATGAAAAGCATCTGGAACAGGTTCTAGAAATTCTGAGAAGGAACATTCTAAAAGCCAAACTATCCAAATGCATATTCTAGCAAGATGAAGTAAAATTTCTAGGACACGTCATATCAAAAGAAGGAATTGCTGTGGATCCAAGTAAAATCATAGCTATTCAAAACTGGAAGCAGCCCAGTACTCCTACAGAAATCCGCAGTTTTCTCGGATTGGCTAGTTATTACCGGAAGTTCGTTAAAAACTTTTCGAAGATATCTGGTCATTTGACGAAGCTTACAAAGAAGCACTCAAAATTCAAATGGACTCCAGAATGTGAGGAGGCTTTTGAAGAGCTAAAGTTAAGATTATCGACTACTCCAGTGTTAACCATTATCGACGGCAATCAGGATTTAAAAGTCTGGACAGATGCCTCTATAGAAGGCCTTGGAGCAGTGTTAGTGCAAAGAGGTCAAGTGATTGCATATGCTAGCCATCAGCTGAAGCCACACGAGAAAAACTATGTAACTCATGATCATGAGTTGTTGGCTATAGTATTCGCTTTGAAAATCTGGAGACATTATCTTCTGGGTGAGAGATTTGAACTGTATACAATCCATCAGTCATTGAAATATTTGTTCACTCAGAAAGACTTGAATCTGAGGCAACAACGTTGGTTAGAATTCCTTGCAGCATACGATTTTGAGATTCTGTACACTCCAGGGAAAGCCAATGTCGTGGCCGATGCGCTGAGTCGAAAGAATGTAATGATCGCCAGCTTTATTATTACGACTTCCTTGATTGACAAAATATCTATTCTTCCAAAGGAGGATAACTTTATTAAGGATATGATCAAAAGGATTCAGAAAGGCGAACCCTTGTGTTTTCAAATAGATAACGACGAGACCCTGAGATTGAAAGGAAGGATTTGTGTTCCTGACATCCCAGAGTTAAAAAAGGGAAGTGTTAGACGAGTGTCACAAATCCAAGCTGAGTATCCATCCTGGTGTGGCTAAAATGTACAATGATCTCAAGCGAACATTCTGGTGGAAGGCTATGAAAAGAGACGTTTCAATATATGTTAGTCGATGCCCTACTTGCCAGCTAGTCAAAAGCGACCAACAGAAACTGGCTGGATTTTTACAACCGCTAGACGTTCCAGGCTGGAAGTGGGAACATATTTCCATGGACTTCATAGATGGTTTACCCAGAACCAGGAAAGGAAATGACAGTATTTGGGTGATCGTAGATCGCTTCACGAAGACCGCCCATTTCATACTGTCAGATCAAACAGAACTGCTCAAAGTCTGGCGTAGATTTACTTCAAGGAAATTGTTAGACTACACGGAGTGCCGATCAGTATAGTTAGTGATAGAGATCCAATATTTACTAGCAAATTCTGGGAGGCATTTCAAGTAGAACTGGGAACAAAGCTGAACTTGAGCACCGCCTATCATCCTCAGACAGATGGTCAGACTGAGAGGGTGAATCGTATTTTAGAAGATCTATTGCGAGCTTGTGTTCTAGATTTTGGTGGATCATGGGAAGACCATCTGCATTTGGCCGAATTCTCATATAATAACAGCTACCAGGCGAGCCTGACAATGTCACCATTCGAAGCATTATATGGTAGACCGTGCCGATCTCCTGCTGGTTGGGTCGAACCCGGTAATAGACTCGTGTTAGGGCCTGATATGATCCGAGAGGCTGCCGACAAAGTCGATTTCGTTAAGAAACGATTACTCGCCGCTCAAAGTCGACAAAAGAGCTATGCCGATAGGAGAAGAAGAGATATATCATTTGCTGTTGGCGACTATGTATATTTGAAAGTATCGCCGATGAGAGGAGTTATCCGGTTCGGTAAAACTGGGAAGTTGGCGCCCAAGTTCATTGGTTCGTTTCCTATTCTTGAACGGATCGGAACTCTTGCTTATAGGGTTAAATTGCCTGATTGGTTGCCCGGAGTGCATGATGTATTTCACATATCTCAACTTCGAAAGCACGTTCATGATCCAGACTTGATCGTGGAAGAAGCAGCGCAACAGGATGTTGAAATTACCCCAGAATTGGCTGTGAGAAGAGAGCCGCTCAAGATTATCGGCAAAGAATCCAAAGAGCTGAGGAACAAGAAAGTTCACTTAGTCAAAGTGCAATGGAGTGGAGATCCGCGAGATTTAACTTGGGAAACTGAGGAGAGCATTCAGAAGGCCTATCCTAAGTGTCGAGTAGATATCTCTGATTGACTCCGGTGCAAGGTACATTTACCATACTTTGCATTACCAATTAGTTCTCTACTCTGTTGTTATTTTCTTTCCATGGATGTGCACTTTTAATTCTATGGTCTGAATGATTTTAAAAGAATATAGAAATTGATTAGTATATTTTTGAAGAGTTAAAAACAAATTGCTTGTTGTTTGCATTGTGTGATAGTAAATTGGATTAATTAAATTATTAGACCATAGTTAATTTAATTAATAAGAGAATGAATGGTAAGATTTATTCGGTTAAATCATACATTGAACTGATTAGAAAATAGATAGAAATATATACTTGTGCATTATATATGTTTGAACAGGTAATTGAATTGCTGTTGAGTAACGAATTTATTTGCGTGCACGACAAATAGGTAAACCTTAATGAGTTGGATGCGAAATATTATTATATCAACTCCTGTGAATGCCATTGGATGCGGAGTGCTAGTTGTTCTGTGTGAAATAATAAACATCGCCATAGGATAGTAACAATTAATTTTGAACTACACTGCATGGCATACTTCTGAAGATAGGCATACTTCATCATATACCACATAAGCGTTTGGAGCTTATGGGACGAGGTGGAAGATTTACCATACGAGCGAGAGTCTTGTATGGCGATCACTATATTTTACAGGTTGAACTGATGACTGATATGACCATATAAAAATGTAACGATAAATTGCCAAATTAATAAAAACCCCACACGGGTCTGCAGTTGACAATAATCACGTCTCTCTAGTCATTAGATACAGCACATGGATTATTTATTTCCCACACGGGACGAGGTGACGAGGATTTATCCTCTGGAGCAATTAAAAATACACACTCCCTCAAGCTTTGACAGGGTGACGAGAATTTATTCTCTGGATTTATTATCTATACACGCTCCCCTGTAAACACCAGAATATATCACTATAAATATGTGTATGCTTTATAGGATTTATTGGGTACCTAATACGGCCCAATAAATTTCCAAACCTCTCCTCGTACAAAGGAGGTTATGGCGAAATTTTTCGAAAATTCCGGGTGTTAGCCAAATTTTTGAAGAATTTGAAAATTCTCAGAAACTGAAAAGTTGGAGAATGGAAGCCAGATTGAACGTAGAGTTGATTAATCAAACCACTTTCGACTTTGTTCCTTTTCGGGGACGAAAAGTTTTAAGTGGGGGAGATTGTAACGACCGGGAAAATCTGAACCAATTTAAAAATTTTAAATTGGCTAAAATAGTGGATTTTAAATATTTAAAATAAATATTTTAAATAATAATGATGAAAAGTAAGTTTGAATTGAAGTTGAAAATAAATATAATTACTTTGAATTATAAACAAGGCCTGAAATGGCGTAGTAGTTTCAAAATTTCAATTCAAACTTTGACTGACTGTACCGGGTGCAAAACAAAACGGATTTGAGTGAAATCAAAAATATTTAAACCTGTTAGTGAATACCTTTCTAATGAATCTGAAAAATTGAAGTTTCATAGCGGAAAGCAAAAGTTATGGCCAAATGAATTTTCAGAAAGGTCGCTATGGAATTTATATAGCCCGTGAAAATGGCCATTTTGCAAACGACCTCAGAATTCGACGAAACCACTTTTGTTGGATCCGGGATTTGAAGTTATTGCTAGGTTTCAAATTTCATAATTTTTGAAGCTAGTATGTGAGTGTAGCAAAGGAAAATGTGTTTTGGTCAATTATAGTTAAATTAGATCGACCAGAAATGGGCCTTTTTTCAAACGGTCTCAGAATTTGACGAAACAAGTTTTGTTGGGACCGTATCGTCAAAACATAGCTGGATTTATTTTTATGGAATTTTTCGAATCAGTTTGTGGCCCTGGCAAATTGAAATGTACGTTCAAATCAAATATTGAATGTTTTATATTTTAATCTGAATGAAAACTGACTGAAACAGTCGAATGGGCCTACGAAAAATATCCCATTGTGTTCTGAATGGGGGTAAAACGCTAGGGACGACAGTTGTTGGGTTTGGATTGGGGTTCATGTGTGAAAGAGGGTATTTTTGAAAAAAAATAAAAAAAATATAAAAAAAATCTGATTGGCCATTCATTTCTCTCTCTCTTTTCTCTCTCCCTGCTCCTCACGATTAACAGCGGCTGTCTTTCATTCCTTCCCTCCTCGTTTTCTCCTCCTCCACGCAATAATAGCTAATGCTCCAGTTAAGCTTTTTGTAGAGGTTCCAGAGACCTTCAAATCCATACCTACCTTGGATTTTTTCGTGGCGTGGTTGTCGAGATTGGGTGCTGTGAAGTCGTCGACTTCAGGGAGCCGCCGCCGCTTCCTGGCTTGACCGAGTTGATCCCCTTCACCACCGATCCCTACGCCTCTCCTAGCCCTTCGACGCTGCGAAGGCCGATCGTCATATAACAACACGGATTTCGCAAAAATCGAAAACCTAGTTTCGAACCAAACTGTGGAGGTACGGCTATGTTTATTTTCAACTGTTTTAACACCTTTAAACCGTTGCAAACTTTGAAAAATCGTATCTTTCTCACGTGTTGACGAAATTCAGTGAAACAAGAGATAGTGGACTCGTGTGGACGTCTTCTACCTTCTAGAAGAGACCGCATATTTTTCTGAGCCTTCTGCTATTTTTGGTGGAGTGGAACCCAATGTGAGATTTCTAAATTATAAACGATATGGAAAACGACGATGTAAAAATTATATAATGGATGTATGAGTTATATAAGCGTTGTACACCTCTTGTATAAGCGTTGTATAAGTTGTACGTTCGATGTATAAGTTGTATATGCATTGTAAAAATTATATATGTGTTGAAATAGAAGTAAAATGCTATATATATATATACGTCCCTCGTCCACAAACCATGGACGATATTTATTGGTTGTGATTGGTGTGAAATTTGATTGATAGCGAATGGTTGATTGAAAATGATTAATTGTGGTTGAAAAATACCCGTTTGTGGTTGAGAAATACTTGGTTGAAACCACATAGGATTAGTTTGTGGAAATGAAAAAAAAATATACATGCCGCCTGCATGCGAACTAGATGCATGATTCCCCATTGTCAAAAGCTGCGAGGCTTTAAGGTAGAGCGAGGAGCCATACTAGGGACGGTCCCGGTTTTAACTACCCTGTCGTTATGCTGCCGAAATTTTGAATAATATTCATGTGTTAGAATTATTTTCATTTGTTGAAACTATATTTATTCGTTGTATAGAAAACCTTCACGTTTTGAATCGAAGTTCATTCGTTGAATAGAAATTCATGTGTTGAATGGTATTCGTGTTTTAAATATAAAAATCACCTTTTTAACTATATATATAAACTATAGAAAACCTTCTTGTGTTGAATCGAAATTCATTCGTTGAATAGAAATTCATGTGTTGAATGGTATTCGTGTTTTAAATATAAAAATCACCTTTTTAACTATATACATAAACTATAGAAAACCTTCTTGTGTTGAATCGAAATTCATTCGTTGAATAGAAATTCATGTGTTGAATGGTATTCGTGTTTTAATTATAAAAATCACCTTTTTAACTATATATATAAACTATAGAAAACCTTCATGTGTTGAATCGAAATTCATTCGTTGAATTAAAATTCATGTGTTGAATGGAATTCATATTTTGAAAGAAATTGTTTTATAATAAAAATCCTATTTTTATTACCTATATGAACTATATAAAATAATCTCGTTTTGAAATAAATTGTTTTATAATAAAAATCATATTTTTATTACCTATATGAACTATATAAAATAATCGTGTTTTGAAATAAATTGTTTTACAATAAAAATCACATTTTTACTGTAAACAGGAGTTGTTAAAAATAATGAAGTGTCGAAGTGAATGTTTGTTGGATAAAAATATAATTTTTATCAAATGTATGAAAAGAATATAGCTTTGAAATCGAAGAATCGATATATATATAAATAGAATTAAAATATATCGAATAACGAAGCTGCAGTTCGTATTCTGAAACCTTGATTTCAAATGATTAGTGCGGGAGATCCAACCATCGGATTTTCCCGAAACCGCAACCGTTGGGTTCGCTTTGGAAATATCTTTCCAACGGCACCAACTTTGTAAAAATCCAACGGTTGGATTGTCTGGAATGTTTAATTCAAATCTGAAGAAAAACAGCACCAAAATCGATTATATTTATATATATATAAATATATTTATATTAAATCGAATAACGAAGCTGCAGTTCGTATTTTGAAATCGAAACTTCAAACGATTGTACCGGGAGATCTGACCGTCAGATTTTCCCAAAACTAGAACTGTTGGATTCGTTTTGAAAAGATCTCTCTAATGATATAAATTTTGTGAAGATCCAACGGTTAGATTTTCAGATATGTGTAAATCAAATCTGAAAAAAAACAGCGCCACAGCCGCGTTATGGCCCGAAGCGTCGTTTGAATAAATTGGCTATTTTAAAATAAATAAAAATTGCGATAAATCGTTATAAAATATTATAAACGATATGGATGTGAAATTTAGAAATTAACTGAAGGTTAGCTAAGTCGAATGGTTTCTAGGATTTTGATCTGATGTTGGTTTCGGCCTTCGGGGTTAATATTTGGGAAATCGTTCTCTTACTAAATGACGGTTAGTGACTAATGAATTGAAATGATGCGTATGTAGTGTTTGTGTAGCACGTGTTTATTATATACGCGAGTTGCTCAGAAAGACCGGGTTTATCCCATTCTGAATAACTGAATCGACGATAAGAAATCAAAGATGAAGACGGTGGTTGAAGACCGGAAATTTTCACCTCGTTTGGATGGTAATTGATGTCCTGATTGGGAGGCATCCCGAAATATGGATAATGAGTGGTGATCGTCCAGACGTACGTGGAGATCGATGGGTTTGCGAGGTATATAGTGCCTCCAGTTTCGTTCCGACCCAGAACAGACTTGTAAATGGATTGTGTGTCTGACATTGGAATTTATTCTATGTGATTGATAGCCATCAGTTGCACGGTATGAATTGCCTGTGTGACATGCTAAGATGCAGTGATCAGGGCTTCTGTTGAAAAGCGAAGTCTTGTGATTGACGATCAAAGCACCGCCTGTGTGGCATAGCTTTGTGTATAACGTGTTCGCGAGCCTCACACCCCGGTATGAACCAGAAACGGGAGAAGGACCTCAGGGAGGGCATGCGTTTCTTTCTAGCTAGGAGTTGTGTCAGTGTTTTTACATGGCCTGACATTTTACTTATGTGGATGATGGATAGCGAGGCGCCTCGGATATATCGGTCGATCCGGGACCGATGGAGTCATTCGTTGGCTTGTTTACGCCACATAGGGCGGAGAAACGTTGAGTTCAGGAATTTTAATCCACATCGGTGGACCGGCCCTGTCGCTCCAAGGGCCCACCCGAGTCTGGGTCCTGAGACATGGGCTAGATTGTCTCGAATTCGGTAAGGACTATCTTTTGCCTTGGTTCATGACGGAAATCCAATTTCCCAATACGTGACTGTGCGGTTTTGATTGTATACCTATATATGGCGACATAGTGGTATGGGGCATTAATGACGTCTATGATTGATACTTATGATTTGAAATTGTTTTTGAAACATATAAACACTAGTAGTAATATCAAATGTTTTTGTTTTATTCGTATCAAACATATCTTGGCCATTATAAGGTAAAAACTCTATCCTCCAGTTTGCGTTGCATTGTGTGATGGGAACTGAGTCTTATAATGGCTTCATTTTTATAAAAAGCATTGCGATGTTTAAAAGAAAGATTTGTTTTAAAGCACTGGCAATCCAATGGAGTAAACCCGTTCCACGAAAGTGGCGTGGTCCTGTGATTAGCCATATTATAAATGTGTTGAGTAGATTTCTCATACCAGTCCCATGACTGACTCGTAGTTTGTTTCACTTTCAAACTCGGGTGCCCCTCTTTCTACACGGACAGCCTTGTATTCAGGTTTTAGCTGGCTTTCTCTGGATAGCTGGAGCAGAAGATGGATTCTATCATTTATCTCTTTTTATGATGTTCAGCTCCTATTGTACATTATGTTTGTTTTCCGCTGTAGACATTTATGTATAGTTGAACTGTATTTGTACTAAGTATGATCATGTATACTGTGTAACTCTGATGATTACGTTTATCCAATATATTCTATTGTGCATTATCTGGTGTATTTATTTAATTCTGTTCTTCTGTTATCTGTTTATGTGTTATATTCCAAAGATTACCCTTGCCACCGTCAGTACGGGGTTCGGGGTCGTCTCATTTTGGTATCAGAGCGAGGTTTCGATCCTCGGACCTATGGGTTATGGGCCCACCGAGCTCTGATACCAAATGAGACGACCCCGAACCCCGTACTGACGGCGGCAAGGGTAATCCTTGGAATATAACACAGAAAACAGATAATAGCAGAACAGAAATAAATAAATACACCAAATAATGTACAATAGAATACACTGGATAAACGTAATCATCATAGTTACACAGTATATAGGATCATACTTAGTACAAATACAATTCAGCTATACATAAATGTCTACGGCGGAAAACAAACATAATGTACAATAGGAACTGAACAGCATAAAAAGAGATAAATAATAGAATCCATCTTCAGCTCCAGCAATCCAGAGAAAGCCAGCTAAAAACCTGAATACAAGGCTGCCCGTGTAGAAAAAGGGGCACCCGAGTTTGAAGGTGAAACAAACTACGAGTCAGTCATGGGACTGGTATGAGAAATCTACTCAACACATTTAAAATATGGACAATCCCAGGACCACGCCACTTTCGTGGAACGGGTTTATCCCATTCTGAATAACTGAATCGACGATAAGAAATCGAAGATGAAGACGGTGGTCGAAGACCAGAGATCTTCACCTCGTTTTGATGGTAACCGATGTCCTGATTGGGAGGCATCCCGAAATATGGATAATGAGTGGTGATCGTCCAGACGTACGTGGAGATCGATGGGTTTGCGAGGTATATAGTGCCTCCGGTTTCGTTCCGACCCAGAACGGACTTGTAAATGGATTGTGTGTCTGACATTGGAATTTATTCTATGTGATTGATAGCCATCAGTTGCATGGTGTGAATTGCCTGTGTGACATGCTAAGATGCAGTGATCAGGGCTTCTGTTGAAAAGCAAAGTCTTGTGGTGATGATCAAAGCACCGCCTGTGTGGCGTAGCTTTGTGTACAACGTGAATACGCGAACCTCACACCCCGTATGAATTAGAAACGGGAGAAGGACCTCAGGGAGGGCATGCGTTTCTTTCTAGTTAGAAGTGGCGTCAGTGGTTTTACATGCCCTGACGAGTTTGACTTATGTGGTTGTTACTATTGCGAGGCGCCTCAGATATATCGGTCGATCCGGGACCGATGGAGTCATTCGTTGGCTCACTTACGCCCCAAAGGGCGGGGAAACGCAGTGTTCAGGCATTTTAATCCACATCGGTGGACCGGCCCTGACAATCGAAGTGTCGATGCGTTCTGATCCTGAGACTCGGGCTAGGCAGTCTCGAATTCGGTAAGGACTATCTTTTGCCTTGGTTCATGGCGGAAATCCAATTTCCGAATATGTGACTGTGCGGTTTTGATTGTATATATATATGGCGACATGATATATGGTACCCATGCCGTCTTTGATTGATAGTTATGATTGAAATTGTTTTCGAAACCTATAAACACTAGTAGTAATATCAAATGCCTTTGTTTTATTCGTATCAAGCATATTTTGGCCATTATAAGGTAAAACTCTATCCTCCGGTTTGCGTTGCAATGTGTGATGGGAAGTGAGCCTTATAATGGCTTCATTTTTATAAAAAGCATTGCGATGTTTAAAAGAATGATTTGTTTTTAAAGCACTGGTCATACCGAGGTGTGAGGCTCGCGAACTCATGTTATGCACAAAGCTACGCCACGTAGGACGTGCTTTGATCATCAACCACAAGACTTTGCTTTTCAACAGAAGCCTTGATCAATTGCCACTTAGGCGTGCCACACAGGCAATTCATGCCATGAGACTGATGTCCATCGATATACAACCTCTGAGCTCCTACGTCTAAGAGAAGGGCGTTAAGCAAGAGAATAAATTCTTCACCGCCAAACAGATGTATATTTAATGGAGATCAATCAACACAGAATAAAATCCAATGTCAGACACACAGTCCATTTACAAGTTCGTTCTGGGTATTTACAAGTTCGTTCTGGGTCTGAACGAAACCGGAGGCACTTTCCTCGCATATCCATCGATCTCCAAGTACGTCTGGACGACCACCAACTGATTCCCTCATCTTGGGTGTACAACCCAATCAGGATCATCAGTAATTATCCAAACGATGTGAAGACTTCCGGTCTTCGACCACCGTCATCATCTTCGACTTATCGTTGAATCAGTTATTCAGAATGGGTATAAACCCGGCCTTTCCGAACAACCCGCGTATATTAAAAACAAATGTTACACAAACACAGCATACGCCTCATTCCAATTCATTAGCCAATAACCGTAAATCAGTAAGAGAGCAATTCCCAAAATATTAATCCCGAAGGCCGAAACCAACATCAGATCAATACCCAGGAAACCAATCTTCTTAACTAACCTACAGCTAGTTTCTAAATTTCAATTGTAAGGGAAAGGTTCCCATTAATTTTATCAAAGATAAATTCTTTAAAATTTATTCTTTAATCTTCCATTGGATGTCATATCAAACCAAATTATGGTTTTCCAAACTAGTCGAGATTAGTGAACCACCTCGAAGTAATTATTTATTTATTTTCTCAATCCCAACCTATTCATCCCTTGAAGCAAAACTGGTAATACTCCATATCTAATACCACGGTGTTATCGGTAAAATTAATTACCATTTCACGTTCAAATCTAATTAAAGATTTAACTATCGCTTTGGAGAAAAACTGGTGATACTCCATTCTCGCTCACTTTCCAAATTTGATAATTTTCATTATCAATTCACATCTCAATCTAATTACAGATTCATTAAGACTCCCTTTTACTGGGTTAAAGAACTAATGTCATTTTAAACACAGTTCACGATAAACCCAAATCACATTCTATTTATTATCGGGTTAAAGAACAAGTGTTATTTAAAACACCCTTCACGATAAACCCATAAATCAATTCTATTTAAAACCCATTTCAAATCCAATTTATTTATTTAAAAATAAATGGGTTTTAATTTTAGTTCAAAACTAGTTCATTTCGATAAAAATTTATTTTTATCTTTTCAAATATGGAGTTTTTCATCCTAATTTTTCCCAAATCATTTCTTATGATTTTACACAAATTATTACTATTTTTAATAATTTTATCAAGGCCCGTACACTCGATTTCCATCAATGGCCACCGAACTGCACCTACAGCGACCTTTTCAAGATTTGATTTGGACGTATCTCCAAATCCATATGTTAGATTTCAAATTTCTAATATTCGTTAGAAAGCTCTTTTCGATACGAACCCAACGGTTCCGGTTTTAGGAGAATCCGACGGTCGGATCTCCCGTAATGTCCGTTCGAAGTCAATGGTCGAAATTTACGAGCTGCCACGGCGCGGCGCGTTCAATTCAGGCCATTATATATATAATATATATATATTATATATTTCGTCGATTTCTATTTAAAACGAATTTTATAAATAGTTTTAAATTTGTTTCAAAAACAATTTCAACCTTCATTTCAAATTCAAATCAAAATTGAATTTTTTTTCCTTCTTATAAATTCATTTTCAATTCATTTTCTATTCAATTCAATCAAATTCGTTTTCTATTCAATTCGAATCAAATTCGTTTTCTATTCAATTCGAATCAAATTCGTTTTCTATTCAATTCGAATCAAATTCGTTTTCTATTCATTTCAAATCAAATTCGTTTTCTATTCAATTCAAATCAAATTCGTTTTCTATTCAATTCAAATCAAATTCATTTTCTATTCAATTCAAATCAAATTCGTTTTCTATTCAATTCCAATCAAATTCGTTTTCTATTCAATTCAAATCAAATTGGTTTTCTATTCAATTCAAATCTAATTTGTTTTCTATTCAATTCAAATCAAATTCGTTTTCTATTCAATTCAAATCAAATTCGTTTTATATCCAATTCAAATCAAATTCATTTTCTATTCAATTCAAATCAAATTCATTTTCTAAATATTCGATTTTTAAATCTCTTTTCAATATTCATTATAAAACGAATATAATCGAGATAAATATCGTTCGCATCAAAATAGCGCATCTCTAATCAACACGGCTGTATATTTTTCAATAACTTCGTTATTCTATTCAACAAATGAATCTATATTTCTTTTAATACATGACTAATCTCAACGGATGAGTACTGTCAACACGCGACTATTTTTATTATTCAATATATTTTATAAAAATTATGGTATCTATCGTTTGATGTCAAATCAGACTCCAACCGTAAATTAGTAAGCGAACGATTCCCTAAATATTAACCCCGAAGGCCGAAACCAACATCATATCAATACCCAGGAGACCACTCATCTTATCTATTTTCCAGTTAGTTTCTAATTTTATATATGATAAAGATGTAAATTTTATTGTTAAAATATTTCGTTCAACACATGACTAATCTCAACGGATGAGTACTGTCAACACATGAACCTTTATTTTGTAATATTCTTTATTTTTCAAATTGGAATGAGGCCCAATCCATCATCATATAGCGTTAACTATATGGATTCCATACAACACATGTATATAAATAGCCACGATAAATAATCAACAATCATCCAAAGTGCACCACGCAACTGCATAAGCATCAAATATAAATAATTAATGCTCACACAGTCTGTCGACCAATCGATCGACATACAAATAAATAATTGGGATTAGTGTACGCCAAATATCATCCCAATACCCGTGTGGGGTTTCAAACAATTAAACACAGATTTTATTTGTGCTGTTGGGCGATGTGTCAAATTTATCACCTTTATCATATATAAAATTTGAAACTAACTGGAAAATAGATAAGATGAGTGGTCTCTTGGGTATTGATCTGATGTTGGTTTCGGCCTTCGGGGTTAAAATTTAGGGAATCGTTCTCTTACTAATTTACGGTTGGAGTCTGATTTGAAATCAAAACGATCAGGGGTTTCGAACGGTCTTTGTCGGTTTAACGACCGATTCAGATCGAGCGAAATTCCTTGCTGTCACACTTGGTATCATAGCTTTGGTTTACAGAGCTCGAGAACAAGACACATTAGAACCGAACGAAAGAATTCATCAGATATTGGATTAGTAATATCCAATTAGAATGACTCGTTAGAGATAGGATCAGTAGTATCCTAGAACGAGTGTGAAGAGTATATATTTCAAATGAAAACAAATTTTTGTTTTGAAGTTTAAATCATTTTATACGTATTTGAATATTTATTTATTTTGAATTTGGACAATCCAATATATAAAGATTTTGCATATACGCGTCATGAACGTATATTCGAAGTTTTAATATACTGGATAGATATAGAATCACACTCTAGTCACCCGGGGACAATTCTGATGATGATTGCAACATCATCAGTATTCGAGTTCGAGTTTCGAAGGTGTGATATCTATATATTTCCATTAGACTGGTGTGAGAACCAAAACTATATAGATTTATTGTTGTGATTTGGCATCAAAAAGACGATTTTCTTTATATGTATCAAAATTATGAATTTTAAAAGCTAATTCACTAATTGATTGATGGTTGTGTTGTATGGTTGTTCCTTTAAACCATTATGTGAATGAAAGGTAAATTTAGGCCAAATTGAACCAAATATTGAACTGTATTGAAAATTGTTTGCAAATGCATGCATGTACATATATATACATTAACAGGTCATAGCAAGGAGGCTAGAGTAGAGGAATAAAATTGTTTGCCCGACAAATAGGTACATGTTTATTGTATTTCTTGAGTTTTGGGTGATTTTATGAGTCGATTGGCTAGTCGCTTGGCTTTTTCTTTTTCTTTTTGATTGAAGAAGGCCATGGGAGGCTATATGCGATATCCCTTTTCTTCCCCGTGAAGGAAAGAGTGGATACTTTGAGAACAGGACAAAATAGAACGCAGACGGAAGAACATTTCATTGTTATTACAACAATTCCATCAGATACAAAAATATACAAAGTATAAATGAATAAATTACATTCGATAAATATCAGAGATTACAATAAATTACATAGCAGCGGAAAAACAATATAAAAAACAACTGAAAGTAATGCACGGATACAGAGCTTTCCGAGCATTGTTCCAGCTGTAAATCAGGATCCTGTGAATATAAATCTGCAAAACCAAAACTACTAGCTGCCTGTGTAGAAAATAGGGGCACCCAGAGTTTAGGTTAAAACAATAAACTCCAAGTCAGTCATGTGACTGGTGTGAGAACTAAAACAGTTATTTAAACTTTACTTTAAAAGAGAGTAATTCAAGGGACCACGCTGTATAACACGGAACGGGTTTCCTCCCAAGAATACCAGTGCATAGAATAAACAACGCAATGCTTTTTCGAAAAATGAAGCTATTATAAGACCCAGGTCCCATCACACAATGCAACGCAAGCCAGAGGATAGGGTTTTCCCTTATAATAGCCAAACATGCTTGGTACGTTTTAAAAACAAATCATTTGATGCTATAATAAGTGTATAGTGTCAAAATAATTTCAATCATAAATATCAATCATAGACGGCATGGGTACCATATATCATGTCGCCATATTAGGCTCTACAAATAAAACAGAAATATCTCGTATTGGAAATTGGATTCCATCATGAGTCAAGGCAAGGGGCAAGCTCCTCTCCGATTCGAGACACTCTAGCAAATGTCCCAGGACTACACACTCTGGGTAACCCTTGGATGCTTCAGGGCCGGTCCTCTCTTACGTTTGAGGATTGGCAATTCCTGAACACACGTTTCCCGGTCCTTTCAGACCTAAAATCGAGGCGCCTCGCATCCAACAACCACATAGGTGAAAAGTATATAAATGACAGGGATGGTAAGTCACTGACACCACCAAAGCTAGAAAGAAACGTCGTGCTCTCCCTGCAGTCCTTATCCCGTTTTTGACTCATACCGAGGTGTGAGGCTCGCGAATTCACGTTATGCACAAAGCTACGCCACGTAGGCCGTGCTTTGATCATCAACCACAAGACTTTGCTTTTCAACCGAAGCCTTGATCAATTTCCACTTAGGCATGCCACACAGGCAATTCATGCCATGCGACTGATGTCCTTCGATATACAACCTCTGAGCTCGTACGTCTCAGAGAAGGGCGTTAAGCAAGAGAATAAATTCTCCGCCGCCAAATAGATGTATATTTAATGGAGATCAATCAACACAGAATAAAATCCAATGTCAGACACACAGTCCATTTACAAATTCATTCTGGGTATGAACGAAACCGGAGGCACTTTCCTCGCATATCCATCGATCTCCAAGTACGTCTGGACGACCACCAACTGATTCCCTCATCTTGGGTGTACAGCCCAATCAAGATCATCAGTAATCACCCAAACGATGTGAAGACTTCTGGTCTTCAATCACCGTCTTCATCTTCGACATATCGTCGAATCGGTTATTCAGAATGGGTTTAAACCCGGCCTTTCTGAATGACCCGCGTATATAGTAAACAAATGTTACACAAACACAACATATGCCTCATTCCAATTCAGCAGCCACTGACCGTAAATCAGCAAGAGAACAATTTCCCAAATATTAACCCCGAAGGCCGAAACCAACATCAGATCAATACCCAGGAAACCATTCTTCTTAACTAACCTACAGCTAGTTTCTAAATTTCATATTCTTAGGGAAAGGTTCCCATTAATTTTATCAAAGATAAATTCTTCTAATTTATTCTTTAATCTTCCTTTGGATATCATTTCAAACCATGTTAAGGTTTTCCAAACTAGTCGGGATTAGCGAACCAAACCGAAGTAATTATTTATTTTATTTCCCAATCCCAACCTATTCATCCCATGAAGAAAAACTGG
Organism: Allium sativum; assembly: GCA_030737875.1. NCBI lineage: Eukaryota > Viridiplantae > Streptophyta > Magnoliopsida > Asparagales > Amaryllidaceae > Allium > Allium sativum. The sequence goes on from CM060919.1 coordinate 296,639,868, forward strand.
TAATACTCAATATCTAACACCATGGTGTTATCGGTAAATTTAATTACCATTTCACGTTCAAATCTAGTTAAAGATTTAACTATCGCTTGGAGCAAAACTGGTGATACTCCATTCTCGCTCATTTTCCAAATTTGATTTAAATTATCAATTCACATTTCAATCTAATTGCAGATTCATTATAACTCCCTTTATTGGGTTAAAGAACTAATGTCATTTAAAACACAGTTCATGATAAACCCAAATCACATTCTATTTATTATCGGGTTAAAGAACAAGTGTTATTTAAAACACCATTCCCGATAAACCCACAAATCAATTCTAATTCAATTCCAATTTATTTATTTAAAAATAGTTGGGTTTTAATTTTAGTTCAGAACTAGTTCATTTCGATAAAAATCTTTTTTTATCTTTACAAATGTGAGATTTTTCATCCCAGTTTTTCACAAATCATTTCTTATGATTTTACACAAATTATTGACATTTTTGATAATTTTATCAAGGCCCGTACAGTCGATTTCCAACAACGGCCATCGAACTGCACCTACAGCGACCTTTTCCAAATTTGATTTGGACATAATTCCAAATCCAACCATTAGATTTCAAATTTCTAATATTCATTAGAAAGCTCTTTACGATACGAACCCAACGGTTCCGGTTTTAGGAGAATCCGATGGTCGGATCTCCCGTAATGTGCGTTCGAAATCAATGGTCGAAATTCATGAACTGCCGCGGCGCGTTCTATTCAGGCCATTATATTATATATATAATATATATTTCGTCGATTTCTATTTAAAATGAATTTTATAAATAGTTTTAAATTCGTTTCAAAAACATTTCAACTTCCATTTCCAATTCAAATCAAAATTGAATTTTTCCTTATAAATTCGTTTTAAAATTCATTTCAATTCAATTCAAATTTCAATTCAATTTGAATTCATTTCAAATTGATTTTTCTTCTATTTCAATTCGTTTTCAATTCAATTTGAATTCATTTTCTATTCGAATTCATTTTATATTCAATTCAATTCGAATTCGTTTTATATTCAATTCAATTCGAATTTCTTTTATATTCAATTCAATTCGAATTTCTTTTATATTCAATTCAATTCGAATTCGTTTTATATTCAATTCAATTCAAATTTCAATTCAATTTGAATTCATTTCAAATTGATTTTTCTTCTATTTCAATTCGTTTTCAATTCAATTTGAATTCATTTTCTATTCGAATTCATTTTATATTCAATTCAATTCGAATTCGTTTTATATTCAATTCAATTCGGATTTCTTTTATATTCAATTCAATTCGAATTCCTTTTATATTCAATTCAATTCGAATTCGTTTCTTCATATATATTCGATTTTTATCTCTTTTCAATATTCATTATAAAAACGAATATAATTGATATAAATATCGTTCGCGTCAAAATAGCGCATCTCTAATCAACACGACTTTATATTTTTCAATAACTTCGTTATTCTATTCAACAAATGAATCTATATTTCTTTCAATACATGACTAATCTCAAAAAATGAGTACTGTCAACATGCGACTATTTTTGTTATTTAATATATTTTATAAAAATTATGGTATCTATCGTTTGATTTCAAATCAGACTCCAACCATAAATTAGTAAGAGAACGATTCCCTAAATATTAACCCCGAAGGCCGAAACCAACATCAGATCAATATCCAGGAGACCACTCATCTTATCTATTTTCCAGTTAGTTTCTAATTTTATATATGATAAAGATGTAAATTTTATTGTTAAAATATTTCGTTCAACACATGACTAATCTCAACGAATGAGTACTGTCAACACATGTACCTTTATTTTATAATATTTTTTATTTTTCCAATTGGAATGAGGCCCAATCAATTACCATATAATGTTAATTATATGGATTCCATACAACACATGTATATAATAGCAACGATAAATAATCAACCATCATCCAAAGTGCATCACCCAACTGTATAAGCATCAAATGTAAATAATTAACACTTACACAGCCTGTCGACCAATCGATCGACATACTATTAAATAATTGGGATTAGTGTACGCCAAATATCATCCCAATACCCGTGTGGGGTTTCAAATAATTAAACACAGATTTTATTTGTGCAGTTGGGCGATGTGTAAAATTTATCGTCCCAATCAATATCCTTCAAATAGGTGTACATAAAAAAACAGTCCGGTTTGTAAATCAATATTTATTTTATTCAAATTCTCGTTAAGAATTATATTTTTAACGACCATAATATTTTATTCAACCTATGAATATTTTATTCGGTTCATTTATTAAATAAAATGATATCTTTATTTTTCTAACTTATTTTAGAAAATTTCGGCGGCATAACGGCACGATACTAGAAACGGTACAAGGCCTAGCCTTATCCCCGGTCTAATAATGGCCCACGCCATACACATATCAATCAAATCCATTCTATTTCACCAAACAATCAAGTTCAAATAAAATAATCTAACCAACTACACAACCAAACAAACAAGTCCATGGTCTGTGGACGATGGTGTCAGGTGCTACTAAACACCGTCTACATCCTAGTATATATATTTAACCAGAAAAGTAAATTTAAGGTGAGAAATTCTCACAGAGGGTTCCACTCCACCGTGCTTTGCTATTGAACTGCTGAACATCTGGATTCCTGTGAAATTCCAATACAGTTCCATCTCATTTCTTTTCACGCTGTTCAAATAAAAATATTATTTTTATTACTTCATTTTAATAAACAGAAATTCTATTTTTATTTCATATATTTTTACAATGCTTCTTTCTATATAAAAATTATATTTTTATATTTCTACTTCTTATATAAAGATTGAATTTTTATTTCATCGCTATAAAAACCTCATTTTTACTTCACTATATTTATAATAAAAATCAGATTTTTATTTCGCTACATATATAAAGATAATATTTTTATATTCTCTATTATATAGAAATTCTATTTTCCATACACTACTTATATAAAAATAGTCTTTTTGCATCTTCTATTATATAAAGATCATATTTTTAATACTCTACACAAGTAAAAATCATATTTTTAACTTTTCTATATTATAAAAATTATATTTTTAACCTTTCTATTATAAAAATTTCGCCTTTTTCAAATATAAAGATTGAATTTTTATTTTCACTATACACAAAAAGATTTTATATTTATAACGCTAAAAACCGAATCTTTACATAGTTAAAAATCGAATTTTTATTCGCTATTCCAATAAATGAAAATCGAATTTTTATGTAGCTACATACATAATGAAAATCTAATTTTTCTTCACCATATTAAAATCGTATTTTTATAACGACGCCTATACTATAAAAATCATATTTTTATGCGGATTAAAATCCCATTTTTATACAAATAAAAATTGTTACTTCATATGAATAAAAATCATAACTTTCCTATCGTAAAAATCACAACTTTACTAAGCTAAAAATCCTAACTTTATCAAAGTAAAAATCATATCTTTTACCATGTTAAAAGTCAAATCTTTTCTTATATGGAAAATCTAATCTTCAACCATTATTTAATTTATATTAACTCAGAAAATAAACGATGTATGTAATTAGATTAAAAGAAGATAAAATGATAAAGTAAAGAAACTAAACTTACAGCATTCTATAGAAAGGGGGGCAGTTCACGTCGGTTCAGGAGGATATGGCGGTGCCGTTCGTCGGAGCTTGGGCACAAGGTGGTGGTCGTGGTGAGCTCTGATACCAAATTGAGACGACCCCGAACCCCGTACTGACGGTGGCAAGGGTAATCCTTGGAATATAACTGTGACGAAAAGGAATTTCGCTCGGTCCGAACCAGTCGCTAAATCGACCCAGACCGTTCGAAACGCCCTATCGTTTGAGAACACGACAAATCAGAACGCAGACAAAAGAACAATTCGTTGTATATCACAACAATGCATCAGATTACGAGAATATACAGAGTATAAATGAATATTACACAGAAATATCAGAGATTTAAATTACATTTAAATACATAGCAGCGGAAAATAATACAATACACAACTAGAAAGAGATATATAGATACAAAGCTTTCCGGATATCGTTCCAGCTGTAAACCAGGATCCTGTGAATATAAATCTGCAAAACCAAAACTACTAGCTGCCCGTGTCAAAATAAGGGCACCCAGAGTTTAAGTCAAAACAATAAACTCCAGGTCAGTCATGTGACTGGTGTGAGAACTAAAACAATTATTAATCTTTATTTTTAAAGTTAGGTAAATCAAGGGACCACGCCGTATAACACGGAACGGGTTTCCTCCCAAGAATACCGGTGCATAAAACAAACAGCGCAATGCTAAATAAAGAAAAATGAAGCTGTTATAAGACCCAGGTCCTATCACACAATGCAACACAAGCCGGGGGATAGGGTTTTTCCTTATAACAGCCAAAGAATGCTTGATACGTTTAAAACAAATCATTTGATACTATTATAAGTTCATAGTGTATAAAACAACTTCAAATCATAAGTATCAATCATAGGCGACATGAGCGTCCCATGCCACTATGTCGCCATATATAGGTTTACAAATAAAACCGCAAATGTCACGTATTTGGAAATTGGATTTCCATCTATGAACCGAGGCCAGGGATCGTCCTCTACCGATTCGAGACAATCTAGCCCATGTCTCAGGCAAGTACTCAGTCAAGCCTTGGAGCGACAGGGCCGGTCCACCGATGTGGATTAAAATGCCTGAACATTACGTTTCCCCGCCCTTTGGGGCGTAAATGAGCCAACGAATGACTCCATCGGACCCGGATCGTCCGATCTAACCGAGGCGCCTCGCAATAGCAACAACCACACAGGTGAAAAGTATATAAATGTCAGGGCTGGAAGGTCACTGACACCACCCTAGCTAGAAAGAAACGCATGCCCTCCCTGAGGTCCTCTCCCGGTTTTGGTTCTCAACCGGGGTGTGAAACTCGCGAAGTAAACGTTACACAAAGCTACGCCACAAAGGCCGTGCTTTGATCATCACCACAAGACTTTGCTTTTCAACAGAAGCCTCGATCAATTGCCACTTAGGCATGCCACACAGGCAATTCACTCCATGCGTTTGATATCCATCAATATATAACCCCTGAGCTCGTACGTCTCAGAGAAGGGCGTTAAGCAAGAGAATAAATTCTCCGCCGCCAAATAGATATATAGTTAATAGAGATCATTCGCACGGACTAAAATCCAATGTCAGACACACAGTCCATTTACAAGTCCGCTCTGGGTCTGAACGAAACCGGAGGCACCTAGTACCCCGCATATCCATCGATCTCCAAGTACGTCTGGACGATCACCAACTGTTTCCATCTTCTTGGGTGTACAGCCCAATCAAGATCATCAGTAATCACCCAAACGACGTGAAGACTTCCGGTCTTCGACCACCGTCTTCATCTTTGACTTATCGTCGTATCAGTTATTCAGAATGGGATAAACCCGGTCTTCCCGAATAACTCGCGTATATTTTAAATAAGTGTTACACAAACACAACATACGCCTCATTCCAATTCATCAGTCACTAACCGTAAATTAATCAAGAGAATAATTCCCCAAATATTAACCCCGAAGGCCGAAACCAACATCAGATCAATATCCAGAAAACCATTCTGCTTGGCTAACCGACAGTTAGTTTCTAAATTTCACATTCATAGGGAAAGGTTCCCATTAATTTTATCCAAGATAAATTCCTTGAATTTATTCTTTAATCATCTTTTGAATTTCGATTCAACTAGTCGGGATTAACGAACCTTACCGAAGTAATCATTGGTTTTAATTTCCCAATCCCAACCTATTCATCCCATGAAGTAAAACTGGTTATACTTCATATCTAACACCGCGGTGTTATCGGTAAATTCAATTACCATTTCACGTTCAAATCTAATTAAAGATTTAACTATCGCCTGGAGCAAAACTGGTGATACTCCATTCTCGATCATTTCAATCTAATTAAAGATTCATTAAAACTCCACTTAGTTTTAATCGTTAACTGGGTTAAAGAATCAGTGTCATTTAAAACACGGTTCACGATAAACCCAAAATCACATTCCATTAATTATCGGGTTAAAGAACGAGTGTTATTTAAAACACTGTCCACGATAAACCCAAAAATCAATATCAATTCAATTCCAATTAAATGTTATTTAATTGGTACACTTCATTAAATCTAAATAAGAAGATTTAATCTTTTCTCAACTGGGCTTAAGAACAGTGTTAATGAAGACACCATTCACGACAAACCCAAATCACATTTGATATTAAATACAAGGCTCTGAATAGAAAATATATTGGCTTATATTCAATATCAAATTCTACGATTAACAAATGTCGTGTTGGAAATAACGATATAAATATATATCTTTCAAATTTCAATAACAACATCTGTATAATCTAGAATTCCAACATCGAAATATTCCGAAGACAATTTCGATTCAAATCCACTCCAATGCAATCATTGGAAATTCTGGTTATTTTTAAAACCTTTTTCAAATTCAATTTATTTATTTAAAAATAAATAGAATTATAATTCTAGTTCAAAACTAGTTCATTTCGATAAAAGTCTATTTTTATCTTTTCAAATATGGAGTTTTTCATCCCAATCTTTTCTAAATCATATCTTATGATTTTACACAAATTATTGATATTTTTAATGATTTTATCAAAGCCCGTACAGTCGATTTCCATCAATGGCCATCGAACTGCACTTACAGCGACCTTTTCCAAATTTGATTTGGACATAATTCCAAATCCAACCGTTAGATTTCTAATTTCTAATATTCGTTAGAAAGCTCTTTTCGATACGAACCCAACGGTTCCGGTTTCAGGAGAATCCGACGGTCGGATCTCCCGTAATATCCGTTCGAAGTCAATGGTCGAAATTCGCGAACTGCCGCGGCGCGGCGCGTTCTATTCAAGCCATTATATTATATATATAATATATATACTATATACTTCGTCGATTTCAATTCAAAATATGCTTTATAAATCGTTTTAAATTCATTTTCAAAACGGTTTTAACTTCATATTCAATTTCAAATCAAAATTGAATATTCCAATATAAATTCGTTTTAAATTCTTTTCAAATCGATTTCAATTCGAATTCATTTATATTCAAATTCAATTCGAATTCATTTCTATATATATTCAACTCGAATTCAATTCTATATAGTTCGAATTTCAAATCTATTCAATTTCAAATCTATTCAATTTTCATTGAAGAATGAATAAAATCGATACAAATATCGTTCACGTCAAAATGGCGTCAATCTAACCAACACGGCTTCATATGTTTCTATTTTCAAATATTCTATTTCAAATATTTCTATTTCAAATATTTCTATTTCAAATATTTCTTTTTCGAAACTGGAATGAGGCCCAATCAATTACCATATAAAGTTAATTATATGGATTTTCTACAACACATGTATACAATAACAACGATGAATAATCAACCATCATCCAAAGTGCATTCTACACTGTATATGCATTGAATATAAATATTCAACGCTTATAGCAGTCTGTTAATCAATCGATCGACATACAACTAATTATTGGGATTAGTGTACGTCAAATATCATCCCAATACCCGTGTGGGGTTTCAAACAATCAAACACAGATTTTATTTGTGCAGTTGGGCGATGTGTAAAATTTATCGTCCCAATCAATGTCCTTCAAATAGGTGTACAAAAACAAACCGTCCGGTTTGTAAATGAATATTTATTTATTCACATTCACGTTAAAAATTATATTTTTAACGATCAAACTATTTTATTCAACCTATGAATATTCTATTCGGTTCATTTATTAAATAAAATGTTATCTTTATTTTTCTAACTTATTTTTAGAAAATTTCGGCGGCATAACGGCACGATACTAGAAACGGGACAAGGCCTAGCCTTATCCCCGGTCTAGTGAAGGCCCACGCCATTCACACATCAATCAAATCAATTCCATTTCACCAAACAATTCAATTCAAACCAAATAATCTAACCAACTACACAACCAAACAATTAAACAAACAAGCCATCCATGGTCTGTGGATGACGGGTGTCGGGTGCTACTAAACACCGTCTGCATCCTAGTATATATATATATATAACTAGAAAAAGAAACTGAAGAGTGAGGAGTTCTCACCGAAAGCTATCCAATACCACGACTCTTCATTTGATAGAAATCTTCATCGTTATCGCATTTTTGTCATCTTCGTTGCTGTAGCCACTACATATGTAAAAATCGAATTTTTACTATGCAATTCAATATATAAAAATCGAATTTTTTACTTTGTTATTCAATATATAAAAATCGAATTTTTACTTTGTTATTTAATATATAAAAATCGAATTTTTACTATGCTATTCAATATATAAAAATCGAATTTTTACTTTGTTATTCAATATATAAAAATCGAATTTTTACTATGCTATTCAATATATAAAAATCGAATTTTTACTTTGCTATCATATAGATAAAAATTCTATTTTTACTTTGCTATCATATAGATAAAAATTCTATTTTTACTTTGCTATTCTCTATATAAAGATTTCACCTTTATAAAAATATAGACTTCGCCTTTATAAAAATATAGACTTCGCCTTTATAAAAATAAAGATTATATTTTTCTCGAAGTAAAAATCATATTTTTACTTCACTACCCATCTTAAAAATATCGTCTTTTCACTTTTATCACTATAAAAATCACATTTTTATTTTGCTACCCATATAAAGATGCTATTTTTAATATGTCTATCATGTAAAAATTATATTTTTACTTCTCTACATAAATAAAAATCGTATTTTTACATCCTTTACATAGTAAAAATCATATTTTTAATACTTTAAAAATATAAAAATCATATTTTTAATACTTTAAAAATATAAAAAACATATTTTTCACATTTAAAATCTGAAAATTATACAAATTAGCCACAGTAAAAAGTTACCATTCCCGTTGTTTAAGTGGATAAACCCCGTCTTCTTTCATCTTCCTCTAGACTGAATTTGCTCGAACCGTCACTCCCAGAAAGGAGCCGCGACTTCCATCAGCCGGAGCCACCAGGTATTGATCGGAGTTCGCCACATTGAAGAGCTCCACGTCATCGTTCTTCCCTTGCAACAGCGCCATGTTCGACTTGGCGTCGAAGGAGGAAAATGCGGCGTCTGGGGGGGGGTTTGCGCGACAGGGGGTCTCGCGGTTGAGGGCTTGCGGAGGATTGGGGTTCGGCGCGGGTTTTCAGAAAGGAGGAGAAGAAGATGAGCGAGGGGAGGTTGTGCGAGGAGGGAGGGGAGCGTCGGTGGCGCGACTGTCGCCTGAGGGAGGAGGACGATGGCGATTTGGGGAGGAGCAGCGAGTTCAATTTGGAAAAGGGGGCTCGGGTCATCTGATTTAGGTTTAGAAAATATATAGGGGGCTTTATATACTTATATAATTTAATTACTTTATTCTCCTTCAAGTTGACTTTTCATTTGACCTCGAAACCGAGTCCACTGACTGTCGCCCCTAGCTAATCACCCCCATTCCGAACACAATGGGATATGTATCGTGAGCCAGTTTGGCTATTACGATCAGTTTTCGTTTAAATTAACATATAACTCTATATATTGAATTTGAACGCGCATTTCAATTTACTGGGGTCACATACTAACTTGAAAAATTCCAGAAAAATATTTTCTAGCTTCGTATTGACGATACGGTCCTAACAAAATTAGTTTCGTCGAATTCTGAGACCGTTAGAAAAATGGCCAATTTCCAGTCGATTAAAATCAACTGAAATTGGTCAAACGCGTTTTCCTTTGCCACTCTCACATATTGATTCGAAAAATTATGAAATTTGAAACCTAGCAATAATTTGACACTGCGGATCCAACAAAAGTGGTTTCGTCGAAATCCGAGGTCGTTTGCAAAATTTCCATTTTTAAGGGCCTGAATTCCATAGCGACTATTCAGAAATTTCAACTGGACATATCTTTTGATTCCCGCTATGAAATTTTGATTTTTCGGATTCGTTGGAAAGATATTATCAATTAGATCCTAATGTTTTTGGTTTCACTAAAATCCGGATTGTTTTGCACCCGGTACATTCAATTGAAGTTTGAAATCGAATGATCGAACTACCGCGCCATTTTCAATTCTATTTATAAATATAAATAAATATTTATATTCTAACGTCGATGAATATAATTATATACCTTTGAATTATATTCAAAATAAATTTCTCGTCGATATTATTTAAAATAATTCATTTTAAATAATCAAAATTCGCTAAAATTGCCAAAATAAAAATTTTAAACTGGCCCAGATTTTCGGGTTGTTACAATCTCCCCCACTTAAAACTTTTCGTCTCCGAAAAGGAACAAAGTCGAAAGTGGTTTGATTAATCCACTCTACGTTAAATCTGGCTTCCATTCTCCAACTTTTCAGTTTCTGAGAATTTTCAAATTTTCAAAAATTTGGCTAACACCCTAAATTTTCGAAAAATTTCGCCATAACCTCCCCTGCACCGGGAGCCACGGGAAAATCCCAAAATTGCCATATAGGCCTTCTGATCTCAAAAAGAAAAAGAAAAAGCCAAGCGGCTAGCCAATAGGCTCATAAAATCATCATCACCCAAACAAAACAGTAAATTATGATAAACATGTACCTATTTGTCGGGCAAACAAATTTTATTCTCTGCTCTAGCCTCCTTGCTATGACCTGTTCAATGTAAGTACAAGTATATGCAAGCAAATGCGACCAATTTTCAATATAATTCAATATTTGGTTCAATTAGGCTAAATGGCTAAAAATTAGCAAACAAATAAACAAACAACACAAACATCAATCAATTAGTGAATTAGAGTTTCAAATTCATAATTTTGATACATATACAAAAGTCATGTTTTTGATGCCAAATCACAACAATAAATCCTATATAGCTTTGGTTCTCACACCAGTCAATTGGAAATATATAGAAATCCCACTTTCGTCGCACGAACATAAATTCTAATGATGGAGCCCCATCATCAAAATCATCTCCGGGCGATTAGAGTGTAATTCTATATCTATCCAGTATATTAAAACTTCAAATACACGTTTGTAAGGCGTATATGCAAAATCTTTATATACTGGACTGTCCAAATCAATACAAATAAATAATCAAGTACGAATAATTGATTTAAAATTTCAAAACAAAATTTGTTTTCATCTTAAAAATATACTCTTCACACTCGTTCTAGGATACTACTGATCCCATCTCTAACGAATCATTCTCGTTGGATATTACTAATCTAATCTCTGATGAATCCTTTCGTACGGTTCTAATGTGCCTTGTTCTCTGAGCTTGGTAAACCAAAGCTCTGATACCACCTGTGACGAAAAGGAATTTCGCTCGGTCCGAACCAGTCGCTAAACCGACCCAGACCGTTCAAACGCCCTATCGTTTGAGAACACGACAAATCAGAACGCAGACAAAAGAACATTTCATTGTATATCACAACAATGCATCAGATTACGAAAATATACAGAGTATAAATGAATATTACACAGAAATATCAGAGATTTAAATTACATTTAAATACATAGCAGCGGAAAATAATACAATACACAACTAGAAAGAGATATACGGATACAAAGCTTTCCGGATATCGTTCCAGCTGTAAACCAGGATCCTGTGAATATAAATCTGCAAAACCAAAACTACTCGCTGCCCGTGTCAAAATAAGGGCACCCAGAGTTTAGGTCAAAACAATAAACTCCAGGTCAGTCATGTGACTGGTGTGAGAACTAAAACAGTTATTAATCTTTTTTTTTTAAGTTAGGTAAATCAAGGGACCACGCCGTATAACACGGAACGGGTTTCCTCCCAAGAATACCGGTGCATAAAACAAACAGCGCAATGCTAAATAAAGAAAAATGAAGCTGTTATAAGACCCAAGTCCTATCACACAATGCAACGCAAGCCGGGGGATAGGGTTTTTCCTTATAACAGCCAAAGAATGCTTGATACGTTTAAAACAAATCATTTGATACTATTATAAGTGCATAGTGTATAAAACAACTTCAAATCATAAGTATCAATCATATGCGACATGAGCGTCCCATGCCACTATGTCGCCATATATAGGTTTACAAATAAAACCGCAAATGTCATGTATTTGGAAATCGGATTTCCATCTATGAACCGAGGCCAGGGATCGTCCTCTACCGATTCGAGACAATCTAGCCCATGTCTCAGGCAAGTACTCAGTCAAGCCTTGGAGCGACAGGGCCGGTCCACCGATGTGGATTAAAATGCCTGAACACTACGTTTCCCCGCCCTTTGGGGCGTAAATGAGCCAACGAATGACTCCATCGGACCCGGATCGTCCGATCTAACCGAGGCGCCTCGCAACAGCAACAACCACACAGGTGAAAAGTATATAAATGTCAGGGCTGGAAGGTCACTGACACCACCCTAGCTAGAAAGAAACGCATGCCCTCCCTGAGGTCCTCTCCCGTTTTTGGTTCACAACCGGGGTGCGAAACTCGCGAAGTAAACGTTACACAAAGCTACGCCACAAAGGCCGTGCTTTGATCATCACCACAAGACTTTGCTTTTCAACAGAAGCCTCGATCAATTGCCACTTAGGCATGCCACACAGGCAATTCACTCCATGCATTTGATATCCATCAATATATAACCCCTGAGCTCGTACGTCTCAGAGAAGGGCGTTAAGCAAGAGAATAAATTCTCCGCCGCCAAACAGATATATAGTTAATAGAGATCAATCGCACGGACTAAAATCCAATGTCAGACACACAGTCCATTTACAAGTCCGCTCTGGGTCTGAACGAAACCGGAGGCACCTAGTACCCCGCATATCCATCGATCTCCAAGTACGTCTGGACGATCACCAACTGTTTCCATCTTCTTGGGTGTACAGCCCAATCAAGATCATCAGTAATCACCCAAACGACGTGAAGACTTCCGGTCTTCGACCACCGTCTTCATCTTCGACTTATCGTCGTATCAGTTATTCAGAATGGGATAAACCCGGTCTTCCCAAATAACTCGCGTATATTTTAAATAAGTGTTACACAAACACAACATACGCCTCATTCCAATTCATCAGTCACTAACCGTAAATTAATCAAGAGAATAATTCCCCAAATATTAACCCCGAAGGCCGAAACCAACATCAGATCAATATCCAGAAAACCATTCTGCTTGGCTAACCGACAGTTAGTTTCTAAATTTCACATTCATAGGGAAAGGTTCCCATTAATTTTATCCAAGATAAATTCCTTGAATTTATTCTTTAATCATATTTTGAATTTCGATTCAACTAGTCGGGATTAACGAACCTTACCGAAGTAATCATTGGTTTTAATTTCCCAATCCCAACCTATTCATCCCATGAAGTAAAACTGGTTATACTTCATATCTAACACCGCGGTGTTATCGGTAAATTCAATTACCATTTCACGTTCAAATATAATTAAAGATTTAACTATCGCCTGGAGCAAAACTGGTGATACTCCATTCTCGATCATTTCAATCTAATTAAAGATTCATTAAAACTCCACTTAGTTTTAATCGTTAACTGGGTTAAAGAATCAGTGTCATTTAAAACACGGTTCACGATAAACCCAAAATCACATTCCATTAATTATTGGGTTAAAGAACGAGTGTTATTGAAAACACTGTCCACGATAAACCCAAAAATCAATATCAATTCAATTCCAATTAAATGTTATTTAATTGGTACACTTCATTAAATCTAAATAAAAAGATTTAATCTTTTCTCAACTGGGCTTAAGAACAGTGTTAATGAAGACACCATTCACGACAAACCCAAATCACATTTGATATTAAATACAAGGCTCTGAATAGAAAATATATTGGCTTATATTCAATATCAAATTCTACGATTAACAAATGTCGTGTTGGAAATAACGATATAAATATATATCTTTCAAATTTCGATAACAACATCTGTATAATCACGAATTCCAACATCGAAATATTCCGAAGACAATTTCGATTCAAATCCACTCCAATGCAATCATTGGAAATTCTGGTTATTTTCAAAACCTTTTTCAAATTCAATTTATTTATTTAAAAATAAATAGAATTATAATTCTAGTTCAAAACTAGTTCATTTCGATAAAAGTCTATTTTTATCTTTTCAAATATGGAGTTTTTCATCCCAATCTTTTCTAAATCATTTCTTATGATTTTACACAAATTATTGATATTTTTAATGATTTTATCAAAGCCCGTACAGTCGATTTCCATCAATGGCCATCGAACTGCACTTACAGCGACCTTTTCCAAATTTGATTTGGACATAATTCCAAATCCAACCGTTAGATTTCTAATTTCTAATATTCGTTAGAAAGCTCTTTTCGATACGAACCCAACGGTTCCGGTTTCAGGAGAATCCGACGGTCGGATCTCCCGTAATATCCGTTCGAAGTCAATGGTCGAAATTCGCGAACTGCCGCGGCGCGGCGCGTTCTATTCAAGCCATTATATTATATATATAATATATATACTATATACTTCGTCGATTTCAATTCAAAATGTGCTTTATAAATCGTTTTAAATTCATTTTCAAAACGGTTTTAACTTCATATTCAATTTCAAATCAAAATTGAATATTCCAATATAAATTCGTTTTAAATTCTTTTCAAATCGATTTCAATTCGAATTCATTTATATTCAAATTCAATTCGAATTCATTTCTATATATATTCAATTCGAATTCATTTCTATATAGTTCGAATTTCAAATCTATTCAATTTCAAATCTATTCAATTTTCATTGAAGAATGAATAAAATCGATACAAATATCGTTCACGTCAAAATGGCGTCAATCTAACCAACACGGCTTCATATGTTTCTCATTTCAAATATTCTATTTCAAATATTTCTATTTCAAATATTTCTATTTCAGATATTTCTATTTCAAATATTTCTTTTTCGAAACTGGAATGAGGCCCAATCAATTACCATATAAAGTTAATTATATGGATTTTCTACAACACATGTATACAATAACAACGATGAATAATCAACCATCATCCAAAGTGCATTCTACACTGTATAAGCATCGAATATAAATATTCAACGCTTATAGTAGTCTGTCAATCAATCGATCGACATACAACTAATTATTGGGATTAGTGTACGTCAAATATCATCCCAATACCCGTGTGGGGTTTCAAACAATCAAACACAGATTTTATTTGTGCAGTTGGGCGATATGTAAAATTTATCGTCCCAATCAATGTCCTTCAAATAGGTGTACAAAAACAAACCGTCCGGTTTGTAAATGAATATTTATTTATTCACATTCACGTTAAAAATTATATTTTTAACGATCAAACTATTTTATTCAACCTATGAATATTCTATTCGGTTCATTTATTAAATAAAATGTTATCTTTATTTTTCTAACTTATTTTTAGAAAATTTCGGCGGCATAACGGCACGATACTAGAAACGGGACAAGGCCTAGCCTTATCCCCGGTCTAGTGAAGGCCCACGCCATTCACACATCAATCAAATCAATTCCATTTCACCAAACAATTCAATTCAAACCAAATAATCTAACCAACTACACAACCAAACAATTAAACAAACAAGCCATCCATGGTCTGTGGATGACGGGTGTCGGGTGCTACTAAACACCGTCTGCATCCTAGTATATATATATATATATATATATATATATATATATATAACTAGAAAAAGAAATTGAAGAGTGAGGAGTTCTCACCGAAAGCTATCCAATACCACGACTCTTCATTTGATAGAAATCTTCATCGTTATCGCATTTTTGTCATCTTCGTTGCTGTAGCCACTACATATGTAAAAATCGAATTTTTACTATGCTATTCAATATATAAAAATCGAATTTTTTACTTTGTTATTCAATATATAAAAATCAAATTTTTACTTTGTTATTCAATATATAAAAATCGAATTTTTACTATGCTATTCAATATATAAAAATCGAATTTTTACTTTGTTATTCCATATATAAAAAACGAATTTTTACTATGCTATTCAATATATAAAAATCGAATTTTTATCTAATTTTTACTTTGCTATCATATAGATAAAAATTCTATTTTTAATTTGCTATCATATAGATAAAAATTCTATTTTTACTTTGCTATTCTCTATATAAAGATTTCGCCTTTATAAAAATATAGACTTCGCCTTTATAAAAATATAGACTTCGCCTTTATAAAAATATAGACTTCGCCTTTATAAAAATAAAGATTATATTTTTCTCGAAGTAAAAATCATATTTTTACTTCACTACCCATCTTAAAAATATCGTCTTTTCACTTTTATCACTATAAAAATCACATTTTTATTTTGCTACCCATATAAAGATGCTATTTTTAATATGTCTATCATGTAAAAATTATATTTTTACTTCTCTACATAAATAAAAATCGTATTTTTACATCCTTTACATAGTAAAGATTATATTTTTAATACTTTAAAAATATAAAAATCATATTTTTAATACTTTAAAAATATAAAAATCATATTTTTCACATTTAAAATCTGAAAATTATACAAATTAGCCACAGTAAAAAGTTACCATTCCCGTTGTTTAAGTGGATAAACCCCGTCTTCTTTCATCTTCCTCTAGACTGAATTTGCTCGAACCGTCACTCCCAGAAAGGAGCCGCGACTGCCATCAGCCGGAGCCACCAGGTATTGATCGGAGTTCGCCACATTGAAGAGCTCCACGTCATCGTTCTTCCCTTGCAACAGCGCCATGTTCGACTTGGCGTCGGAGGAGGAAAATGCGGCATCTGCGGGGGGTTTGCGCGACAGGGGGTCTCGCGGTTGAGGGCTTGCGGAGGATTGGGGTTCGGCGCGGGTTTTCAGAAAGGAGGAGAAGGAGATGAGCGAGGGGAGGTTGTGCGAGGAGGGAGGGGAGCGTCGGTGGCGCGACTGTCGCCTGAGGGAGGAGGACGATGGCGATTTGGGGAGGAGCAGCGAGTTCAATTTGGAAAAGGGGGCTCGGGTCATCTGATTTAGGTTTAGAAAATATATTGGGGGCTTTATATACTTATATAATTTAATTACTTTATTCTCCTTCAAGTTGACTTTTCATTTGACCTCGAAACCGAGTCCACTGACTGTCGCCCCTAGCTAATTACCCCTATTCCGAACACAATGGGATATGTATCGTGAGCCAGTTTGGCTGTTACGATCAGTTTTCGTTTAAATTAACATATAACTCTATATATTGAATTTGAACGCGCATTTCAATTTACTGGGGTCACATACTAACTTGAAAAATTCCAGAAAAATATTTTCTAGCTTCGTATTGACGATACAGTCCTAACAAAACAAGTTTCGTCGAATTCTGAGACCGTTAGAAAAATGGCCAATTTCCAGTCGATTAAAATCAACTGAAATTGGTCTAACACGTTTTCCTTTGCCACTCTCACATATTGATTCGAAAAATTATGAAATTTGAAACCTAGCAATAATTTGACACTGCGGATCCAACAAAAGTGGTTTCGTCGAAATCCGAGGTCGTTTGCAAAATTTCCATTTTTAAGGGCCTGAATTCCATAGCGACTATTCAGAATTTTCAACTGGACATATCTTTTGATTCCCGCTATGAAATTTTGATTTTTCGGATTCGTTGGAAAGATATTATCAATTAGATCTTAATGTTTTTGGTTTCACTAAAATCCGGATTGTTTTGCACCCGGTACATTCAATTGAAGTTTGAAATCGAATGATCGAACTACCGCGCCATTTTCAATTCTATTTATAAATATAAATAAATATTTATATTCTAACGTCGATGAATATAATTATATACCTTTGAATTATATTCAAAATAAATTTCTCGTCGATATTATTTAAAATAATTCATTTTAAATAATCAAAATTCGCTAAAATTGCCAAAATAAAAATTTTAAACTGGCCCAGATTTTCAGGTTGTTACAATAACACATAAACAGATAACGGAAGAACAGAAATAAATAAATACACCAGATAATGTGCAATAGAATATACTGGATAAATGTAATCATCAGAGTTACACAGTATACAGGATCATACTTAGTACAAATATAGTTCAGCTATACATAAATGTCTACAGCGGAAAACAAACATAATGTACAATAGGAGCTGAACAACATAAAAAGAGATAAATAATAGAATCCATCTTCAGCTCCAGCTATCCGGATAAAGCCAGCTAAAACCTGAATACAAGGCTGCCCGTGTAGAAAAAGGGGCACCCGAGTTTGTAAGTGAAACAAACTACGAGTCAGTCATGGGACTGGTATGAGAAATCTACTCAACACATTTGAAATATGGCTAATCACATGATCACGCCACTTTCCTGGAACGGGTTTACACCATTGGATTGCCAGTGCTTTAAAACAAATCATTCTTTTAAACATTGCAATGCTTTTTATAAAAATGAAGCCATTATAAGGCTCAGTTCCCATCACACAATGCAACGCAAACCGGAGAATAGAGTTTTACCTTATAACAGCCAAAATATGCTTGATACGAATAAAACAAAAGAATCTGATATTATTACTAGTGTTTATATGTTTCAACAGCAATTTCAAATCATAACTATCAATCATAGACGGCATTAATGCCCCATACCACTATGTCTCCATATATAGGTATACAATCAAAACCGCACAGTCACGTATTTGGAAGTTGGATTTCCGTCATGAACCAAGGAAAAAGATAGTCCTTACCGAATTCGAGACGCTCTAGCCCGTGTCTCAGGATCAGAACGCATCAACCCTTTGGATCGTCAGGGCCGGTCTACTGATGTGGATTATTATGCCTGAACACTACGTTTCCCTGCCCTTTGGGGCGTCAATGAGCCAACGAATGACTCCATCGGTCCCAGATCGACCGATATAACTGAGGCGCCTCGCAATAGTAACAACCACATAAGTCAAACTCGTCAAGGCATGTAAAACCACTGACGCCACTTCTAACTAGAAAGAAACGCATGCCCTCCCTGAGGTCCTTATCCCATTTCTGGTTCATACCGGGGTGTGAGGTTCGCGTATTCACGTTGTACACAAAGCTACGCCACACAGGCAGGGCTTTGATCATCACCACAAGACTTTGCTTTTCAACAGAAGCCCTGATCACTGCATCTTAGCATGTCACACAGGCAATTCACACCATGCAACAGATGGCTATCAATCACATAGAATAAATTCCAATGTCAGATACACAATCCATTTACAAGTCCGTTCTGGGTCGGAACGAAACCGGAGGCACTATATAACTCGCAAACCCATCGACCTCCACGTACGTCTGGACGATCACCACTCATTATCCATATTTCGGGATGCCTCCCAATCAGGACATCAGTTACCATCCAAACGAGGTGAAGATCTCCGATCTTCGACCACCGTCTTCATCTTCGATTTCTTATCGTCGATTCAGTTATTCAGAATGGGATAAAACTGGTCTTTCTGAGCAACTCGCGTATATGATAAACAAGTGAAACACAAATACACGTACGCAATATTCCAGTTCATTAGTCACTAACCGTAAATCAGTAAGAGAACGGTTTCCCAAATATTAACCCCGAAGGCCGAAACCAACATCAGATCAACACCCGGGAAACCATTCGACTTAGCCAACCTTCAGTTAGTTTCTAATTTCACATCCATATCGTTTATAATATTTTATAACGATTTATCGTTATTTTTATTCATTTTAAAATAGCCAATTTATTCAAAACGACGCTTTGGGCCATAACACGACCGTGGCACTGTTTTTCTTCAGATTTGATTTACACATATCTGAAAATCTAACCGTTGGATCTTCACAAAATTTACTTCATTAGAAAGATCTTTTCAAAACGAATCCAACGGTTCCAGTTTCGGGAAAATCCGACGGTCGGATCTCCTGGTATAATCGTTTGAAGTTTCGATTTCAAAATACGAACTACAACGTCGTTATTCGATTAAATATAATTATATTTATATTTATATATATATATATAATCGATTCTGGCACTGTTTTTCTTCAGATTTGAATTAAACATTCCAAACAATCCAACTGTTGGATTTTTTCAAAGTTGGTGCTGTTGGAAAGATATTTCCAAAGCGAACCCAACGGTTGCGGTTTCGGGAAAATCTGATGATCGGATCTCCCGCACTAATCGTTTGAAATCACGGTTTCAAAATACGAACTGCAGCTTCGTTATTCAATATATTTCAATTCTATTTATATATATATATATATATATCGATTCTTCGATTTCAAAACTATATGATTTTTCATACATTTGATAAAAATGATATTTTTATCTAATTGTCTTCTATTTCAACACTTCACTATTTTTAACAATTCATGTATATAATAAAAATGTTATTTTTATTGTAAAACAATTCATTTCAAAACACGATTATTTTATATAGTTCATATAGGTAATAAAAATATGATTTTTTATTATAAAACAATTTATTTCAAAACAAGATTATTTTATATAGTTCATATTGATGATAAAAATAGGATTTTTATTATAAAACAATTTCTTTTGAAATATGAATACCATTCAACACATGAATTTCGATTCATCGAATGAATTTCGATTCAACACATGAAGGTTTTCTGTAGTTTGTATATATAGATAAAAAGGTGATTTTTATATTTAAAACACGAATACCATTCAACACATGAATTTCAATTCAACGAATGAATTTCGATTCAACACATGAAGGTTTTCTATAGTTTGTATATATAGATAAAAAGGTGATTTTTATATTTAAAACACGAATACCATTCAACACATGAATTTCAATTCAACGAATGAATTTCGATTCAACACATGAAGGTTTTCTATAGTTTGTATATATAGATAAAAAGGTGATTTTTATATTTAAAACACGAATACTATTCAACACATGAATTTCAATTCAACGAATGAATTTCGATTCAACACATGAAGGTTTTCTATACAACACACGAATATAGTTTCAACACAGGAAAATAATTCTAACACATGAATATTATTCAAAATTTCGGCAGCATAACGGCAGGGTAGTTAAAACCGGGACCGTCCCTAGTACGGCTCCTCGCTCTACCTTAAAGCCTTGCAGCTTTTGACAATGGGGAATCATGCATCTAGTTCGCACACAGGCGGCATATATTTTTTTTTCATTTCCACAAACTAATCCTATGTGGTTTCAACCAAATATTTCTCAACCACAAAAGGGTATTTTTCAACCACAATCAATCAATTTCAACCACAAACAATTTCAATCAACCATTCGCTATCAATCAATTTTCACACCAATCACAACCAATAAATATCGTCCATGGTTTGTGGACGAGGGGCGTATATATATATATATATATATATATATATATATATATATATATATAAGCATTTCACTTCTATTCAACACATATATAATTTTTACAACGCATATATAACTTATATATCGAACGTACAATTTATACAACGCTTATACAAGAGGTGTACAACGCTTATGTAACTCATACATCGACTATATAATTTATACATCGTCGTTTTTCATATCGTTTATAATTTAGAAATCTCACATTGGGTTATACTCCACCAAAAATAGCAGAAGGCTCAGAAAAATATGCGGTCTCTTCTAGTATGTAGAAGACGTCCACACGAGTCCACTGTCTCTTGTTTCACTGAATTTCGTCAACACATGAGAAAGATACGATTTTTCAAAGTTTGCAACGGTTTAAAGGTGTTAAAACTATTGAAAATAAACATAGTCGTACCTCTCAGTTTTTGATTCAAACCTAGGTTTGAATTTAACTTCCAATCCGTTGCTCGATATGAGGATCGGACTTCACGACGTCGAAGAGCCAGTTGGGGCGCACGTGCGCCAGGAAGGGGGCCCACTTCGGTGGCCTCTGGCGACGGCTGCGGCGGCCTAAAGTGACGAACTTCGGGGCGTTGGATCTCCTCGACCGCTCGACGATGGGGGCTGAGACCTGGTCGGATTTGAAGAGGAAGGAGAGCTGGACAAAAACCCTAACTGGCAGAGGGGCTGAAAGTGGAGGAGGCGGTCGGAAATTGGGTTTGAATGTTTGAACGGCAGCCATCGTTAATCGGAGGGAGAAAAGGGGTTTTCGATTTTTTTATATTTTTTTAAAATTGTGAAAGGAATAATTTGATTGGCCGGGGTTTTTAAAAGGGGGTTTTCTAACATGACCTCCAATCCGAACCCAACGACTATCGTCCCTAGCGTTTCACCCCCATTCCGAACACAATGGGATATGTTTCGTAGGCCCATTCGATAGTTTCAATCAGTTTTCCTTCAATTTAAAATATATAACATTCAATATTCGATTTGAACATACATTTTAATTTGCCAGGGCCACAAACTGATTCGAAAAATTCCAGAAAAATAAATCTAGCTATGTTTTGACGATATGGTCCCAACAAAACTAGTTTCGTCGAATTTTGAGACCGTTTGCAAAATGGCCCATTTCTGGTCGATCCAATTTAACTGTAATTGACCAAAACACATTTTCCTTTGCCACGCTCACATACTAGCTTCAAAAATTATGAAATTTAAAACCTAGCAATAATTTGACATCCCGAATCCAACAAAAGAGGTTTCGTCGAATTCCGAGGTCGTTTGCAAAATGGCCATTTTCACGGGCTATATAAATTCCATAGCGACCTTTCTGAAAATTCATTTAGCCATAACTTTTGCTTCCCGCTATGAAACTTCGATTTTTCAGATTCGTTAGAAAGATACTCACTAACAGATTTAAATATTTTTGGTCCCATTGTGTTCGGAATGGGGATATTTAGCTAGGGGAGACAGTCATTGGGTTTGATTTGGAGTTCGTACGTGAAATTTCAATTTAAAGAAATAATAGAATAAAAATATATTAATAAAATACTATATATACCCCCCCTTAAATTCTCCAAACCCTAGTTATCATTCAGAGCCACCACTTTAAGTTGAAATCGACGCTCAGAATCGCTCTCCACTTCCTCTCGAATTTCTGATAAATCCATGCAATTAAATTTGAAGCTTTCTAAGGAAAAATGGTAAGGCTTGGAGAGGGCTACAAGGTGAACGACTGTGATGTTTTATGGTTAGACGCAGGTGCTAAAATCGAGGGCAAAACGGGGCTGCGTCGAACTGAAATAGGGGAGCAAGGGGGTGGTCGGAATCGCCACCAAGGCTGGAGGAGGAAGAGGGCGGACTGGGCTACGTGGTGCCGCTGTTGGATCGACCTCCGGTGGTCGAGGCAGAGGTGAACAATGGTTTAAAGGAGGCGACGTTTTGGATTCCTTTGGTTCGTAACGAACGATGAAGATGAATAGGGTTACGGGAAATTAAAGAAGAGAGCGGCCCAGAAATTGATTAAGTGGTTAATTAAACTAATTAATTATTTAATTAATTATTAAAATGTTCAATATATTAATCGTCACAACTCGTTCAAACTGAATCAGATTTTCGTGAAACGAAGTGGGTTGGATTCGCAGCGACGAAGGCTACGCGATGGAACTGACGGATTTTGATAGGAGCTAGCTGAAATTTTCGTATGAATTGAACGCGCTATTTAGTTCAGTTAAAATAATCGTTATTCAACGATTTCAAAAACCGGTCAAAGTGAGTTTTACTCACACTGCAAAAATATTTACATTTTTGTGAAATTCAATTCTTTGATTGATTTGATTATTTGTTTGTTGATTCCTATTTTTAAATGGACATCAAATTTGAACTATTAGAAATAAATTTGACAGTTAGTTTATTTTTATGAATTAAATTGCTTGTTAAACCCCGACATGTATAATCAGTTAATTATTGAAAATTGAACTGTTTTGTTTAATGGCTGTGATGGATGTTTATTTATGGATATATTGAACTGTACGGATGTTTATTTATATTTTTATATCAGTGTTATCACCTTGAATGTTACGGGCATCATCATAAACTGTAATTTTGAATAAATTAAGAAATTGGCTGAAACGATATATACCTATGACATTTGACCTTTGGATTGAAATGATATATGTCCATTCCCTGAAATTAAAAGTAAAAAAATTGAAATAGCTGATCACTTGGCCATAGGATAGAGAATTATCATACGGACACCGGATTGGTTAAATCTATAAGTTTTAGAATTTGTGAAACCGATTTAAATAAGTGATTATGTATAAAGAAAATAAATTGAAATTATTTAAATTGAATTATTGATTGGAATTTGAATTTGAAGTTGAAATGTTGAAATTGAATTACTTTGAAATGTCGAAATTGAATTATATTGAAATGTTGAAATTGAATTATTTCAAAGGTTTGAATCTTTATTTAAACTTTGAAATTTAATTCAAATTGAAATGATCTAAAAGTGTTATTTGAAATTTGAACTAAAATTGATTATAAAATTGAATTATTTCAAAGGTTTAAATCTTTATTTAAACTTTGAAATTTAATTCAAATTGAAATGATCTAAAATTGTTATTTGAAATTTAAAATAAAATTGATTATATTTTGAATTATTTCAAAGGTTTAAATCTTTATTTAAACTTTAAAATTTAATTCAAATTGAAATGATCTAAAATTGTTATTTTAAATTTGAACTAAAATTGATTATAATATAAATTATTTCAAAGGTTTAAATCTTTATTTAATCTTTGAAATTAAATTCGAGTTGAAATGATCTAAAATTTGTTATTTGAAATTTGAACTAAAATTGATTATAATTTAAATTATTTCAAAGGTTTAAATCTTTATTTGAACTTTGAAATTAAATTCAAATTGAAATGATCTAAAATTTGTTATTTGAAATTTGAACTAAAATTGATTATAATTTGAATTATTTCAAAGGTTTAAATCTTTATTTAAACTTTGAAATTAAATTCGAATTGAAATGATATAAAATTTGTTATTTGAAATTTGAACTAAAATTGATTATAATTTAAATTATTTCAAAGGTTTAAATCTTTATTTAAACTTTGAAATTAAATTCAAATTAAATGGTTTAAACAAATATTATGAACATGAACTTGAACTCGAATTTGATTTGAATCGAATAGATTCAAATAATATTTTGAAATTGAAAGTAATCCTTTAAAATGGGATTGTTCTCAAATGAATTTGATTTTTGGGGATCGATTTGGACTGGATATTGGAAATCGATTTGGTTTGTTTTGAGATTTGAACTTAGGTTCATATTTATTGAGAATGAAAAGAAACAGTTGATTTGAAATTATTTCTGTATAAACAAATTTATATATAAACTATTTTATGAAATTTATTCCTTTGATATATAGAGTGCTTTATATAAATTGTTTTTCAAAAACATATTATTTATATATATATATATATGTATGTATATAAGTAGTTTATTTTATATAATTTTTTTTAATATACGTAAAACCATTTCCAATACTCAAACTATTTTGATTTCCAAGCTATTCCAATCCTCCCAAAATTATTTGCAACTAATCAAAAAAAAATTATTTAAACCCCAAACTATTTCAAACTTACAAACTGTTTTAGAAGTGAAAAGTGTTTACATTTAAATCTATGATTTAAATATGTGATTTAAAAGTAATCATGATCATTTTGATGTTAAAATCAGAAAGGAATTTAAAACTATTTTTGAAGTAAATTGAATGACTCGAATGAAACATAGTTAATTGAAGTTATAACAAATTATTGAATTTGAAATTTATCTCAAAGTGAATATGAATTTTGAAAGTAAATATTATTGTGATTAAAATAATATGATATTTTAAAGTGAAATTTGTTTAGTTGAATATGATATTTTGATATCATAACGATTCACTTTTGAAATATAAAAGTACCAATCAGTGTGTAACATGACGTTTTGTTGTTAAAGAGACCGGGGCATACTCTCTGTCAATGTTGGAACCACTTTAACAACTATGTATGCGGTGGAGTTCCAAAAATGAAGTAGGATGAATTTGGAGGCGATTACTAGATTTGAAGAAAGTGAACAATAATGGATGACCCGACACTTGTGTCGATTTGAAATGACTAAAACAGGAGCCATGCCAGACAAAATGAGGCTTGACTACCTCTTAGTGGACATCTGCTCTTCGATTTTCCTGGGCCTCGGGTCCATACTATTACTATTCAGTTGTTGTTCTTTTGTTGGTGCGCACCCTTGATAGGATGTATTTCCTTTTGATTTGTTATGGGGTGGATGTCTGAAGCGACCCGTTTCTTCCCCGGTCTCCGAAGAGAAGAGAAAGAACGAATTACTGTGAGGACAAGACAAATCAGAACGCATATAAAAGAAAATTTCACTGTATATTACAACAATGCATCAGATACAAGAATATACAGAGTATAAATGAATATTACACAGAAATAGCAGAGATTTAAATTACATAGCAGCGGAAAATAATACAATACACAACTAGAAATAGATATACGGATACAAAGCTTTCCGGATATCATTCCAGCTGTAAACCAGGATCCTGTGAATATAAATCTGCAAAACCAAAACTACTAGCTGCCCGTGCCAAAATAGGGGCACCCAGAGTTTAGGTTAAAACAATAAACTCCAGGTCAGTCATGTGACTGGTGTGAGAACTAAAACAGTTTTTATTCTTTATTTTTAAAGTTCGGTAAATCAAGGGACCACGCCGTATAACACGGAACGGGTTTCCTCCCAAGAATACCAGTGCATAAAACAACAGCGCAATGCTAAATAAAGAAAAATGAAGCTATTATAAGACCCAGGTCCTATCACACAATGCAACGCAAGCCGGGGGATAGGGTTTTTACCTTATAATAGCCAAGAATGCTTGATACGTTTAAAAGAAATCATTTGATACTATTACAAGTGCATAGTGTATAAAACAACTTCAAATCATAAGTATCAATCATAGGCGGCATGAGTGCCCCATCCCACTATGTCACCATATATAGGTTTACAAATAAAACCGCAAAAGTCACGTATTTGGAAATTGGGTTTCCATCTATGAACCGAGGCAAAAGATAGTCCTCAACCGATTCGAGACGCTCTAGCCCGCCCCTCAGGAACAGCCGCAACTGCCCCTTGGATCGTCAGGGCCGGTCCACCGATGTGGATTATTATGCCTGAACACTACGTTTCCCCACCCTATGGGGTGTAAGTCTGGTCCGTCTGCCGACCAGAATGCATCGGCCGAAACCGATATAACCGAGGCGCCTCGCAACAGCAACAACCACATAAATCAAACTCGTCAGGGCGTGTAAAACCACTGACGCCACTTCTAGCTAGAAAGAAACGCAAGTCCTCCCTGAGGTCCGTCTCCCGTTTTTGGTCCATAACCGGGGTGCGAGGCTCGCGAATTCACGTTACACAAAGCGGTGCCACACAGGCTGTGCTTTGATCAACACCACAAGACTTTGCTTTTCAACAGAAGCCTTGATCAATTGCCACTTAGGCATGCCACACAGGCAATTCACTCCATGCGTTTGATGTCCATCAATATATAACCCCTGAGCTCGTACGTCTCAGAGAAGGGCGTTAAGCAAGAGAATAAATTCTCCGCCGCCAAACAGATATATATTTAATAGAGATCAATCACACGGACTAAAATCCAATGTCAAACACACAGTCCATTTACAAGTCCGTTCTGGGTCTGAACGAAACCGGAGGCACCTAGTACCCCGCATATCCATCGATCTCCAAGTACGTCTGGACGATCACCAACTGTTTCCATCTTCTTGGGTGTACAGCCCAATCAAGATCATCAGTAATTACCCAAACGACGTGAAGACTTCCGGTCTTCGACCACCGTCTTCATCTTCGACACCACGTCGAATCAGTTATTCAGAATGGGATAAACCCGGTCTTTCTGAATAACTCGCGTATATATTATAAAAGTGTTACACAAACACAACATACGCCTCATTCCAATTCAGAATATTCTTTTATTCAAATATTCCTATACTTTGGGAAAAGTTCCCATTCATTTTACCCAAGATAAATTCTTTAAATTTATTCTTTAATCTCCTTTGAATATCAATTCAAACTAGTCGGGATTAGCGAACCACACCGAAGTAATCATTTATTTTATTTCCCAATCCCAACCTATTCATCCCATGAAGTAAAACTGGTTATACTTCATATCTAACACCACGGTGTTATCGGTAAATTCAATTACCATTTCACGTTCAAATCTAATTAAAGATTTAACTATCGCCTGGAGCAAAACTGGTGATGCTCCATTTTCGATCATCTCAATCTAATTAAAGATTCATTAAAACTCCACTTAGTTTTAATCTTCGACTGGGTTAAAGAATCAGTGTCATTTAAAACACGGTTCACGGTAAACCCAAAATCACATTCCATTAATTATCGGGTTAAAGAACAAGTGTTATTTAAAACACTGTTCACGATAAACCCAAAAATCATTACCAATTCAATTCCAATTAAATATCATTTAATTGGTACACTTCATTAAATCTAAATAAAAAGATTTAATCTTTTCTCAACTGGGCTCAAGAACAGTGTTAGTGAAGACACCATTCACGACAAACCCAAATCACATTTGATATTCAATACAAGGCTTTGAATAGAAAATATCCCGGCTTATATTCAATATCAAATTCTACGACCAACAAATATCGTATTGGAAATAACGATATATATATCTATATCTTTCAAATTTCCATAACCACATCTGTATAATCACGAAGTCCAACATCGAAATATTCCGAAGACAATTTCGATTCAAATCCACTCCAGTGCAATCATTGGAAATTCTGGTTATTTTTAAAACCCTTTTCAAATTCAATTTATTTATTCAAAAATAAATAGAATTATATTTCTAGTTCAAAACTAGTTCATTTCGATAAAAATCTATTTTTATCTTTTCAAATATGGAGTTTTTCATCCCAAACTTTCACAAATCATTTCTTATGATTTTACCCAAATTATTACTATTTTTAATAATTTTATCAAGGCCCGTACAGTCGATTTCCATCAATGGCCATCGAACTGCACTTACAGCGACCTTTTCCAAATTTGATTTGGACATAATTCCAAATCCAAACGTTAGATTTCAAATTTCTAATATTCGTTACAAAGCTCTTTTCGATACGAACCCAACGGTTCCGGTTTTAGGAGAATCCGACGGTCGGATCTCCCGAAATGTCCGTTTGAAATAAATGGTCGAAATTCACGAACTGCCGCGGCGCGGCGCGTTCTATTCAGGCCATTATATTATATATATAATATATATATAATATATTTCGTCGATTTCTATTTAAAATGAATTTTATAAATAGTTTTAAATTCGTTTCAAAAGCAATTTCAACTTTCATTTCAATTCAAATCAAAATTGAATTCTTCTTTATAAATTCGTTTTAAAACTCATTTCTATTCAATTCAAATTTCAATTCAGTTTGAATTCACTTCAATTTGCTTTCAATTCAATTTGAATTCGTTTTCAATTCATTTCATTTCGAAATCGTTTTCAATTCAATTCATTTCGAAATCGTTTTCAATTCAATTCATTTCGAAATCGTTTTCAATTCAATTCATTTCGAAATCGTTTTCAATTGATATAAATATCGTTCACGTCAAAATGGCGTCAATCTAATCAACACGGCTTCATATATTGATATTTTCAAATATTCCATTTCGAATATTTCTATTTCAAATATTTCTATTTTAAAGCTGGAATGAGGCCCAATCAATTACCATATAAAGTTAATTATATGGATTTTCATACAACACATGTATAATAGCATTGAAAAATAATCAACCATCAACCAAAGTGCACTACACTGTATAAGCATCAAATATAAATATCTAACGCTTATAACAGCCTGTCAATCAATCGATCGACATATTTAATCAATCAGGATGCGTGAACTTCAAATTTCATCCTAACACCCGTGTGGGGTTTCAAACAATCAAACACATATTTTATTTGTGCAGTTGGGCGATGTGTAAAATTTATCGACCCAATCAATATCAGTCAAATAGGTGTACATTAACAAACCGTCCGGTTTGTAAATGAATATTTATTTATTCACTTTCACTATATTCATATTCACGTTAAAAATTATATTTTTAACGATAAAACATTTTATTCCAACATATGAATTTCTATTATTCATTTACACAATAAAATGATATTTTTATTTTTCTAACTTATTTTAGAAAATTTCGGCGGCATAACGGCACGATACTAGAAACGGGACGAGGCCTAGCCTTATCCCCGGTCTAGTGAAGGCCCACGCCATTCACACATCAATCATATCAATTTCACTTCACCAAACAATTCAAATCAACCCAAACAATCTAACTAACAACACAGCCAAACAAACAAGTCCATGGTCTGTGGACGATTGTGTCGGGTGCTACTAAGCACCGTCTGCATCCTAGTATATATATATAACTAGAAAAATAAATTGAAAGGTGAGAAATTCTCACCGATAGCTATCCAAACATCTTGACTCTTCTTTGATATAAATCTTCATCGTTATCGCATCTTTGTCATCTTCATTGCCCGGTTCCTCTACATATGTAAAAATCGAATTTTTACTTCGCTATTCAATATATAAAAATCGAATTTTCATTTTTAAGATCTAATCTTTTCTATTTTAAAAATATCGTCTTTTCACTTTTAAAGATTTTACCTTTTCAATTTCATCACTATAAAAATCACAATTTTTATTTTGCTACCCATATAAAGAGGTTATTTTAAATATTTCTAACATGTAAAAATTATATTATATTTTTACATCTCCCACATAATAAAGATCGAATTTTTATTATCTATACTATATAAAAATTATATTTTTATTAATTCTACAACATAAAGATAATATTTTTATGATCTTTGTATTATAAAAATCGAATTTTTTTTATATTCTCTTCCTTAGAAAAAAAACATATTTTACATCATTTATAATATAAAAATTTCGTCTTTTTTATATAAAAATAATCAAACTTTTCACTCTATAAAAATATGACCTTTCAAATATAAAAATCTAAACTTTCTTATAGCAAAAATCTAATTATAGTTTACTTAATAATTTAAATAACTGGTTATATAGAAATTAAAATAAAATAAAATAACATAAAAAAGAAAGGAAGAAGGCTCACATCGTTTGCAAAAGGGAAGGGGGAGGGTTTACCGTCGGTTTTGGATCCAGGGGGAGCTGCTGTCTTGCGTCGGTCATCAGAGGAAGAGGGAGGAAGGAGGAACGGCGGAGTTGACTAAGGGGAGGGCGGGGCTGGTCTAAATGGGAAGTGGCTAGGGTTCAGGCGGGTTTGGGTTGCGGTGGTTTTGGGAAGTGTGGGACTCGAAGATCGAAGGGGGGGGGGAGAGGAAGGGGACGGAGAGGAAGTGGAGGAAGGGGGGGGACTGCGCTTGGCGCGGCGGCGCCAGGAGGCTGGGCAGCGGCCTCCTTGGAGGAACGATTCGTCGTTCTTTTTTTTTTTTTATTTCTGAAATGTAACGAACGTGGGGGGGGGGGGGGGGGGCAGAAAGATAAAGGGAGGAGAGGAGAATATATTTTATTTTATTTTTTTTATTTCTGAAATGTAACGAACGTGGGGGGGGGGGGGGGGGGCAGAAAGATAAAGGGAGGAGAGGAGAATATATTTTGTTTTTTTTTATTAATTTAATCCCAATAGGTTGACTTTTACATAAGACCTCAAAACGAGGCCCACCGCCTGTCATCCATAGCGTTTCACCCCCATTCCGAACACAATGGGATATGTATCGTAAGTTGATTCGATCGTTACGATCTGTTTCCGTTAAATTTACATTTAAATCACTATATTGAATTTTAAACGTACATTTCAAATTACCGGGGTCGCATACGAACTTTAAAAATTCCAGAAAAATATTTTCTAGCTTCGTATTGACGATACGGTCCTAACAAAACTAGTTTCGTCGAATTCTGAGACCGTTTGAAAAGTGGCCAATTTCCAGTCGATTAAAATCAACTGAAACTGGTCAAACACGTTTTCCTTTGCCACGCTCACATATTGACTCGAAAAATTATGAAATTTGAAACCTAGCAATAACTTGACATCACGGACCCAACAAAACTGGTTTCGTCGAAATCCGAGGTCATTTGCAAAATGTCCATTTTAAGGGCCTGAATTCCATAGCGACTATTCAGAATTTTCAATCGGACATATCTTTTTATTCCCGTTATGTAATTTCGATTTTTCGGATTCGTTGGAAAGATATTATCAATTAGATCCTAAGATTTTTGGTTTCACTAAAATCCGGATTGTTTTGCACCCGGTACATTCAATTGAAGTTTGAAATCGAATTATCGAACTACCACGCCATTTTCAATTCCTTTTATAATTATATATAAATATTTATATTCTAACGACGACGTATATAAAATATACGTTCTAAATATATTCAAAATAAATTTCTCGTCGATATTATTTAAAATAATTCATTTTAAATATTCAAATTCAGCTAAAATTGCCAAAATAAAAATTTCAAACTGGCCCAGATTTTCGGGTTGTTACAATCTCCCCCACTTAAAACTTTTCGTCCCCGAAAAGGAACAAAGTCGAAAGTGGTTTGATTAATCAACTCTACGCTCGATCTGGCTTCCATTCTCCAACTCTTTAGTTTATGAGAATTTCCAAAATTTCAAAAATTTGGCTAACACCCTAAATTTTTGAAAAATTTCGCCATAACCTCCCCTGCACCGGGAGCATCGGGGAATTTCAAATAGCTTCCCCGGTCCTTCAGATCTCAAAAAGAAAAAGAAAAAGCCAAGCGGCTAGCCAATAGGCTCATAAAATCATCATCACCCAAACAAAACAGTGAATTATGTAGTAAACATGTACCTATTTGTCGGGCAAACAAATTTTATTCTCTGGCTCTAGCCTCCTTGCTATGACCTGTTCAATGATATATATGTATATGCAAGCAAATGCAACCAATTTTCAATACAATTCAATATTTGATTCAGTTAGGCTAAATGGTTAAAAATTAGCAAACAAATAGACAAACAACACACTCATCAATCAATTAGTGGATTAGAGTTTTCAAATTGATAACTTTGATACATAGTCAAAAATCAGATTTTTGATGCCAAATCTCAACAATAGGCCCTATCTAATTTTGGTTCTCACACCAGTCTAATGGAAATATATAGAAATCCCACCTTCGAAACACGAACATAAGTCCTGATGATGATCGATCAATCATCAGAACAATCTCCGGGTGTCTAGAGTGTAATTCTATATCTATCCAGTATATTAAAATTTCAAATACACGTGGATCAGACGTATACGCAAAATCTATATTTACTGGATTGTCCACATCAATATAAATAAATAACCAAATACGAATAATTGATTTAAATTTTCAAAACAAAATTTTGTTTTCACTTTAAAAATATACTCTTCACACTCGTTCTAGGATACTCCTGATCCCATCTCTAACGAGTCATTCTCATTGGATATTGCTAATCCAATATCTGATGAATTCTTTCGTATGGTTCTAATGTGTCTTGTTCTCTAAGCTTTGTAAACCAAAGCTCTGATACCAAACTGAAGCGACTCGTTTCTTCCCCGGTCTCCGAAGAGAAGAGAAAGAACGAATTACTGTGAGGACAAGACAAATCAGAACGCATATAAAAGAACATTTCACTGTATATTACAACAATGCATCAGATACAAGAATATACAGAGTATAAATGAATATTACACAGAAATAGCAGAGATTTAAATTACATAGCAGCGGAAAATAATACAATACACAACTAGAAATAGATATACGGATACAAAGCTTTCCGGATATCATTCCAGCTGTAAACCAGGATCCTGTGAATATAAATCTGCAAAACCAAAACTACTAGCTGCCCGTGCCAAAATAGGGGCACCCAGAGTTTAGGTTAAAACAATAAACTCCAGGTCAGTCATGTGACTGGTGTGAGAACTAAAATAGTTTTTATTCTTTATTTTTAAAGTTCGGTAAATCAAGGGACCACGCCGTATAACAAGGAACGGGTTTCCTCCCAAGAATACCAGTGCATAAAACAACAGCGCAATGCTAAATAAAGAAAAATGAAGCTATTATAAGACCCAGGTCCTATCACACAATGCAACGCAAGCCGGGGGATAGGGTTTTTACCTTATAATAGCCAAGAATGCTTGATACGTTTAAAAGAAATCATTTGATACTATTACAAGTGCATAGTGTATAAAACAACTTCAAATCATAAGTATCAATCATAGGCGGCATGAGTGCCCCATCCCACTATGTCACCATATATAGGTTTACAAATAAAACCGCAAAAGTCACGTATTTGGAAATTGGGTTTCCATCTATGAACCGAGGCAAAAGATAGTCCTCAACCGATTCGAGACGCTCTAGCCCGCCCCTCAGGAACAGCCGCAACTGCCCCTTGGATCGTCAGGGCCGGTCCACCGATGTGGATTATTATGCCTGAACACTACGTTTCCCCACCCTATGGGGTGTAAGTCTGGTCCGTCTGCCGACCAGAATGCATCGGCCGAAACCGATATAACCGAGGCGCCTCGCAACAGCAACAACCACATAAGTCAAACTCGTCAGGGCGTGTAAAACCACTGACGCCACTTCTAGCTAGAAAGAAACGCAAGTCCTCCCTGAGGTCCGTCTCCCGTTTTTGGTCCATAACCGGGGTGCGAGGCTCGCCAATTCACGTTACACAAAGCGGTGCCACACAGGCTGTGCTTTGATCATCACCACAAGACTTTGCTTTTCAACAGAAGCCTTGATCAATTGCCACTTAGGCATGCCACACAGGCAATTCACTCCATGCGTTTGATGTCCATCAATATATAACCCCTGAGCTCGTACGTCTCAGAGAAGGGCGTTAAGCAAGAGAATAAATTCTCCGCCGCCAAACAGATATATATTTAATAGAGATCAATCACACGGACTAAAATCCAATGTCAGACACACAGTCCATTTACAAGTCCGTTCTGGGTCTGAACGAAACCGGAGGCACCTAGTACCCCGCATATCCATCGATCTCCAAGTACGTCTGGACGATCACCAACTGTTTCCATCTTCTTGGGTGTACAGCCCAATCAAGATCATCAGTAATTACCCAAACGACGTGAAGACTTCCGGTCTTCGACCACCGTCTTCATCTTCGACACCACGTCGAATCAGTTATTCAGAATGGGATAAACCCGGTCTTTCTGAATAACTCGCGTATATATTATAAAAGTGTTACACAAACACAACATACGCCTCATTCCAATTCAGAATATTCTTTTATTCAAATATTCTTATACTTTGGGAAAAGTTCCCATTCATTTTACCCAAGATAAATTCTTTAAATTTATTCTTTAATCTCCTTTGAATATCAATTCAAACTAGTCGGGATTAGCGAACCACACCGAAGTAATCATTTATTTTATTTCCCGATCCCAACCTATTCATCCCATGAAGTAAAACTGGTTATACTTCATATCTAACACCACGGTGTTATCGGTAAATTCAATTACCATTTCACGTTCAAATCTAATTAAAGATTTAACTATCGCCTGGAGCAAAACTGGTGATGCTCCATTTTCGATCATCTCAATCTAATTAAAGATTCATTAAAACTCCACTTAGTTTTAATCTTCGACTGGGTTAAAGAATCAGTGTCATTTAAAACACGGTTCACGGTAAACCCAAAATCACATTCCATTAATTATCGGGTTAAAGAACAAGTGTTATTTAAAACACTGTTCACGATAAACCCAAAAATCAATACCAATTCAATTCCAATTAAATATCATTTAATTGGTACACATCATTAAATCTAAATAAAAAGATTTAATCTTTTCTCAACTGGGCTCAAGAACAGTGTTAGTGAAGACACCATTCACGACAAACCCAAATCACATTTGATATTCAATACAAGGCTTTGAATAGAAAATATCCCGGCTTATATTCAATATCAAATTCTACGACCAACAAATATCGTATTGGAAATAACGATATATATATCTATATCTTTCAAATTTCCATAACCACATCTGTATAATCACGAAGTCCAACATCGAAATATTCCGAAGACAATTTCGATTCAAATCCACTCCAATGCAATCATTGGAAATTCTGGTTATTTTTAAAACCCTTTTCAAATTCAATTTATTTATTCAAAAATAAATAGAATTATATTTCTAGTTCAAAACTAGTTCATTTCGATAAAAATCTATTTTTATCTTTTCAAATATGGAGTTTTTCATCCCAAACTTTCACAAATCATTTCTTATGATTTTACCCAAATTATTACTATTTTTAATAATTTTATCAAGGCCCGTACAGTCGATTTCCATCAATGGCCATCGAACTGCACTTACAGCGACCTTTTCCAAATTTGATTTGGACATAATTCCAAATCCAAATGTTAGATTTCAAATTTCTAATATTCGTTACAAAGCTCTTTTCGATACGAACCCAACGGTTCCGGTTTTAGGAGAATCCGACGGTCGGATCTCCCGAAATGTCCGTTTGAAATAAATGGTCGAAATTCACGAACTGCCGCGGCGCGGCGCGTTCTATTCAGGCCATTA
This sequence comes from Allium sativum, assembly GCA_030737875.1. NCBI lineage: Eukaryota > Viridiplantae > Streptophyta > Magnoliopsida > Asparagales > Amaryllidaceae > Allium > Allium sativum. The sequence continues at coordinate 296,676,419 of CM060919.1, forward strand.
TATTATATATATAATATATATATAATATATTTCGTCGATTTCTATTTAAAACGAATTTTATAAATAGTTTTAAATTCGTTTCAAAAGCAATTTCAACTTTCATTTCAATTCAAATCAAAATTGAATTCTTCTTTATAAATTCGTTTTAAAACTCATTTCTATTCAATTCAAATTTCAATTCAGTTTGAATTCACTTCAATTTGCTTTCAATTAAATTTGAATTCGTTTTCAATTCATTTCATTTCGAAATCGTTTTCAATTCAATTCATTTCGAAATCGTTTTCAATTCAATTCATTTCGAAATCGTTTTCAATTCAATTCATTTCGAAATCGTTTTCAATTGATATAAATATCGTTCACGTCAAAATGGCGTCAATCTAATCAACACGGCTTCATATATTGATATTTTCAAATATTCCATTTCGAATATTTCTATTTCAAATATTTCTATTTTAAAGCTGGAATGAGGCCCAATCAATTACCATATAAAGTTAATTATATGGATTTTCATACAACACATGTATAATAGCATTGAAAAATAATCAACCATCAACCAAAGTGCACTACACTGTATAAGCATCAAATATAAATATCTAACGCTTATAACAGCCTGTCAATCAATCGATCGACATATTTAATCAATCAGGATGCGTGAACTTCAAATTTCATCCTAACACCCGTGTGGGGTTTCAAACAATCAAACACATATTTTATTTGTGCAGTTGGGCGATGTGTAAAATTTATCGACCCAATCAATATCAGTCAAATAGGTGTACATTAACAAACCGTCCGGTTTGTAAATGAATATTTATTTATTCACTTTCACTATATTCATATTCACGTTAAAAATTATATTTTTAACGATAAAACATTTTATTCCAACATATGAATTTCTATTATTCATTTACACAATAAAATGATATTTTTATTTTTCTAACTTATTTTAGAAAATTTCGGCGGCATAACGGCACGATACTAGAAACGGGACGAGGCCTAGCCTTATCCCCGGTCTAGTGAAGGCCCACGCCATTCACACATCAATCATATCAATTTCACTTCACCAAACAATTCAAATCAACCCAAACAATCTAACTAACAACACAGCCAAACAAACAAGTCCATGGTCTGTGGACGATTGTGTCGGGTGCTACTAAGCACCGTCTGCATCCTAGTATATATATATATAACTAGAAAAATAAATTGAAAGGTGAGAAATTCTCACCGATAGCTATCCAAACATCTTGACTCTTCTTTGATATAAATCTTCATCGTTATCGCATCTTTGTCATCTTCATTGCCCGGTTCCTCTACATATGTAAAAATCGAATTTTTACTTCGCTATTCAATATATAAAAATCGAATTTTCATTTTTAAGATCTAATCTTTTCTATTTTAAAAATATCGTCTTTTCACTTTTAAAGATTTTACCTTTTCAATTTCATCACTATAAAAATCACAATTTTTATTTTGCTACCCATATAAAGAGGTTATTCTAAATATTTCTAACATGTAAAAATTATATTATATTTTTACATCTCCCACATAATAAAGATCGAATTTTTATTATCTATACTATATAAAAATTATATTTTTATTAATTCTACAACATAAAGATAATATTTTTATGATCTTTGTATTATAAAAATCGAATTTTTTTATATTCTCTTCCTTAGAAAAAAACATATTTTACATCATTTATAATATAAAAATTTCGTCTTTTTTATATAAAAATAATCAAACTTTTCACTCTATAAAAATATGACCTTTCAAATATAAAAATCTAAACTTTCTTATAGCAAAAATCTAATTATAGTTTACTTAATAATTTAAATAACTGGTTATATAGAAATTAAAATAAAATAAAATAACATAAAAAAGAAAGGAAGAAGGCTCACATCGTTTGCAAAAGGGAAGGGGGAGGGTTTACCGTCGGTTTTGGATCCAGGGGGAGCTGCTGTCTTGCGTCGGTCATCAGAGGAAGAGGGAGGAAGGAGGAACGGCGGAGTTGACTAAGGGGAGGGCGGCGCTGGTCTAAATGGGAAGTGGCTAGGGTTCAGGCGGGTTTGGGTTGCGGTGGTTTTGGGAAGTGTGGGACTCGAAGATCGAAGGGGGGGGAGAGGAAGGGGACGGAGAGGAAGTGGAGGAAGGGGGGGGACTGCGCTTGGCGCGGCGGCGCCAGGAGGCTGGGCGGCGGCCTCCTTGGAGGAACGATTCGTCATTCTTTTTTTTTTTTTTTTTCTGAAATGTACGAACGTGGGGGGGGGGGGGGGCAGAAAGATAAAGGGAGGAGAGGAGAATATATTTTATTTTATTTTTTTTTATTTCTGAAATGTAACGAACGTGGGGGGGGGGGGGGGGGCAGAAAGATAAAGGGAGTAGAGGAGAATATATTTTGTTTTTTTTATTAATTTAATCCCAATAGGTTGACTTTTACATAAGACCTCAAAACGAGGCCCACCGCCTGTCATCCATAGCGTTTCACCCCCATTCCGAACACAATGGGATATGTATCGTAAGTTGATTCGATCGTTACGATCTGTTTCCGTTAAATTTACATTTAAATCACTATATTGAATTTTAAACGTACATTTCAAATTACCGGGGTCGCATACGAACTTTAAAAATTCCAGAAAAATATTTTCTAGCTTCGTATTGACGATACGGTCCTAACAAAACTAGTTTCGTCGAATTCTGAGACCGTTTGAAAAGTGGCCAATTTCCAGTCGATTAAAATCAACTGAAACTGGTCAAACACGTTTTCCTTTGCCACGCTCACATATTGACTCGAAAAATTATGAAATTTGAAACCTAGCAATAACTTGACATCACGGACCCAACAAAACTGGTTTCGTCGAAATCCGAGGTCATTTGCAAAATGTCCATTTTTAAGGGCCTGAATTCCATAGCGACTATTCAGAATTTTCAATTGGACATATCTTTTTATTCCCGTTATGAAATTTCGATTTTTCGGATTCGTTGGAAAGATATTATCAATTAGATCCTAAGATTTTTGGTTTCACTAAAATCCGGATTGTTTTGCACCCGGTACATTCAATTGAAGTTTGAAATCGAATTATCGAACTACCACGCCATTTTCAATTCCTTTTATAATTATATATAAATATTTATATTCTAACGACGACGTATATAAAATATACGTTCTAAATATATTCAAAATAAATTTCTCGTCGATATTATTTAAAATAATTCATTTTAAATATTCACAGCTAAAATTGCCAAAATAAAAATTTCAAACTGGCCCAGATTTTCGGGTTGTTACAATCTCCCCCACTTAAAACTTTTCGTCCCCGAAAAGGAACAAAGTCGAAAGTGGTTTGATTAATCAACTCTACGCTCGATCTGGCTTCCATTCTCCGACTCTTTAGTTTATGAGAATTTCCAAAATTTCAAAAATTTGGCTAACACCCTAAATTTTTGAAAAATTTCGCCATAACCTCCCCTGCACCGGGAGCATCGGGGAATTTCAAATAGCTTCCCCGGTCCTTCAGATCTCAAAAAGAAAAAGAAAAAGACAAGCGGCTAGCCAATAGGCTCATAAAATCATCATCACCCAAACAAAACAGTGAATTATGTAGTAAACATGTACCTATTTGTCGGGCAAACAAATTTTATTCTCTGGCTCTAGCCTCCTTGCTATGACATGTTCAATGATATATATGTATATGCAAGCAAATGCAACCAATTTTCAATACAATTCAATATTTGATTCAGTTAGGCTAAATGGTTAAAAATTAGCAAACAAATAGACAAACAACACACTCATCAATCAATTAGTGGATTAGAGTTTTCAAATTGATAACTTTGATACATAGTCAAAAATCAGATTTTTGATGCCAAATCTCAACAATAGGCCCTATCTAATTTTGGTTCTCACACCAGTCTAATGGAAATATATAGAAATCCCACCTTCGAAACACGAACATAAGTCCTGATGATGATCGATCAATCATCAGAACAATCTCCGGGTGTCTAGAGTGTAATTCTATATCTATCCAGTATATTAAAATTTCAAATACACGTGGATCAGACGTATACGCAAAATCTATATTTACTGGATTGTCCACATCAATATAAATAAATAACCAAATACGAATAATTGATTTAAATTTTCAAAACAAAATTTTGTTTTCACTTTAAAAATATACTCTTCACACTCGTTCTAGGATACTCCTGATCCCATCTCTAACGAGTCATTCTCATTGGATATTGCTAATCCAATATCTGATGAATTCTTTCGTATGGTTCTAATGTGTCTTGTTCTCTAAGCTTTGTAAACCAAAGCTCTGATACCAAACTGAAGCGACCTGTTTCTTCCCCGGTCTCCGAAGAGAAGAGAAAGAACGAATTACTGTGAGGACAAGACAAATCAGAACGCATATAAAAGAACATTTCACTGTATATTACAACAATGCATCAGATACAAGAATATACAGAGTATAAATGAATATTACACAGAAATAGCAGAGATTTAAATTACATAGCAGCGGAAAATAATACAATACACAACTAGAAATAGATATACGGATACAAAGCTTTCCGGATATCATTCCAGCTGTAAACCAGGATCCTGTGAATATAAATCTGCAAAACCAAAACTACTAGCTGCCCGTGCCAAAATAGGGGCACCCAGAGTTTAGGTTAAAACAATAAACTCCAGGTCAGTCATGTGACTGGTGTGAGAACTAAAACAGTTTTTATTCTTTATTTTTAAAGTTCGGTAAATCAAGGGACCACGCCGTATAACAAGGAACGGGTTTCCTCCCAAGAATACCAGTGCATAAAACAACAGCGCAATGCTAAATAAAGAAAATTGAAGCTATTATAAGACCCAGGTCCTATCACACAATGCAACGCAAGCCGGGGGATAGGTTTTTTACCTTATAATAGCCAAGAATGCTTGATACGTTTAAAAGAAATCATTTGATACTATTACAAGTGCATAGTGTATAAAACAACTTCAAATCATAAGTATCAATCATAGGCGGCATGAGTGCCCCATCCCACTATGTCACCATATATAGGTTTACAAATAAAACCGCAAAAGTCACGTATTTGGAAATTGGGTTTCCATCTATGAACCGAGGCAAAAGATAGTCCTCAACCGATTCGAGACGCTCTAGCCCGCCCCTCAGGAACAGCCGCAACTGCCCCTTGGATCGTCAGGGCCGGTCCACCGATGCGGATTATTATGCCTGAACACTACGTTTCCCCACCCTATGGGGTGTAAGTCTGGTCCGTCTGCCGACCAGAATGCATCGGCCGAAACCGATATAACCGAGGCGCCTCGCAACAGCAACAACCACATAAGTCAAACTCGTCAGGGCGTGTAAAACCACTGACGCCACTTCTAGCTAGAAAGAAACGCAAGTCCTCCCTGAGGTCCGTCTCCCGTTTTTGGTCCATAACCGGGGTGCGAGGCTCGCGAATTCACGTTACACAAAGCGGTGCCACACAGGCTGTGCTTTGATCATCACCACAAGACTTTGCTTTTCAACAGAAGCCTTGATCAATTGCCACTTAGGCATGCCACACAGGCAATTCACTCCATGCGTTTGATGTCCATCAATATATAACCCCTGAGCTCGTACGTCTCAGAGAAGGGCGTTAAGCAAGAGAATAAATTCTCCGCCGCCAAACAGATATATATTTAATAGAGATCAATCACACGGACTAAAATCCAATGTCAAACACACAGTCCATTTACAAGTCCGTTCTGGGTCTGAACGAAACCGGAGGCACCTAGTACCCCGCATATCCATCGATCTCCAAGTACGTCTGGACGATCACCAACTGTTTCCATCTTCTTGGGTGTACAGCCCAATCAAGATCATCAGTAATTACCCAAACGACGTGAAGACTTCCGGTCTTCGACCACCGTCTTCATCTTCGACACCACGTCGAATCAGTTATTCAGAATGGGATAAACCCGGTCTTTCTGAATAACTCGCGTATATATTATAAAAGTGTTACACAAACACAACATACGCCTCATTCCAATTCAGAATATTCTTTTATTCAAATATTCCTATACTTTGGGAAAAGTTCCCATTCATTTTACCCAAGATAAATTCTTTAAATTTATTCTTTAATCTCCTTTGAATATCAATTCAAACTAGTCGGGATTAGCGAACCACACCGAAGTAATCATTTATTTTATTTCCCAATCCCAACCTATTCATCCCATGAAGTAAAACTGGTTATACTTCATATCTAACACCACGGTGTTATCGGTAAATTCAATTACCATTTCACGTTCAAATCTAATTAAAGATTTAACTATCGCCTGGAGCAAAACTGGTGATGCTCCATTTTCGATCATCTCAATCTAATTAAAGATTCATTAAAACTCCACTTAGTTTTAATCTTCGACTGGGTTAAAGAATCAGTGTCATTTAAAACAAGGTTCACGGTAAACCCAAAATCACATTCCATTAATTATCGGGTTAAAGAACAAGTGTTATTTAAAACACTGTTCACGATAAACCCAAAAATCAATACCAATTCAATTCCAATTAAATATCATTTAATTGGTACACTTCATTAAATCTAAATAAAAAGATTTAATCTTTTCTCAACTGGGCTCAAGAACAGTGTTAGTGAAGACACCATTCACGACAAACCCAAATCACATTTGATATTCAATACAAGGCTTTGAATAGAAAATATCCCGGCTTATATTCAATATCAAATTCTACGACCAACAAATATCGTATTGGAAATAACGATATATATATCTATATCTTTCAAATTTCCATAACCACATCTGTATAATCACGAAGTCCAACATCGAAATATTCCGAAGACAATTTCGATTCAAATCCACTCCAATGCAATCATTGGAAATTCTGGTTATTTTTAAAACCCTTTTCAAATTCAATTTATTTATTCAAAAATAAATAGAATTATATTTCTAGTTCAAAACTAGTTCATTTCGATAAACATCTATTTTTATCTTTTCAAATATGGAGTTTTTCATCCCAAACTTTCACAAATCATTTCTTATGATTTTACCCAAATTATTACTATTTTTAATAATTTTATCAAGGCCCGTACAGTCGATTTCCATCAATGGCCATCGAACTGCACTTACAGCGACCTTTTCCAAATTTGATTTGGACATAATTCCAAATCCAATCGTTAGATTTCAAATTTCTAATATTCGTTAGAAAGCTCTTTTCGATACGAACCCAACGGTTCTGGTTTTAGGAGAATCCGACGGTCAGATCTCCCGAAATGTCCGTTTGAAATAAATGGTCGAAATTCACGAACTGCCGCGGCGCGGCGCGTTCTATTCAGGCCATTATATTATATATAATATATATATATAATATATTTCGTCGATTTCTATTTAAAACGAATTTTATAAATAGTTTTAAATTCGTTTCAAAAGCAATTTCAACTTTCATTTCAATTCAAATCAAAATTGAATTCTTCTTTATAAATTCGTTTTAAAACTCATTTCTATTCAATTCAAATTTCAATTCAGTTTGAATTCACTTCAATTTGCTTTCAATTCAATTTGAATTCGTTTTCAATTCATTTCATTTCGAAATCGTTTTCAATTCAATTCATTTCGAAATCGTTTTCAATTCAATTCATTTCGAAATCGTTTTCAATTCAATTCATTTCGAAATCGTTTTCAATTGATATAAATATCGTTCACGTCAAAATGGCGTCAATCTAATCAACACGGCTTCATATATTGATATTTTCAAATATTCCATTTCGAATATTTCTATTTCAAATATTTCTATTTTAAAACTGGAATGAGGCCCAATCAATTACCATATAAAGTTAATTATATGGATTTTCATACAACACATGTATAATAGCATTGAAAAATAATCAACCATCAACCAAAGTGCACTACACTGTATAAGCATCAAATATAAATATCTAACGCTTATAACAGCCTGTCAATCAATCGATCGACATATTTAATCAATCAGGATGCGTGAACTTCAAATTTCATCCTAACACCCGTGTGGGGTTTCAAACAATCAAACACATATTTTATTTGTGCAGTTGGGCGATGTGTAAAATTTATCGACCCAATCAATATCAGTCAAATAGGTGTACATTAACAAACCGTCCGGTTTGTAAATGAATATTTATTTATTCACTTTCACTATATTCATATTCACGTTAAAAATTATATTTTTAACGATAAAACATTTTATTCCAACATATGAATTTCTATTATTCATTTACACAATAAAATGATATTTTTATTTTTCTAACTTATTTTAGAAAATTTCGGCGGCATAACGGCACGATACTAGAAACGGGACGAGGCCTAGCCTTATCCCCGGTCTAGTGAAGGCCCACGCCATTCACACATCAATCATATCAATTTCACTTCACCAAACAATTCAAATCAACCCAAACAATCTAACTAACAACACAGCCAAACAAACAAGTCCATGGTCTGTGGACGATTGTGTCGGGTGCTACTAAGCACCGTCTGCATCCTAGTATATATATATATATATAACTAGAAAAATAAATTGAAAGGTGAGAAATTCTCACCGATAGCTATCCAAACATCTTGACTCTTCTTTGATATAAATCTTCATCGTTATCGCAGCTTTGTCATCTTCATTGCCCGGTTCCTCTACATATGTAAAAATCGAATTTTTACTTCGCTATTCAATATATAAAAATCGAATTTTCATTTTTAAGATCTAATCTTTTCTATTTTAAAAATATCGTCTTTTCACTTTTAAAGATTTTACCTTTTCAATTTCATCACTATAAAAATCACAATTTTTATTTTGCTACCCATATAAAGAGGTTATTTTAAATATTTCTAACATGTAAAAATTATATTATATTTTTACATCTCCCACATAATAAAGATCGAATTTTTATTATCTATACTATATAAAAATTATATTTTTATTAATTCTACAACATAAAGATAATATTTTTATGATCTATGTATTATAAAAATCGAATTTTTTTATATTCTCTTCCTTAGAAAAAAAACATATTTTACATCATTTATAATATAAAAATTTCGTCTTTTTTATATAAAAATAATCAAACTTTTCACTCTATAAAAATATGACCTTTCAAATATAAAAATCTAAACTTTCTTATAGCAAAAATCTAATTATAGTTTACTTAATAATTTAAATAACTGGTTATATAGAAATTAAAATAAAATAAAATAACATAAAAAAGAAAGGAAGAAGGCTCACATCGTTTGCAAAAGGGAAGGGGGAGGGTTTACCATCGGTTTTGGATCCAGGGGGGGCTGCTGTCTTGCGTCGGTCATCAGAGGAAGAGGGAGGAAGGAGGAACGGCGGAGTTGACTAAGGGGAGGGCGACGCTGGTCTAAATGGGAAGTGGCTAGGGTTCAGGCGGGTTTGGGTTGCGGTGGTTTTGGGAAGTGTGGGACTCGAAGAACGAAGGGGGGGAGAGGAAGGGGACGGAGAGGAAGTGGAGGAAGGGGGGACTGCGCTTGGCGCGGCGGCGCCAGGAGGCTGGGCGGCGGCCTCCATGGAGGAACGATTCGTCATTCTTTTTTTTTTTTTTTAATTTCTGAAATGTAACGAACGTGGGGGGGGGGGGGGGGGCAGAAAGATAAAGGGAGGAGAGGAGAATATATTTTGTTTGTTTTTTTTTTATTTCTGAAATGTAACGAACGTGGGGGGGGCCAGAAAGATAAAGGGAGGAGAGGAGAATATATATTTTTTTATTAATTTAATCCCAATAGGTTGACTTTTACATAAGACCTCAAAACGAGGCCCACCGCCTGTCGTCCATAGCGTTTCACCCCCATTCCGAACACAATGGGATATGTATCGTAAGTTGATTCGATCGTTACGATCTGTTTCCGTTAAATTTACATTTAAATCACTATATTGAATTTTAAACGTACATTTCAAATTACCGGGGTCGCATACGAACTTTAAAAATTCCAGAAAAATATTTTCTAGCTTCGTATTGACGATACGGTCCTAACAAAACTAGTTTCGTCGAATTCTGAGACCGTTTGAAAAGTGGCCAATTTCCAGTCGATTAAAATCAACTGAAACTGGTCAAACACGTTTTCCTTTGCCACGCTCACATATTGACTCGAAAAATTATGAAATTTGAAACCTAGCAATAACTTGACATCACGGACCCAACAAAACTGGTTTCGTCGAAATCCGAGGTCATTTGCAAAATGTCCATTTTTAAGGGCCTGAATTCCATAGCGACTATTCAGAATTTTCAATTGGACATATCTTTTGATTCCCGTTATGAAATTTCAATTTTTCGGATTCGTTGGAAAGATATTATCAATTAGATCCTAAGATTTTTGGTTTCACTAAAATCCGGATTGTTTTGCACCCGGTACATTCAATTGAAGTTTGAAATCGAATTATCGAACTACCACGCCATTTTCAATTCCTTTTATAATTATATATAAATATTTATATTCTAACGACGACGTATATAAAATATATGTTCTAAATATATTCAAAATAAATTTCTCGTCGATATTATTTAAAATAATTCATTTTAAATATTCAAATTCAGCTAAAATTGCCAAAATAAAAATTTCAAACTGGCCCAGATTTTCGGGTTGTTACAATGTCTACGGTGGGCCGTTAGGGGTAACCACCAGTCTGGATCAGGAAAATTGGTAGCATATACCTTGGGTATTGCCTCATGTGCCTTGTCATACGTTTATCCTTATGCGAGACAACTACGATTTTGATATTGGCATAGGTCTATAGGGGACTCACTGGCTACCGACGTTCTACTGGTTGTGTTACAGGACCTGCATAGACCGTGTGATTGTGAACTGTGTAAGGGTAATCAATGTAAACACGCTTACATTATTTTTATGACAAGTATTTGCAAATAGACACTATTATAATAGCGAAATTTATATTATATAGTATCTAGGTCGACGGATCCTTAGGAGATGGAAATTCCCGTAACATATCTTGAGTTATGTGTGTGCATGTTCATATGATGTTGATTTGACTTAGATGAGAATATTTTTGCTTGATCCGAGCTTGTTTTATTTTCAGCATGCTCGGGTCAGACTTGAGCATCCCAGTTTCAAAGGTTATCTTCTGAAGGATGAAGACGAAGACGGTATACTATTATTAGTACTGTATTCCACTACTATTCTGTTGCATTACTCTTATTATCAGTTATGTATATAAATGTATAAATCTGATAAATGTTGTAAAATGATCAAATGTTTATTTTAAACAGCTTCATGAACTGTTATTTGATTATTATATTCTATTTATTCCGTTGCGAGATTCTGTGCTTGTTTTCCTCTTTCTTTCTAATTCTAAATTAATCCCCTTGATTATCTATATTTTTTACTATAATGGTTAAAGATATGGATCGTCATTTAACAATATGTAGATACGTACAGTTTTGAGTAAGACATGTGTGGATTATTGTCGATTCAAAAGGTATGGATTTCCGGGTCGTTACAGTAAACATAGAATTTGTTAGAAATGTTCATACAATAAAATTATCCTTTTGATTGTATATGTAAATATAGACATTGTTAGAAATGTTCATACAATAAAATTATCTTTTTATTGTATATGTAAACATAGAAATGGACAAATTTGGTTATACAATAAAATTACTTTTTTTATTGTATATATATTAACTATAGAAAATGGACTAAATTGGTTATACAATAAAATTACTTTTATTTATTGTATATATGTTAATCATAGAATGGGACAAAATTGTTCATACAATAAAATTAATTTTTTTATATATGAATCACTAAAGAAACATGTTTAGGGGAAAAGTTGAAACATTAAAAATGATAATTTTTAATGTATATTTAGATTCATTATTAAAAACAAACATGTTTAGGGGAAAAAGTTAAAACATTAAAAATGATAATTTTTAATGTATATTTAGATTCATTATTAAAAAGAAACACGTTTAGGGGAAAAAGTTGAACATTAAATATGATAATTTTTAATGTATATTTAGATTCATTATTAAAAGAAACATGTTTAGGGAAAATTGTTGAAAGATTAAAAATGATAAATTTTTAATACAAAATTAGTCTCATTAAAAATAATTCATTAATAAAATTGACATGCTTATTAGAAATTAATTAGAGATTAAAAAGGACATTTTTAATGTTTATTTAGTTTCATTAAAAAATGATATTTTAATGCATATTTAGATAAAAATGATTACATGTTAAAATAGGATTTGTAATCAAAAATGTTACCTTTAACATCTTTGTTTAGATAAGAAGAATCACATGTTTTGGTTCATTAAAATGTATTCACTTACATGTTAGCAAAGTAGGAAAAATGTTTATACGCTAATATATGTTTTGTTTGATTGAAAACTTCACTTTTAACATGTTAAGGAAATCGTCGAACGATATATATATATATATATATATATATATATATATATATATATATATATATATATAAATTAAAATTAAACGAATTGCATGCGGTAGTTTGCGTTTCGTTATCGTAACTTTCAACGATTATACCAAAAGATCCGACGATCGGATTTTCCTAAAACTGAAACTGTTATGTTCTCTTTGGGAAGATCTTTCCAACGATATTAAATTTGTTAAAATCCAACGGTTAGATTTTGCGAAATGTGTAACTCAATTTTGGGTAAAAACAGCGCGAGGGCCACGTAACGGCCTGAACTGTCGTTAAATTAAAATGGGCTATTTTTATATAAATAAAAATAGCGATAAATCATTATAAAACAATATTAACGACATGGAATGATTTGAATTATATATATTCGAGAATTATTTGAAAAGACAAAGTTCAATCTCATTTCAAATAATTATACGACGATTAAAGTAGAAGATATTGAAGACGGTGGTTGAAGACCGGCGATCTTCACATCGAATGGACAACTACTGACGCCTTTGATTGGAGTTGCTGCCTTGAAAGGGTTACAGTGATAGTTGTCCGGACGTACTTGTTGATTGTACGAATATGGGAGAACCTCTCTTCCGTATTGGACATACGGGACGAGAAATAAGGTATCTTCGGTTTCGTTCAGACCCAGAACTGACTTGTAAATGGATATGTGTCTGACATTGGATTCCATTCTATGTTAATTGATATCTATTAAATATATATCTGTTTCGTTGCGGAGAATTTATTCTCTTGCTTAGCACCCTTCTCTGAGACATACGAGCTCAGAGGTTATATATTGATAGACATCAGTGACATGGCGTGGATTGTCAATGTGGCATGCTAAGATGCAAATGTTCAAGGCTTTTGTAGAAAAGTAGAGCCTTGTGGTTGATGGTCAAAGCACAACTTATTTAAGCATAACTTTATGTATAGCGTTACTTCGCGAGCCTCACACCCCGGTAGGAGTAAAAAAAGGGGATAAGGGACCCAAGGAGTGCATGCGTTTCTTTCTAGCTAGAAGTGGTGTCATGGTATGGAGCCCAGACATTTTTACTTATATGGCTAATGGATTGCAAGGCGCCTCGGATATTGGTCGCTACTGGCCAAGTGATAGGTCCAATAGGACCGAAAAACGTATTGTTCAGGCATAACTAATCCATAAAGTATTTGTGGATTGGCCTTGGAGGATCCAAGGGTTGCCCATAGGTGTGATCCTGGGTCATCTTGCTAGAGGTGACCCGAATCGGTAAGGAGACCATCCCTAGCCTTGGCTCGTGATGGAAATCCGAATTCCAATACGACATTACAGATTTGATTGTAAACCTATATATGGCGACATAATAGGATGGGGTACTATGCCGTCTAGGATTGATACATTTACTTTGAAAGTGTTTTAAACTGACTAGACACTAAATGATTATTGTTTTATACGTATCAATCATGTTTGACCATCATTGTGTGATAGGACTTAAGTCTTATAATGGTTTCATAATTCTAAAAAGCATTGCATTGTTTTAAAAGATTTAATTATTTTATGCACGATAATCCAATGGAGTAAACCATTTCCGCGTTAGCGGCGTGGTCCTGTGATTAGCCTTATTATTAGATAAGTTAGATAAGATTTCTCATACCAGTCCAATGATTAACTCGTAGTTTGTTTCACTTGCAAACTCGGGTGCCCCTGTTTCCATAAAGGCAGTCGAGTGGCTTGTTTTGCAGATATTTATTTATTGAGCAGGATTCTGGATCGAAGTTTAAAGCTAGGTCCAAAGCATTAATAGTCTTCTGCTGTGTTAGTTTATTTGGTTCCGCTGCATTGTATTACATTTATTGTAAATTAATCTTATGTTATCTTATATTTTGATGTACTCTACTCTGATGTAACATTATTATGATGTAATAAAAGTCTTTTGTTGTTGTTCTGATGTTGTTGTATCCCAAAGTTAGCGTATCCGGCGATTTCCAGAGAGGGGGATTTTCGGGTCACTACACTTATTTTTAATTTAATTTGCAATATTTTGCTCAATGTACATTGAAAGAGTAATTAATTATGTATAAAAAAGGAATAATTGAATAAACATAAAGTAAATAAACCAAAGTTTGATAACCGCTCATAACAAATAGTTTCGTATAACAAAATACAAATTAAGAGACGAAGAATAACTACCTACCAACATATATAATTATAGAGCCAAATACCCTATGTATAAATTATTTCATATTTCTATAAATTTCATAACCGACTTACGAAAGATCTAAGACTAGTTATAAATTACGTTTCAATAATTTAATTATTCTAGTTGGAACTTTTACAAAAATGTTATATCGTAAAGTGATAAAGAGAGTGAATAAATCATTTATATTACATTTTTTGTTTACATAAGTACTAAAATAATGATTAAAACGCTATTATTTACTCTATATATATACATGTATGTGTATACTGAGTTCAAATTATTTATGACTCAACAAAACTGGAATTTCCAAATATTAAAAAATTAAATTGAATGTAAATATAATGTTAATGTGTAAATAAACTCCATAAATTAGTCTGCGATCTAAAATCAAAACAAAATATTCAATTCACAAGACAGTTAACTTACAAATTGAAATAGTTTCTAGAAATCTATTTCATAAATTTCTATAACAAATTAATACTTTAAAACAAGTTTATAAACTACAAAAGTAATTCTTATCATTACAAATTAAAATCTATAATTCAAATTTTCTCTGTATATAAAAGCATCCAACATTGCTTAACATTTATTTAACACTCTGTAGTAAATTGATATTCCAACCTAAAATTCATATATTAAAGAATAAATTATATCTTCTCGAACCGTAAAATTTATAATTCAATATCTTCACTACAAACTATAATAGTTTAAAATATAATACTTTTCATTTTCAAAACAAATTTGATATTTCAAATAACTTGTAGGAATATGTTATTAATTTATCTACCAATTAATTTTATATGTTTATAGTTGTACTTCTAATTTTAGTTTTAGAAATTCAAAACAATTCATAGAAACTTTTGAAAATATTTTAAAACCATAAAATTAATCAATTACCATAAATATGAATAATTCACACCATTTAAAATGAAAACAAACAACATCTCTTTCAAATTATTAGGCATTCAAAGAGTAAAAAATCTCATCAACTACTCAGCCAATATATCGCACACAAATATTTTAATCATACAATTTATCCAAACAACCAATTTGATGTTCACATGTAGTCAAATCTAAACTAACAATTTAATAAAAGTTTCAAAGAATTTATGAGATAAACTCATATCATTCAATAAAATTGAGATATGAATTTATAATCAGTAGATAATGGAATAGATATAGATGTAAGTAGAGACCAAACTAGAGAACATAGGATTTAACGTGGTGCAAACGATGTTTTACGAACCAAAATTGAATTGTTAACATCTTTTTCAACCAACCACCCCCTCATTTATTATCACCTTTAACCTCCACTACTTTGATCATTGTTGCTAAACTCAGATTACCGTAGCCCAATCCACTGAAGTGGTGCATCAAAACAAGCTACCTCCAATTCATTGCATCATCAAAAATCGACCAATGCTTGATCCTCTATATTTGGGTGAGCAAGCCTCAGTTCGTCAATTACAACTTCAAAATCATGACTATACCTTTGCAAATTGCTTGATCAAACCCTAGATGGTTCTACTTAATTGCCTATCCTGGCAACGGTCATCATCGCCGTTGAATCTTCCCTTTTCGAATGAAAAGACATAAATCATGACAAGGGGCCTTTTTTTTCTTTTCTTGAGAATAAGATTCAGTAAATAGGGCTCAAGGGATAAACTGTGTACATGCTTCTGGACTTAAGTGGAATAAAGGAAGAAGAACTCCGATAAAAGGAAGAACAGATGATTTTCGAATACATTAATTACAGCGGTTTACAATTACTTAAGATTATGAATTATCCACCTTTTTAATCCATTTACAAATTTAATTCAGTTTTTGATTTTGATTGATTTATAGTTCGTTGTATAAACAATAATTTGATAGCATGACAATTACAAATGGCAATGGGATGGGTTGATATTTTTGTGCATCAGACCTTCCCGTAGACTCGATGTAGATTTGAAATTTTGTCCCATACTAAAAACCCAAACGGGTCAGGGTAGACCCGCTCCCATCCAAGATCCGACAAAATTGTATATCAGTAATACAAAAAATATTTATATTTTTTGCCACTAAAATATAAATTAAGTATAAGTAGTAATGTGTTTGAAATGATGAAAGAATGTAATAAAATGAATTGTACAATAATATTTCAAACATATGTATTTATTATTATTTAATTATCATTAATGCAACTTAATATTAAGAAAATTTCATGGCTTATTGGAAAGGGCAACTAGATTTTTAAGTGATTTGTAACACTTTTTCCATTAAAACAAATAATGAGTACAAAATAGTATAGGAGATAGTCGAATTGACTATCTGCTGCATACATTCCTAACCGAGAAAAGAATCACCATGCAAGGTGAGAATCTACCTAGAAAAGTAGTAAGAATATAAACTAACTGTAACGACCCGGATTATTAGCTATTGAATTATTATTCTAATTATTTAAAATAGTGGTTTAATAATTTTAAATAACTTGTATTCAATATTTTTATATTTAATTAATATAAACGATGAATAATAAATTTAATTCCAAACAATCAGAAAAAAAGTTGAATTTGCAATGTTGGGTGAATTAGATAATCTAAGTAATTTAGTTGAATTTAAATTTGAATTAGAATAACGAATATATTTATTAAAATGAGGTTTAACGTATAATTTATAATATAATTTAAAATGAGCTCGTAATGTAGCGGTAGTTTATAATATTACGTTTTCAACTTCAATTAAATATATAGGATTTATTATAAGTCGGATTTATTTGAAACAAGAACAGTTTGAATTTATTAAACTGTATCTTTCTAGTGGAAGTGAAAAATCGAGATTTTGTCTTATAGATTAGAAGTTAAGTCCAAATCGAATTTCCAGAAAGTCTCTATGGAGTCGTGTATGAACCATAACGGTTTATTTAATATAATTAAATATTGTTTTCAAATTTGGACAATATTTTTGAGATGTAGTTATAATTTAATTTTTAGGATTTTTCTATAATTTTTATTTTGAAAAATAAGCAACTTTATGTTTGGAGTATTTTACACCCTTTATCAACGTTTTGGGATATCACAATATAAGTTAACTTGTCTATATTATTATATTTTTGGGATCATGGCACATCGCTTGACATGATAGTACTTTTATTTTTGTCTATAGCAGTCCATATGTGAATGAAATTCTGTGTAGCGGGGTACGCTAATATTTAAATACTAAATAAAATAAACGTGAAGCTTCCTCTGAAAGACAACCAATTCCTTCCCAATAAAGCCACCGTAAAGCTTCTCAAAGAAGCCAATTTTCTCTTTATATAGTTCTTTCCTCTTACAATACCTAGGACCCAATTCTTTTCTTTTGTTCCCTATTTCTTCAATCATCATTTCAACTCTTCCAATAAAAATAGAAACCAGAAAATCACCCACTTTGAAAACTCATAGCAAATCAAGTGAAATCCCTATAAACCCAAATACATTTTCTCATTTTCATTTTCAGTAGCGTCCTAAATTTTGAGACAAATCCAAAATCAAACAAAATTGAATATGGTAAAAATTGATCGGCTTTTATTCATGAAAGCTTCCCTTATGTAAAGTCTGAGATCGACAAAAATAGGTAATCGCGAGTTATTGTATAGGGACGCGAGCAGTTCAAATCGCGATTAAGGGTAATGGTGTGAGCCGAAGGTGCTGGTAATGATGGTGCTCGGAATGAAGGAGGAGGTGAGGTGGTGTTAACGGCGGTGCGGTGTCATGTCTGGCGGCTTTGAGGAGGAGCGACAATCGGAATGATATGTCGATGTCGGATTCGGATAAAATGGAAGGAAACAACATCGTGATTTTCTAATCGCTACGAACTAGTAATTCATGGAAATGGGGGGGGGGGGAGATGTTATAGTCAGATTCAAATTTTTGGTTTAGGGGGTAAGTAAGGTAGTGGGTTCTGTGTACAGCTGTTAGCGTATGGTTTGAGTTCGTGATAAAAAAATTGTCATGATTCAAATACTGGGAATGGTAGTAGAACGAAGTGAAGACAATGAGTCGAAGTTTGTATTTTGCAGTGGTATGGAATTGTCTGAGTTCAAACGGTATATATATAATGAAAAGAAAACGGTGTTATATGTATTCAAGGGTGGAGTATTGGAAGGAAGCATGGTAGTTTTATGCAAGAAGAAAGGATTAACAGTATTTTTTTAAGTGTTACCATTTGGTTAGTATATTTGGTATAAAAGATGCTTTTAGCATTTGTTTCAATTTTGTGGGAAAAAATGACGCAGCTTGATACTGTTGCGCGTGCTGTGGTGGGAAGCTGGGTTCTGGCAAGAGTGGCAAGTGTGTGTAATTTGTGATGTATTTGGAAAGAAGGAGAAGAGGGTGGTCTCGGTGTTTTTCGTGAAATGATAAATGGTTTTAAGGGGGGTTAAGAAATAATCATGATATCAAGGTAATAAGGGTTTATTAATAAATTAATTAATAGTCAATGATATTTAATTTAATCAAATGTTGTAATAGCGATATCTATTTCATTTGTTAACAGAATTAGACCAAACTGGTCACTTTGGAATCATAACATGAGGTTTACGGTGTGGAGCTAGTATGGCAGAGAATGAAGCTATCGGAATTTCGTAGAAAAATTAAACATCTGTTTCATCTTAAATGAAACAAAAGCAGAATCATCAATTGCAAAACAATATGAGTAAACTCACTAACTCTACCTCGTTTATATTTTTATATAGAAAAGTTTTAAATTATTTATAGTAATTTTATAACTAGTGTGATGGTTGTTTGGATGAATGGTTGATGAAATTGATTGAATGGTTGATATTGTTATATCGTAGATCAGTTATTAATGTTGTTTACTTTGACATTTCACATTGATGTGAAATTATTATTATTGATCTTATTAACGTTTGTGGATGTAGGGAAACAGGTTGGGGGGATCCAACTGGATTCCTCAACATTAATGTTACTGTTTTATTTATTGTGTTATATGATGTGTTATTATATAATCTATGATTGATAATGTTGTGTTTGACTACTCTAGCCCTAGAATTTTAGTATTCAAAAACCGAAAAACTAATTTATATAAAAAATGAAATTTGAGGTTTTTTTCAAAAAAAAGGGAAATTTATTTCCAAAAATAGAAATGTAATTTTGAATAGGGTTGAAATTATAAACATGGTAATGGAGAAAATAAGCAGTTGATTATAAATGAGAGTATAAATTAAGTGAATTATTTATCGTTGGATTAATTGAAATATAAATTCAAATTTGAATTTATATGAAAATGTGGAAATTGGTTTTGAAACAAATATTTGAAAGGAGATTTGAACTTAGCAGATTATAAAGGGAATTATAAATGAGAATTTAAATGTTTGAAATTAATAATGAGATTTTCTATAAACAATTGTCAATAGAAGTTATAAATGGAATATGGTTTTGATTATGTAAAAAAGGAATACTATTTACGATTAAAGTGAATAATCGTTTAGAGCAGATATTTTGCAAATGAAAGCATTTATAATAGAAATTTGGGTAGGAAATGGGAATTCAAATATAAATTTGAATGATAAGGGAAATGGAAATTCGTTTTCGAAAGAAAACGTTGGATTATATTCCAAAGTTCGGAATATAAAACAAATTGAAATAAATCCAAGGGATTTATAATTATACTTTGATTATGTCTAATTTTACTATAATGGTTTAGTTTAAAAAGGATATTTGAATTCTATTTAGTACAAAACTATAATTTAAAATGAAATATATTAAGAATTGAATATTTCAATATTTATAGCTGTAGAAATACCATTCCATGTTTTGAAATAGTTTAAGATTTATTTAAATAAGGATTATTAAACAAGTCTAAATTCCTATTAAGGAAAGGTACTGATATTTGAAAATGAATAACGACTGAAAGCAAATGTTATGTGAATGGAAATAATAATAAGGGATATTAAGTAACCTTAAATGATAAGATTTATTCTGAAGTTCAGAATATAAATCGAATATACATTATTCGAAGAGAGTTATTTATAGGAATTAGATTATATCGAATTTGGGAAGTAGTTATTTTTACTTTCCTTTTGAATCAAATTTAATTATTTAATTATTTATCTATTTACTTATTAATTGAAATCAATAAGTACAAGTTATATTTTTATATACCAAATATTTGGGAACAACGATTATAACGCTACCATTATAAATCTAAACAACAATTATAATGCTACTATTATAATAAATGTTTTATAAATCTAAACAGTGATTTTAACGCTACCGTTAAAATAAATGTTTTATAAATCAAATATTTGGAAACAGCGATTATAACGCTACAGTTATAATCAATGTTCTGCGTAAAAAAAATAGGTTCTTAGATTGAATCTGAGAGTCGCGTAAGCGATGTTTTGTTTGAAGTTGTGGGCTTTGACTATTTCGAAGTTGAGAATGTTGTTCAATTAAGGTCTAAGAGGTAATTATACCCCAACTTGATTGACTTCATGATTGATTGAGGAATGGTTAAAGTTCGATCATGAATATTGGTTAGCAATATGGTTAGTTGATAAATGATTAGTGGTTTGAGTTATAATAACGATGTTTTATAACATCATGTTAATTTAAAGGTTTTATTAAAATGTTTTCCCCAAATAAAATGAGAGATATTTTATATGCGTAGAAAATGAAATGAATTGGTTAACAGGGAATTTAGAAATGGAATATGGAAATATTTTCCGATATTAATAAGGTATATTTTCTGAATATAGAAAATAAAGGTTCGTGAATATTTAGAAATGTTTTTCAACTGGAATAAGAGATACTTTCTTGAATAAAGAAATTATGGTATTGGAAATGTTTTCCAAGAATCGAGAAAAACAATTGGATTTTGAAAAGATCTGGAAGATGGGAGATGGGAATTTGGAATTTATATACAATAAGGAATTAATAAGGGGCCAGTGTTGATTGATGCTTGATCGATAAAATTTCCTTTTGGAAATAGGACCGTTGATTGTATGGATGTTCCTTTAATAGTTAAATCACCAACTATCAAAGTTTTTGTTTATTTTATGCCTTCGTTGCCAATACGGAGAGACCGGAATCAGATTTATTATCTGAAAACCACTCTGTATGGGCATAAGCATTACAAATCAACTTATGCTGAAGATAATTGAAGGCGGAGTAAAGTACAAGGGCTATTATATTAATCCTAAGTAGAAACTGCCCAAGATGGTTTGATGGGACAGTGCCTTCGGTTTGTCCAGTTCCAAGATAACGTATATGGACGAATGTTTGGCGATGTGACAATCAAAGTAAAAGATGACAAGATGTTCTGAAAGATAATCGTAACCTCAAGCCTCATCATTCGGGAAATGATAGAAATCGGGAAGGCAACATGGCCATGTCGGTCATTCCCATTATGGGTATTATCCTTGATCTAGAGAAAATTCATTTGCTTCTTATTCTATTCGCTGCTGCATGCTTTCGATAACGGTTGTTGATCACAACCGTTGGTGATAATATGCTCGATACACTCAAGTTAAATGAGTGGTCAGCCATGTGTGGGCTGGGTTGCAAGACGTTCTTGTTGAACCCAGTGTATTCCCCTCTAGAGATACACTATCGGAAGGTGGTTCATACCTTGTCATGTTGGAAATCCAATCTCCAATAAGCGCCTTGCGGTTTTTGATTTAATATTATATGGAGCATGAGATGCAAGCGTTCTGCTAGATTTCTCTTTATTTGGTTTATAACTGTTGTAATATCATTGGATTTGATATCAAAAATATTTTTGGTCATCGTAAGGTAAAAACCATCTATGTTTATGTGTGGATCGGTCTTACGATTATCATTTCTTTCGAAAGAAATTTGAAAGTTAAACAAATGGTTGGAGTTTACTTACACCAGTCCCATGACTATCCCAGAGTTTATTTTGTTTCCCCTAAACTCTTGGGTGCCCGAATTTGTATGGGCAGTCAAGTACTCGAGATTTTACAGATTCGCTTGGAGGAGCTTGAAGCAAGAGGCTTCACATATATTCCGCTGTATACCATGTTTGTATCTAGAAACAGGTGTTTATAACTGTTCCAGAAACAGCTGTTGTGCTCTGATGCTGGTATGTATATAAAGCTATTGAATTGTATTTCAAAGTTTATGTTACCTATTATATTTTATTCGTTCCACTGTGAATTTGTGATCTTCGTTTTCTTCTATTATAATATTTCTTTCTTTCTATTTCTCATCCTCTAACTTCTTTCTAATAATGATTCGTATTTCTATGCAATTTGGGTTGGACGTGTGATGTTATTAGTCGACTCAAAGATTACGGAAATTCGGGCCATTACACTAACAAGTTATCATTATAGCTCGTTGATTGCAAGTATATAATATTCTTGCCATAACCGCATGTACTTAGAAAGATTAACAAGTTATCGTTATAGCAATAAAGCGGTTTAATGATGTTTCAACAATGTATGGCGGGTTAGTAGTGACCCGACCCGACCCGAGTCACGGACCTCTCAAAAGCGGGTCATGTGTCTACCCTCCTCGAAGACCCAATGGAACAGGTCTAAACGAGTCAAAATAGGGGCAAGTTAACCGGATTTGGACCCTGAACCCGCCTCATTGCCATCCCTACTAATGTAATAACCCGAAAATCCGAGCCAGTTTAAATTTTTTACATTAGCAATTTTAGCGAATTTTGAAGATTTAAAATAGATTATTTTAAATAATATCAACAAGAAAATTTATTTTTAATAGAATTAGAACGTATATATTATATACGTCATCGTTAGAATATAAATATTTATATATAATTATAAATAGAATTGAAAATGGCGCGGTAGTTCGATAATTCGATTTCAAACTTCAATTGAATGTACCGGGTGCAAAACAAACCGGATTTTAGTGAAACCAAAAACATTAGAATCTAATAGGGAACATCCTTCCAACGAATCCGAAAAATCGAAATTTCATAGCGGGAATCAAAAGATATGTCCAGTTGAAAATTCTGAATAGTCGCTATGGAATTCAGGCCCTTAAAAATGGGAATTTTGCAAACGGCCTCGGATTTCGACGAAACCAATTTTGTTGGAACCGTGATGTCAAATTATTGTTAGATTCCAAAATTTCATAATTTTTCGAATCAATATGTGAGCGTGGCAAAGGAAAACGCGTTTGACCGGTTTCAGATGATTTTAATCGACTGGAAAATGGCCATTTTTCAAACGGTCTCAGAATTCGATGAAACTAGTTTTGTTAGGACCGTATCGTCAATACGAAGTTAGAAAATATTTTTCGGAAATTTTTAGAGCCCGTATGTGGGCCCGGTAAATTGAAATGTACGTTTAAAATTCAATATAATGATTTAAATGTAAATTTGACGAGAACTGATCGAAACGATCGAATCAGCCTACGATACATATCCCATCGTGTTCGGAATGGGGGTAATTAGCTATGGACGACAGTCGTTGGGCTCGAATCGGTGTTAATTTGAAAAGTCAATTTGAAGTGAAAAAAAATATAATAAATTAATTAAAAACTTTACAATAACCCCCCCTCTCGTTTTCTTTCTTCCCCCACGTTCATTTCTTCTGATCGAAAAAATAAAAATAAAAATAAAAATCGCGCCGCCGCCCTGGGGCCCTGGAGCCACCGACGTCCGCCTCTCCAGTCTCCACCGGGGCTTCCCCTCCTCGTTTCCATCCATCTCCTCCACCCTCAGCTCGCGCGAGCCCTCGGTTCGAACCCCAGATGTGCGCAACCGTCCCCTCGACCACCGCAGTCACCTCCGTCCAACCCTAGTCGCGACGAGCCACCCACCACCGTTCGACCGAAGGCCGCAGCACCCCTCCCCGTTTGCTCCTCTGAAAAATTTCCCCCAGATTCCGAACCCTAAGCCAAATCGAGATCCCCAGGCCGCCAAACCCCAATCCGCCCCTCCAGAATTTCGGCGCCTCCTCCTGCGTGATTTGGAAACTCCACCACCCCTAAAACTCCGAATGCAAGCATTTTATTTATTATTTATACTGATTTATTTATTTCAGTTTATTAAAAGTGGTTAGTTAAAATAAAAATCAGTTTATAATATGTTTTTACAGCGATTTTTATATATTTATAACAGCAGTTTATAAATGTATATCAGCAGTTTTTATTATGTACATGTTTTTAAATCAGTTTTTAAATATAGAGAAGAAAGACCGGATTTTTATATATTGAACATCGAAGTAAAAATGTGATTTTTATATATTGAACATCGAAGTAAAAATGTGATTTTTATATATTGAACATCGAAGTAAAAATGTGATTTTTATATATTGAACATCGAAGTAAAAATGTGATTTTTATATATTGAACATCGAAGTAAAAATTTGATTTTTATATATTGAACATCGAAGTAAAAATGTGATTTTTATGTATTGAATAGCGAAGTAAAAAAATTCGATTTTTATATATGTAGTGGCTACGGGCGAAGAAAGTGATTAGAGTCAAGAACAGTGAAG
Organism: Allium sativum; assembly: GCA_030737875.1. NCBI lineage: Eukaryota > Viridiplantae > Streptophyta > Magnoliopsida > Asparagales > Amaryllidaceae > Allium > Allium sativum. The sequence continues at coordinate 296,701,477 of CM060919.1, forward strand.
ATTTCCTGCATTTGAAGTGCCGTGGAGTTAGGATAGCTATCTGTGAGAACTTCTCACTCTAAATTTCTTTTTCTAGTTATATATATATATATATACTAGGATGCAGACGGTGTTTAGTAGCACCCGACACCCGTCATCCACAGACCATGGATGGCTTGTTTGTTAAATTGTTTGGTTGTGTAGTTGGTTAGATTATTTGGTTTGAATTGAGTTGTTTGGTGAAATGAAATTGATTTGATTGATGTGTGAATGGCGTGGGCCTTCACTAGACCGGGGATAAGGCTAGGCCTCGTCCCGTTTCTAGTATCGTGCCGTTATGCCGCCGAAATTTTCTAAAATAAGTTAGAAAATAAAAATATCATTTTATTTAAAGAATGAACTGAATAGAAATTCATATGTTAAAATAAAATGTTTTATCGTTAAAAATATATAATTTTTAACGTGAATATGAATATAGTGAATGTGAATAAATAAATATTCATTTACAAACCAGACGGTTTGTTTATGTACACCTATTTGAAGGACATTGATTGGGACGATAAATTTTACACATCGCCCAACTGCACAAATAAAATCCGTGTTTGATTGTTTGAAACCCCACACGGGTGTTGGGATGAAATTTGAAGTTCACTCATCCTGATTGATTAAATATGTCGATCGATTGATTGATAGGCTGTTATAAGCGTTAGATATCTATATTTGATGCTTATACAGTGTAGTGCACCTTGGTTGATGGTTGATTATTTTTCAATGCTATTATATACATGTGTTGTATGGAATCCATATAATTAACTTTATATGGTAATTGATTGGGCCTCATTCCAATTTGAAAAATAAAGAATAATATAACATAAAAGTTCATGTGTTGACTGTACTCATCCGTTGAGATTAGTCATGTGTTGAACGAAATAATTTAACAAAAATTGTCACACGTGGACAGTACTCATTTGTTGAGATTAGTCGTGTGTTGACAAAAATAAATATTCATTTGTTGAATAGAATATTTGAAAATAGAAATATATGAAGCCGTGTTGGTTAGACTGACGCCATTTTGACGTGAACGATATTTATATCGATTTTATTCATTTTAAAATGCATATTGAAAAGTGATTTCGAAAACGCATATTTTGAAACGATTTTGAAATGAATTGAATATAAAACGATTTCGAAATGAATTGAATATATAATGAATTCGAATTGAATGGAAAACGAATTTGATTTCAATTGAATAGCAAACGAAACGAATTTGAATTGAATTGAATATAAAACGAATTTGAATTGAATTGAATATGAAACCAATTCGAATTGAATTGAAAACGAATTCGAATTGAATTAGAAACAAATTGAATTGAAATTTGAATTAAATAGAAATGAATTTTAAAACGAATTTATAAAGAAGAATTCAATTTTTATTTGAATTGAATAGAAATGAATTTTAAAACGAATTTATAAAGAAGAATTCAATTTTGATTTGAATTGAAATGGAAGTTGAAATTGCTTTTGAAACGAATTTAGAACTATTTATATAATTCGTTTTAAATAGAAATCGACGAAATATATATTATATATATATTATATATATAATATAATGGCCTGAATAGAACGCGCCGCGCCGCGGCAGTTCGCGAATTTCGACCATTTATTTCAAACGAACATTACGGGAGATCCGACCGTCGGATTCTCCTAAAACCGGAACCGTTGGGTTCATATCGAAAAGAGCTTTCTAACGAAGTTAGAAATTTGAAATCTAACGGTTGGATTTGGAGATACGTCCAAATCAAATTCGAAAAAGGTCGCTGTAAGTGCAGTTCGATGGCCGTTGATGGAAATCGACTGTACGAGCCTTGATAAAATTATTAAAAATAGTAATAATTTGTGTAAAATCATAAGAAAGGATTTGAGAAGAATTGGGATGAAAAACTCCATATTTGAAAAGATAAAAATAGATTTTTATCGAAGTAAACTAGTTTTGAACTAGAATTATAATTCTATTTATTTTTAAATAAATAAATTGAATTTGAAAAGGGTTTTAAAAATAACCAGAATTTCCAATGATTGCATTAGAGTGGATTTGAATCGAAATTGTCTTCGGAATATTTCGATGTTGGAATTCGTGATTATACAGATGTTATGAAAATTTGAAAGATATATATTTATATCGTTATTTCCAATACGACATTTGTTAGTCGTAGAATTTGATATTGAATATAAGCCGATATATTTTCTATTCAGAGCCTTGTGTTTAATATCAAATGTGATTTGGGTTTGTCGTGAATGGTGTCTTCACTAACACTGTTCTTGAACCCAGTTGAGAAAAGATTAAATCTTTTTATTTAGATTTAATAAAGTGTACCAATTAAATAATATTTAATTGGAATTGAATTGATATTGATTTTTGGGTTTATCGTGGACAGTGTTTCAAATAACACTCGTTCTTTAACCCGATAATTAATGGAATGTGATTTTGGGTTTATCGTGAACCGTGTTTTAAATGACACTGATTCTTTAACCCAGTTAACGATTAAAACTAAGTGGAGTTTTAATGAATCTTTAATTAGATTGAAAAGATCGAGAATGGAATACCACCAGTTTTGCTCCAGGCGATAGTTAAATCTTTAATTAGATTTGAACGTGAAATGGTAATTGAATTTACCGATAACATCGTGGTGTTAGATATGAAGTATAACCAGTTTTACTTCATGGGATGAATAGGTTGGGATTGGGAAATTAAAACAAATGATTACTTTGGTAAGGTTCGCTAATCCCGACTAGTTTGAATTGATATTCAAAAATAGATTAAAGAATAAATTCAAGAAATTTATCTTGGATAAAATTAATGGGAACCTTTCCCTATGAATGTGAAATTCAGAAACTAACTATCGGTTAGCTAAGCGGAATGGTTTCCTGGATATTGATCTGATGTTGGTTTCGGCCTTCGGGGTTAATATTTGGGGAATTATTCTCTTGATTAATTTACGGTTAGTGACTGATGAATTGGAATGAGGCGTATGTCGTGTTTGTGTAACACTTATTAAAAATATATGCGGGTTGTTCGGAAAGACCGGGTTTATCCCATTCTGAATAATTGATACGACGATAAGTCGAAGATGAAGACGACGGTTGAAGACCGAAAGTCTTCACATCGTTTGGGTGATTACTGATGATCTTGATTGGGCTGTACACCCAAGAAGATGGAAACAGTTGGTGATCGTCCAGACGTACTT